>CM017470.2:7920912-9120912 GCA_007827005.2 Populus simonii | reverse complement strand
AAATCTTAGAATTTTCTGGTCGACTCCTGATATTCAAATACCAGCCTCACTTGGAGGTCCAACGTTCTATACCAGAATATTTAACCATTAATTCTCATGAATTAAAATTTTGATTATTGAAATATTGACTAAATTCTCATAGATTCAGTAAACTAATTATTAAATCCCAATATGCATGCAAATATGTAGTTTTGAATTTTCATATGAAAATACTAAACGATATGATTTTTTATATTTTTTAGAGACTTGGTTGTATGCAATTAAAAAAAATTAATTCTTTTTTGTCTCTTTTTTATTTTAAATATTTTAAAAGATATATATAAGAAAAATACAAGCAAACACACATTCTGTTTTTTACTATGTTTTACTCTCACACACAGCCATAATTACAGGTTTACAAACAATACAAACTCAAAATTTAAAATAATTCAAACAACACTTTTTTAAAAAAATTAATTTGCAAAATATGCCCCCCTAAAATTCAGAAACAGTGCTGGGAATAATGCTAGAAAGCTTTTGGGAAGTGGAGGAACAGTGGCGGCGCATAGGTCTCACGCACTGCCGCTACTAGCGGTGCGTGAACCCACTTACCGTCACTGATGTAGCAGAAAACATGTGGATTTGGAACCGCTTATTCTCTCTTTTCTTTTTGTGCCAACAATGAGAGCTATTGTTACGTGCAAAAGAGTAAATCAATGCAACCAATTCAGTTCGTTTCCCTTTTACAAATCTTTTTTTTCCTGTTTCTTAAACAATTTCTTTTTTTTTTCTACAAATGGCTACTGCTGGGAACGAAAGTGGAACAATGAAGATCATGAGGGGGCTTATTGCTGGGTTGTGAGATGGATCTGGGGTACTTTCACCATTGGTTAAGGCTCATAAGAGGTTGGTGAAGAAGAAAGAGACCATGGGTTGTGAAGGGTCTGTTTGTTTTCAACCAAAAAAAATGAGAGGGGCTATTGATTTTGGGTTGTGTGGCTAATGGTTTAGAGGGGGAGGTTGCGACTGTGGTGGTTGTCAGAAGGCTAATGTTTTCTTTTTCTGTTTGTGGGGGTTACTCAACAATGGCTAAGAGAGGGAAGCTAGCGATGAGGAATGGGTTGTCACAAAAGGAGGGAATCGTCAATGATGGAGGTCATGCTTGATAGTAGAGGTGAAAACGATGGCTTGCTTGGTCTAGAAGGGTGGTAATAGTGATGGGGAAGCAAAGATGAAAGGGCAAATGGTTTCAGGTTTTGTGGGTTTCAGGTAAAAAAGAGATTGATGGCTTCGTTTTGTTTTGGAAAGGGAGAGGTTATGGTCAGCGATGTCGGATGCACTATGGAGATTAAGAGTGTAGGGTTTTTTTTTTTGTCGAGAAAAAAAGTGGGGTTGTGAGGATGGTAATGGTTGGCCTTGTATGGTGAGGGTTTTTTTTTTTTTTTATCAAATATAAGTCTATATAAAGATAAAAAAGAAACAGAATTGGGAAGCTAGCAAGTCACATATACAAACATGTAGAACCTAAGGGAACATCTTCCCAAGAAAAGCAAATTAAGCTAACATATACAGATTACAATGCAAAGCTGGAGAGGGAAACAAGATCCCTTAACATAAAAATATAAACAAAATTGGTTAACTAAGGAACCTATAACTATAACAGGTGTTAAAGTTAACCAACAAAAGATCCATGCAGCGCAAAAAAATCTAGCCACAACAGCATATCAAAAAGAAAAGAGAGGCCAAGCCATTCCGCACCCACCCGCTAATAAAAAAAAACTGTAGATTTAGCTCTGCATCCTAAGACCAAGCAAAAGCTAGCTAGGAGAGCAGACACCAAGAGAGAATGGTGTAGGTTTTTGTGTTGTGTGGGTGTGAGGAGAGTATGTGTGAATACTTTTTTTCTCATAAAATCTCTCTCCCTTTCGTGTATGTGGTATAACAACATATTTATAGGTAAAAGAGTTTGTTATTTTTAATTTCTTGGTCACCAAGTTTCCTTAGAGACTAAGCAACCAAAAAATAATTTGGTCCCTCAACTTCTATCTTTTTACATTTGGTCCCTTTGTAAAATTTAGTTTTTTTTAAAAAAATTAGCCACTTTAACATCGACTTTAGAAAGCGCATTTACAACTTAACGTGTAGAAAAAGATGCTGCAAGTGACGCAAAGACGTCAAGAACAAATGTTTTGGGTTTTTATTGTTTTTTTTTTTGCTATTTTTGGTTTTTTTAAAAAAATCTTAAAAAATAGAGTAAAAAATTAGGTAGAAACAGGCCCTATCTTTACAATACTTACAAAGCAAAGACTTGCTAAGTGCGTTGCATAGTAAGTTTGAAACTCTTTCTTTGTAGTAATCTCCTTCAACTAGAACTACGATCAAACTATATACAACTCGATTATCCTAAAATCTCAATCTAGTGATCTCTTTTAACCAGAACTGAAATATTTATTTGTATCTCGGTTAACCTGAAATCCCAATCTAGTGATTCCCTTTATCTAGAACCAATATCTTTGTCTGCAACTCGGCTAACCTGAAATCCCAATTTAGCAATTTCTTTTAGCTAGAAAAAATCTAAAAAATAGTTCGACTTATCTAAGATTCCAATCTAGTGATCCCCTTTAACTAGAAACTAAATCTCTGTCTTTGGTTGGGTTAATCTGAAATCTTAATCTAATGATTCCCTTTAACCAAAACCAAAATCTTTGCTTGCAACTCGGTCAACCTGAGATCCCATCTGACAATCACCTTTAACCAAAACCACAATCTTTATCTATAGCTCGGTTAACCTGAAATCCTAATATGATGATTTTCTTTAACTAGAACCAAAATCTTTAAAACAGTTAAGCTAACCTCAGATCCCAATCCGGCGATCTTCTTTAACCAAACTCAAATCTAAACAACAGCTCGGCTAACCTGAAATCCTATTATGACAATTTCCTCTAACCAGAACTAAAATCTTAAAAACAATTCGGCTAACTTGAGATCCCAATCTGACGATCCCCTTTAACCAGAAACTAAATCTTTATCTTTAGTTGGGTTAATCTGGAATCTTGATCTAGAGACCCTCTTTAACCAAAACCTAAATTTCTATCTTTGGTTAGGTTAATATGAAATCTCAATCTAGAGACCCTCTTTAACCATAACCTAAATCTTTGTCTTTAGTTAGGTTAATCTGAAATCTCAATCTAGAGACCTTCTTTAACCAGAACCTAAATGTCTGTCTTTGGTTGGGTTAATTTGAAATCTCAATCTAGAGACCCTCTTTAACTAGAACCTAAATCTTTGTCTTTAGTTAGGTTAATCTGAAATCTTAATCTAGTAACCCCCTTTACCTAGAATCTAAATCCCTGTCTTCGGTTGAGTTAATATGAAATCTCAATCTAAAGACCCCTTTTAACTAAAAACAAAATCTTTTTCTACAAGCCGGTTAATCTAAAATCTTAATTTGATGATTCCTTTTAACTATAACTAAAATCTCTCTCTTCGGTTGGGTTAATTTGAAATCTCAATCTGGTGATTCCCTTTAATGAGAACTAAAATCTATGTTTGTAGTTCAATGAACCTAAGATCCTATATTTGACGGTTCTCTTTAACCATAACTAAAATCTACAAAACAGTTTGGTTAATCTAAGATCCAAATTTGGCAATCCCCTTTAACCAAAACAAAAATCTGAAAAATAGTTTGGAAGAAGCTGAGGCCAAAGACACATTACGGGAAGTCTATTAAGGGATTTGCTCAACCCATGCTAATGGACACGTGATGGCTAGGAAGATACAAAGAGCCGGTTATTTCTGGATGACATTAGAGAAGGATTGCATCGACTATGTCCAAAAATGTCATAAGTGCCAGGCATACGATGACAAAATCAACGCCCCTCCAACTCCTTTCTTTAACTTGACATCTCCATGGCTCTTCGCGATGTGGGGAATTGATGTGATTGGACCTGTCAACCCAAAAGCCATCAATTGTCATAGGTTTATTCTCGTGGCTATCGACTACTTTACAAAATAGGTAGAAGTTAGTTCATTTGCTCATGTGACGCAAAAAGTGGTGAAGAAATTTATTGAGAGAGATTTGATTTGTTGGTATGGTCCACCATAAAAGATTATAATTGATAATGCCCAGAATATCAATGGCAATGTCGATACACGACGTCGGGCGACGGCTCCCGCTTTTTTTTTGTTTATTTAACAAAAAGGGTTTTTTACTCAATTGGGGGAAACAAAGATTTTATTGGAGTCCCATCTAGTAATTTGAGGGAACTAGAAATCCCAAATTAGACACTGGTCCCAGAGATTCGGGTACGGGGTTAGTTATGATTAAGGGAAGGTGGACACCACCCTTAAAACATCCTTTCAATAGAAAGGTTACCCTTACTTGTGTGTTTTTTGTTTGATTCAAATGCGATTATATTTTGGGCTTATTTGTAATTCTTTTTTTAAATGATTAACGTCGGTCCCTAAAAATAGGAGACACGTTACAAATGACATCAGTCCCTAAAAATTAGGAGACTCGTCTAAAATATTGACGTTTGTCCCTAAAAAGGAGAATTACGCCTGGGTTACCAAAAGAAATAATGGATATAATCCATTATATTTTGGGTTTATTGGTAACTTGTTTTTTTTAAAATGGTTAACGTCGGTCCCTAAAAATAGGAGACGCGTTAAAAATGACATCAGTCCCTAAAAATTAGGAGACTTGTCTAAAATATGACGTTTTAACCTTAAAAAGGAGAGTTACGTCTGGGTTACCAAAAGAAATAATGGACATAATCCATATTTGGTATTTACATTTTTGACATCGATCCTTTTTTAAAAAAAGAGACGTGTCGACTTTGGTTTTTGTATTTTTTTTACAACATGCAAGAAAATTTACAAGCATTTACATATATAAAAAAATATCAAAAATACTAGTAGAAACCCAAAAAATTACCTGAGTGTCACTGTTAGGTAAAATACTGAAATACCGTTGAATTTCTCCGAAAATTACAAAAATGCCACTGGCGGCGCGTGTGGCACACGCGCGGCTACTGTTGGCGGCGGGGAGATTTTCCGGCGAGATTTCTGGCCAACCGATGGTCGATCCTGGTAGATCTGATGTCGAGGGTTCTGATGGTGGTGGTCTTGATGGTCGTTGATGGCTGATGAGTGAGAATCGACGACTTGAAGCTTCGGTGGCCGCCGACAATCGCGGCCCTTTTCCGGACAAATAGGGCGAAGAAAACGCTGGAAAAGGCCGGTGTTTTGCTTTTTAGGAGGTTGGCGACCTTTCTGTGGTGGTTTGGAGGCTTGAGACGGCCGGAGATGGGAGATCGGGGGAGAGAGAGAGAGTCGCCGGCGAGAGGAGAGAGAAGCTCTGGGTTATGATACGGTGTTAACGCTAGCACGGTACACCGGTGCAGCTGAAGCCTGTGATCCGTTGGATCTCTGATGAAAAGATCGTGCGGCTGTGATTGGCTTGATCTGCAGTTTGATCGGACGGTCCGGATGAACAGAGGTCTGATATGGTGTGACGCGGTACACCGAAATCTTGGTACACAGGGTGACGTGGCGCAATGGGATCAAAGCTTAGATTATTTCAAGGGCTGAGATGTGTTTGGGTTTTAATCTAGTGTGGTAAGCCCTATTGTATCCTATTAAATCAACGGTTTAGATCTAAATACTATTAGATCTAACGGTTAGGATATATTTGATATTTTCCATATTTTTTTTTTAAATCAATATCCTACTCTCATGAAGAAATAGTAAAAAAACTTAAATAGTAATCTTGATACTCTTTTCTTTTCTTTCTTTTTCTCCCGTCCTCCGTCCTCTCTCCCTCTGGCGTACTGTCACTGGCTACGGACATACAAATCTTAAATTTCCACAAATCTTATTTTTTTTATCACCGTTTGCTTTCGACGCAACTGCCCGTTTGACAAAAAAATTTTATTTTATTTTATTTTATTTTTTTATTATGTATAATAATATATATTTATATAGGTAAAATTAAAAACTCAAATCAGTATTAGAAAAACCCGATTCAACCGCTAAAAATCCATTTTAACGACCGAAAATTATGTTGAAACACTGAAAAAAAACTTTTGATGGGTATCAACCCGGTAAACCGGGTTTTAACCAAAAAAATAACAGTTTTGACCCGAAACGGCCTGAAACTCATTTTTTTTCTGGTTAACATGGTTTGACCCGTATTGACTCGGTGGACTCGGTTTTGACCCGAAACAGCCTAAAACTCATTTTTTACCCTGGTCGACATGGTTGGACCCGTATTGACTTAGATGGACTCGGTTTTGACCCGAAACGGCCTGAAATTCATTTTTTTTCTGGTTAACATGGTTTGAACCGTATTGACTCGGTGGACTCGGTTTTGACCGAAAATGACGGTTTTGACCCGAAACAGCCTAAAACTCATTTTTTACCCTGGTCGACATGGTTTGACCCATATTGACTCGGTTCTTATGGAAAGATGCGGTTGACTCGAGAAAAATATATATATATTTTTTTAATTTTAAACTTTTTTTTAATTTTTTTGGATTTTTATAAATAATAATAGAAATAAAATAACATTCAAGAAAAACTTGGTGAATCCAAAATTGGGTTACAACAGTTGCCCCCTCTTTACAATGCTTACGGTGCAAAGGCATTGGAAAATTCATTTTCTTTTGACTTTGCATAGTAAGTTTTGTAAAGAAAAACGATGGAAGTGCTGAAAAAATACACAGATTTTTCGGTTGGTCTAATTCTTATGGGCGACCTGCCCAAGTGAAAAACATGAAAGTGTTTTCAATATTGGTTTTGTGAAATACGTGAAAGTGATTTCAGCAATGGTGTTGTGATATACATTAAAGTGATTTCAACAATGGTCCAATTTTCCAGATGACTAACCCGATGATAAAATGCGAGGGAACTCGCAAGTGGTCTAATTGTTCCAGGCGACCTGCCCGATGATAAAAAATGCGAGGAAACTCGCAAGTGGTCTAATTGTTCCAGGCGACCTGCCTGATAGTGAAATACTTGAAAGTGATTTCAATATAGTTTTGTGAAATACATGAATGTGATTTCAGCAATGAGCTTCAGGGTTGATGAAAAACTTCTAAAGGAAGTCATACCTGTATGGTTGAGATCTGATTTGTAAATCGATCTCCGAGATGATGAAATCTTCTCAAGAAAGTCTTATATCTACGGTTGAGATCTGATCTTCTGTAAATCGATCCCAAAAGATGATGAAAGCTTCTCAAGGAAGTCCTGTATGTACGGTTGGGATTTGATTTGTAAATGGATCCCAAAGATGAGGAAGGCTTCTCAAGGAAGTCCTGTATGTACGGTTGGGATTTGATTTGTGGAACCCAAAAATGAGGAAAACTTCTCAAGAAAGTCTTGTATGTACGGCTGAGATTTCTGCCGTTCAAAGCGATGGTAGGAGTAAATTCCTTATAAATCACGCAGTATTTGGCAAAAGATATCATCAACTTCTTGCATTTTCAATACTCTCAAAGTTCTTAACTTTTGAAGCTCTAACCATGTCTTCCTCTTCTTCCAATGCTAACCCAAACCATGTTCCTACAGTAGAGCCTGCAGTTTGGCGTACTACCTTTGAGGTGAATGGTCGTCCAGTTACAATAGAGGATATTGTAATGGATGATGAAGATACTGCTATAGCCGTGGCTAGAGACATGATCCTTCCCCGTGATGAAACAATGTTGGCAGCCATGACCGATATTGAAGCAGTGAATCAGTCACTTGCTCTCAGTATCAGAGCTACTTCGTCTTTGGTGAACGTTGCAGAGCGTCTTCATGCTAGAAGACTTGAGTTGAATACTCAGGTTCTTGATCTCCATCATCAGATTGAGAATTTAAGGAATAGACTCCGTGATGAGAGACGTCACAGAAACAACTTGGAGAGGAGAAATCAAGAGCTGAATACACGTGTGGACTTTTGGCGGGACTATGTTAACACACGACACCTCGAGTTCGAGGAAGAGATGGAGCGTATGCATAAGCAATTTGAGGAATTCTGAGGCATGATTAACCATCAAGATGAAAATATCCCTGATCGTCCTCGCACTGTTTAACATTTGTACTTGTAAACCCCTTTTTCCATGAATAAAAATCCATCTTTCTTGTCTTCATTTATGAATTTTGCTTTTGTGGAATTGTCATATTTGATGTGATTTACAAGAACTTCAATTCATGTGAGTCTCGTTGGATCCCAGTGGGAATATTGTTTCTTGAAATATCTACAAAACAAATATGCAATGCCCGTGAAGTTAGATGATATGCAATGCATCTTACCTGTTTTTGAAATATAGGTCCCCCCCTCTTTGATGCTTCATCGTCATAGGGTGGCTTTGTTTGCATTCCAAAGCTTTCTTTGTTCTTTCGATGCATTGGCTCATTCATGTGCTAGCCATCCGCTCAGCTGTAAATGCAGTGCCCATCTTGGGCTGTCCGCGATGATTACTACTCTCGCTGTTTATCAAGTTTGACAATGCCCCCAAGTGTAGTGTTGCTTGATTCATCATTAAGAAGCTTAACAAATCGTTCATCTCCTGGATTCGTTCAAGAATTGTTCTCTGATTGATTGTGCGCACCGTGCCAACACCCATCAAGATTGTCAATCAGTTATGAACTCGACTTCAGTTGAAATATACCCTTCAAGTATATGCGGTCATCCACTTTCATGGAACTGTCGTGTCATTCAGACCTGCATTTCATACTTTGCAGTAAAAAGCTCATCTTTGTATGCTCAGCTTCTTTCTCAATAAGTTCTTCTCAGCTCATCTAACCAGATTGTGAAAAGAAATGCCTCAACCTCATCAATGATGTCGCTTTTATCACCCATACTCATGTGGTGCAGTGCACATTGACTTCAAATCAGATGGTCCCACGGTCAGTCTAGGTGGGTGCGGTGCATTCTTCCAACATTCATGCAAAAGCAATCATGTGATAACATCTTTCAATAGTCATAGCCATATTGGAGATGATAAACCAAGATGAAGATATGAAGATGTCCTTCAGGTACATCTTTGCTCTCAATTGTTGTCGGGGTTTACTGGATCATAAATTGTTCTTGAACATCATTGCCCTTAATTGATCTGAATGTGCTCATTCACTGATTATCATTCTTTGATTCATCATTTGATCATCTTTACCCCCCAGCTGATTTAAATACTGTTTGTTTTCCTTCTTGAAGGTCCATTGTATCGCCCCCAGCAGTGTCGAGGAGAATTGATGTCATTTCTGTCAGGAATTTGCAAACTCGATCGATGTTTTTCTTGTTTGAAAATCTTTCTTATTTTGGAATCAAATCTCACATTTCAAAGATCATGTCTATTCAAGTCTGATTGTTGAAATGAAATCAGAGAGATGTCAATTTTGAAAGTATTTTTGGAAATCAAGCTTTGTTAGTCAAAGATCCAACACACGCTATTCAATGTAGTCCTTTGATTGTCTTGTACTTTTAAGAGAAAAGAAATTGACTCGTTGTAAGATTAAAATGACTTTTCCATGGTTCTTTGTATCCATTTTAAACTCTAATTTTGGGTATATCTTTTGATTGTCTGTGATGAGGTGACCTTTTATGAATTTCAAGAAAAACAAGGTACCCGAGTCAAAACTTAAGGCTTTATCAAGAAAGATTGTTTCTTTTTCTTAGCAACAATTTTATCAGCATGCATAATAATCAGTAGCTTGATTCATGAAGTCACGACCTGTATGAAACAACTCTTCAAGTTTTGAGATCGCCATTTATCGGTTCAGATTGCTTACTTGATTAAAAAGGGCTTTTTAAAGCACGTAATGTCATGGCTATGAAAGAAAGGAATTTCACAAGCTCAAAAGGTATTTGAGGGTTTCAAGAACCTAGGATCACCATCAATTACTCATCAATCTCTTTTCCTCACGTTGTCTTTGTAGAGACAGTGACATATAACCTTGTTAATCTCAAAAATCAAAATTTGTTTAACATAGGTCATAACGCAAATCCAACTTTTCTTTGATGAATAGCCAATTTAATCTTTTAAAGATCGTAAAGGCTTTATCATAGACACACCAAAAGACATCACACTTGATTTTTTTCGGGTTAACTTTTGGCATTTGTTGTGTCTTTATCAATCTTTGGCTTTCTTCTTCTAGCCCTTTCTCAATCATTGGACTTTTGTTCTAAGCCTTCCCTTTATCTATCGACTCTAACATTGTCTTCGTCTTTTCTAGGAAAAGATTCTCATTGCCCCTAGTGTGGGGTGTGATCCTAGTTAGGGTTTTTTATGAAAGAAATATTCTATCAGCTCAAAATGGGACTACAAGGGATATATATTTCAAGAATTGTGAAAGGATGAAACAAAAATGGCCTTTTCTCATTTCAAGCAACGTCGGTTAGAACCGATAAATTTTGCCCTCATCTAATGTAATGGTTTAGACTTGTAAGAATCATAATTCACGAGTCCATAACTAATGAATCCACTACGTGTCATTATACATACTACTAAAACGTAGCTACATGGTGTGTGGTTCAATTTCATGTGTGAGCTCAAAAGTTTCTTGGTCACCTCATGTCATTTCAGTAAGCATTGAGTCATTCAAGCAACATAATTTTAATCTTCAGGATTGACTAATCTTAAACGCATGTTGGAGCTTGATCAAAATATTTTGTCAAAATAACCTTTGAAAGAAACATCTCATGCTTTCAGAACAACAAAGGGACAAAGAAAAGACATGTTTCGTTAAAAGATGAGATGTTATCCCAAAATAAAATGCAGAATGACAAAACTCATAACAAAAAGGATAGACAGTTTAACACTCTTCTTGGATCAGCTTTTCTGGCGATATCTGTGTTTTGCCAAGCATTTCGATCACTTGTCAATCTGAGGATGTTGAGGTGACAATATGGCCGATGATGTTATTTTGCACAAACTCAACTTGATTCTTGAAATTCTTGCAACTGTTCAACTGAATGGCACAAAATCCCCTAATGATATTCAAATCTCTTTTCTGGATTACACCACCTAGAAAATGATGGTTGTATGGGATTTGACAGAGTCAGGGCAATAAATCCGGAGTCTAACAGATGCTGGTGGACAGACTCGAGTGGTCGAGATATGTCAATCTTGGCAAAGACATTTTAGCAGTTGATGCTACAGTGAGACCTAGTTGGACCACATAATTAAGGCTTCCCATCGTCAGAGTCATCCTTTGATTCATCTCTCATTATTATTCTAGAATCCTTGGCAGAATCTTCAATCATTCCCCTCTTTGTAGCTTGTTCAATTCTTTCGACAATCCTTACAACATCATGTAAATCTTCCAACGTTGTTGTGGTTATTTGTGGATTGGTAGAAACTTTCCAACAGCTAGGTGATCTTAGTAACGCACAGAAATATGCAGCACCACCATTTCCAACGTGTGGAATCATGCGTTGTCTCAACTAGAAGAGAAAATGATGAATTTGAAACCCTTTTGTCTCCTCTTCGATTCCTCACTGGCAGTACAGCAAATAAACACCTATAGTGGGAATTCTGCTTTGTTAAAGTTGTAATGTCTGCTCTTGTTTTTCTCAGAGCAGCATCCGATACTGCTGGACCGGAATGGTGTTCACAATAGAGATGTCTGGAAAGAAGTCCAATGCACCAGGAACAGAAAGCTAGCAGCTATTATGTGCTCTTGGAATATGTGAAGGCTTTGAACGACTATCAGTGCAGTTGAACGAGCATAAGGGTTGACATTAGTTGATGACTGAAGGCATTGCTGTCGTTGTTCATGACTAAAAAGGAGAGGTGCAACTTCAATGGAACGTGGACAAGTAGTGTTCCCAGCAAGAGCCTGTACAGACGTTCCCTTTCCACTCTTGAAGCTCAACATTTATTCAAACAGATTTATGAGTCGAGCCACTTCACATTTACTGCTCTCAACTTCCTTTTGATAATAAACCTATATCTAACCCCTGTCTTTATTTTCCATCTTCATCAGTCCAGTAGACCTCAGGTGGGGGAACTTATGTTTCAACCGTGTGCATGCTTGATAAATGAATGAAATGCGCAAATGGATGCAAAATGCCATATGGACTATGCATGCTTGTTATTTGTTTCAAGTTTTCCTTTAGCTTATGATGAGGAATAGATCAGATCAGATTCTCTTAAGAAAGTTCTCACCGAGGACTCCAAACCTACAGGAACTTGAACCGATTTAGGGGAGAAATTTGATTTTTATTGGATATCCTTCAGTTGTTTTTCCTTCTACTCTCTTACCAGAAGTAAACCTACCAGGATGTTTCCATGCCTTATTCACTGACTCCAATAATTTCTTCGAGGTCTTGAAATCTTCATAAAATGTTGTGAGTTCGGTAGTCCTTGGAATAAACTGCTCATGGAAGATCCCACATCGGAAGCGAGCGTCCAGAGTTAGGGCCTTATAAGTGCATGCTTATCTTAACTAGTAAGACGCGTTTAAAACCCCGAGGGGGACCTGGGTGGAAGCCCTGGGAATGGGTGGACCGGGGGCCCCAGAAGGGACAGTATCTGACAGGGTGAGTGTGTTGCGCTACTCTGAAAGACGCGTTTTGAGGCCATGCGTGGCTGCCAAGAACAAACCCGTCAGGGAAACCTGGGTGGAAGCCCTAGACTTGGGTGGACTAGGAGGCCCAAAGCGGACAATATTTTGCTAGTGAGGTGGGTGTTACAACTCAAATCCAAATTGTCGTAAAACCATGTTAGGACAATAACTAATACAACAGCGGGCTCCTATCAATGGGACCCATGGGTACTCACCACAGTATGCCAGATAAGATTTGAAGTAAGAGTATTGACTCCTCCAATGAAATTGGGATTTACTTAGACTTAGAAACATTGATTCCCATGTGGTTCTTCCGACTTCATGCAAGTGTTTTTCAGCAAAATTCTCCAGCTTAGAATAAAGATGCCATGGAGTACCAACCAAACCTGAAATCTGCCCCTCAATCATATGACTCACAGTCCAGACAAACAACAGTTGCAAGCAACATCTTAAACGACCCCTTCCAGCTTTTCTACAATAATTCAAGGATGAGAAAGTTTCTGCCAATATTGTTGTAGCAGAGTTAATTTTAAAGGGTCACCATATTTTTGAATACATTAACAGCCTCAAAATTGACCATTCCCTCGGCAGATGGGAAAAGAACCAAACCATATATCCCTAAGGCCAAAATTCTCAACCGGATTTCATTGCTTTCATAATGTAATCTCCTCTTAAATATGGCTTCTAATATGTTCCAAAACCAGCCCTGGCTATTTCCTCATTTAGTTGCATGTGATTTTGCTAGTTGACAGTCTGTCTGGGTAATCCAAGCAAAGTTAGAAAGTGCATGCTCTATAGGTGTGTAAAAGTACACCTTTTCTGACTTAGGGCAATTTAGCAGGGATTCATACTCCTCAATAGTAGGGGTCATATCCACAGTATCAAAAGTGAAGCACCGATATTCTGGATCCCAAAGCCCTATCATGGCCTCAAAACAAGCATCTTGGACCCTAATTTTCAATAAATGTGATAGATCCCCATATTGTTTCTGGAAAGTGATTTGATCATGAGAGGATAACCTTTCCCAGCAGTCTAGCAGTTGTCTTGTACCAAGTGGTTTGTCATCTAATTTAACGTGTGCTGGTAATTGAGACTCAAATTCTGATGGCAAACAATCCCCTTCATCATGTTGGCTCAATTCTGATCTGGTCAAAAATTCCTCAATAGTATTGGTTTTTTCCATCTCACACTTCCTATAAGGATCGGTGGAGATATAATGAGGATATGGAATGTATATGAACATGTATGTTAATGCATTAACATTTGTTTGTGTCCTAAAAGGTATATCCTACTTGATAGGATCTAGCTCATAAGGTTTGGCTCAGTTTAATCTATCCTTAAAGATATTCTTTGGTTCTTAAATTGCCCGAATTATCCATGTAGTAATCGGCCTCTTAACCTTATACAACATGAGTATGGGGAAAAAAAATTCCACAATACCCGTTGCATAGGGTGAGTTACAATCCAAGCGAAAGTCCAAATGAGCATCAGTGGACATAAGTCACACTTGCCACCTGAATCTCTCTTTTCTAATCTTAAACAGGACAAGCTCGGGTCCAGAGCTTCTTCTTTTTTGGTTCACCGTGAAGTGTGTGAAAACACAAAGAAATAAACATGCATGCATGTGGCAATATGGAAAATTGAAAAGAATCACAGTAAAAATTGCATAAACTAAATAAAGCAAATAAAATAAATGCCAAAAAATAAATAGCAATAAGAAAGAGAAAATGAAAAGCAAACACAAGTAGTTGGCTCAACCCTAATTCCCCAGTGGAGTCGTCATTCTGTCGATACACGACGTCAGGCGACGGCTCCCGCTTTTTTTTTTGTTTATTTAACAAAAAGGGTTTTTTACTCAATTGGGGGAAACAAAGATTTTATTGGAGTCGCCATCTAGTAATTTGAGGGAACTAGAAATCCCAAATTAGACACTGGTCCCAGAGATTCGGGTACGGGGTTAGTTATGATTAAGGGAAGGTAGACACCACCCTTAAAACATCTTTTCAATAGAAAAGTTACCCTTACTTGTGTGTTTTTTGTTTGATTCAAATGCGATTATATTTTGGGCTTATTTGTAATTCTTTTTTTAAATGATTAACGTCGGTCCCTAAAAATAGGAGACACGTTACAAATGACATCAATCCCTAAAAATTAGGAGACTCGTCTAAAATATTGACGTTTGTCCCTAAAAAGGAGAATTACGCCTGGGTTACCAAAAGAAATAATGGATATAATCCATTATATTTTGGGTTTATTGGTAACTTGTTTTTTTTAAAATGGTTAACGTCGGTCCCTAAAAATAGGAGACGCGTTAAAAATGACATCAGTCCCTAAAAATTAGGAGACTTGTCTAAAATATGACGTTTTAACCTTAAAAAGGAGAGTTACGTCTGGGTTACCAAAAGAAATAATGGACATAATCCATATTTGGTATTTACATTTTTGACATCGATCCTTTTTTAAAAAAAGAGACGTGTCGACTTTGGTTTTTGTATTTTTTTTACAACATGCAAGAAAATTTACAAGCATTTACATATATAAAAAAATATCAAAAATACTAGTAGAAACCCAAAAAATTACCTGAGTGTCACTGTTAGGTAAAATACTGAAATACCGTTGAATTTCTCCGAAAATTACAAAAATGCCACTGGCGGCGCGTGTGGCACACGCGCGGCTACTGTTGGCGGCGGGGAGATTTTCCGGCGAGATTTCTGGCCAACCGATGGTCGATCCTGGTAGATCTGATGTCGAGGGTTCTGATGGTGGTGGTCTTGATGGTCGTTGATGGCTGATGAGTGAGAATCGACGACTTGAAGCTTCGGTGGCCGCCGACAATCGCGGCCCTTTTCCGGACAAATAGGGCGAAGAAAACGCTGGAAAAGGCCGGTGTTTTGCTTTTTAGGAGGTTGGCGACCTTTCTGTGGTGGTTTGGAGGCTTGAGACGGCCGGAGATGGGAGATCGGGGGAGAGAGAGAGAGTCGCCGGCGAGAGGAGAGAGAAGCTCTGGGTTATGATACGGTGTTAACGCTAGCACGGTACACCGGTGCAGCTGAAGCCTGTGATCCGTTGGATCTCTGATGAAAAGATCGTGCGGCTGTGATTGGCTTGATCTGCAGTTTGATCGGACGGTCCGGATGAACAGAGGTCTGATCTGGTGTGACGCGGTACACCGAAATCTTGGTACACAGGGTGACGTGGCGCAATGGGATCAAAGCTTAGATTATTTCAAGGGCTGAGATGTGTTTGGGTTTTAATCTAGTGTGGTAAGCCCTATTGTATCCTATTAAATCAACGGTTTAGATCTAAATACTATTAGATCTAACGGTTAGGATATATTTGATATTTTCCATATTTTTTTTTTAAATCAATATCCTACTCTCATGAAGAAATAGTAAAAAAACTTAAATAGTAATCTTGATACTCTTTTCTTTCTTTCTTTTTCTCCCGTCCTCCGTCCTCTCTCCCTCTGGCGTACTGTCACAGGCTACGGACATACAAATCTTAAATTTCCACAAATCTTATTTTTTTTATCACCGTTTGCTTTCGACGCAACTGCCCGTTTGACAAAAAAATTTTATTTTATTTTATTTTATTTTTTTATTATGTATAATAATATATATTTATATAGGTAAAATTAAAAACTCAAATCAGTATTAGAAAAACCCGATTCAACCGCTAAAAATCCATTTTAACGACCGAAAATTATGTTGAAACACTGAAAAAAAACTTTTGATGGGTATCAACCCGGTAAACCGGGTTTTAACCAAAAAAATAACAGTTTTGACCCGAAACGGCCTGAAACTCATTTTTTTTCTGGTTAACATGGTTTGACCCGTATTGACTCGGTGGACTCGGTTTTGACCGAAAATGACGGTTTTGACCCGAAACAGCCTAAAACTCATTTTTTACCCTGGTCGACATGGTTTGACCCGTATTGACTCGGTGGACTCGATTCTTATGGAAAGATGCAGTTGACTCGAGAAAAATATATATATATATATATATATATTTTTTTTTAATTTTAAACTTTTTCTTAATTTTTTTGGATTTTTATAAATAATAATAGAAATAAAATAACTTTCAAGAAAATCTTGGTGAATCCAAAATTGGGTTACAACAGGCAAGATGATAATAGAACTCTACGCTAAATAGAAAATCAAGCATTCCAATTCCTCACTATGTAGGCCAAAGATGAATGATGTGGTGGAAGTTTGCTACAAGAATGTCAAGAAGATTATTCAGAATATGGTATTCACCTACAAGGATTGGCATGAGATGTTGCCATTTGCCCTTCACGTGTACCGCACCGCAGTCCGAACCTCAATAGGAGCCACCCTGTATACAATGGTATATGGAATGGAGGTGATGATGCCTTTAGAAGTTGAAATCCCCTCATTAAGAGTATTGATAGACTTCAAGCTAGAAGAGGTAGGGTGGGTAAAAGTTAGGTATGAATAGTTGAATCTGATCAATGAAAAGAGGATAGCTGTAATCTGTCATCATCAACTATATAAAAGAAGAATGGCCAAATCATATGATAAGAAGGTTCGACCTTGAGGATTCCACGAAGGAGATCTTGTATTGAAGAAAATATTGCCTTTACTAGGAGAAGATCAGAGTAAATGGGCGCCAAACAATGAGGGCCCTTACGTGGTAAAGAAAACATTCTTGAGAGGAGCTTTATTGTCATCTAGAATGGATGGAAAAGATCTAGTTAAACCTAAAAATGCTGACTCTATAAAGAAATACTATGCTTCCCAGTCAATAAAATAAAGTTCGGCCATGAATTCTCTTTGTAAAAAACCTTTTCTTTATAAAACGTATGATCTCATAGCATTTGAATCTTTTACTTAAAAGAACTATTTTTTTATGCATGACTAAGGAGATGACTCTATCAATTGGAGAGAACCAAACCAAATCTAGCTTGACATATTTTTGCACACCACACTAGGGGCAAGAAGTGCCCGAAGTGCATATAGGGGTTACATAGTGAACCAAAGCCCAACATTAAAGGGATATCATCATAAAAAACCTCTGAAGCACCTTTATGAGAATTGCTGCATTGAAAGTTTTAGTTTTCATGAACAAAACCAAATCTTTTGAGTTTTCCTCTTAAAATAATTTCTTAAAAATAGAAAAGGCAATTAAAACATCGGTAAAAGTATAATACGAGGCAATGTTCGATAAAGCGAGAAAGGGCCCTATAAGGAACCAGAGATCTCTTCACCAAGCATAAAAAGGATAGGAAATATAGCGAGTTGAGTATATTCCAATTCAAGAGAACGGGTCGGACAAACAAATGGAAACGGGAGCTCAAGAAGTCTACAACAGAAAGAGGGATCTATGTTTAAAAAAAAAAGGTAACAAAAAAACATGCATGCTATATTGTCATAACACTAACCTGTCAAGAAAAGGTGTGACGAAAGCCAAAATAGTTCCAAGTTTTTGGGAAACCGCTGAGGTACAAAATCTCAGGTCAACGGAACTGTGGAAAAGGATAGGAATGGTGAACCAGCACTGCTTTATTTCCTCGAGGTAAGATGTTTTCTTTTGAAGTTTGAGTTGGGCAGGTCACCCAATTTTGAGATCATTTCTTAGAAAAACATGGAGTTTTATAAGCATTTTAAGATGGGCGGGTCACCCGATTTTGAGACCATTCCTTATAAAAGCATGGAGTTTTCTAAGAATTTTAAGATGGGCAGGTCACCCGATATTGAGACCATTTTTTTAGAAAAACACTTGGAGTTTTTCTAAAAAATCTTAGGATGGGTCAGTCACCTGATATTGAGACTATTTCTTAGAAAAGCGTGGAGTTTGATAAGAATTTTAGGATGGGCAGGTCACTCGATATTGAGACCATTCCTTAGAAAAGCGTGGAGTTTTCTAAGAATTTTAAGATGGGCCGGTCACCCGATATTGAGACCATTTCTTAGAAAAGCGTGGAGTTTTCTAAGTATTTTAAGATGACTAGATCACCCGATATTGGGACCATTTCTAGAAAAAACATGGAGTTTTTCTAGAAATCTTAAGATAGACAAGTCACCTGATAGGGAGACCATTGTTTAGGAAAATCGTAGAGTTTTAGCATGATCAGGCAATTTATCTTTACAACACTTACTATGCTAAGCACTTGACAAGTCTTGGCTTCGTAAGCATTGTAAAGAGGGGGCAACTATTGTTACTTATTTTTGGACCCCACGTGCTGAAGATAGTATGTACCCCTTTTGAACCAAGTGCAGGAGTGTAGCTCATGTTTGCTGGGAAATTGACAAAAACAGAGGATAAAGAAATATTTTTTTCCAACCCTGTTTGAGTTATTTTCTACTTTTTTTTTATCCTCCCCCTTTGCTGCCAAAAGCGTCAGGTTTCTTAAGCTGATAAGGAGTTTTCATATAAATCCCTCAGAATTTGCATTTTTTTAAAAAATTGATTCTGCTGCTGTCGCAAATTTTTTTTTGTTCAAACTTAGGCTCTGATTTTGACTGGGTTTTGTACGATATCTGACCATCTTAGCTATATTTTGTCACTCATGACATGTTGAAGAATTGACCTACACCTTTATTGGGTCTTAGGGGTCAATGTTCTTAGGGCAGACTCTCAGTCAGATTTAGATGCTTGGCATTGTCAGATCAAGAAAACCTTTTTGACCAACCAGATTCCTGCCAGATTCTGTTATCTAAAACAATTTTATCTCAATTTAAATCCTTCATCCAAGTTGTAGTCCTAGACGCGTATATGAATTTGGTCTTTTGAATTGCTTGATTTCGATATTAGAAGCTCATGATATTCCTGTTTGAAATCTAGCGTGAAAGCATAGAATCATGCTACGAGAAGGGTTTAGCCCAAGGTCGCGGGCCTGATTCGAAGGATTTTTTTTTACCAAAGTGTCGCGGGGTGCGCGAGCGCCGGCACGACGTCGTCTGGCGACAGCAGAGGCTCCTGTCGTGCCTCCTGTTGTGAGGTGTGGTGTGTTGGGAAGGTTTTTTGGGTTTAATCATAAAGTTATGATTAATGTTTAGGAGTCGCCACCTAGTATTATGGTCACTAGGAACCTATGGTCTGCGAGAGCCTGGGTAAGGCACTGGTTATGCAAGGGGAAAACACATCACCCCCGGTGCACCCTACCTAATGTAAACTGCATTGTTGTTTGATTGTTTTTCTAGGTTGTGTTTTTATTCGTTGGTCTTTTCTAAAGCTCAAGGCAGATCTCCCTTCATGAGGGAGTCTCTATCTTATCGGGTTAAATCCTAACCGTTCTAAAGTCTGAATTTTAGCATTGCATCTATTTGCACTTTGTATCTTTAATACCTAAGGGTGTACTTTATCGTGTAATTTTACACCCACAAATATTAAAGTCTACATCTGGACCCTAAAAAATTAGAAAAAGATTTTTGATAATTTGGTCAAACCCTAATGGATGATCATAAACTAGTTATGACATCCATATTTTGGATTTTCAAAACATGAGAAAGATACAGTCTTTTAATGAAAATATGCTTGGAAAATTTTTAGGATTTGGCCGTATACATGAAAACAAAATATATTTTTTTTTTGAAAGGAAAAATTAATTTAAACGTGTTTGAGATTTTTTTGAAATGTTTTGAATTTTTTTATTTTTTGAAATATTTCGGAGGAACTGGGTATTTTAATATCAAATTTGTATTTTATAGTGTAAATATACAACCCAATATTATGCAAAATTGGTAGAACAATATTTGAGAAAATCACAATTTTTTGAAATGATATTGTTTTTGAAAATTTTTGTTTTTTTTTTAAAATAAATATAGTCCACTGCATGAACAGTGGACGTGAATTATAATTCACGCCCACTGTTCACTCAGTGAATAGAGACAGCGAAGAAGAATAAGAAGGGGAAGAGGAGAGAGGGCGGACACCTTGGTGTGGCGGTGGTCTGGTCGTGGAGGACGACTTGCGGTGGTGATGCCGACGGTTGGAGCTGGTTGCAGGTGGCGAAGCAGGAAGAAAGAAGGAGAAGAAAATTTGCAGGAGAGAGAGAGGGATCGGCAGTGTATGCTTTGCCGCTGGTGAGGAGTTAAGGCGACCGCTGGTAGTGGATACGACGAGGGGCTGACGTGAGGACGGTGGCTAGGCTGTGGCAGAGATGGTGGCCGGTGGCAGAGGAAGCAAAAGAAGAAGAAGAAAAGGGAGGGGCTGCAGAGAGAAGAGAGAAACCGACGGTGTCTCTTGGTGGTTGTGTTGGCTTCCTGTGGTGGCGATGATGGTGGGAAGACCGGTGATGAGGGTGGTGGTGGGTGAAGGCCACAGTGGAGAGAGAGGGAGAGGAAAGAGAAAAATTGCATAAACAAGGGAAAATGACTGGTTTTTTGGTTGATTTTGGACCCGATTTTCTCCTCCCCCAAGTCATCAACGGAACCTCTATTTATAAGTGATGGAAGAGGGTAATCTCGTCTACACCGGGGTAAACTTTCAGCCTTTGATTTGGTTGGTAGGGATCCCAAACGTTGGTTCAAAGTATCCTCCCTAAGTTGTCAAATCTGCGGGAAAAGGCTGCCTGAGCTGGCCTCTTCACGCCGTCGTCGGTGTCGTCGTGCTGTCATTCATCCTGAAACGTTGACATGGGCTTGTAGAGGAACTGCAAGGGATTCGTTTCGTGCAAGTTTTGTTCGATTTGATGGAGAAATCAAGCATTAATTGCACCTGCAAATAAGGCTCCCACACTGTTTCTTTCGGGTAAAACGAGGAAGACAATGAACAGTGATTTAAACTGATTTTCAATTTAGTCCTCCCACTTTCAATTGCTTTTAATTGAACCCCTAATTTCCCTATACTTTTGATTTAATGCAATTAGATCCCTGCGGAACTTCAACCTCAGCCCCGTATTTACGCGCTTTTTGCAAAATGGTCATTGCTCTTGGATTTATGCAATTTAACCCCTAATTCACCATTAAACTTTTAATTTCTTCAATTTCACCCTTGGTTTTTGTCAATTAAGCCCCTCAATTTTGGCACCTTTTACAGATTGGTCGTTGGTTACGAATTTCTTCAATTTAGCCCCTAATTGACCCCAAAACTTTAATTTTCTTGCAATTTGACACCTAATTTCAATCAATTAATTTGGTAAAAATTAAATTTGGTCTCTTAATCAATTAAGCTCAAATTAGGCTCCCAAACTTATTTTTTCACCAATTAAGCCCCAAATAAAATTAATTGGACCCATTTAAAGTATAATTAAGTCCTTGCACTTAATTAAATCCTTCAATGGGACCTAAATTAACTTCTTAAACATAATTAAAATTCAATTTGGCCCATGATTAAATCAAATTGGCCTTTTAAAAATTTAATTATGTCATTGGACTTAATTTTTATGCAAATTCGTCCAATAATCATTTAATTTGACCTTGAATTTGCATTTTTTTCTCCATTTTTGGGCATAATAGGGTACGATTAGGTCTTGAATTTCCTCCAAAAAATTGTAGCCTTCCTCGGCGTGCTTTCTCCACGTTGCCAGTCTTTATTTATTTTATTTTTTTATTTTGAAAAAAGTGAATTTTGGGGAATAACCCGGAATTGGGTTATGACACAAGGACTGAATTGAAAAGTGCTAAAATGAGAGATTTAATTGAAGAAGGATATTGGAAGCTGGAGAGGGGGGCTGGATCATCATAAATGATGGGATTTCTACCACATCGAATAAGGAAAATAAGACTTTGCAACATGTACCCTTACCCATCTAATTTCTTTCCTTTTTCTTTGTAAATTTCCTGTTAGTTTTCATGTTTCTCTTACTGGATTGGAGAGCTGCAGAGCACGTTTTTATTGCCTCATTTCAAAGGAAACAGTTGGTGCCTTATGGTCCCAACTATGGAAGGAAAGAAAGGAATTGTACCACCCTTTGATCAATGTAAACTAATTGCTAAAATTAGAACAGGAATCAGAATATTTCAGTTTTCTTTTTACATTTTTTTACTACAAATCAGCAGGGATGTGCATCCTAGAATTAATGCATTGAATCTTTCCTAAATAAAGATATATTATACTATATATAAGCCCCTCTAATGACCTAGGGGTAAAATAAAAAAAGAGACAGAAATGAGAAAAGAAAGACAAGAAAAAAACATAAGAGAGAGGCAGGTAGGGAGAGAAAAAAAACAGAGAACGAGGGAATTTCTTTCTTTCATTCTTGCATTACTTTGAGATTGGCAAGGCAGGCAGTAGAAGAGAAAGGAAAAAAAAACAAAAAAGAGGAGAAACCAGAAACAAGCAGGGACTGCCTTTCGGTCTTTACTTTCATTTTTCTGAATATAAAATCTGCAGAACAGGAAATAAGAAAGTGCAGAAAATCAGTAGAGAGAGAGAGAGGGACGAAGATTGCAGAGGTGAAACTCAGAAGAAGATTGCCAACAAAGAATAGGGGGGAAGAGCTGAAGTAGACGACAACATTGATCGACCAGCCAGCAAGCCTTCAAACATCGTCGTTGTCCTTTCGTTCCCAGGTCTGTTCTTTTCACCTCTCGCACCATGCATTTTTTTGCTTTATGTTTGCAGTGCTCAAGTGAATTTTAATTCACTTGAATAGTAACATGGTCTCTTTGCATGCTTTTTCTTTTGTTCATTGAGAGGACCGCGCCTCTTTTTTGTGTCCAGCTGGGTCACTTGCTTGGGCAAGTGACCCGCCCTGACCTACTGTTTTTTTTTTCCTTTAAAAAAAAATTAAAGAAAGAGAAAGAGATTTATGATTTTCTGGCATATTTATTTTAAGGTCTGAATTTTTTTATGTTGTAAAAAAATATCAATCTCGTATTTAGAATACCCGGTTTTCGACGCAATGTGACAAATATACATATATATCAAAAAGATGTTTTCTTGTGTGTTGCATATAACTAATACCCTAACATGTTTTGAATGCTCTTTTTTATACAAAAAATATTGGAAGTTTCGAAAATGTGTTTTCGCATGGATTTCTTAAACACAACAAAAATTATTTTCTTGCATTCCTGGATTTTACAACATGTTTGTAAAACTCCAAAGGGTATTGGCCAATATTCTAAAAAAAATAAAAAAATCTTATTTTGGGGGGGAATTCATCTATTATTCACCGTTAATGTTTGGATAAAGAAATCCCAAAGGGATGAATATCCAAAATATTATTGAGAATAACTTGTTATTATTCACTGTTAATATTTGGATAAAGAAACCCTAAGTGGTAAATATCCAAAATAAATTTCTAGGAATAATAAGTCATCACACATCCTTGAAAGAAGCCTTGATTATAATCGAGGACATTTCAATTTTTTTTACTCCACGGTTTACGAGCCGTAAGAGTATGAAACATTAAGGCAAAAATAGGCTTTTAAAGCACCCTGAATTTCCTTAGATTTCTAAATTTTTGTCCCTCCTTGCGATTTACGAGTCACAAACTCTTGAAATACTAAGGGGAAAATGAGCTTTTAAAGCACATGGAATCTCCTTGGATTTCTATCTTAATAAATTTAGTTTGAATCAAACCTAGGAAAACTAATGGGATTAGAAAACACCAACATCATAGCAATTATAAGGCAAACCAAACACCAAGCAGCTTACCTTAGGTAGGGCATACTAGGGATGCTAATACATTCCCTTTACGCAACCAGTCCCTTGCCATAGAATCTCTAAAAAACCAGTTAGGGTTCCTAATGACCAAAATACTAGGTGGCGACTCCTTTATCCATAAAACAAACAAAAACCCCAAAATCAATCGCCGCTCCGCCGTGAGGGTGCGACAACTTTCATAAAACCGCTCTCTCTATCAATGCAGGTTATGACAAGTTTTTCTTCGTATTCAGCAAGCCCGATATCTTTATTATCATTGCGTTTATAATCTAGTGAAAGAAGCAGAAACAAGCAATAACTCTCCTTTTTTCACTTCAAATGCAAATATGTTTCTCTTCTAAGTAAGCCAATGAAGTGATCCATTCACTAATATTTTTGTCATATGACAAATGGACTCCTCTTGTGGCAACTTTACTTCACCCAATAGCTTTTATCTCCAAGTCTTCAAGTCAAACAACTCGACTCTAATGCAGTGGTACATATAGAATTTTTTATCATGCGAGCAAAACTTGAGCTTCGAGAATCTCACAATCTTGTAGTGTAAAGGCTTTGATCTTTCAACTATCAGGCCAAATTCTATAATATAATATCATATCATATCATATCATGTCTTTGGATTTGGGATCTTTAGTCATTGTTTGATAGCAGGGTTACACATATAATAGCATGGCTTATTGTGTATGTGATATAGTAAAACCCCTTGATTTGTCGATGACATAATCTCCACATGTTTAGGAAGGAAATCAAATGATATTTCTGGATAAGGCTTTAGAGTGTCAGTTGAAACAAAGGAAAAATGATATTCATTTATGATCATGCTTTGTATAAAGAATCTAGAGACAATGTTGGTTATATAACTTTGTGAAAATGGATTCATACATGAACTTGTTGCACTCGTTGGAAAGAAGCCTAAATTTCCCCACAGTCTCCATTGATGAATGCATCAGAACTTCATACATGACATCCTAATATAAGTTACTAGCTGAGTTCATGGTAGAGTAGAGACTCTTGTTACTAGTTTATAGAAAACCACTAGCGATGTTTCTGGATTGGAAGTTTAAGCGAATCCTTCTTAACACCATCAAATGTTGGCAACTCTTGACTTTTCAGAGGAAAACAAATTTGAGGGACTTTTATTTCAAATTGTAAGCATGCATGTTTGAATATATGAGCATGTTTTTATATAATGAACTCGCCCTTCAAGGGGTGTTATATGGTCGTAACTCTTGCATGATGAACAAGAATTTTGATTCTTGCTCAAACTCTATAACATAAATTTCCTGAGTAATGACCATTGTGTCATACTGTAAGTCCTAAATTTAATATGGTTCAAGAAGGGCTTGCCTTAATGCAAAACAATGTGTAAAGAGCATACATCCTAAAAGCAGGTTCTAATCCTTTTACGTGAGACATGAGATAGGTTTACTATTTGGTCTCTAAAACAGGTCTCTCGTTGTCCTTGTGATCACCCTCGTGAAGGTAATATAGGGGTTCAATAGGTAATGAGATGACACGTGTACCAATCATTTTTAGTCTAAGCACTCAGCGAAGAGTTGGGTTTTACACAAACTTAAACTTTGACTAAAAGTCATAAAGTAAACTGTTAATCCCCCACCTAACCCGAGATTTCCATATGCGTAACCTAGAACAACATATCTCAAATAAACTAATGATGAATGAAAACATACATGTATGGGCAGGATAGAATATGCTAAAACATAAATAAAATAAAATAAGCTAAATGCAACAACTTAAACATATCAAAATAGATAAACCACATCAAATACACAAAGCTTAGTCCAATAATTGTAAAAAACAATAGCTTCCCCAACGGAGTCACCATTCTGTCAGATATAGATGTGCGGCGTCGGGGATTTTGAAGGAGTCACCAGCTAGTTATTTGGTTCAAGGTTGCTAGGGAACTCGAGTATACTGATATTATCGGAGATTCAAGGGTAAGAGATTGATTGTGGCTATGAAAGGTATTAGCACCCCTAACGCACCCTACTTGAGGTAAGCTGCTTTGTGTTGAAAGGTTTTAATGGGTTCCTAACTAATAGTCTATCTATGACTTAGGATTGAGATTTATTTGTGTGAATAAATCTGGTATTAAGAATTTATTATGGGCTTGTGTACCCAAATAAATTCTTATGAAAAAGATTTTTTGTAATTTGAATATTACGGTGAAAAATGCTCTAAATTAAAATTGGTGAATATCTAGAATAACTCTGAGAATTTTGTGGTCAACTCTTGATATTCAAATACCAGCCTCACTTGTACATCCGATGTTCTATACCAGAATATTTAACCATTAATTCTCATGAATTAAAATTTTGGTTATTGAAATATTAATCATATTCTCATAGATTCAGTAAACTAGTTATTAAATCCCAAAAGACATGCAAATATGTATTTTTGAATTGTCATGTGGAAATACTAAATGATATGATTTTTTATATTTTTGAGAGACTTGACCGTATATAATTAAAATATTTAATTCTTATTTGTCTTTTTTTTATTTTAAACGTTTTAAAAATATATATAAGAAAAATACAAGCACATACACACTATTATTTTTACTATGTTTTACTCTCACACACACCCACAATTATAAGTTTACAAATAGTAGAAACTTAAAATGTAAAATAATTCAAACAACATATTAAAAAAATTATAATTTACAAAATATGTCCCCTCAAAACTCGGGAACAGTGCTGGAAATAATGTTTGGAAGCTTCTGGGAAGCGAAGGAATAGTGACAGCGTGTGGGTCTCACATGCTGTCACTAATGAAGCAGAAAACAAGTGGATTTGGAACCATTTATTCTCCCTTTTCTTTCTATGCTAGTGGTGAGAGCTACCGTTACTTGTAAAAGAGTAAATCAACGTAAACAGCTTGGTTCATTTCCCTTTTTTAGATATTTTTTATCCTATTTCTCTAACAATTTCTTTTTTTTTTTTTTACAGATGGCTCTTGCTGGGAATGAAAAGGGAACTATGAAGATCACAAGGGGGATTGTTGTCGGGTTGTGAGTAGGAATTGGGGTGGTTTATTTATCGGTTAAGGCTGATAAGAGGTTGGTGGAGAATAAAAAGACCATGGGGAGGATGGCAATCCATGAGTCTTGTGATTGGTCTGTTTGTTTTCAACTATAAAAAACAAGAAGGGTTGTTGATTTTGGGTTATGTCCCTGGTGGTTTGGAGGGGGGAGGTTGCGGCTGTGGTAGTAGTGGTTAGGAGGCCAAGCTTATCTTTTTCTGTTTGTGGGGGTTGCTCAACAATGGTTGAGAGAGAGAAGTTGGTGATAGGGAATGGGTTGTCATGAAAAGGGAGTCATCGATGTGGAGGTCTGCTTAATAGTGGAGGTGAAGACAATAGCTTGTTTGGTCTGAAAGGGCGACAATAGTGATGTAGAAGAGAAGATGAAAGGGGCAAATGGTTTTAGGTTTTGTGGGTTTCGGGTAAAAGAGAGATTGATGGCTTTGTTTTGTTTTAGAAAGGGAGAGGTCGTGGTTGGCGATGTTGGATGCACTATGGAGATGGAGAATGCAGGGTTTTTTTTCCGAAAAAAAAGGGGGGTTGTGAGGTTGGTGATGGTTGGCCTTGTATGGTGTGAGTTTTTGTGTTGTATGGATGTGGGGAGAATATGTGTGAATATGTTTTTTTTGTTTTTTTTTCTCTCCTAAAATTTCTTTCCCCTTTCTGTATGTTGTATAACTATATATTTATAGGTAAAAGAGTGAGTTATTTTCAATTGCTTGGTCACCAACTTTGCTTGGAGACCAAGCAACCCAAAAATAATTTGGTCCTTTAACTTTTTTCTTTTCACATTTGATCCCTTTGTAAATTTGGAATATTTTTTTGAAAAATATCAACTTCAACGTCGACTTTAAAAAGTGCATTAACAACTGAACACGTAGTAAAAGATGCTGAAAATGATGCAAAGACGTCAAAAACATATTTTTTGGGGTTTTTTTTTTTTTTGCTATTTTTGGTTCCTTTTCTTTTTCAAAAATAGGATCAAAATTGGGTAGCTATAGATTTCATGAAATCTGGTCTAGATTTGAGTTCAGGTTGCTCGGATTTGTTTCGAGTGTTCTTCATGTTTATTGTTTTTGTGTTTGATCCATTTTGTTCATGAATTTTTGAATTTTTGTGTTTTTGGCTGTTTAATCTGTTTTTTTTTCTTTAGTTTTGTTTTTGGGTTGTTTTTCAAGTCAAATAAGAATTTTTGGTTTGATTTATAGTCAAACTAAAAATTTCGAGTATACCCGGTTTGTTCAAGAATTCTTTATCCTTTTCACCCACATCATTCCCGACTATCCCAATTCAAAGTATGATCATCGCGACGCTGCACATATACGACAATAATGACTATTAGTCCTCTTAGGTCAATCTCAACTCTCTATAATGATTGTATATTTTGGCTAAGTATGTTTAGATTGGCCTTTTTACATAAGTTTTGTAGTGATTTTAGAGTGTCATAACATGTATTTTTTTGGCTAAAAATATAGTTCACATTTAAAGGAGGGGAATGATGTATTGTTTGGCATTTTTGGAAGGTACGAGAGAGAGAGAGAAAAAAAAATGGAGAAATTCAGGTCAAAACCAAGATAAAAAAAAGGTTATAGAGCTATCATGCATACGAAGAAGAAGCATTATTTTGGTCATGCAGCAAAACAATGTTGTTTTGGTGTTTTGGCGTTTTGGCTTTTGTTTTTGTTGTGAAATGACATCATTTTATAGTCAATGCATTGTTTCGATTCAATAGATTTTTTATGTTTAAAAATAGGTTCCTCAGATTTTATGGCTTTTTGAATTTAGCCCTTGAATTTTTAACTTTTAACCAATTTCAACCAAATTCTTTGCAATTTGGTCATTGACTTTTAAGTTTTCAATTATTTAATCAATTTCAATTATTTTCTAGATATTTCTTCTAAATTCCAACCCTTCAATATATTTAATGATTCTTACAATTTAAGGATTATATATATATATATATATATATATATATATATATATATATATATATTAGCTAAGAAGGCATTTTAGATGTTTCCTTGCAAGTCTAGTCATCCCCTAGTAGTAGAGCTGTTCTTTTTATTTTTCTTCTCGTTCTTCTTTCTTCTTTAATTTTTTATGTTTCTTGACTTTCTAGCATTTTCAAAGCAAACCTACCATATGGCCAAAATAATCGCTTCACAGATTTCATGGTCAATCGTCCAACATATTCAAAAATTGCGAACAGCTGCCATGTAGTAAATTGAGCAATTAAAATGACACCTGAACAGATATCTCTAGTCTTAAACTTCGTTGTCATAACTACAAATCGAAGTGTAGATGATGGAACCGGATGGATGGAGTTCAAAATACAAGATTGATGTTATCGAAGTGTAATATCACACATCGGTGAATAGTATGAAAAATCTAAGTGACTCGTAAGCCATTTTTTATGTAATATCTATGTGCTCGGGTTGAGGTAATTCAAAATACGTACAAGATTGATGTTATCGATCCTATGATCTACTCGGACACTAAGTATGTCTTCAGATACTATAATATTCAAACTTGAATATCAAAATGTACTTAAATTTTATGGAAAAAGGTTTTAAGGGTGTGGGATAATTCTTCTTAAAAGAACCAACCATGTAGTTAGTGCAGGGATATGAAATCTTATTGTAATTTAAGGTGTAATGGATCTTCCAACTAGCTAGTGTAATGAAGGGAGAGTTGATCTCATCAATAAATCATATATTAAAATTCAAAATAAAAAAAAAAAAACCAATCGCAAGAATCTCAACCAACTAAATTTCCAAACAACATCCAGGAAAGAAACAGAAAAGCAAAACCTTTCAAAACAAAAAAAGTTAAGTTCATGGTAAACATAATATTAATGTATATATATTACAGAACCAATTAACTAGCTTGTAAGGCTTTAGTCGTCCCTGTACCTATCATTATTATAACTACACGAATATTCACATAAGAAAAGGATCAAAAGCACACTCCACAACTGATCTAAGCTCATCCCAGTCCCCATGTGTAAACATCTCATGGATATACGGGCTGGACAGGTTTGAGGATGAAGCCATAGATGGTGGCTGAGCTATGTGGCTCAACTGGTCCAAATGCAGTGGTTTCCTTTCGATGGCGTGACTACCAGGAGGCTTATTATCGTCATGTCGAATGAGTGGAGCGCCAAAACTGACGTAGCTTTCTTGTTTGTAATTAGACTCGGCTGGACTGCATATCTTGGAGCTCGTGTCAATTGGTGGTTGTTGACATTTTGTTGATAGTTGCCTCCAATCCGGTGTGTATTTTCTGTATGACACATTTCTTTTGAAAATCCTACAGAGTGTCCATACTTCCTGTCAACAATCAACAAAATAATTGCAAAAGCAAAAACAGAATCAGAATCCAATTACCATGAACTCTATTATCCCATGATAAAAATGATATATATGGACCGTCGTTTGAAATTAAAGCGTGAGGCGATTTAATCCATTCATCATGCATGTGACCACAAGATGAACAAACTATATAACTAGACACATGCTCGGTACTGCAAAGAGAGTATTCTTTCCTTACAGAAAAACATTATTGCAGGAGGTAGGTAATAATAATACTATGTACAGTGCCAGGGTGGGATGATTGAACTCAATTCGATCGGTCAACGGAAAAGAAAATCCAGCAGTGTTTGAATCTAATGACCGAGATTAGCTAAGAGAAAACAAATAATAAATAGTTAATTTGTTATTTCTTTCATGCACTTAATCATATTTATTAATTAATTTGAATTTAGTAGTTTAAATTTACGTAACCTAATAGAACATGTATAATAATAGAAAGTAACATAGGAATATCCCAATCTAACGCAAGCATATTGGCCGATTCAAATAATAATTTTACTTTCACAAAATATGTTAATCATTCACAATAATACTAGATATACTAAGAGTTTTTCCCCCATAATGTCCTGTAAGGGATGATACATTGATAAAATAATTAATATCAATAATAATTACTGATTTAGCGAAGAACACGAATTAGTAAGAGAATTTAATAAAAAGACTTAAACACTCTAGCATGTATAACTTATGGTTGTTAGTTTACGTTCTTACAGCTTCTTGGGGAGATATTTCAGCTTTGGCAATGGCAGTGGAGCTGGTGTTGTTATCACTGGTGGGAAGGCGAAACTCGTGCATCATCCAATCGGTTTTGGTGCCTTTTCCTGCACTTCCGCGATAGTAAACAAGTGTTTTCTTGAGTCCAATGCAGTCACGGCCTTCTCCTCCTAGTGAATATACTGGCTTGTCAATGCCAGTTGCTTTCCAAAATCCAGACCCTGTCACCCTATTAGGTCTTATGCTATTCCTATACTTTCTTCCTCTTTTGCAAAAGAAGTATCCTTCATTATCTCCCACAGTACTGCTTGGCTCTACATGAATATATACCAATGAAATGAGAGAAACATGAGCAGCAAAATGAATGAGAAGATGGCATGCAATAACAAGTGGTTTATACAACATCGTTTTCCCAGCGATTTTTTTCTTGACGAAGAACTGAAATTATAGTCTCTTGGTTTTTTCTTCTACAAGCTAAGGGAATGTGTAAAGAGGAGTATTTCACCGTTTTGGTTTTGTTCTTTCGTTTTTTTTCTTTCAAGTGAGCCTTTTTTTTTAATTTGTATATAATTACGTGTATGCCATATATTCTGCCATTGATATAAGCTAGAAAACCCCAACTGATTCTGCATATCTTTTCAGATCAAGATATATTTATGACATGTATAACCATAATTTGAACTTGTTGAACTTGAAAAGGAATTAAAATGGATTGATTATAGCTAGAAAATCGAGTTAAACAAACTGTTCCAGTAGCACAGCCATCGAGGAAACTAATCAAGTTCGGAAGCAGCCTAGCTAGATTGAGAAAAGTATATTAGCTTGCCAGGCAGCTTCATGAAACTATAAATTCTTAAGAAATAATGAAATGATTACTTAAAATATATATTATATTAATTAATCCATGCATCAAGTACTTATTAGTTTATTTTCTCAAACCCTAATTTCTTTTATTTTTTTATAAAAAAGAGATATGTTTTGTGAAATATAATTAAGAAGCTGGAACAAGACAACATACTTGGCAGATCCCATGGATCATATTTGTAGATATCAACTTGTATGATGAGTTCGATATTGAGAGGCTTCTTGTCCACCTTTCGACGAAGATAGAACCCAACAAGCTCTTCATCTGTTGGGTGAAATCGAAACCCTGGAAGTTGAGCTTCTTCAACGCCATCATCTTTATAATTAGTACTGCTAATATGAGCTTGGCTGTTGTTCATGCTGATGGTCTTCTCTACCATTATTATCTACAGCCCCTTTTACTCTCTGCTTTTGCAATACAGAGGAAATTATGATCATAGCAGTTTGAAGTTAATTTTGGACGTGAACAAACGATATTTAATAAAGTCCTGAGGGGCTAAGGTCAAGTCTCAATATTGACTCTACCAGGTAAACTGGACCTACCTAGATCTTAGAAGGTAGAAATAGTCTTCGCATTTGTTCCTAATGAGTTGCCATCCACGACTTGTAAAATGAGGGACTTGATCCTACAATCACAGCTTTACGTTTATTTTCATAGACTCAAATTTTAAGTAATATATGACATCACATAAATAGTATCATGTATGTATGTATATATACATATATATATATATATACATGATACTATTTATGTGGCTGGGGAGGCCAGTGTCAAGGGTAGATTTGGTCATCAAGTCTTCTTGTTTGAGTCTATCAAACAAATAAGATAATACATGCATTCCCTATCAGTAATAGTATCTTAGCCTATTAATCAAGTCAAAACATACATATAATGAGCGCCATGTCTTTATTGTTGAATCCGTGGATTATATATATATATATATATATAACAGGGTTCCTATTCTACACCATGTGTGAGGAGTACTGGAGTAACTTTCATTTGTACGTGATTGCACGAATTCTGGTTTTTCAATCGTACTATATTATTGTGTTATCGTTAAATTAAGTTTTTCTCAACATAAAAAAAAATTTGGAAGCACATCTTTTGTATTTAAAAAAACAAGAAAATTTAAAATTTAGATCATTGATTCAATTTGATTTAATAAGTACAGTTAATTTAATAATATATTTTCAAAAAATTAGCAATGAAATAAATAAATTGAAAATAAATATGCAATGATCAATTTTTAAAAAAACAATTGCTAATATTATGAAAATATATTCTCCAAATATTTGATAACAAAGAAAAAATAAATGAGAATATGATAACTCTACAAAAAGCAAAATAAAAAAATATGAAGCGTCATTTCTAAGAAATCAGATGTCAAAAGATAAAATTGAAAAAAAAAAAACAACTCGAGTCCACCCAAGTTAGCCTGCCAAATACATTACATGGTCGCGAGATTGGGATAACCTCGTAGAAAAAAAATTAAAAAAAGCAATGAAACTTAAATATCATACAACCCAATATTGATGGGTGAAACTGAAAATAAAATCCAATACAAAAAAGCAATGAAACAAAATCCTAACTTAACTCACTTAGCCTGTGACCTGGGATATGATATTGCAAAAACCCTTTAGAAAGGAAAGTGAAAAAAAAAATCATGAACCACAATCTCCAACTAACCCTATGTTAAAAAATAAAACTGAGAAAAAAAACAATTTTAAAAATGACAAATAAAATGACCGAAGTCAATTCAGGTTAATTTTCAAAACTCGAGAACTAGGTCATGAGACTAGGATTAACCTCATAAAAGACAAAAAAAAATCACAAAGCAAAATCCACAATCAATTAAATACCGAGAGATGAAATTAAAAAAAAATTAATAATTAAAGATTAAAAGAAAAATAAATGACAATCAAAATAATGAGGACCAAATTTAAAATAAAAAATAAAATAAAATAAAATATTGAGGAAAGAAATTGAAAAGATAATAAATAAATAATAGTAATGAAAACAACGAGGACCAAATTTGATATAAAAATTAAATGAAACCAAATGCTAAGTGACAAAATTGAAAAACAAAATCAATAAAAAAAGATTAAAAAAATAAATATCAATCAAATGTCGTCGTGGAAGCCATCTTTATGTTGCCAAAAATTCTCTACGCACAATGTTTAAAGAACACAAACACCTCCCACATGCTGACTTGTTTGTTGCACATGAAAACCTTTTTTCGCTGCTCGTTTACCATAGTCCCCATACTTAAATGTTTAAATCTTGATCCTTCAACACTTAAATATTGTTTTAAATGAGCTAATTTTTTTTTTTTTACAAAATCGAGCACCGGAGATTTTTCTTAATATTGCAAGATCCATGTATCAAGGTAACTAAAACAAAATACAAAGTCAAATCCCAAAAAATGCTAATTCAAAGAGATCAAACTAAAGAAAAAAAAATGGACAAAACTTCTCTCTTAACCGTGTAAATCAATCCTTGAATTTGGCAAAAAAAAGGGGTTGAGTATTTATTTAACCTTTAAATTCATTTTTCAAAGCTTTAATTATTCTAAATCATACAAATTAAATTTTATTTTGTAAAACCAAGAATTAACCAACCGACAAATATTTTCTCGACATCTTAAGATCACTATACGTAGGCATGAAAAATAAACCACCAAGATCAATTGCAACTCAAAGCAATATCGAAGAAGCAAATAATTAACAAGAAAACAATTAAAGGACCAAAGCATAAACAATCCTAGGGGGAAAAAAACATTGCTGGCATCCAAATTATTTTGTGCCTGGGCCATAATGTTTTTCTCATCACTTTTAATTTATATTTTTGTAATACTAGTTTATTTTTTTCACTATTATTGTGGCTTGGAAAAAAAAAATTTGGAATGTAAAAACAAATAATATCTAGACCGTAAAAAACTTTTCAACATTGTCATTAAACTCAATACAATTATTCAAATTTTAAATTAAATCTTATGGTAGTTGCCCGATCTTGTTGACTGTGTAAGTTCAAAAAAAAAACTCAAATGAAAATAAAAAAGAAACAAGTCAGGTTCACCCTAGTCAACCCGCGACACTGGTTATGGACTCCATTGTGTTGAGTTGATATTTTTTTATTTTATCAAATGATAAAAAATTAAAATAAATTCATAATAAACTCAATACTAAATAATAAATTTAATATTAAATGATAGAATTGAAAAAACAATAACAAAAGCACCAATAAAAACCAAATTACTAATTAAAAAAACCTATACACGCTAGGTTGGGCTTGTCACAAAACAGCCAGGCATGTGGGCTTGAGGCAGGTTCTTTATTTTTTTTAAATGATGGATGACAAATCGTTTGCCTTTTCTTTTACAACTTAGCATTTGGTTTCAGATTATATAATTTCACTCTTATTTGACCATTATCAATTTGCCTTGATTTGACCCCTAATTTAATCAATTTCGGTCCCTATATATACACACCTATTGCAGCTTGGTCATTGGTTCTAACTTTTTTTAATTTGATAATCAACCTTACAACTTTAAATTCCCTTTCAGTAAGCCTTTGAGTACACCAATGAGGCTTTCTGAAGTTCAATTGGGTCTTTGATATTTCAATTACTGCAAATTGATCCGAATTAAACCTCTAAACTTAATTAAGCCCCTAACTAAGTCAAGGAAGCCCTTAATTAAGTCAAGGAAAATTATTAAAAGGAAAATTATTAAAAGTTTAATTAAGTCCTTAAAATTAATTAATACCATAATTTTTGGTCAAATTGATTTGCAAACTTAATTGTGCTCCAATTAAGCCTCTGATTAAATCAATTAAACCCATTAAAAATTTAATTAAGTCCGTAAACTTAATTAATTCTTTCAAGTTTTTCCAAATTGACTTGAAAACTTAATTTTTCTTCAATTAAGTCCTTAATTAAGTCAATTAAACTTATTAGAAATTTAATTACATTCTTGTACATAATTAATTATGCTAATTTTGGTCAAATTGACTTTTCAAACAATATTCTAATCTCATTATCTTTCTGGCATTTTGACTTGTTGCAGCTTAAAAGCTCATTATTTGTGTTCCAAAAATATTTTTGGATTTTGGATTTTTTTTTTGGATTCTTAAATAAAATACAGAATATTAAACAATTTTGGGGGACCTAAAATTGGGTTGTGGCATATTGATTTTTTGATTCACTTTTTTTTTTTTTTTTTATCCTTTAATATTTTGGTAACTTTGAATTGATCTTGAAGATTTGTTTGAGTTTGCTTTTTGTAGGATTATCATAGTTTGAGATGAACATCCCATCATTTTGTTGGTGCTCAATATTATGAGTGTCTATTTTTATTGTTGTTTAATTAAATAATAAATAAATTTTAAAAAAAACCTAAGTTATTAAACCTATTGGAGTCCATGACTCGGACATAGTTAGGAGTCTATGACCTGGATTGCGGGTTTGGTGGGTTAAATTGAGTTGTTTGGGAATTAAACTTTATAATTTGTTTCGATTTCTTTCTATAGGGTTGTAATTGTCTAGAAAAATATCTCAATATTAGGGTTGTGCTTGATTTTGTGAGCGATAATTTTTGTTATCATATAATTAAATAAAAAATATTTTAAAAAAGCATTATCAAACTTAGTTGAGTCCATGATCCAAGTTGCAATTTGGAGGGTTAAGTCGTGAAACACTTATCGATCTAATATGTCATTGTCTTTATATTAAAAAATATATATATCTTAAATTTGTTAAAAACCAAAGTATGTTTTCATTAGTCGTCCAAGTTGTTTTTGAATTACCTATCAAGTTAACTAGGTCATTCAAAGAACTCTTAAAACGATTTAATTTGAAACTTAAGCTATGCAAGGAGTTAAGTCAGGAGATTTCAAGGATGATCGGTTAAACCAAGTTTAATAACATTATCAACAAGCTTTTTATGACCTGAATATCCTTTTTATATGTTTTTATTTTTATTTATCAAACTCATAGGATAGTGTGGAATATTATTTAGTACTATATATGTCACATGTCAAGGTAAGCGGTCACATGATAGGTTGAGGGGGGAAGTTAAAGATTTAGTTTAAGTTCCACTAACTTTTAAAAAAAGGTGGCATTTTTTATTAAATAATTTAGTTTTTTGTATATCTTATTGATCTCTAAGCCTTTATTGAATACCAATGCGAATTAGCGACCATTAGCATTAATTTTAAATGGCATAATTATTTGATACCCTTATTCAGTTTACGAATTGAAAAGGGGTCAAGTCAAAAATCAGGACAATATATATTAAAAAGGAAATCCTGTCTCGATTTTTTGTTGTACAAGAGATTTTTTCGATTTTAGATTTCGTATAAGAGTTTACTAGAGTGAAAACTACAAGTATAAAATAATAAATTATTTAATTGCGTGGGAAATCAAAAGTCCACTGAACAACAATTCTATTGAATTCTTTTTCTTCGTTTTGTGATGTTTTGATTTTGAATTGAATTAATGAATATTTATTATTGACTTTGAGATGCATCTTAGTACATATTCTTATCAAAGCCTATCAGAATACTTCTTGAAATATTCAGGTTTACAAACTCTCGCATTGTTATCACTTGATTCTACTCATATACTCATTTAACACGTATTCTTAAACCTTCAATTTCACACACACACTTTAACATATGATTGTGGGTTGCACATTGGATTATTACATTATTTATGTTCTTTTGTTAAAGGTAACAACTAAAGGAAAGGAATATGATTAGTACTTAAAAGTACATTTTTATCAAGGTTTTATATCATTATTTTGCACTTGAAGTATCAATAACTCCTTAACTAAAGCATGTTTTATAATAACATACCTAATAATATAAGATACCTTTAATTTATGGTAAATGTTCATCTTAAATGCAGGCCTATCACATAAATGAAAGAATTGATTGATGAGTTGAAATACTGAAATTGAAAGGACAAAGAGATTGCCAAACTTAGAAAAGAGATGTTGGTGCAGTCTAAACTGGAACATTATTCTATAATCGGGTCATATCTGGAGTGTAGATCTTGGATTTAGGTCTACTTTATATGGATGGAAAGGTAAGACATAGGCCTACAACTTTCATGTGAAGCCCAAGATTTAAAAAGGCCATTTTCAAGTCCAAATTGTAGCAACAACGGAGAAGTCCGAATCTGTCCTGCAGCCCAGACACTATTCAGTGTTCAGCCCATATCTCGAGTTTTAAAACTCCACATAATCTCAAATTTTTACCCTGAAAAGCTGAGACAATTCCCTAGAACTTTCATGATTTAAGTCTGTTCAAATTATAACGTTATCAATGATTTTTTGGCAGACAAAAAGATAAGAATTGTCACCAAGTCAAGATGTGGCCACTCACTCATCAATTAGTTAACAAATCAATAGTTCAGAATTGTGGCCTATAAAAGGAGGCATTTGCCATGTATTGAGGTATCTTGATGTTCAAATCAAGATCATGCTCTTGCTCCCTCTTTTGTAATACTTAAGTTTTATTTATATTAATCTCTTGTTTATGCCTTGCATTTCCTTTTCTTTACTTAGTTAACTTCTTTCTCATTTATGTTCTTATCTTGTTTATTTATGTTTCTTTCTCTCATTATCTTTAGCTAAGTTAATTATGTCAAGGTAAAAATGGTACACTAATGGTGTAAGAATAAGTGTAATATAAACTTAACATGGAACTTGATGTTGGATACTAACATGCTTTATATTTGTTATCTTGTTCACTCTTAGTACTTTGCTTGTTAAATGGTTAATCTAGATTTATGTTGTATAACACTTGGTACAACAAATACTTGGCACTTTCATAGCCCATATTGTATGGTATAACCGACACCTGAGCTATGAAAGGAACTTGATTTGTTGTTAACATAAGTTATAATCATGAATGCCTGACAACATTTACAAGTGTTAGCATTATTCGAATAAGATAACTAATGTAATCATGTTAACAATTTATAATCTGATTGGAACCTCCTTTGTGTGTGGTTTCCAATTGAATAATAAGAATTTATACTATACTTGTTTGAAATACCATTAGTGGATCCTCTAACCTTAACATTTGTTGTTATCATTGTTTAATCCTTACATTAATTTTTCATCTCAAAGTTCTCATCAACTTCTTCTTCTTCTTCTTCATCTTTATTATTATCATTATTAATAGTATTATTGGTATTATTATTATTATTACTACTATTACTATTACTATTACTATTATTACTACTACTACTACTGCTAGTATTATTATTGTTATTATTATTGTTATTATTGTTACTGTTGTTGTTGTTGTATTGTTGTTGTTTATAATTTATACAATTAACCTCCTTGTGGTTCGACCCCGGTCTTGCCGGGTTATTTATTACTTCGACACTCCTGCACTTGAGAGAAGACATTAATCTTTTGGTCGTGTCAGGATAGTTTATAATTTGCAAAAAAAAATTGATAATATTGATTTGCGGATAAACAAAACAATTAATACATAACATAACAAATGATAAGAAGTTAAAAACTACACATAAAAAAGGTCATGTATTAACCAATTTTATTATCTGTTTGACAACATCCAAAGTACAAGGGTCAATATCATATCGTATCATCTTGGATTGATTTGCAGATAAGAGAAAAAAATAATATATAAAATAAATATAAAATTGAACATAAAACACATGGTCATGTATTAACCGATTCAGTTATTTATTAGGTAACATCTAAAGGATAGGTTTTGATATTTTACCTTACCATCCTTTATTGGTTTGTAGATAAAGGAAACAATTAATACATAATGTAAAGAAAAAAAAACAAGTATAAAATTACAGACCGATTCTATTATTTTCAAGACAACATTCAAATAACAAGGCCTAATATCAATCCTTACTATCATTGATTGATTTGAGAATAAAGAAAATAATTAATATATAATGTAAAAAACAACAAAAAAAAAACAAAAATGCACAAATAAACAAAATGGGGATGGTAAAAAAAATCATAACCCATTAGGGTTATATTGTGCTTGGAAGAAGAATTAGAAACAAATATCTTTTCTAGATAGAAAAAATTTTTCTATGAAAATTAGTTTTGTTCCATCCACTAGAGCTTGAATAACTCCAAAATGACCTGCATATTTAAGTCTAATGTGTCTCTATGTCTGCATATTTAGGTGTAATACATTGTTGTATCCCCACTAAGATTTCTCTTTGTGAATCTTTGAATAAAACTAACGGAAATGGAAATCAATCTCAAAAGAAACTATGCATTGCAATTTATTTGTTAGGTTATTGGGTATTTTTCATAGGTTTGTATTATACTAGAATACCTTTATATAATTCTTGTTGAAGACATGTACTCGAGGATTGTTTCAACATGGACGATTTATTACAAGGAGAGAACTAATAAGTGGGTTTTAATTAGGGGGGAAATTCAAGTTAGAGAAACCAATAAGTCAAAACGGTGCGTTTTGTGCATTGTAGTTACAACCAATGTTATGTGTTTCAATTTCAATGTTAATTAGTTGATAAAAGCCACGTGTGTTAGGAGAAAAAACTCTAGAACATTAAGAATGGAAACGTTGTTATATATATTGCATTCTATTTCAATAAAATGCATGAGTAAATAATGATATAACACGTACATTCCAATATTTTTGGAGGTTCTCCCTCTCACTCTTCTCTCTATTCTTTTGCCCTTCACTTCTCAACCTATGCATCACTCTTGTTTTCCCTTCCATCATCATCATCTCCTCTTCTTTTCATTCATTGTTTGTTATATTGAAATCGGGTAACTCATTGTCCAAGTCCATTTCTCCACGATTTCAAAGGAGACTCTTAATTAATTTAATAAAGAAGATCATCAAGATATCGATATTGGAAAGCAAGAATAAAAAGGGATTTTTTTATGTTTTAATTTTATTCTTGTTTTTTTGTTCTCATATTTTCTTATGAAAAAAAAGGGATTAGTTTGTTCTTGTTTTCAGGGCTGTTCCTAATATATTCTTATTATCTATTTAATATATTTAATTATATTTAATGAATAGGTTATATATGATATATTTATATTTATATAATACATTTAATTTACAAAAATAAGGAATATATTGATTTTCTTCTCCACCAATAGGCTCAATATTCATAGCATTGTCCCATTGCATCTTTAATGCCTTGACTATCTTATATATAAAATATACCATATGTAAATATAACAAATAATAATATCATATAGATAGTATGATTTTAATTTATGATTAAATTTTAATTATGAATTCTAAGATTGGAACTAAATTAAAAAACATTAAAGATAATATAGAAAGAGTATTTATTTGAATGAGATAGAAATGAGCAAAACAAATTTGAGCAGAAAGATCTAAAACATATTTCTTTTTTTACAATTCCTTATTATCATAATCTCCTTTTCTATTCTTCTAGATCTTATAGACTCTTTTTTTTGGTCTATTTATATCTATAATTTTGTTCACAAAGAAAATTATCTCAAATAAGGCATAGACGTGAAATCAATTTTTGATGGAATAAAAAATACATATATGATAGAATTGTAATCTATGATTACAATTCTACTCGAAATGCATATATTTGTCTCATGCACCATAGAGATAGTGAGTAGCGATACATTTTATCATGGAGAGGTAACAATTCGTAAACTTCATTATATAAGTGGATTCCTAGCTTTTGTCTTATATTTTGACATTAAATATGTAGTTCTTATTATATCAGCAAAAATAAAAATCTTTCTAATTGATCTTTAAGTTGAGTGAAGTAGGTCATTTATAATAAATAAAAAAAAAACATATCCTTTTTTTTTAACGATCATGATACTTCTAAAAAATCAAAAGTTTTGACAAATGGAGGAACATTATCATCATTTTTATTCAATGAAATACTAGAGTGGTTTGTTCATTAAAAAAAAAAATTGATTCCATACATTTCATATGTACCCATAGGTCCTATATTATCCTATATTGGATTGAATTTACATTTTGGATTGATCCATATCAAATCCTTGGTCATGAATACTTATTTGATTGATAATAAGAATGTAGTAACTCAATTTTTATCCCCATTAAAAATAAAATAATTTGCATAAAAACTTTATAAAAAGTTTGAATTTTTTTTAAGGAATGATAATCAAATAAAAAATCACAAAAAAATAAAAATAATATGATTTAAGATACGATTAGCAAAGAATGATTTTTAAAAGAAAAAAATGGGTCAAAATAGATACAATTAGGTTAGGGATAATTTTTAGGGACAATTAGGTGTTTAATTGTAAATAAAAATGAAGGGAAAAGGTTGAAATTGACTAAATTTACTTAAATTAAAAGGCCAAAGATCAAAATAAAATAGATGAAAATGTTTGAAAGTCTTTTCAATTCAATTAGAGACTTAATTGAAAAAACAAATTAGAGTCAATTGCACCAAAAATAAAAGAATTAAAAATCCGAGCACTAAAATTGAAAGGTGTTGGAATTAGAAGAGCGCTATTTGTTTCAATTAGGGATGTAATTAAAAAAAAATAAAAAACTTAGACTCCAATTGGTTAAAATTGTGTAAATTAGAGATCCAAGAACTATAGCATAAGGCACGTTGAAATATAAGGACCAAGTAAGGGATAAATAAGGAGTGAGATTGAAAACTTTTAGAAAATAACATACCAATTTTGGGTTGAATTGGAAATTTTCATATATAAGAGACTGAATTAATCAAAACGCACCAAGGTTCCAGGTCTAATTAAAATAGACTATCTAAAACGGCTTTGATTTGCTCCAAACCCCAGGCACTAATTTGGCTAGTACCTAAAGAACGTCGTCCACTTTAAATAGAAACGATAACTTTTGAAGACAGTTACAATGTCTTTCTTTCCCAAAACTATACAACAAGAAAAAGTAAGCAGGGGCCCCAGTTTTAAGCCTTCATTCTCGTTGGTCTCTTGCTTATAGAAGATAAAGAACACGCACATCCTCACCGTTGACACGCGACTTGCAATCTAGAGCCAAAACCTGCACCTTTTTAGTCCTTAAATCGCTGCAAATTCACGCTAAAAACCTCTACCCTAACCATGCCAAAACCTTCAAAGTGCAAAAACTGGTGAGAACCTTAATTTCCATCCTGCAACTCATGCAAGGACGAGCGTGAACCTCAACCAATGATGGCGATAGCTTCTCCAGGATCAAGGGTCTTGATCTTGCAAGATCAAGAACCCCAAGACTCCCATTGTTTCCTATAAAAAGCCCCCCAAAACCCTTACCAGGGAGAACTAAAGGTAGAAAGGTTGAATCCTATAAAAAGCCCCCCAAAACCCTTACCAGGGAGAACTAAAGGTAGAAAGGTTGAAATAATCGGGAGAAGAAAAGGAAAGAGAGAGAAAAAAGAAAGGAATAAAAAAAAATTAGAGAGAAAGAAAGAAAAAGAGAGAAGAAAATAAAAGAAAGAGAAAAAAAAGATGAAAGAAGAAAGAGAGAAATAGTGTTTGGGCATACTATGGTAACTAGCACTTATCCAGTCATGACAACACCCCTTTAATCATTCTTGAAGCCACGAATATACTATCGAGGATCCTCAGCAGTAGGTCAACCCGATAGCAGCAGCTCCAAGAGGTGTGAAGATCTCAGCATTTGACAGAAACTGTAGAAGCAAAATACGAGCAGGAGCCACATTTGGGTTAATTGATCATCAATGTTATGCATTGAGTTTGGGGCCATTCTGGGACAGTTGTAGCGTATCCATGGAGTGATAGAGTTCATTAATGGTGTCAACAACACTTTTAAGCGATTGTAGAAGTTGGTTTTTTGAAGGAAAACCAAGAGAAACAGTGAAGAAATAGCAGCAATGTGCACATCTATTACACTAGGTTTTAAACCCTTTTTTTGGTTAAATGTCTTCACTTTGTCATTTTTGCTGTTGTTACATACTATTGTAATCTTAGTTAGCAAATTTTGATGTTATGGAATACAAATCATGACTTATCTAGGGTAAAATCCATCAAAATGAATATTTATTGGAAGAATGCTCATGGTTTTGTTTTTCAATGCAAATCATAATAAGTTAATGTCCATGTTAACATAGGTGAAAGAAATCTGGACACCTAATAATAAGAGCTAATAATCATAAAAAAACTGAAGATATTCTAAGCTATCCTTGTCATAAAAATCATAAGAAGGTGATTAGGGTTTTTACACTTTGATTAGAACTAAGTTGGGTAATTAAGAGTCAATTTTAAAGGCTATCTATGTCCTTGCTACCAAACATTAACAAGATAGGAAATAACTTAGTTTCATAATTAGTTGACACATGTCAAGCATGAGTTATTGGTGTTTATATCCATGAAAAGCATGTTAGAAAAGTTTTCTTCTTTTTGAACAAACGTTTGAACCCTAATAATGCTAGCCTTTAGGGTTTTAATTCTTGAAGTCATATTTGGTTGATGAGATATACCATATATATAATATGCTTATCTAAGGTTTTTATTCATGAGATGTCATGTTTAACTTTCCATTAAATTTTTAGGAAACTTAATGTTCAATACTTTAGAGTTTTTTGGAGCATTAATTTTAATGATATATGTTTTCCTTGCTTGGTTTGTAAGAACTTATGCTATAAATTCTTGATTATACTGTAAACATTATGGGCTATAGATATGTTCTTGATTTCTTAAATAATACATGAATGAATAATAAGAGGTTTGAAATATTTTAGGGTTTAAATTGTTTATATAGGGTTTGTTGATTAAAAATTACCTTGATTAATTTTTTGTGCTTTATGTTAATATTAGTTGCTATTGAAATTAAATTTTTGTCAAAGTTTTCTCAAGTTAACAAAATCTTTTATTTTTAGGGATTAATTTAAAAGTTTTTGTTAAAATTCCTCAATCGATGATTTTTTTTATTTTTAAAGGTTAACTTTAAGATTGTGTGAAAAATTCTAATTTAATGAAATCTTCTATTTTTAAGAATTAACATCAAAATTTCCAAAATGACAAAATCTCCTACTTTTAGGAATTAATGTCAAAATGTTTATTAAAATTCCCAAATTAATAAAGTCTTTTATTTCTAAAGATTAATGTCAAAAGTTTTCATTTCCATCAAAACTTGATAAAATCTTATTTTTTAGAGATTAAAATCAAATTTCTCAATGAGTTTTTCAGCTTCTCTTTTAAAATGAATACCATAAAAAATATAAGTGGCATCTTCATTATTTTTAATTTTTGTCTTTCATTTTGGAGAGTCCAAAATTCATCAAGTGTGACAACATGGCAACTCCACTAGGGACTAGGGTTTAGCATAATTGCTTGTTTTTTGTTTTTTTTTTTAATTTGTTCCTTTTGATAATTAATATGACAACTCTTTTCTTTAGTTTCATTTATGAAATTTAATTTACTGTATTTACTTTACATACCAAATTGCATATGCATGGATGTTAATTTTTCTAAGTTTATATATATATATATATATATATATATATATATATATATATCAGAAGAGGTGTGTGTATGGGGCAAATATATCAAAAACACGCACGCAGGATTAACAAAAAGAAAATATATATACATGCAAGGTTAGCAGAATGAAATATATTATATGTGATTGAGAAATTGGCTTTTAAAAAATTTTATTTTGTAGAAATAATTTATTTTCAAATTCATTACATTATTGTATAATAAATATATATCCAAGTCATATATATTAACAAACAAAAAAAAATACTTGTAAATTGTTTTAGGATTATTATTTCCCTCTAGTGTTGATTTGGTTTCTACATAAACATATAAAGGCATATGAATCAACATATTAAAGAAAATAAAGCTATAAATTTATTTACAGAATATGAATTTTTAAAATTTGGATTGAGGCAAGAATCAATTTTCTTATCTTAAAATAATGTATTTCTTACCTTTAAGTTCTTGCAATTGATTGCAATATTGTTTTTTTTTAATTCTACTCAATCCCTTATCATTGGCAAAAGATTTTGATAGGAGAAAAAGTAAAAGAGTTGAAGATTTAATAGCCAGAGTTGTTCTAGATTTGAAAACCAAATAGACAATTGTGACAGTTAATCTGTCATTCTTTTATTTATAAATAAACTTTTTTTTTTTTACTTTAACAAAACAACTCTATGTTTTAAAAAAACACAACAACTAGGAAATTGATTTACATCGATGTAATATTTCTTTGATGTGTAAGTTGTATTTCCATCAATTTAAAAATAACCGATGAAAACGTGTTGTCAGAAAATATCTCATTAGAGATTTTAGATTTATTGATAATTCAATTGGTAATTTAAATACCGATGAAAACACTAATAAAATATTCACTAAAAAAAAATTGATAATTATTTTTCTCTCGGTGTATATTACCAACAAATTATCAATGAAATAACCATCTATAATAGATTATATGGAGTAAGTTAATAATTTATTTTTAATATTAGCACATTAAAATGATCCAAGAATACAAAAAAAAAATTAAACAAAAAAATATCAATTTTTTTAGCAAAAGTGCAACCAGTCACATAGCCAAACAATGCCTAAAAATAATTAATAAATTAATTTTACTATCTATTTTATTTACTTCAAATTTACTAATACCTATACGCCAATGGATACACAGAGAGTATATGGATGTGCACAAATGATGTAAATGTGGATTAGTTTTTCTAGTTTACCACTTAATGCCTTGATAATCCCAAGGCTATATGACGTGCGTTTGGTTTACTTCATTTTCCGGCTTCACTTTCTCCCACTATTTATGCTTTTCGAATTAAAGTCTTCTAAATTGGGTTTAAATATATATATCCATAAGTGGGGAGTAAAAAAATTGAAAAATTAATTAAATTAAGAAAATTAAAAAATAAAATAATTAAAAAAACTAAACCGTGAAAAAACACTAATTAAATCGATTAAAATTTTAAAAAAACCGACCGGTTCTGTTCGGTTTTGGTTTTATAAACCTGAAACCTTAAAAACCAAACCGAACCAAACCCAAACTGAAAAAAAAACCCGAAAAAAAACCAAGTCAAACCGAAAAAACCGAGCCAAATAGGTTTGAACAGGTTTTTGTCCAGAAACCAAACCAAACCGAACCGAAACTGGTCAGTTTGAATCGGTTTCGGTTTAAAAAAAAATCTATTTAGTTATTTTTTTATATAAAAACCAAACCGAACCGAAAATAATCATTTCTACTATCCTAATAAGATTTTTTTTTATGAAATAAATGTAAAGGAGACTAAATCTTTGGTAAAGCTGGAGTGTGTAACAGAAATATAATAATCTTTCTCTTCGTTGGTAGGTTATCTTGTCAAAAGTCTTTACTAGTGTAATTTCGGATGAAACATTTAAATTCATTAATCTAATATTAACTAACCTTGAGACTTCAATTTCCGATTGAAGAACTTCTCTTTGAAAATATAATTTCAAAGCCGAGAAATAGTTTTCTTTAGTTTAGGCTTATACGGAATCAGTTTGTAGAAAATCAAAGGTTCGAAAATTCAAACAGCTGGTACATGCAAGTAAGAGGGAGCTTTGTTTAATTTCTGTGTAAATTCATTTTATGAGGTCCCTCGACTCTTTGAAATTGGTCAGATCAACCTACATACTTTAATTTCTGGCATCTCACAGTTTCAATTCTTAGTCACATGTGATCCTTCTGTATAACATATGTTCAATATGATCATATGTCATGTGTTGCCGGCCCATTATACGAATGCAAATGGATGAAAAGGCCGAAAGCGAGCACAAATTTAAACTGTGAGGGTTGATCTATGACCAAAGTTAAAATATTAGGGATTAGTTAACTAATTCACAAGTTGCTATAGTTTGCCAACGAAAGGATCTCTCCTCCCTCTCTTTCTTTCTCAATCAAAGACTTTTTTAATTTGAAACCAACATGTTCCAAGAAGGCTTCTTGTCAAGCATCCATTATATAAGAAGGGGACTACAAAAAGGCCAAGCAAACGGAAGAGACAAAGTCAAGTCACTCGTTCATTTGCATGAATTTTTCATCGTTTTGTTTGTACCGTGAAGACTTTGTTTGCAACTAAAATAAATAGCAGTAGTAACCAACTTCGATACCGTAGCAGGTATCGAAGTTGGTTATAAAGATTGGTCTATCTTAAAAGTTTTTTTTCTAAAAATAATAATTGATCTCCTTCTAAATCAACATTAATTTACTTATTGGAAAGACCCTAAATAGATAAAAGAAGATATTTTATAGGTTTCAGGTAACGATAATCTACCTGTATTTTCACCATGAAAGGATAGGTTAGAGTGTCAAAACTGGAAGATTAATGACTTTATCTCGAACTCATACCCGATTTTTAAGCTCACGGGGTAAAACTGGACTTCTAAAGCAAACTACTGCTAGATACAAAAGCTACGTGGACAAGAATTTGAACATGATATTTGTTTTGTTACTTCAAATCAAACAAAATATATAGGTGACATTTGATTATTGTTCTGGGATAGAAAAAATAGATAATGGAGAAAAAAATATATTTTGTTAAAGAGACATGGATAGAGATAAAAAAAATAAAAGTTTATGAAATAATTTTGGAGTGGATTTATGTACTTTCAAAATAGAAGGTACATAAAGAACATGTCTTCAGCGACAATATTTATTATTTCTAAAATATACTTATAAAAAACTCTCATTCCAAAATTGTCTTAGACATGTAATGGTAAAAAACATTATTATCATAGTTTTAAAATCCAACTCAGGGGTGATCCGAGGCAAAGCTCGGGTCACGATTCAAGGCTCGGGTCACGAGTCGAGGTCCAGGTCACAAAAGAATAAAAGTGATTATTATCATATTTTTTAAATTCAATTTGGGGTTTGAATCGGGGCAAGGCCTGGGTCATGAGTGGGAAGGGGTTGAAAATTGGTTATTATCATAGTTTAAAAACCCAACTTAGAGATCGACCGAGGGAAGGCTTGGGTCACATATTAAGAAGGTCAACCTAAGGTTGACCCGAGTCAACATAAGAATAAAAGTGGTTATTATCATATGTTTAAAACTCAATTTGAGAGTTGACCCGAGACAAGGTTCAGGTCACCAGTCGAGAGAGTCAACTTAGTTAACCCAAATTTATTTAAGAAATAATCAAAGCAGTTTTTTTTTACCATTTTTTTCTCAAAAAACATCAACGGGTTTTTGAACTCATGGTTTATCCCAAGTCAACCCGGGTTTTTAACTAGGTAAGGTCGAGTCAATTTTTCATCTATTTTTTTAAATCAAACCAGTCCAAATCCTAGGTAAACTCAATTCCGAGTCAGCCTGATTCCGGGTAAACTCATTAAGTCAGTAATGGTTTTATAACTAGAGTTATTATAATATTATTAATTTCAATACTTAATATAAACTAAAGAAAAGAAAATAATATCCAATTATTTTTTAAAATATGTAAGTTTGATAGTAATATATATTAAGGGTAAAATAGACTCTTTCATGTTTTATTTTGTCTTGTCCACCATAATCATAATCACTTTGTCTTGTACACCACTACCAAATATATTTTATATTTGTCTCTTTTTTGTCTTGTCTCCTGTGTCTCTACTATCTACGTCTCTTTTGTCTTGAGATAGTTACCAAACGCCACTTAGAGACTATAAAACTCATATAAGCAACTAATTTACAAATTACAATACTAGATAGATCTTCCATATACCATGTTCATTCATAATTGATAACTTTGGAATTCTTTCAAGAAAAAAAATGACCATACAGAAGGGAAAATATACAAGCAAACACTACTAGAAAATTGAAAAACACAAATGAAATACTTTGTTGGTATTTAGGAAAAAATCATATCGGTATTTGAATTGTCAATGGAAACCTATTGTCAAAAAGTTTCTCATCAGGAATTTTATTTATATTGGCTTTTCAATCAACAACTTCCAATACTAACAAAATATTCTATCAAAAAATAAGATTTTACTATCTATTTTTTATCGGCAACTCCATTTGCACCTTAATTGCTAACAAAATTATTTGTCTCTAATGTTGTTGGAAAGTCCTAAACCTTCTATAAATTTTGCTAAAAGTTCCAGAATGGGTGGGAAGATTCTGATGAAATTGCCAATAGAAATTCTGAACGAATTGTTAGTTTATTAATGATTCCATCGACATTTGTTTTTGTTGGTTAGTTGTTATAATCCCTAAGCTAATAATTATCACCTAAATAACATTAACAACAACAACAACAACAACAAAACCAAGTATTTTAAAACTAACTATTGCTCACATTAAACTTACAACCACAATAAAAAAAAGCATGTGTGCAATGACTAAAACAATGAATACATCTCAAAAAATCATAAAACAAAATTCTCCAACAAATAGAAATATAATGCATTATAAAGCACCAATAAATGTTATACGCAATTTTATTTTTTAAAAACAATAAAAGATCACATCTAAATTAATTCAATATTTTTTAATCAAAATCTTCCTCTTCATTTTCATGATTATCATGTCCAACATCATCTTCTTTATTGAATTCAAGATCAATCTCATCATCTTCATCTACTTCTCTATATCTCCTAGTAATCAATATTACATTTAATTTATCAACATCAATATAAATACTCTCAGTGACATGAAAACTTGGTTTTCTAACTCGGATCAATTAACTAATCTATTTGAGAGAGATTGTCTCCCCCAATTACTTTTTTGTTATCATTTTCAAAAACTTGGACACAACTCCTAGGTTTGGTTCTTATAATGGATAACTAATAAACTCTATTATGATCCTTTATAAAGGAAAAAGTGTATGTATAATACCTTTATTGGCATTGTTTAAAAAAAACAAAAACATCATTGATGTTGCGAAATCTACCTCTTTTATTGATTTTGACCAAACCATGGTGATGATTTACTCTAATTTCTCTATAAATATCATACCAATCACATTTGTATAAAATCATTGTATCTTGCGACCTATGATATTGCAATTCAATCATCTTTTTCTAATTCGTCATGATAATTAACTTCAAACTCATTGAAAGTTTAAAACCCTTTACACAAACCTCACTATTATAGGTCTTTCTACCATCACCATACTGTTTAGTATGGAAACAAATATCCATTGATGAAATACTTATTCAAACACTAGAACTTTCTTTTAGGATTCAAAGATAGCAATTGTAATCTACCAGCATTGGCTTCTATGTTAAACACTTAGTTAAAGTTAATAATTATTATTGATCAAATATATATGTAATTCTAAATTCAGGAGTTACAAATTATTAAACACTTACATATGTTTTAAACCATGTGGTAAATTTTTCATCTTGTAATTTAAAATTTTAAGCTTCACTAATATTTAAATTTTGATATAATAATAATTGATAATGTTACCTGCAAGAAAGTTACTAAATTTAGTTTATAAGAGAATATACGAGAAAATGGTTTACAACTATATAATAGCAAAATTGACTTACTGAACAAAAGGTCTAAATTCATCATAATTAAATATCATATAAATATATGTTTGTTTGAACTCAATGTTGGTCAAATATCTTCTCTTTGCTGGTTTCTTCGATAATGGTCGTATGAGATGACAAAATATTGACAAATTCGTACTCAAAGGTAGCTCACCAGCACCATCATTTCTAGTAATGCAGTTAATTCTTGCTCTTAAGTGAAGCTCAAAATAATACGAGGTAAATGTTGAAATCTCTTCAATAATATTGACAAATTCGCACTCGAATGTAGTTCACCAGAACCATCATTTATAGTAATACGGTTGATTCTTGTTTGTAAGTGAAGCTCGAAATAATACGTGGTAAATGTTGAAATTTTTTCAATAATATTGACAAATTCGCTCTCGAAGGTAGTTCACCAACATCATCATTTCTAGTAAAATATTTGATTCTTGTTCTTAAGTGAAGCTCAAAATAATACAAGGTAAATGTTGAATTCTCTTCAACAATAAAAGTCTCGCATATAGAAGCTTCAACATGCACTTTGTTTTCAACATTTTTCTCAATGTTGAACAAGTATTTGCATACAAGTAGTTAGAGATGAAAAATTGAATGTTGAAAAAGGTAGATTTCATAATTACTTAGGATGTAATTCTTAACCTTTCGAATGGATACATCTATATGTATTGAACAAGACCTCCAACTTTTGCCTCATTCACTAAATGTATGGGCAAATTCTCCATTATGTCAAAGAATGAGGAAGGAAAGATCATTTCAAGTTTGTAAATTGTCTCAATGATGTTCTTTTCAAATTGCTCCATGTGTTAGGTATGCAACTTGTTTAGACAAATATCTCTAAAAAAAGTGACTAATCTTAGTGAGTGCATCTCACATCCTTTTTAGCAACAAATCCCTATAAGTTATTGGAATGAGTGTTTGCATAAATACATGACATTCATGACTCTTCATTATGAAAAATCCATATTCCTCTAGGTTCGTCAATCTAGTTATGTTTGAAGCATATCCATCAAGAAATCACAAAATATTAAGCTACTCATAGACTAGAAGCTATGCATTATCGTCTAAAGAGAAGGTGACGTTGGACTTTGCAACATAGAACCCATCATTTTTAACTTTATATTTCTATGGTCACAATCCAAAGCTAGATCCATTATAACTTTCATATTGTCTTTTGTTATCTCTTTCATGTCCATGATTGTGTTAAAAATGTTATCAAACACATTCTTTTTTATATGCATGACATCCAAATTATGGCAGATGATATTAGTTTTTCAATAATGAAGCTCTAAAAAAATACTATGCTTTGCCTAATTGTGAGTCACACCAAAGCCAAATAACTTTTTGTTCTCATAATAAAAATCAAATACAATGCCCTCATACTTAGAAACTTCATTATACAGTTCTTCATCTGATAGTACTAACGCTACAATATCCTTTCCAATTTTATCTTTCAAAAATTCCTTTATGTTATTCTTGAATCGATGATGACTTGGAAAAAACCTCTTGTGGAAAAAAAAAAAAGCTTTACCATAATTGATTAAGATAAAAACCTTATTATTATGCATACAATATGAACAAGCTAATTTACCTAAAACCATCTTATATGTAGGAAAATCATTTACAACCCACATCATTGTTATTTTTATTTGAAAATTCTATTTTCTTGAGACGTCATATGTCAATGCCTCGCCTTACGATAATTGATTCAACTCATCAATTAAAAGTTAAAGACAAACAATTATATTCCTACTTGGATTGTAAGAGCTAGGTATGACCATACATAAGAGCATAAATTTCAACTTCATACAAATCCTCGGGGGTAAGTTGTAAACTGTTAGTATGACTAGCTAACAAGAATAAAGTGTAAAAGACCCAAATGGATTAAATCCATTAGTACACAAGGCAAGGCATACATTTTTTAATTCCAATGAAAACTCAGGATGCACCATATTGAATTGCTTTCAATCTTTACCATCAAAATGGCACACCATGACTCCATTCACCTCATCATTTGAATGGTTTCATGTCATGTGGTGAGAGTCTTTGAAGACATAAATAACCTTTATAGCATAGGTGTGATTGTGAAGTATTTTTTTTTTAATGTGATAAGTGTCCTTCATCTACCACTACTAGGTTTATACCGAGCATGCTAATAGGTTTTGCACTTGATAAAATTTGTATATTCATCGAAGTACAACATGTAAAAGTTTAGACAAATATCAATTTTTTGGTATCCTAGGCCAAAAGGTTTTATCATGAATTTTAACTCATTTCTCTTAGGTAACATGTTTTTCACCCATTCAAGGATTCGATCATAACTAGCCTTACTTATCCTATAATCTGACTTAATGATAAGCACTTATAAAATGATTGATAAATTAATGTGAGTTGTGCACCCATCCCATAATAATTCATTATAATCTTTCAAGATTTTTAAAAACATAATTGCATCTATTTTAGGTTCTTCATCTAAAGGGATGTTGTGTGAAACATTATAATTTTGACTCATTCTCATTGCAACCATCACCATATTGTTTTAAGAGTTAATATTGTCGCACATGTGACGTGGTGTGAAGGGACATCGAGGTCAAGGAGTCACCACATAATTGTTTGGTTTAGGGTCATTGAGAGACCCAGGTGAACTTGTCTTATTTGAAATTATAGGGTAATGGACTAGTTGTGGCTAGGGAAGGTACCGGCACCCCTAGCACACCTTATTTGAGGTAAGTTGCATTGTGTGGTTTAGAAGTGGTTTAAAGGTGTTGATGGATTTCTAACCGGTTGTTTGTCTTTGGCTCAGAACAAAGATTTACGCTCATGAATAAATCTGGTATTTCAAATTAATTATGAGCTCATATGCCCAGATAAATTCTTATAAAAAGAATCCATATAGATACCTTGACAAGGTTCACCTATCCTGAAAGATGAAAACATTTTTCACAACTCGTATATTATGGTGAAAAATACTCCCAATTAAAATTAGTAAATATTAAAAATAATTATCAGAATTTTCTAATCAACTCCTAATATTTAAATACTAGCCCACTTGTACGTCCAACATTTATATTAGAATGTTGACCAATAATTTTTAGAGAAAAAAAAATTAGGGTTGTTGAAATACTAGCCAAATTCTTAAGGAATTTTACAAACTTATTGTAAATTCCTAAAGAAATATAAAAACAAAAAACAAATTTTTTTTCTAAAACAATGCTAAAAAAACATTTTCCTTCTCTTTTTGTTATAAATAAAATGCAATATTTTGTAAGGACTGGATTGTATGCAACAAGCAGAAATCATTTTCGTAAGGCCATGTTTGACAAAAACATATTATTTCCTAAAACCAAAACTATCAAAATAGGCTTAGAGGGTGTTTGTCAAACACACCTTTAAGCCAAAGAAAACCTTTAGCCAAAACATTATCAGCCAAACAGGGTCTTAACCTTTGACCCAACCAAGTTGATTCAAGACTTTTAGTTCATCTATAAACCAAACAAAAGTCAACTAGTTTGACCTAAAAAACAAACCAAAACCTAAACTAGAATCCAAAATGAAATCAAACTTAACAAAACTCAAAAACTTTTTTATCAAAACCCAAAAAAAAAGGAACATGAAGAACACTAAAGAACATTCAACATGAACCCAATAATGTAGATTTCAAATCAGACTAAATATGGACAAACCAAAGACATAGCTATGGTGGAAATCATGCAATGTTCAATAATCTAGCATTCATGCACTTTGATTATCACTTAAAAACCATGATCTTGTCAAAATAGATTTCAATTCAAAACTAAAACCCTAGGATTAAAACCTACTGAAAATATGTTATTGATACAAATAAACTCTATATTATTGACTAATAAAGTCACCTGAAGAGTTCTATGTAAAGAATTGGTCCAAATCATAGTGTAAGGTAATGTTCTTCCCAACAATACAAAGAACATTGCCTTAGAACCTAAAAAATACCCAGATATAAAACCATCTATCAAACCTAGAACTAACATTTTAGGCCTCTAAAGCATGCTTTGTTAGTTCTAACAAACCACATTACCATAATCAAGCATATTTGAATCAAAATAACCATAAATAACATCAAATCATCCAGATTATGCAAGAAGTTCCATATCCAAAAACTATCAACTTAAAACAGCCTAGATGTTCATGCTATATGGATTCAAAATTGGTTTTTCAAGACTCATTTTTGTCATTAACAAACCTAGCAAATCCATTATAAACATCATTGCTTCAACATGCATTGCATAAGTTAAAATAAAACAATATTGTTTTATAAAAAAACTTAAATATAATCAAACTATTATGGTAACAAAAAGGACATCCACAACGCTACTTGCTAACCATTCTAAATCTCATCTCCATGCTTGTAAACACAATAGAGACGAAATGACAATAGAAAAACCACTCAAGCAAGCTATATGGACTCCACTTTTAGGTTAGAAAGTATACCTTCAAACACCTAGAGTAGCTACTACCCTCTGTGCTTTCCTTTTAAAGTATTTATTCCACAAACTTGTTGTTTTTTAAAAGCTTAAGAAATCCTTGTGCTAGGCTCTTAAACCTTCACACTTAGAGTTTCTTTATCAACTTTTTATCCTTTTTTCTCCTTTATGCTCTAATTTTTAGGGAGTATTTATAGTGTCTTACTAGAGTTTTTGATGGGTTCAAACATAGATTGATCAAATTTTATCACCTTCACAAAATGAGAGGTTTTTGGAGCACGTTTTACAACTGTGAGCTATGTACCTATGTTGGTTTTTCAATGGTGGTTATGCAACAAACTTGGTTTTTGGAGGTTATGGTTGTTTTCCTAAACAAGGAGACCAAGAAGCTTGTTTTTTGCCTTTTGATCTTGAGAGAAATGTGGTCAACTTTTAATAAAAACTCACTACTGAGAAGGCTTGAAGTATGAACACACAAACAATATTAGTGGTTTTGTAAAATGGATATCACACTCAATGATGACTAAGTTAACCATTTTTTAGGCTTTGTCGGAGCAACTTCGACATCATCATTGTTGAAGACCACCTAATCTTGGCAAAGGGGTGCGCCCCTTTCCTTTGGATCCAATCTTGCTCAATTTGAAGGTTTGTAGCTCCACATTCATTAGTTTGAACTGTCAACATGATCAGTCTAGAATGTAGTGATGTTTAATTGGGGATAAGATGTTGAGTTCGTTGAAGAAAATGAACTGTAAACGTTTGATATAAGTAGTTAATCTTTGTAGAGGGGGTGTTTCTTAGTTGAATGATGGTTTTTACAACCCTAAAAATTGTTAGAAACGCCACATTTATTCATCTGAAAGTGCCAACTTGATAAGTCAAAACTGTAGAAGAAAAAGCTCAACAGTGGTTGAACGACATATTATCTAGGTTAAAACCTAGAAATTAAGGTTTTTAATTTGGGATTTGACGTATTTCATTTTAGTCCTTATTTTTCCAATTGCTTTTAATTGCACCCTGATGCAACCATATTATTCGATAGTTTCACCCACATTTAAATAGTGTTTTGCCTAGGTTTTATATATAAAATGCCTTAATATTCTTTATTTTATGTTTTGAAGGCACTTTTGGATGAAAGATGCAAAAATAAGTAAATTGGAGGTAATTGGCATATTTGACCTTCAATCGATGTTTTGTGCAGAGCGTGAGCTTTAGAGGTCGAAATGAAGTGCTTCTAATGGCATTAAAAAGCTAACATCCATACATTTCTAGACATCTAAGGCAAGAAAATAAAAAAAGGAAGAGCATGGAAATCGCAGTCTTCAAAGTCAAATCTCGCAATCTGCCAGTATTGACCTTCGGTCATTCCAACTTGAATATCTAGAGCTACAGAAATCCAATTGATGCAAACTTAATTTTATTGGATTCCTAACTCAAAGACCTATAAGGGAGATATGATTTTTCAATTATGACAATTAAATTCTACCAGTAAACAGGTTTCGTGAATAAACGAGTCCAAATTACATTCCGAAGCATCTAAACCGACATCCAAGTTTTTATTTCATCAATTTAGCTCCTCTAAGTCAAAGCTTGAAGATTTCATGCAAGGCTATTTCTCTGGTTTTAGAAAAATAGTTATTAAAGTACTTAAATGTAAACTATCTACTTAAGAGAGGACTATTTTGTAAAATATAGACTAGGGTTTCCTAGGATATAAAAAGAATGAGAGAAGAGAAGGGGGGCAGCCAGCCAAGAAGAGAAAAACGCCTCCTTCCTCTAAGAAACCTGAAATCATGCATTCCTCCTTCTTTTTGATTAGTTGTTCAACAAACATACAAGTCTAAACCTTTTTCTTGGTTGCAAGGACACGGAAAACTTCGGATTTCAAGAACTGTAAGATTTATTTTACCTTTTCTTTTCAGTTTATATGATGAATATGTTTGTTCTCCTATGCTTCTTTTTCCTATGATTGTTTATTTTAATTGTTAGAGCGGACTATAAGTTATTATTGTAGACAATCTATTGCTAAGTTTGATATCAAAACCGGAGTTGTGGTATATGAACTTGTGAAGCAACTAAGTTTAATAATTGTGACGGATCTACGTTATTAATCTTAGGGAGAACATTCAATCATATCAAACATAGACTGCGGACAATTATGTTTTCTTGATTAATCAATTTATCTAGTTCTTAAGGCTACCATTGAATTAAATTACTAGTGCGGACATTGTGGTTTTTTTATACTTAGGGTTAGCTATAAGGCGGGTCCGTTAACCAACCCATGTTAAGAAGAGATAAATATTCAGAATATAAATTAATGTTTTGTTTCCATTACCAGTTTTGATTTCCGTAGGTGGATGTTTACTTGCGATCAAGGTTTGTTCTCTTAATAATTTTCTGATTTTATTTAATTTCGATTGATAGTTTTCTATTTTCTTTTGTTTTAGCCTATATAACATCTAAGCCCCCCACCCCACCCCAAATTGCATATCATCTAACATAAAAATCTGACTTGAACCTTTCTTGTGGGATCGACCCCTTGCTTGCTCTATACTATCTTGTGTTTTAAGTTAGGGTAATTAATTTGTGTGCCCGCGACATCGTAACACAACCATAATTGCCTCTTAAACTCTTAATTTCATGCCAAACTCAATCATTAGCACCAAAGTTTAGCATCATTTTCATATTGGTTTTTGGTTTCTCATTTGTACACTTAGACCCTTAATTGATCATTAAACTTTTAATTTTTTTAATTTGGCTCCCAATTTGGTCAATTCCAGCCCCTATAATCACACACCTTTTTCAGTTTGATCCATGGTTTCAGATTTTTTCAATCAAGTCTTTAATTGCCCATCAAACTTCAATATTTATGCAATTTAATCCCTAATTTAACCAAAGTAACTCTTTAAAATTACAATTCGACCCCCAAACTTTAATTTCTTCCAATTAAAGCCTAATTTGACTTCAAAATTTAATTTTTCTTGCAATTAAGTCTTTCTAAAATTCTCATTGAGTCCTTACCTATCCAAATTTGTATTTCTTTTTTTTAAAAAAAATATTTTCACCAAATAGGCCATTTGTTAATCAGAATTGGGTTACCAATTTTGCTTATTTTATAGGTTTTGGTCCTCCAACTTTTCCACTTGTCATTTTGGTCCTTCACCACTAACTTGAGCATATATGTTGTTAGAACTAAAAGTTGAACCAATCATCTTTTCTAACATGGTTTCATAAGGTTCTCCACGCATAAACAAATTTAAGTATTTCTCAATAAACATCATCACAATATCTTTATCGTGGGGGCGACGTCGTCTGGCGACGGCGGAGGCTACTTTTCGTGCCTCCTGTTGTGAGGTGTTGTGTGTTGGAAAGGGTCTTGGATTTAATCATAAAATTATGATTAATGTTTTAGGAGTCGCCACCTAGTATTATGGTCACTAGGAACCTATGGTCTGCGAGAGTTTGGGTAAGGGACTAGTTGTGCAAGGGGAAGACGCATCACCCCCAATGCACCCTATCTAAGGTAAGCTGCATTGTTGTTTGATTGTTTTTTCTAAGTCGGGTTCTATTCGTTGGTCTTTTCTAAGGTTCAAGGCAGATCTCTCTTCATGACAGAATCTTTACCTTATCGGGTTAAATCTTAACCGTTCTAAAGTCTGAATGACATTTATTTACACCTTGTATCTTTAATACCTGAGGGTGTCCTTTATCGTGTAATTTTACACCCCATAAATATTAAAGTCTACATCTGGATCCTAGAAAAAAAGATTGGAAAAAGGTTTTTGACATTTTGGCCAAACCCTAATGGATGATCATAAACTAGTTATGATATCCATTTTTTGGATTTTCAAAACATGAAAAAGATGCAATCTTTTAATGAAAACATGCTCGGAAAATTTTTAGGATTTGGCTGTATGAAAACAAAATGTTTTTCTTTTGTTTTTTTTTTTTTGAAAAGGGAAATTGACTTAAAAGTTTTTCAAATTTTTTGAAAATGTTTTGAAATTTTTTTTTGAAATATTTCGGAGAAAACCGGGTATTTTAATACCGGATTTGTATTTTACAGTGTAAATATACAACCCGATATTATGCAAAATTTGTAGAAAATATTTAAGAAAATCACAATTTTTGAAATGATTTTTGGAATTCTTTCGTTTTATTTTTTTAAAAAAAATATAATACTATAATATAATATAATACTAAATATGTGGGCTGGGCCGGCCCAGCTAACTGGGCCGAGCCCAGGAGCTTTCGGTTGGGCCGATCTCGGCCCAACATATCCTTTTCCTTTTTTTTGGGCCAGGCCGGACCCAAATGGTCCGGCCCAGGCCCGCATGGTTGCTCGCCTCACCCAGCAACCATGCAAATTAATAAGGCTGCATGCAGAACAAGAATTCGTTCTGCATGCAGCAACTCAGTTGCAGCTACGGTGAGGTGGCGCTACCTGACGCCGGAGTGCCTAAATGGAGGCCTGGCTGGTCATGACGGGGAGAGGCCGACGTGAGGACTGTGGCCGAGGCTGTGGAGGAGTTGGTGCTGTTGCTGCCAATACTGGAGAAGGAAGAAAACAAAAATGGCAGTGCTGGTGGGTTGCTGTCGCTGTGGAGGAAAAGGAGAAGCAGTCGGTGGAGAGGGATAAGTTTGGTGGATAGGGTGGCGGTCAAGCCGGTGGTGACAGTGGTGGGGTCGCTGAGAGCATGATGGAGAGAGAGAGTGAAGAGGGAGAGACTTGTTGCAGAAAAACTGGGGAGGACGCTCGTTTTTTCCAAAGTTTGGACCCGATTTTCTCCTTGCTCCGAACATGAAATCTGCTCCTATTTATAGGCGGTGGAAGAGGGCAATCTTGTCTTCACGAGGGAAAAATTTTCAGCCCTTAATTTGAATGGAAGAATCCAGACCGTTCGTTCAAAGTGTGCACCTCGAACTGCCAAATTTGACAGTCCAAGGCTGCCCGAGGTGGCCACTTTAGGCCGGTCATCGGAGCGGTTTTGATGTTTATAGGCTTGAACGGATAATGCTCAGAGATAGAGGGGTTTCAGCTGGCCATTTTGGTGCATGATTTGTCAATTTTGGGGCACAAATGAGGCATTAAATGCACCTGTAAAACTGCTACCCTGACAGCTTCATGGGGAAGATGATGAACAGTGACCAGGCGACGCGTCGCCTGGTCTCTTCTTTTTTTTTCTTTTTTTTTAACACAAAAACGACGCCGTTTTGGGTTAAAATTAGGGATTTTTATCGATTTTCAATTTAGTCCTCCAGCTTTCAATTTCTTTCAATTGAATCCCTAATTGACCCTAAACTTTTGATTTAATGCAATTTGGTCCCAGCGTAACTTCAACTTCAGCCCCGTATTTACACGCCTTTTGCAATATGATCCTTGGGCTCGGATTTATGCAATTTCGTCCCTATTTGACCATTAAACTTTCAATTTCTTCAATTTGACCCTCGGATTTTGTCAATTAAGCCCCCCAATTTTGGCGCCGGTTGCAGATTAGTCCTTGGCTGCGAATTTTATCAATTTAACCCCTAATTGACCCCAAAACTTCAATTTTTTTTGCAATTTAGCCCCTAATTTCAATCAATTAACTTCGTAAAAATTAAATTTGGTCTCTTAAAATTCCAATCTTTTCAATTAAGCCCAAATTAGGCTCCCAAACTTAAGTTTCCACCAATTAAGCCCCAAATAAAATTAATTTGACCCATTTAAAGTATAATTAAGTCATTGCACTTAATTAAATCCTTCAATTGGACCCAAATTAATTCTTAAACATAATTAAAATTTAATTTGGCCCATGATTAAATCAAATTGGCCTATTAAAAATTTAATTATGTCATTGGACTTAATTTTTATGCAAATTCGTCCAATAATCATTTAATTTCACCTTGAATTTGCATTTTTTTTCTCCATTTTTGGGCATAATGGGGTATAATTAGGCTTTGAAATTCCTCCGAAAATTGCTGCTTGATTTTTGCCTATTTTTGCAGTCTTTCTTGATCAGCTTTCTCCACATTCCCAGCCTTTATTTTATTATTTTATTTTATTTTTATTTGAAAAAAAAAAGTGAATTTTGGGGAATAACCTAGAATTGGGTTATGACAATCTTTATAGTGGAACTTTTTATTTTTGCACTTTGAGAATGGATATGTAATTTTACCTTCACTAATATTCTTCATATTAGTAGTATAAAATTAATATAACCCTTAACCTCTTTAAGATAATCTTGCTTATACAACCCTTCTTTTAAATCCTAATACATCAAAGAATGATCATTCAATACTTATGAAACCTATATAGAATATTGATGACAATATTTATTAATAATATAACTATCAATTCCAAATTCAAGTTTCTATTAAAAATGAATTCATAATTCAGTAACTATTAAACAATTCATATGTTGAAACATGGTAAACCCTAATTAGTATCAATTCCATAAAAGTTTATTTTTCCATTAAAATTTGAACTAAACAATAAAACAAACAAAAAATAATTGGTACCCAATTAATTATCAATCATTTATTCAATTCAAACTTATTCAACATAAATTAATACATTTCAATTATTACCAATTCCACAAAAATCATATTTTCCCAAATTTTCAACTTAAGAAAAAAAATGACATGTATTTGGTACCAATTAAATTAATCATCATTTCTTCAATTATAACACATCTAAGTTACAAAATCAAATTCAATTTTTTCATGTGATAAATAAAATCTATTTTCCCTAAATCCAAACAAACTCTAAAATACAAATCACACATTAATACAAAAACGTTATCTTGGGAAAAGTTGTAAAAAACTTAAAATATACAATCAAACTACAAATACTACAAAAATAAATCAATAAATTAACTTAAACATAAATGGGTTACTAAAAAAATTGGTCATTGTAATTATTTGGTGGAGTGAAATAGAACCAAAAGAGAGAAGTTAAGGAGGTGACGAATTTGCAGGTTGGGTCTATTGTTTCTTTTCATCTTTTTTTTTTTTTTGCATAAGGGAGAAGAAGATATAAGGGGGAAGAAAGAACTGTCAGGTTTTAATTCATTTAAACTTACCGATGGAATTTTCATCAATAATTCCATCAGCATTATTGACATATATCAAATCATTAATGGAATTATCAATAGAGTTTTTATTGTTTTTTTTTCTATATTTCATTGCAATTTCCATCGGTTATTACTGAAGAAAATTTTTTGTCAACATTTTTGTTCCTATTTTATATTTTTCCGGTAGTGAAATGCATATGTGACATTGTAATCGAAGAACTCGTGAAAAAAATTCACAGATAAATGGAGCTTTCTATAGGCTCCAATCATTGGCCAAGATGTGTGGATTTTTGAATATGGGCTTGTGACTTCTAACTAGGCTTGAGTATTCCCAAAATAACAAATATCTCATGAAAAAAGGAACTCTCAAATGATTAAGTCAGTAGGTGTATAAGGAAAAAATAATGTATGAAATAATGGAGAGAAAATATATTGTGTTTTAAATATTTAGTATGAGAAGTTGTGACTTATTGTGTTTACCTAGTGATCTAAGGTATTTATATACTTTGATCATGTCAGCTTATCTCGAACGTGGAGAGTTATATAACAATTGATTGGTTGAGATGTTGGTGCCCACCATTGGTTGTAGTATCTAGCTCGCTATTAGTTGAAGTGGTTGGTGAATTGCCAGTGACATATTGGTAAGAAATAACTAATGGCATGAAAGGAAACTACATGTTTTCATAAAACATGGTTGTGTTTACACTATGATAATTGGTGAAAAAGTGTTGCTGCATAAAAAGTTCATAATTGTTAAGGATTTTTTAGGAGTGTGGGTGGTACATGTGATATCTCATAACTCAAAAAAGTACTTTAAGATATGTGCAAATGCAAGAGCCATAATTTGTTTTAGCTACTAGGTCAAAGCTCAAATGATTTTTAGGTCAAGACGAGAGAAAATAAATCAGGTCATATTAGCCAAGTGGACTGAAAAATAGTCCATTTAGGTAGTGACCCAAAAGGACTAAAAGCAATCCATTTAGGTAACAACCTATATGGACTAAGGGTATCATGTTTAAGTTGTAGGCCAAAAGGGTTACCTTTTATTATTATTATTATTATTATTTGCCCTCTAACACGTGCAATACATGCAGTATAGAGTGGGTTGCTCTACTGCCTTTATGTGGGGCATGTAGCCCACTCCAATCTCTTTTAGAGGTCTTCAAAGATGCAGTTAGAATTGCCTTATCAAGATCTTTCTAACAGTACTAACCATGTCAAAATCAAGATATGGTGTCTTTGATCATCCTCTTTTTCTCTCATTTTCTCTTCCCAAATCATTTAATTAGACATGTTTGGAAGATTTTAACTTGTAAAAATAGATTAGAAAATACTTACAATATAAAGATTTACCTAATGAGAGACTTCTTATAATTTTATCAATGTTTATATAAATGGATCCCTAGTACTCTTGGAGAAAAGTGGTCATAGAGACCTGGAGAAGGATCTTTGATACTTTGAGAGATAAATTGCCATGGGAACTAAAGAGGGATCGCTAATTCTTTTAGGATATTGAAGACATTATTGAGATTTAATGGAGACACATTTAGAAATATGGAAATCTCATCATTGAGAATTTCATGGAGACATGAAGATCTCATCGTGTAGATTTTCATGGTGGCACATTTCAAAATTTTTGTTGGAGACTTAGAGAAAAATCAATATTATTATGAAAAGTTTAAAAGATAGAGATACATTTCTCAGAGATAATTTAGAGATTATTTGATCTCAATTAGATCATCAAGTTTGTAAACTAGTGAAGGTAACCTCTAGCAATCAATATTTATTTTTTCTTTTCATGGTGTGTCTATGGTCACAGTGAGAAATGCATAACTTGTTAGGATTTCTAGTGTTCTCGCCACTTTTCTATAGAGGTGAGTATTGTATAAAGTCTTTTTCCTTGATGGTGGCCCTTAGCACATATTGTGGTGAGAGGGGTGATCAAGAGCTCGAGAAATATAAGGAAATCACAAACATATCTCTTGGTGCTCTTTTTTATATGCTCTAGTTAGAGACTGATGATGTCAAACTCTTTTTTATGGAAACATGGGTAACTGATTAGTACTTAAAAGTGTATTTTTATCAAGGTTTTATATCATCATTTTGCACTTGAAGTATCAATAACTCCTTAACTAAAGCATGTTTTATAATAACATATCTAATTATATAAGATACCTTTAATTTATGGTAAATGTTCATCTTAAATGCAGGCCTATCACATAAATGAAAGAATTGATTGATGAGTTGAAGTACTGAAATTGAAAGGACAAAGAGATGGCCAAACTTAGAAAAGAGATGCTGGTGCAGTCCAAACTGGAACACTGTTCGGTAATTGGGTCATATCTGGAGCTGTAGATCTTGGATTTAGGTCCATTTTATATGGATGGAAAGATAAGACATAGGCCTACAACTTTCATGTGGAGCCCAAGATTTAACAAGGCCGTTTTCAAGTCCAAATTGTAGCAACAAAGAAGAAGTCTGAATCTGTCCTGCAGCCCAGACACTGTTCAGTGTTCAGCCCATATCTCGAGTTCTAGAAGTCCAAATGATCTCAAATTTTTACCCTGGAAAGATGAGACAATTTCCTAGAACTTTCATGATTGAAGTCTGTTCAAATTATGACGTTATCAATGATGTTTTTGGCAGACAAGAAGATAAGAATTGTCACCAAGTCAAGATGTGGCCACCCACTCATCAATTAGTCAACAAATCAATAGTTCCAAATTTTGGCCTATAAAAGGAGGCATTTGCCATGTATTTAGGCATCTTGGTGTTCAGATCAAGATCATGCTCTTGCTCTCTCTTTGTATACTTAAGTTTGTTTATATTAATCTCTTGTTATGCCTTTCATTTCCTTTCTTTACTTAGTTAACTTTTCACTTATGTTCTTATCTTGTTTATTTATGTTTCTTTCTTTCATTATGTCTAGCTAAGTTAATTATGTCAAGGTGAAAAGGTACACTAATGGTGTAAGAATAAGTATAATATAAACTCAACATGGACTTAATGTTGGATACTAACATGCTTTATATTTGTTATCTTGTTCACTTTTAATACTTTGCTTGTTAAATGGTTAATCTAGATTTATGTTGTATAACACTTGGTACAACAAATACTTGGCACTTTCATAGCCCATACTGTATGGTATAACCGACACCTGAGCTATGAAAGGAACTTGATTTGTTGTTAACATAAGTTATAATCATGAATGCCTGACAACATTTACAAGTATTAGCATTATTCGAATAAGATAACTAATGTAATCATGTTAACAATTTATAATCTGATTGGAACCTCCTTTGTGTGTTTTCCAATTGAATAATAAGAGTTTATACTATACTTGTTTGAAATACCATTAGTGGATCCTCTAACCTTGACATTTGTTGTTATCATTGTTTAATCCTTACGTTAATCTTCCATCTCAAAGTTCTCATCAACTTCTTCTTCTTTCATCTTTATTATTATCATTATTAATAGTATTATTGGTATTATTATTACTACTACTACTACTACTATTATATTATTATTATTATTATTATTATATTGTTATTGTTGTTGTTACTATTGTTGTTGTATTATTGTTGTTATAATTTATACAATAACCTCCCTGTGGTTCGACCCCGGTCTTGCCGGGTTATTTATTACTTCGACACTCCTGCACTTGGGAAAAGACATCAATCTTTTGGTCGTGTCAAGTTTTTGGCGCCGTTGCCGGGGAGGTAAATTCTTGTACAAATTATAGTATTTATCTATTTTCTCTTTTCTTGTATCTAATTTTTTTTTTTTGTTTCTTTTTTTTGTTTTTTCTTCTTCTTCTCTTTTTACACGTGCATGAGAGTTTGGTCACGTACATTAAGTGGTAGACTTTGTAGGGTATCCTCATCATTTTCAGAAAATATGGCCGAAGAAGATAACCAATCACTTCATAATGAGAATAATGAGAATATTCGGGTTAGAACACTTAGAGACCACATGAATCCCACAAGAACAAGTGCACCCTCATGCATAGTTTTTCCACCTGATGCATCTCATTTTAATTTTAAGACAGGCATTATTCAACTTTTACCATCTTTTCATGGCTTAGATTTAGAAAATCCATACTTGCATTTAAGGGAATTTGAGGAGGTTTGCAACACGTATAATGACTCAAATTGTAGCATGAACACCATTAGATTGAAGCTTTTTCCTTTTTCATTAAAAGATAAAGCTAAAACATGGCTACAAAATTTGAGACCTGGATCCATTCGTGCTTGGGATGAAATGCAACAACAATTTTTAAAGAAGTTTTTTCCGTCCCACAGAACAAACTCTTTCAAAAGACAAATCATTACTTTCTCTCAAAAACCAGGAGAAACATTTTATCAATGTTGGGATAGGTATCGAGACTTGCTTAATACTTGCCCCCATCATGGTTTTGAAACATGGAGATTAGTTTCACATTTTTATGAAGGATTAACACCTAGAGATAGGCAAATGGTTGAATTGATGTGCAATGGAACTTTTGAAGATAAAGACCCTAATGAAGCAATGGAGTACTTAGATTTGCTAGCTGAAAATGCACAAAATTGGGACACCACAGGTACTTATGAGGCACCAAGTAAAACCCAACCTCATACATCTAGTGGGGGTATGTACAACCTTAGGGAAGATCATGACCTCCAAGCCAAGTTTGCATCTTTAGCTAAAAAGTCGAAGCACTAGAATTGAAAAGAGTGGTCAATTAAAATCTGTTCAAGACATTGCGTGTCAAATCTGTGAAACCAACGAACATTCAACCAATGACTGTCCAACCTTGCCTTCTTTTAAAGAATGTCTCCATGAACAAGCCCATGCATTAAACAGTTTTCAAAGGCCCAACCATAACCCATATTCGCAAACATACAACCCTGGTTGGAGAAATCACCCAAATTTCAATTGGAAGAGTGATAATAATAATGCACAAACTTCACAGCCACCGTTTCAAGCACACCATAATTTCCAAAATTCTCATGGATATGCACCTCCTTATGCTCCCCCTCCTAGAAGAAATCTTGAGGAAACATTGCATGCATTTATGGAAAAGCAAGAGGCAATTAACACTCAACTTGCTCAAAGCATGACAGATTTTAAAGATACTCTTGCAAAGTTCACATCTGCTCTCAGTTTCCAAGAGAAAGGTAAGTTTCCATCTCAACCACAACAAAATCCAAAGGGGCAATACAACACGAGTGCAAGTAGTTCGGGAAGCCAACACATGGATCACGTAAAATCAGTCATCACTCTTCGCAGTGGTAAGGTTATTGAAAAACCCATTCTTGAACCTTGTGAGAATGATGATGAGTCAATCTCTGAGGGTAAGGAAAGGGTTGAATCTGATCATTGTGAAGAAAAGACTGATTCCCCGCCAGCACTTCCATTTCCTCATGCCATGACCAAACAAAGGAAAGTCAATCACAACTCTGAAATCTTTGAAACTTTCAAACAGGTAAGGATCAATATACCTTTGTTGGATGCTATTAAACAGGTTCCTTCTTATGCTAAATTTTTGAAAGATCTGTGCACTGTGAAGAGAAAACTGAATGTGAAAAAGAAAGCCTTTTTAGCCGAACAAGTAAGTGCCATTCTTCAGAACAATAATGCATTGAAATATAAAGACCCTGGTTGTCCTACAATTTCTTGCTTTATTGGAGAACATAAAATTGAAAGAGCCTTACTTGATCTTGGAGCTAGTGTGAATTTACTCCATATTCAGTTTTTCAAAGTCTCAATCTAGGTGAGTTAAAACCAACTTCTGTGACTCTTTTACTTGCCGATAGATCTGTAAAAGTGCCTAGAGGAATAGTTGAAGATGTGTTAGTACAAGTCGATAAATTCATTTATCCTGTGGATTTTATTGTCTTGGATACACAACCTGTTGAAGCATGTAATTCATTTCCTGTTATTTTAGGACGTCCATTTCTTGCAACTTCTAATGCATTGATTAATTGTAGGAATGGACTGATGAAGCTATCTTTTGGGAACATGACATTGGAGATGAATATTTTCAACATTTGCAAACAACCTAGAGATGATAATGATTTACAGGAAGTGGACTTTACTGAAAAATTAGTTCATGACCAATTTCAAACCACTTCCAGTGAAACTGAGATTGATGAATCTGATGATTTGCAAATGGTCTATTTTCAGGAAGAATCAAAGGCAAGTAATTGGAGACCACAAATTGAGGAATTGCCGCCACGATCAATTGAGCCTATACCTTCAAGTGTTCAACCACCAAAACCTGATTTGAAGCCGTTACCCCTCAATCTCAAATACTCATTTTTGGGAGAAAATGAAACTTTTCCGGTAATAATCTCTTCCAAACTTAATGCACAGCAAGAAGGTAAGTTATTACAAACTCTGAAAATGCACAAAAATGCATTAGGATGGACCATAGCTGACATAAAAGGAATTAGTCCTTTGATTTGCACTCACAGGATTTATTTGGAGGAAAATGCTAAACCCTCTAGAGAAATGCAACGAAGGCTTAATCCTAATATGAAAGAAGTAGTGAAAAATGAAGTCATTAAGCTTCTAGATAATGGAATCATTTATCCTATTTCTGACAGCAAATGGGTAAGTCCTACCCAAGTGGTACCAAGAAGTCTGGAGTCACTGTGATAACAAATGAAAAAAATGAGTTAATTCCAACTAGGACTATTACTGGTTGGCGCATGTGCATTGATTATAGGAAACTTAATTCAATGACTAGAAAAGATCATTTTCCTTTACCTTTCATGGATCAAATTCTAGAAAGAGTTGCAGGTCATGAATTTTATTGTTTCCTAGATGGCTATTCAGGCTACAACCAAATTGAAATTGCATTGGAAGATCAAGAGAAAACTACTTTCACATGTCCATTTGGTACTTTTGCATATCGAAGGATGCCTTTTGGATTATGTAATGCACCAGCCACGTTTCAAAGATGCATGCTTAGTATATTCAGTGATATGGTTGAACGTTTTCTTGAGATTTTTATGGATGATTTTTCTGTTTTTGGTGATTCCTTTGATGATTGTTTGACTAACTTAGAAAAGGTTTTGAGCAGGTGTGAAGAGAAGAATCTTGTACTGAATTGGGAAAAATGTCACTTTATGGTAACAGAGCATTGTACTTGGTCACATTGTTTCATCAAAAGGAATTGAGGTTGACAAATCTAAAATCGAGTTAATTGCTAACTTGCCAACACCAAAATCTATTAAAGATGTTAGATCATTCTTAGGACATGCTGGTTTTTATAGAAGGTTCATCAAAGATTTTAGTGTGATATCTAAGCCCTTGAGTAACCTTCTAACAAAGGATAATATTTTTGAATGGACTGAACATTGTGAAGAAGCCTTTGTTAAACTTAAAAACCTGCTTACTTCTGCTCCTGTCATTCAACCTCCTGATTGGTCATTACCTTTTGAAATAATGTGTGACGCTAGTGACTACGCCGTGGGTGCTGTCTTGGGACAAAGAAAAGATAAGAAACCTTATGTGATTTACTATGCAAGTAAAACTTTAAATAGTGCTCAAATGAATTACACCACCACTGAAAAAGAATTACTTGCAGTAGTATTTGCATGTGAAAAATTCAGGTCTTATCTTGTTGGCTCACCTGTTGTTGTTTTTAGTGATCATGCAGCATTGAAATATCTTCTTTCTAAGAAAGATTCTAAGGCTAGATTGGTTCGGTGGATTTTGTTACTTCAAGAATTTGATATCACAATCAAAGACAAGAAAGGCACCGAAAATGTTGTCGCAGATCACTTGTCAAGATTGACAACAGATCGAGATCTGACATCACACCAATCGATGACTACTTTCCTGACGAATCTTTATTTTCTGTCTCTACAATGCCTTGGTATGCTAATATTGTTAATTTTCTTGTTTCAGGACAATTGCCAGCTCATTGGAGTACCCAAGACAAAAGAAAGTTCTTGAACGAAGTGAAGAACTTTTATTGGGATGACCCTTATTTATTCAAATATTGTCCTGATCAAATATTTCGAAGATGCATTCCTGACAATGAGGTAAGTAGTGTTATTAAATTTTGTCATTCTGAGGCATGTGGGGGTCATTTCTCATCAAGAAAGACCACTGCAAAAATCTTACAAAGTGGATTTTACTGGCCCAGCATGTTCAAGGATTCACATGCATTCTGCAAGACTTGTGAAAATTGTCAAAAGTTGGGATCTATTTCAAAACGTCACATGATGCCTTTAAATCCTATTCTTGTCATTGAGATCTTTGACTGTTGGGGTATAGATTTCATGGGTCCATTTCCTCCATCATTTGGTTTCTTGTACATATTAGTCGCAGTAGATTATGTTTCAAAATGGATAGAGGCAATTCCAAGTCGAAACAATGACCACAAAACAGTGATAAAGTTCTTGAAAGAAAATATTTTGAGTCGATTTGGAATCCCTCGAGCCATGATAAGTGATGGTGGAACACATTTCTGCAACAAGCCATTTGAGTCTTTAATGAAGAAATATGGAATCACACACAAAGTTGCCACCCCTTATCATCCTCAGACAAGTGGACAAGTAGAGCTTGCTAATAGGGAGATCAAACAGATCTTAGAAAAACAGTGAACCCTAATAGGAAAGACTGGTCTTTAAGACTTAATGATGCACTTTGGGCTTATCGAACTGCTTATAAAACATCATTAGGTATGTCACCTTATAGACTAGTCTATGGAAAACCTTGTCACTTGCCTGTGGAACTTGAACATAAAGCTTATTGGGCTATTAAAGCTTTCAATTCAAACCTTGATGATGCTAGTCAGCTGCGTAAGTTACAAATAAATGAGCTTGAGGAAATAAGAAATGATGCATATGAGAATTCAAAAATTCATAAAGCAAGAATCAAAGAATTTCATGACAAGAGAATCTTGAGAAAAACATTTGATGTTGGTCAAAAAGTCTTGCTTTATAATTCTCGACTCCATTTATTTCCTGGAAAACTAAGATCAAGATGGAGTGGTCCTTTCATTGTGAAACATGTGTATCCATATGGGGCCTGTGATATCGAGAATCCAAAGAATGGCAATGTTTTCAAGGTAAATGGACATCGTTTGAAAGTCTACTTTGACAATTTTTCAGTTGAAAATGACTCTATTGAATTGAGTGATCCTGTATATAAAGATTGATTTTTTCTCACATTGTTTTGTGCTTTGTTTTGCTAGTCTCTCTCACCCCGGTCAAATGGCGGATAACGGTACTCCGTGACTTCAGTCGGTTCTTTCAGTTTCCCATAATAACTGATATCTGTATATATTTGTGCAATACTTTGCTATTTCTCCCTTCTTTGACTCTCTTCTCCAATTCTCATTTGAAAATGGACACCACTCTTGAAAAATTGAAAAAGTACTTTCCCGCTCTGCCTCAGAATGCGATTACAAAAATTTACCGTGCTAGGTGTGCAAGATTGAAGTTGTTAATGAATCATGGAATTCCTGAAGATATTCGCTGGCTGATTGAAGCAAAGGTCCGATTATTAGGTGAGTCCTCCAATTCTTTCATTTCACACATGCCTGGAACAGGTAAAAGCACTTTTGCAAAGAAACGTCGTGCAAAACGACTGAAAGTCTGTCACCGATGTGCCAGATGGACTTGTAATGCAACATGTCGTTCTTTAGGAATGGTATCTATAAACCGTGAAGATAAAATACAATTCATTAAGGATGGCCTGAGTAAGGGGTCTTTAGATAATCTTTTGTTGACCCTTGAGACGCATCCTAGTGGAGATGTGCATCGTGCAATTCATGATTTATGGCCCCATTTTCATAAAGAACATGATAGACTTAGTCTTGGGAATCTGACTAAAAAAGACCCTGTTTGCCAGTTTTTAAGAAAACTGGATGGGAAGCCTATCCCCGACCCATAGAGGGCGTTTAAGCCGTTCTTGGACGTAAAACCAAGGGAAGATGTGAGCCACAATCACAACTACCTGTACATACACATGCTTTTTCAAATAAATAAATAAATAAAGAGAGAAAGAGAGAGAGAGTGTGTGAGACTCCAGCTGGCCTACATATAGGTGATATGATTGCATTTTCAATTCCGCATCTATAAAATTCTCTTCCTTCCCCTCATTTCTACTCAATCCTTACATTAGACAGATATAGAAGTGTGTAGAAATGGCAGGTCCCTCAAGTTATCACATAAAAAATATTTGTGTTTTCGGTGGATCCAGTCCTGGGAAGGAAATAGCTTTTTTAGAAGCAGCAAATCATCTTGGTCAGGTACTAGCTGAGAGAAAGATTCATTTAGTGTATGGGGGAGGCAGCCTTGGGTTAATGGGGGGTGTGGCAATAGCTGCATTTTTAGGAGGTAGTCAAGTTTTGGGGGTCGTCCCCGAAGCTTTAACAAAAGGGGACATCATTGGAAGAACAATTGGAGAGGAACTACAGGTCTCCACAATGTTTGATCGAATGAATACAATGTTTAACCATGCTGATGCCTTCATTGCCTTACCAGGTGGTCTGGGCACATTGGAAGAGATCTTTCATATTTCCTCTTGGGCCCAACTTCACATTCACCATAAACCTATCGGTTTGCTCAATGTTAATGGTTTTTATGATAATTTGTTGTCTTTTCTTGATCAAGCTGTGGAACAGGAATTTCTAACATCTTCGGCACGACAAATCATAATCTCTGCTGCTACTGCTGAACAGTTGATCGACAAACTACAATCTTTCACCCCTGTAATTGATCCTTCCATGAGTCGCATAAATTGGTCAACTACAGAAAGCCGTAAAAAGCTTAGATTGGATTTGAGCCTTCGTTTGTGAATCCTTGTGTCTTTTGGTTTTATTTCTAGCATAGTATTTGTTCTGTTATTTCTTATATTTGTTTAAGTGTGTTTCAGGTTTGTCAGTGTTCGTTGTTTCAGGTAATGTCTTCTATACTCTATCTTTCTACCTTAGGACATTGAGGACAATGTCTCGTTTTGGTTGGGGGGAGAGGGTGTAGTAGTATATATAAAAAAAAAAAACTAACCAACTAACTGTTTTTGTTTTTAAAAACCATTTGGCAAAACTGTTATTACTAGGATGGCAGAGTAAGGGGAATTTTATTGACTCTTGAGACGCATCTTAGTAAACATTTTCTAATGGTTATTTGCAATATTCATAACAAGGCCTATTAGAATACTTCTTGAAATATTCAGGTTTACAAACTCTCGCATTGTTATCACTTAATTCTGCTCATATACTCATTTAACAAGTATTCTTAAACCTTCATTTTCACACACACACTTTAACATATGATTGTGGGTTGCGTATTGGATTATTACATTATTTATGTTCTTTTGTTAAAGGTAACAACTAAGGGATAGGGATAGTATATAATTTCAAAAAAAAAAATGATGATAATAAAAACGTAGATAAGTTTGGTTTCGTAGCCTCCCTAACCTAAGCAATTAAGCCCGAAGGGGTGTTTTAACACCTAATACCCTAAAGTCAACTGACTTGGGAGCTATTGGCCCAAAGCTTGTTACATGGGTTAAGGAGAAAAGCTTAAGGGAATCAAACATTGCACTATCTACGTATCAGTATCTGCAACCCGAGTTACTAAGCTCGTAGGGGTGTCTCAACACCTAATGCCCTAAGACCAACTGGTCTGGGAGTCATTAGCCGAAAGCTCGTTACATGGGTTAAAGATGCATTGTGTTATATATATATATTAAAAAAAAAAAAAAAAAAAAAATAATAATAATAATCCTAACCCAAGGAAGTTAACCTTAAACATTAGAACAGAATATTGTTTTCTTCCGAGTAAAGCCCCATAACTATATGTTGATATTTTGAGCACAAGAGAAAGGTTTATTAATATCTTGTTTAAAAGGTATTGAGCAGATATATAAATTTAATGAGAGTTTGTTTATCTGGATAGATTAATGGAAGTTGAATGATGAATGCCTTGCTTTGTGGAATTTGCAAAAAAAAATTCTATTTTAATGCTTTAATTACTAGGGACTAGTAATAAGCTGGTTGGGGGGTGTGATTAGTACTTAAAAGTGCATTTTTATCAAGGTTTTATATCATCATTTTGCACTTGAAGTATCAATAACTCCTTAACTAAAGCATGTTTTATAATAACATATCTAATTATATAAGATACCTTTAATTTATGGTAAATGTTCATCTTAAATGCAGGCCTATCACATAAATGAAAGAATTGATTGATGAGTTGAAGTACTGAAATTGAAAGGACAAAGAGATGGCCAAACTTAGAAAAGAGATGCTGGTGCAGTCCAAACTGGAACACTGTTCGGTAATTGGGTCATATCTGGAGCTGTAGATCTTGGATTTAGGTCCATTTTATATGGATGGAAAGATAAGACATAGGCCTACAACTTTCATGTGGAGCCCAAGATTTAACAAGGCCGTTTTCAAGTCCAAATTGTAGCAACAAAGAAGAAGTCCGAATCTGTCCTGCAGCCCAGACACTGTTCAGTGTTCAGCCCATATCTCGAGTTCTAGAAGTCCAAATGATCTCAAATTTTTACCCTGGAAAGATGAGACAATTTCCTAGAACTTTCATGATTGAAGTCTGTTCAAATTATGACGTTATCAATGACGTTTTTGGCAGACAAGAAGATAAGAATTGTCACCAAGTCAAGATGTGGCCACCCACTCATCAATTAGTCAACAAATCAATAGTTCCAAATTTTGGCCTATAAAAGGAGGCATTTGCCATGTATTTAGGCATCTTGGTGTTCAGATCAAGATCATGCTCTTGCTCTCTTTGTATTTATTGTTTTTTTTCATTAATCTCAAGTTTATGCCTTTCATTTCCTTTCCTTTACTTAGTTAACTTTATCTTACTTATGTTCTTATCTTGTTTATTTATGTTTCTTTCTTTCATTATGTCTAGCTAAGTTAATTATGTCAAGGTGAAAAGGTTACACTAATGGTGTAAGGATAAGTATAATATAAACTCATGGACTTTAATGTTGGATACTAACATGCTTTATATTTGTTATCTTGTTCACTTTTAATACTTTGCTTGTTAAATGGTTAATCTAGATTTATGTTGTATAACACTTGGTACAACAAATACTTGGCACTTTCATAGCCCATACTGTATGGTATAACCGACACCTGAGCTATGAAAGGAACTTGATTTGTTGTTAACATAAGTTATAATCATGAATGCCTGAAACATTTACAAGTATTAGCATTATTCGAATAAGATAACTAATGTAATCATGTTAACAATTTATAATCTGATTGGAACCTCCTTGTGTGTGGTTTCCAATTGAATAATAAGAGTTTATACTATACTTGTTTGAAATACCATTAGTGGATCCTCTAACCTTGACATTTGTTGTTATCATTGTTTAATCCTTACATTAATCTTCCATCTCAAAGTTCTCATCAACTTCTTCTTCTTCTCTCTTTATTATTATCATTATAGTATTATTGGTATTATTATACTACTACTACTACTACTACTATACTATTATTATTATTATTATTATTATTTGTTATTATTATTTTTATTGTTATTGTTATTGTTGTTGTATTACTGTTGTTTATAATTTATACAATTAACCTCTATGTGGTTCGACCCCGGTCTTGCCGGGTTATTTATTACTTCGACACTCCTACACTTAAGAAAAGACATCAATCTTTTGGTCGTGTCAGTAACCTTGTTTAATCACATTGTCTTCTTCAACCTTAATATAATTTTTCATGGCCTTTTAACACTAATGAGATTTCTGTTAGAAAAAATGTATAACCTTTCCTATAGAAAATATATATTACACTAATTAAAGCTTATATGGCAATGGGTTCAATGAGTCTTTCCATATTGAACCATTGAAGATAGGCTTTAATGCTCTTATCTTCTTGCTCTATGATGGTGAGAAGCTTGGTGGTGCTTTTTTTGGTTGGAATACTTATACTAAAGCAAGAGTGAGTTTAGAGTTGAGATCACAAAAATAGAGGATAAAGCCAGGATATATACTATGGTACCATGCACATGCAAACCCATAAAGTATTGTTGTAAAACCTTTACATATAACATCATTATCTTATGTGACAATCTTAAGCTTATATCTCACATTTTAAATGTGACCTGAGGGGTCTGTGAGTCCCTCAAGTTGTCTAAATTGACTCTTTCAATGACATAGTCTTTAGATTTTTTACTAACTGTCTAGTATTTTATGACGAAACAAAGATTCTCCCACTTGGTAGAGCTTGAGTTTAATTTGTTGGGTCATGAATTTCATCTCATACCTAGTTCTTTTTATATGAGGGTGCATGAGTGAGACTCATATAGGGATCCACGACAACTCAATCCTTATTTAAAGTGTCATATATGATAACAATGGGTGTAACTTTTATTGATTGTAAAAGAGCAAGAGTTACTCATTTGTATGTCATTTTTCCTTGTCTTTTAGGAACTAGAGTTGTCATTACATAATTAGTGGTGCCTGCATGAGAGCTTATTGTTGTGTAGGAAAAAAGGTGTGAAGATAACATCACTGAGCATTTGAACCTAATAGGATAGTTTTTTAAGACCTTAGGGAGCTAGAGTCCCTGTGGTAAAGAGATAAGTTACTCTTGGTCTAAATTTTTATTAGCTATAGAAAGAGTTTTAACAAGTAGTGAAAGGGAATCAACAAGTATTTTGTTTAGTTCCCTATAAACAATGCAATTTATGATGTCATGAAAAAAAAACTTCACATAGAAATGGGGTTTTCTAGTACCTACCATTAGTTGAAGTCGTTAGTGAATTGTTAGTGACATTGATAAAAAAATAACCAATCATGAAGAAAAGAGGAATTCATTTCTGCATAGATCATGGTGCGTGTTCGCACTATGATCATTGGCAAAAATATAGTGTTGCATAAAAAACTTTTACTTGTAGATAATTTGTCATGAAAAGATGAAAAAATTATATGTGTGAGCATTGCACGTGTCGTGTTTTAACTCTTCAAAACTTGAAAAATACATTGAAATATATGTAGAAGTTGAGAATTATTTTAGTACTATGATGAAATCTAAATAATTATTTTGGCTCAAAATGTGAGAGAAAGAGAGAAGTTAGGCTAGTCCAAGTGGACTGAATAACAGTCTATTTGTATTATGGCCTAAAAGAACTAGAAGTAGTCAGTTTGGATGTCTCACCTAACGAACTAGAGGCACTGTTTTTAAGGTGTTGGCCCAAATGGGCTACATCTATTTTTTTTCCCTCTAGTATGTGCAGTGTACTCGCTAAAGAGTAGGTCACTTTGCTACCTTCAAGTGGTGCGTGCAACCCACTTTGATCCTTTTTTGTGGTTAGAATTATCTCATTGAAATCTTTCTAAAGGTATTAGGTATGTCAAGATTGGATATCAAATCCCCAATGATTCATTCTTTCATTCTCTTTTTTTCTCCTCTCCTCTCTCATGCCATGTCAATATTGTAAATTTAAAAAAAATGCAGAATGAATGTAAAAATGCATGAAGTGAATTAAAATTAAAGATGAAGAAATATATATATAGGTGCATTTTTTCATGGTTTGAATATAGGAGAAGTAGTCTTAGTTCTATTTTTATTTCTCTATTTGGATTATGGCCTAAACAAACTATTTTTGTTTTAAAAACCATGTACTATAAGTAATCATTGTTAAATAAAAAGTATCATAAAGTAGTTATGGTAAAAGGAATCTACATTAAATTTGCGACATCAATTAAAGTAGCATTTAAGTAATCAAAGTTCATTTCACCACCACACTTTGATCACCTCTACAAAACCCTAGTAACTTCATTAGCTGGAAACTCTCATCATTAGGATATGATGGTAACAGCTGCAGAGAATCCTATATCAACCATTTCATGGATAGGTTTTCTTACCTTCAATATATCCTTTAGTTGAAAAAATATAATAGCCCATAAAATTCAATTGATTTCGATAAATTACTTATTCGTAATAAGTAGAAAATGAGGGTTCTTTTTCTTTTTCTTTTGTGTCATAGTCTTTCAGTAAAATGTCTAATGCAACAATTCTTGATTTCTATTCTTCTTAAACTGTATATTTCATGATACCATTTATCATGTTAATAGTTGATCATCTTTAAGCATTCATATAGACTATATACATGTAAGATACAATAGTATTATAGAAATGAAAGGTATATAAACACCATATGCAAAATATAAAATTTACCAACATACCATAATGCACGTATCCTATATTCAAATATCAATATCATATAGTTTTACAAAATACAAGTCACCTATTCTTACTACTACATATATTATTACATGATCGTACGGTTTCACAACGAGCATATTATAAGATTTATAGATACCATGGTCATGAGATAGTCCTATTACAAATCAAACTTGATGCACATGCATAAACATTAATTATGGTACAATTGAGCAAATAATATAGTTGTGGTTAAGAGTAATATCTAAAAGCAGGTTCATATTAATAACTTTTTACCGGGTCTATCTTGAATACATTACTTCACATCTTCATGCAATATAGTCCACGTTACTTTATTTTAAGCTATGTTCGACAAACAACTGATGACATATATTATGGTCTAGGAATTCTATACATATAGAATTCTTCAGTGCGAAATGATTCATCCCTAGCTATAACCAATTTATATAGTTTTTTAAACATGATTTCTGGTCAGAAATAATACGTTATAATCTTTCTTTCTTCATATCAATGGATGCTTTCAACCGAGGCTATTCTTAAAATTCACTTTCGGTTGTCCTCGTGTGGACACCATTAGCTAGAGTTAATCTCATCCTTTACTCCCAGCTATCCAACATGGATACCATTAGGCAAGCTAATCTTTGACATTTTTCCTAACTATCCGGCATGGATGCCATTAGCCAAAGCTACTCTTTAACATCTATTTCCAGCTATCCAACATGGATGCCATTAGCCAAAGCTAATCTTATACATATATTCTCAACTATCTGACATGAATGTCATTAGCCAAAACTAATCTTATCATTTGTTCATGACTGTACAATATGGATACCATTAGCTAAATCTAATCTTTAACATCTATTCTTGGCTGTCTGACATGGATGTCATTTGCCAACACTAATCTCATCATTCATTCTCGGCTATCTAACATGAATGCCATTAGTCAAATTTAATCTCAATATTCTTTATAATTCATGGTTAACCAAATAATAGAATTCAAACAACAATACCTTATAAAAAGTACTTCAAGAATTTAACAAAAATAGATGAAGGTTGAAATCACCTGCCTACTCCCCCAGTAGTATGTCCTCACCCAATCGAAGATCAGATTTCTGTTATACCTCCTGGTCCATAAAGAGACCATTAATTAATATATTTTATCCATATGTATCATCAAAGATTATTTCCACACACATATATGGATACACACATATATAAATATCTTTTTATATTTGTGTATTTTATTTACATTTTGCATGGTAATAATGTTATAAATAAAACATTCATTCCAACTTTATTGAAAATTGTCAACCAAAACTAAGTTGTTATAACATTGAAAATCATCAATGAAAATTATATAGTTATCTATTTTTTTTATCATATAGTTAAAAAAGATAGTTTTCAAAAAAAAAAATATGTTATTAAATTTTAGAAAGTCCATGGGCCTATTGATGGGTTTGGCGATTTTTTTTTTTATTTCATCCTTTACTATTGGGTTGATTGAAATTAAGTTTCATAATTTATTTCATTTTGATTTCTATAAGGTTATCATAATCTTAAAAAAATCTCAGGATTGGTTTGACGCTCGATTTTACGATCGTTCATTTTAGTTAGATCAACGATTAGAAAACAAAACTTTTTCTTAGTTTATATCTGACAAATAAACAATGCAACTTACCTTAGTTAAGTTACATTAAGGGTGCTAATACCTTCCCTTTACACAATCCATTTCCCAAACTCTAAGACCAGTTAAGGTTCCTAGTGACCAAAATACTGGCGAAATTTTTCTTTTTATCATATAGTTAAAAATGATAGTTTTAGGAAAACAAACATGTTATTAAATTTTAGAAAGTTCATGGACCTATTGACAAGTATAGTGAGTTTAACTCTCTTTTTTTATTTCATCCTTTAATATTGAGTTGATTTAAATTAAATTTTATAATTTATTTGATTTTGATTTCTTTAAGATTATCATAATCTTAAAAAAAATTCTCAAGATTTACAATCGTCCATTTTAGTTATCATATAGTTAAATAAATAATAATTTTAAAAAAATAAGTTATTAATTCAATGAAATTCATTACCTGATTTACGAGTTTGATGTAATGACCCGAGTTATCTGATTCACATGTTTAGCGAATTAACCCATCAAACTTGATGAGTTTTTTTATAATTTCTAATCCTTTAATTTTTCTACTATTTTTTTTAATTCACTCTTCTTTGTTATTAGATTGGTTGAGAAATAAAATTCATGGTTTTTTTTTTTAATTTCTATAGGATTATCATAATCTCAAATAAACATCTTTTTAGGTTTTACAAGCATCTAATGATATCATAAAATTAAATAAAAAATAATTTATAAAAACAACAAAATTATTGAACATATTGAAATTCATGACCCAGATCACAGAATAACCGAGATCAATCCAATCTAGTATTGTTTCAATATTAAAAAAAAAAAATTATCTTCAAGTTTTTTTTTAAAGCTTTGTCATGTTTTTACTTGTCATCCAAGTTCTATTTGGACCCATTAAATATAATAATTCATTTTGGATCAGCTCTCACGCGGTTTAATTCGAAACTCGAGCTAGTTGTATACTATATATCCAAGCTGCTGCAATGGTTTGCATGTATATTGACTGCTCAAGAGATTGGATCTTATGTATCTGCTTTATAGGTTGGCAATTTCTTGTTTTGCAATATTGCCTATTCTGAATTTGGATGTATTTCTTCTCCCACTCGAAGCCATGACCCTGTTTGCATCCCCATCTTATCCTGAATCTCATATCTCAACAATATTCCAAATAAAATCTTCCCCTGCAAGGAGCATAATTTAATTTACTGAATGCTATGAATTGAGATCAACAAAGATAACATATTTGACTAGGGCTGTGATGGTTAACCTTCACTCTCCTGTATGAAGCCAAAGTTGCTAAAGGCTCATTTGACCTCTGCACTAGTCCAGCTTGATGAACTAAATTGATCATCTGGCAGCGGTTGCATCCACCCAGCGACTGTTAACAAAAGCAAATGAAAGAAGTGACATTGAGATTCAATGCTCAATCTGAAAAATGTATATCAATCCACTGACTATGGTAAGTTCCAGAGGTTTACTGGTATCCCTTAAATATGAGTAATTACGTTCCTGAGTCAAATTATAACTTCCCATTCTTAAAAGTACAAATCAAATTGACTATCACTTGCAAATGTTTTCTGGACTTGTGTTGGAAGGGTGATAACTCAAGGAATCTACTAGTTGCTAATGAACTTGTAAAGGACTCATAAAAAGTAATGCAGGGAAAATTAAACAGGACATTGAAAAGTATAGCAAGTTCATATAACTGTACTGTGTCAACAAGCTCAGGTTTTTTAATATTCAAGTATTACAGAAATTACAGTCACTTACCATAAAATTCTTATTTCCGATTTTGATATTTAGCCATCCATCTTCGGCATAAGGCTCACCTCCATATACAACCAGGTTGGGCCGGAATCTCATTGGATTGATTTGAACTGATGTTCCACGAGTTCCTTTTTGTGCATCTACTAGCAACAATAATGGTTTCTCGTCAATTTTATGCATATTTCTATGATCATCAATAAAATCACATTTCTTTCCATGCAACAACCAGAACTAGCAAAGTTCATTTTCTTGTGGAAAATAAACTATTCAGTCCAAAAGAGTGCGAGTATGAGCTTGTTCTGTGAATGTGAAGTTGTGGGGCAAAATAGTGCGCACTGGAACGTACTTAAGCTCAATCTGTTGTTGAGGTCGGACACACTCTCCTCTGATATCAATAAGAACTGAGCTTCATTGGCAAAATTCAATCTGCTCTCCACATCTCTGCACAAGTTCCTGCTTTTATCCTTCTTCAAGCTGGAGTAATTCTGGGAACTATAACATCTTAATAAAGAGCAAGGATGGCCAACAGCACGGCTAAACCACAAGTTGACATCATTCTCATAATATTGGACTTCATATCTGCTTCATGAACAAGCAACCATCATAACCCTCACACTGAGTATGAACCATGCTTCCTATCATGGATAAAACTAAGAGAACATTCAGAAGTAAGATGATATGAATAATATTCCAAAAGTATTTATAAAGCAACTGCACAACTGAATATTCACATTTCACACAATATTATGAAAACAAATGAAGTCAATATTACTCATCTTCAGATAGTCCAACAAAAAGGCCACATTGATAAAATTCCAGAATACAGCATGTAACTACTAGCACTTAAAACTTCAAAATCAGTATTACCATACCTCTGGGCATGCAACTCAATCTCCTCTATCCCACCTGGATATGAATCTGTCTTCAGGTTGATCTCCAATTTTTCTCTACATCGAGGGGATTCTACGAACATTATTCCCTTATTGAGGTCAATATAAGCACTAATAGAGCACATGTCAGGAACCTACAAAAGAAATTCAGATTTATTAACCTTTTATCTAGGAAGGAAAACAAGAAAATGACAGCCATTCCACAAGCATAATTTTGTTCACCTTTTTCTGTGTAAGGATTTCACCGGTTAGACTTTTAAGAAGCCATTCTCGATCATGTTGCAAACCTACTCAAGCCAGCAGTAGAAGTCAAAACATAATTCATGTATACCATAATCTATTATTTCTATCTACAATTCCAGTAAATGTTGAGACTACACCTCAATAAAAGGTTTCAATATGTCAAAAAGACATGCTATTAGATCCCACCTTAGCTGTGATTGATTTTTGGCTGGATACTATACTTTAAAAGCTGCTAAATGAAAGCTCAAGTTTTTCAGTTTTGAATGCTCTAACAGTCTCATGTCTCATTATATTTGAATGGTCATATGCTAAATATATCATACTTGTTATAAATGTGTGTGTGTGTGTCATGCACATTACTCACTCAAAGGCTGCCAGTTTAGTTTCAGCTGTGGGCTAGGTTTCTTCATTTAATTGTGTCAAATAATGTCAGAGGGGATTATTAAGGAATCTCACTAACTGTATAGCTAAGGTTCAAGCTTTATAAAGTATATGCACTCTTCCTGACAGTAACAAGGATTAGCATATTTATTTAGTGTATGGCATGTCCACTTAATAGCTAATTTATGGGATTGTGACTATAACTATAAACAGGATATAGCCACACAATTTACAGGAAAAGATTGGTAGATACCATTTCCAGAAAGAAAATAAAAAATATGCAGAATTAGATCCAATAAGAAGTTGTCTGTCCGTTAATACAAATTGAAAACTAGTGGCAGGGGAAGTGACTGCAACAAAATTCTCTTAACATTAGGAAACAAATACGATAAAAGAGAAATCAAAAACATTGAACTTTTTGCATTTGCCTAGTGCCAATACTGTCTAGTTTGCCTGCATCTTCAATTTGTTAAAGATACTCATTTTTTTAATGATGCTTGTTAACCTAGTACAAAAACAAAGAAATTGAAAAAATAAAATATACAGATGGTTCACAAATCTATGTGATCCAACATTCCAATTGAAAGGCTCATGTAGTGTTAAAAAGAAAAACAAATAGCTACCAGTGCTGCTCAGAGGCCAACTTTCCACACTGAATCCTGTACATGATTTTATTGGGTAAACTGTTATAGACTTGAGGTAATAACCAGCTTTTCTTTCATGGCCTGCAGTGTCAGCAAAGAATCAGATGACAGTTGAAGGAGACCATGTTTCACAAAAAAATCAGTAGTCTTTAGCCTAATAAATTTTGAAGGGATATTAAGCGACATCAATGTGTACACTCTACTATTGACCACTGGGAGTTTTAAGGTATAAAGATGTGAAATTTTGATTACATTCACAGGAGTGCAAAGCAAAGTGAAAACTAACCTTCATTTGACAAGACGATGGATTTTGTTCTCAATATATTCCAGTTTTCTGACTTATTTGGCTTTGATACAAATGAACTTGTGATAAAATCAATAAATTTCTGCACATCCAAAATTGAAAAGAAAGCAAGAGAAATCAGCTAACAAGAACCCATATTACATTAAAGACCTAACAGCATCTGATAAATTCTTTGGGAACTTCACTTTCTTACAACCAATACATTTAAAACAACCATGGGTGCTACTAAAGATTTAGATAAATGCCATTTCTTTATAAATGTAATTAAGTAGAATAGAATCTGCATGGATATAAAGAATAAGAAACACCCGGATAATCCCTTCTCCTTGAAATTGGACTGTAAAGCACCTACCTTGGCATCTTCATACGTAGACATGTAACCGAATGACACTCTAACAGCCCCAGTTAGTTTTCCTTGTATAATATCATTATCATCCCAGCAAACATGACCAGCCTGAATTTAAAAGAAGAATTAAAAAGGCATTAAAATGCATCAATTTGCATTAAACCAATGTAATGAAATTAATACACCAGCAATAACAGTTCAATCAACTCTTTCTTCTTTGTCTCTTTAAGTACAATATTGAGAACAAGTACCTCTAAGTTTGAAAGAAGATCCAGGTGAGACAAGCCAAGATATTTTGCACATGCTCCTGGATTACAAAAGCATCCTGTCTACAGAAAAAAACCAGACAAGTAACAAAGCAAATATTATCAGCATCACATAATGAAGATTTATTAGATGCTGACAGCTTTAAATTTCTCCAAGATCATCAACATCAGAGTGAACATCATGTACAAAATTTTAATAAAAAAGATGACATAACACAGTACACCGTGTCCATCAGAAGATCCATCTAATTGTTTATCAATGATTGAAGAATATGAACTTTCTACCTATAATCATCACAAATTGAATTATAATCAAATTGTTTTAGGTCATTTAGCAATGTCAGTAATTTACGATTATACAATTTGAACAATTGTGAATTCACCTCAATCTTTAATCAAAATGGGCAAATCCCCTTTGATTGAAGAGTCATTTTTAATCATCTGTCCCATTTCACCTCATTGGTATTTATTATGCTTGAAGGTGTGAGAACAGGGTCATGTTGCCAGAAGCATATACAAGCACTGTTTTTTATTTATTTATTTTTTGAAGAAAAAAATAAGTGTTTATTTGAAAAGAATATAAAATAAAATAAAAAATTGAAAAGAGAGGTGACAAGAAAGTGGGATAATTAATTGATAAAAATGATAAGACCACCTCTTCATTTCTTTTCTTTTTTTAGTTAGAGCTAATATCAGTTGTTTAGTGACATGGTCAAATCATCTGGATCTTCCCACTCATGGTGGGATAGGAATAAAGTTTCATTTTGGATAATTGGCAATTGAATAAAAAGAGATGTGAGGCAAGCATTCCACAGAAGATGGCAAACAAAACCACACACACACGCACCAATGGTTCAGAATTTCTCAAATTTTACCCGTAACTGAATTCCAGATAAGGAAGCGAGTTTTTCCACTTCACTGTATCCAAACCACGAGCCATCAGGCCTTTTCAAGTTGAATGACACTATGGAACCTGATTCATGACAAACTAACTGAAAGAGGAAAGTTGCAACCTGTATTAGGATTGAACCCAGTAAAAGTAACTAAAATATATAAAAAAAAGATGCATGCATATACAAATATAATTGCATACATTGATGCACAAAAGAAAAAGGCACTCCCAAGAAGTAGGGTATATCAGTCTTAGTCATATAGACAGAAAAGTGAAGTATAATTCTGAACAGTGTCTGGATTGTAGATTATAGTTATTCATCACACAGTGATAAGGAATGCATCATCCATTATTGATACTCAGTACATTCTAGGATGCATAACTCTGGAGATGAAGACTGGAATTAATGGATGGAAATTTGACATACCTAATGAGCATTACATGTAATATTCATAGGTCAGTTTGGCCTTGTCAATGATTACTGTCGAACAAAAGCAACAACTCTAGTTTTTCTAAAATCAACTTCCAACTATTTTTGTAGGATAAAGAAGTTGTAGTAGAGTGATAGCAGTGTTTGGTAAGCATCTACCATACAGTGCAGTCACCACACAATAGCTGCAAGGTGACCAATTAGCAGGGCCAAACAACCACCGACTACTATGCAATTAGGGCCACAATGAGACAAGAAATGAACCTCGCAAATCAACACAGCATAACTTTTATGCTTAAGAAAATGAAGTTTTAACAATGAATCTCTATTATAATTCTCAAAGGAATTAGTTGTCTATTTAAAGATAGATTTGACAATTACCTTCTATATTTGTAAATATCTTATTCTTTCCTTTGTTAGGATACTAGCTATATGCTAGTTGTTAGGAAAGTAAGTATATGGTAGGTTAGCTATTTTATAGGAGCTAGAATTTAGCATGTAATTTTATTCAAGATTCTCCATAGAGGGAACACAACTTTTCCTGTTCAAAGTTTTCTAAGTTTGTATAAAAGCCTTTCTCAGCCTAACCTAGTTCTGTCTTTGTTTGTTTTTCATGTCTCTTGTCCTCAAGTCCATCTTAGTCCTAGTGCAATTCCTTATTCTCAGTTATTCTAGATCAAACAATCTTGGCATCATGTCTTCAGAAATGTCTGAAACTTTCCCGATTCATTCTAATGGCAAGAATTACTCAGCATGGGCATTCCACTTCATGATATTTGTCAAAGGGAAGGATCTATGGGGCCATGTAGATGGCAGCAGCCCTGCTCCTGACAAAATCAAAGACGAGGAACAGCACGCCAGGTGGGCGGTCATGGATGCACAAGTCATGGCATGGATTTTAGAACTTGCGAATCCAACATCATCTTGAATCTTCGATCCTCCACAACTACAGTGATGCTGATTGGACCAGTTACCCAGATACTAGGAAATCCACTACCAGCTGGTATATGTTTCTTGGTGATGCGTTTATCTCTTGGAAATGCAAGAAAATGGACTTTGTCTCCAAGTCATCTAATGAGGCTGACTACCACATCATGTTTGTTGCTTGCTCCGAGATCATTTGGCTTTTCCAAGGTTCAACCTACACTCGGGCATGCTGACAACACTAGTGCCATCCAAATTGTTTTCAATCCTGTCTACGACAAACGCATGAAGCACATGGAGGTTGACTGTCACTCCATTCAGGAGGCCTTTGACCATCAAGTTATTACCCTCCCACATATCACTACTACTCTCTAGATCACCATCAATTTGATAATTGATGAGGGATGTCAAAGGAGTTGGTTGTTTATTTAAAGACAAATTTGACAATTACCTTCTATATTTGTAAATATCTTATTCTTTCCTTTGTTAGGATACTAGATATAGGCTAGTTGTTAGGAAAGCATGTATATGGTAGGTTAGCTATTTTAAAGGAGCTAAAGTTGAATTCAAGATAAATATCGATTTTCCAAAGACAACAAAAACATGGACAATGATCTATATGTGCCTTTAAATAATAAAAGAAAATTTTGCTAGTGCTTTTACTTTAGTTAAATGTCATTTCTACAGACAAGAGCTAGAATAATGTGAAAACATATGGAATTACTCACATGAACTGACCTTTAATATTTATCATAAAAAAGAACCAACCTTTGAAGTATGACCTTCATAAATGATGCAAACATTAGCTTCATTTTCATGCCTTAGGCCCAAAAGCATCTTCTTGACATACATGGTAAGTGTTGCAATATGCCTGAAATAAGTAGATTAGGTATTGCACCATTATACAAGGTATATAAATCATGTCAGAAACTCAAAACTAATGACCTTATAATTTACCAGATCAATTAAGAAGTTTTTTTAAAAGAAATGACAAGCAACACAGCAGATATAAAAATTGTCATTCTACAATGTGGGATATGAATATTGAAACACCAGAACTGAACTCTAAAACTGAGGATGGACAAGGCATGAGTAGTAGTTCGACTCCTTCAAAAGTCCACTATTTCCATCTCTAAAAGAACAGAAAGGGCATAAAAGAATAGGGCCCAATCAATATCTGTACTTTCTGTGGCTTCTTGACAACTGACCAGCACCAAAGAGAACCTTGTATGCACTAATTTCAATAGCTCATATACAAAAATTAAATAAATCATTGATTCCCCATTACATTGCTCGTACAACAATGGCTAAGAACAGGCTGACTTACTATAGAAGATTATGCAATTCATACAGATTAAACTTTACGAGCCTTAATCTTTAAAATGTTTTTTCAATAAATTCCTCCAACAAACAATATCCAACATATGCTATAGTCAAATCACAAGTTTTTCCATTCAACAAAGTACAATAAATCCACAATATCCTGACATATTTTACATACCGACTCATCATAGATGGAGTTAGGGAATTGAGGATTTTGAACCCATGGCGTATTGATGCTATACTCAGAAATGAAATGGTGCCATCCTCAAAAAGCTCTTCAATACCTTCTCTTCTTCTAACAAAGTCCATGTCAGCAAACGATGCAGCAACTGTGCCTGAAATGTTTTTAAAATCAACCAAAGTAGTAGACATTATGTATTGAATTTAATTATTAACACATCTAAGCACAAACCTCCGCTGAAGTAAGTCTTCTTCATCAACCTGGCAGCATCTGTAGCATCACAATAATGTAGATGAAAGTTAGAGAACTGTGACATCTCACATCAAATATCAGAATCCAATAGAGTGATCCTTGGTACCCGTGTCTAGAGGAGCTCCAAAAAACAGTAACCACATCTAGCACTAAATCTTTCAAAGCAACCACATCTAGCACTAAATCTTCAAAACCAATCACTTACCATTTTGAACAACAAGAGCACCAAGTCCAGTTGGATAGCCAAATAGCTTTGACAGGACAACAAGGCAAAACATGAATATGGAATGATAGTTTAAAAGAATAAATGAATCGAGAGCAAAATGTATATACCTTATAGAAAGAGATTACAACAAAATCCACAGCGTACTTGGATAAATCTGGAGGGCATGTAGTACATCCTTTTGCAGCATCAATCAAAACAATCCAGTGACCCCTATTTACCAAACCAGAAGACTATTGATCAATGCTAACTGAAAAACCAGTAACGTCTATGCAGCATAAATAGAAAAAAGAACTTCAGTTCGGGTTTATCTGAGACTTTCCTGATGGCCTCCAGCAAAGCAGGGTCAACGGGTAAGGTCACAAAAAGAAGGCAATTAACAGTTTTCTTTTCTTCGAGTTGTTTACATTTTTTTAACTCATAACACAAAATGTATTTTCAGCCTAAAATCAACCCAAACAGTTTATGGTGACAGGCAACTTATTTACTTCGAGTGAGTGTATGGACAGTCCTAGGTAATCGATACAACCAAATTAGCAACTACTAAGTTACCTCGAAGGAGCGAACCATAAGAAAGAAGCTCATCATCGGAAGAAAATAGAAAATAACAAAATAAGATAGCACCTTACATACTTGCAAAAAGGAGAGCCTTCCAAAATTCTTTCTGAATTTTCCTTAATAAGATTAGCCAAGTCGAGACTGAATCTCAAACCAGAGAAATTGCATTCAGAAGGGAATGCAAATAGGTTATAAGCATTTCCTGCAAAAAGCAAAATACAAGATGAAGATAAAGTGACCTCTACCTTAGCAAACTCCAACACAATCATAGGCTGGAGGGAAACTATCATTTGCTGTGATGTTATCAATAATCTTCCATCTTTTTCCCTCATTAAAGCATCATGTAATATCCTACAGACAGGCCAACAGGAAATATATACCAAACTCAATTTTTCCTTTGAATGCTATAAAAAATCACCAAGGAGAAATATGGCGTGATGATTTAAACTAAACACCAAGTCTTGTCACTTTCTAAATAGAAGTTCTAGTGTGCTATTTTAAGGGTATAATTTCCAAGGATTACCAGTTGGCTCCTCTTCTAGAATTTTAGCTTCATTCCTTCTTTGCGTTGCATGTGGTGATAACTTCACCCGTGTCTCCTGGCCTCCAGATGCTCCACCTCCATTAACACTGTCTTCAACATCTACTGCAAATGCAGCAGCCCCCTTACTGAGAGCATATCTAAAAATTATCAAGGATGAACATATCTTGAGAGCAAAATCAGGATAAAAAAACAAAAGCATGAAACACAAGAAATTATAGAGCACTCCCAGTGTACATGTACCTTCTCCTGAATTCATGTGGGACCCACTTGTAACTACCTTTGGCCCCCACATGAATCCGAGTGGGAAGCACTGACCGAAAGTACCTCATAATAATTAATTAGCAGTAAAAAAAACCCCATAGCTAGGTGATTCCACAAATTGAAGGATACTCTCTAATACCAAGCACACTATTATGATTCTCCATAGTATACATAAAACAACTCTCCCTACTCCAGGGAAACGCCTCCCCAACCAACTTCAAAGCCGCGGTGGCCCCAGAAGTAAATATGCATTTATACTCTTTAGCAGATGCATTGCAATAATCAAGCACCTTCCCATTAAAAAAAAACACAAAACACTTCATGGTTCAACAAAAAAAAAACCACAAAAAAAATTCTTATAACAATCAAAATCAAATGAACTTTACCTGTTGTCGAACTTCTCTTATAATATCAGATGTTGCGGAACTTGAATCACTTTGGCTATCTTTTTTTTTTCCCCAAAAATTAAAGAATTTTCACATTGACAGCTCAAAATAATAAACAAGACAAATTAAGGGGAAAAAATAGGATACGTGGGTTTGCATAGATATTTGAGTTGAAATCTTTAAAGATTTCTTCCATTTGTAACTCAGAGTATAAAGTAGCACCAGCATGATCTAAATATACAATACCTGCAAAGAGGAAAGGAAAATTATAACAAATTGAAACTATAAAGAAACAAGAAAAAGAAGTATTAGAGGTTAAAGAAAGGGACCCTTCTGGTCTAATCGATTAAATTCAGTGGCTCGAATTTCGTCGATAGATTTTGGACCGTTTGGATAACCATAGTCGGAACCGAATTCCTTCAAGAACTCAACCTTGTCTGCATCCATGATGTTCTTCTTGGCTCTTCTTTTACCTTTTTCAGTCACTTGGCCAGCCACGTGGTAAATAAAACGCCTTGAACTACTAGCAATAACAGGGTAGAACTTTAAGTTAATTTATAACACAGAAGAGGAATAATCCAGCGCCATAAACGTAATTTACAGTACTACTAGAATATGCGTAGCGGGTTAAATAATCAAAAAAAAAAACTTTCTAAGAAAAATAATGTTTTGTCCTGGTTGTAAAAAAATCTAAAGATATTAGATCCTACTAACAAAAAGGTCCAATTTAATGTTCGGTCATGATATTAAACAGAATTCAAAACTATTGGGTTCTGGTGACAAGACCCCACACATAATTGGATCCTGCACCATCAAACCCAACACCCACATGAGTCCCGCACCAGACAGGATCCTGAGGTATATGGGGTCCTGCACTCGGCAGGACCAACACCCAATTGAATCATGTATTATGAAGAATCCAAAGCTAATTTGGGTCATGCATCCAACAGGACTCGAAGTTATTATAGGTCCTGCAGCACAGGACCCAATATCCAATTGGATCTTTTATATAATACTTAAAATTTATAAAGTATATGATGTGAATTAAAAATTTATTAAGAGTTCCATCAACTTTAATATAACCATATTAGAGAAAAAAAAATTAAAAATTTTCAAATTTCTTTCAAAGTATTTTTAAAACTATAGGTTAGGTGCACCTTTTAAACCTCAGTTTCTTGGGTCTAGAAAGGGATGTCAGACTCAGGTCAATAATAATAATAATTGATTTTACCCGTAAAATCAAAATCTATGTTTAGTTCTCATAGTAGTAATATTTATTGTAAATTTAATAGTTTTTTAGGAAATTCAACCCAACCTGAAACGAGAGAACAATTATCATCACCTAATTTTTATACAATATAAAAAAAATCTCATCAATTTATTTTGAAAAATAAATTTAAATCAGGGAAGGTAGTCAGTCGTCCTTATTGATCAATGGTCTTCCATTAATATTCAATGGTGGTGTTATATTGTAGTGAAGAAGACACACACACACACACGATATGTAGAGGCATGGGAGGTTGAATTCTCACGTACGCGATAACATGGATTCGCAATCCATCCACCAAAGAAAATCAATTGTTTTGCTTTTTATTTTTTACAATCTTCCTATGTCGATGTCAGTGATCTTACTACTTTCTTGCATTGATTAACTTTAATTCCTTGTCGACAAAGGGAAAGAATGTGTGTGCGTGTCCACGGTGTAATCAATTTATTTTGAGAAGGCAACGATCAAGAAATTTAATTAGATATGGTTGCTAGGTCTGGCCAAGTGGTCATACCGGTATGAAATAGAAAAAAAATTACAATCTTCGGTCTTACTAGGGCAGAACCTAACTCTCTGTGCGTGTCCACAGTGCAATCAAGTTATTTTGAGAAGGCAACAACCAAAACATTTAATTGGGTATGGTTGTTGGGTCTAGCTACACAGTCATACCCGTATGAAAAAGTAAAAACAAAATTACAGTCTTGGGTCCTGGTGGGGTAGGACCCAAAGCTATTGGATCCTGCTGCAACGACCCAACAGTGGGTCCTCCTGGGGCAGGACCTAACTCTAATGGTGCTAGTAGAACCCAACGTCGTTAGATCCTAATGGAAACAGGACCCAAAGCTATTGAGTCGTGTGGCAACAACCCAACAACCTTGTCTGACTTACAAACAGTATAGACAACGCCCCCCCACAGGCACTACAATGTTTGTTGAGTTTAGCTTAGAGGCAGGGCCCAATGCTATTGGCACTTTTTTGTAGTGTTTTGGGTCTAGATTGTCAACCAGACCCAACAACTCTGGGTTTGGCTACCAAAGCCAGACCCAGCGGCTTCTGGCAGAAAAGATCACGCCCCCCAGCTGCAATTCTTGACTAAAAACACATGAATGGTTTCTACAGGTCTGACTTACAAACAGCACAGACAACGCCCCCCCCACAGGGCTACAGTGTTTGTTGGGTCTAGCTGGGAGGCAGGGCCCAACGCTATTGACACCTTTTGGAAGTGTTTTGGGTCTGGATTGTCAGCCATACCTAACAGTGTTGGGTCCGGCTACCAAAGCTAGACCCGGCGGCTTGTGGCACAGAAGGCCACGCCCCTAGTCGCAATTCTTGACTAAAAACATTGAAACGGTTTCTACAGTGTTTTCTCCAATATATAGTGTACCAACTATGCAAGCCCACAGTTAATTGTCTCTCAGTCCACAGTGCATTCATGTACAGTAGAAATCTCACACGTTTTACAGTTCTGTTAATGAAGTTTTTTTAATCAATAATTAAAAAGATGATGTCATTAAATGGATTGAAAAATATATTAATTAATAAAAAAATGGTAAACATTAATTTTTAATTAAAAACTGAAATGGGAAGTTGATTTTGTTAATTAAAAAACAAAAGATAGATTCACATGAAAATATTTGATTGGTATAATATTTTTGAATTTTTTATTTAATTATATAACAATTAAAATGGATGTTTGCAAGAAAAATAATTATTTAAATGCTATTAAAAAGTGCATTTTTAGTTTGAACTTCCTTTTCTTATTCATAAAATTTTTTTTTTTTACAAAATAAATATATATTTTTTATTAGTAGTATGATTTTTGAATAAAAACTAATGTCAATTAAAATAAGTATTTGGAAAAATTATGATGATTTAAAATAAGGATGAAAAAAATGTATATCATTAATCAAAACTCTCTTACCTTATTCATGAGTTTCTTTTTTTACAAAAATATTTCCTTTTTATTATAATATTTTTAAAAATAAAAATTATCATAAATTTTTATTAAAAAACATGCAAAGATATTAAAAAATATAAGAGTGGTAATTTTGAAAAAAACAAATATAAGATGTGTACTTTTAAAAAAAATAATAAAATAGATATTTTACTCACATTACATATTCATGAGCAATTTCTTTAAAAAACAATCACACATTATGTTCATATATAATAATTTAAAAAGTAATTGTTAATGTTGCACCCAACATCGTGGCAAATGTTCTCTTTCTAAATGTTTTATAAAGAGCAAAAATTATTTGAAACATTTATGAGATGTAAAGGAGTCCTCACCTAGTATTATGATTACTAAAAATCATAACTAGTCTTTCAGAGTCTAAGACAAATGATTGTTTTTGTCTTTTGTATATAAAATTTGAGCTTTATTTCTTTAAGTTTGTGGAGTTTATTTAGGAGTGCAACTAAACAAGGTGATAGTGTTAGAATCATGGGAGGCTTATTGTTATCATTCTTCTTGCTCCAATTTATGATGATGAGAGCTTGATTTGTGACAAAATAAGGGGGGAAGGGTGTTGTTTTCTACAGGAAAAAAAAGGAATAAGAAGAAGAAGAAAAAATAGGGGAGGGGGAGAGGGAGGCTCATCTGGCAGGTTATAACTTAAATATTACTGATGGATTCATCGACAATTAGTTTTCATCGGTAATTTTGTTTGTAAAATTGACATGTCATATTTTCCAATTGAAATACCTTCCCAATTTATTTTCACTCCTTGATTTTCATTTGTAATTTTCTTGGTATTCACTAACAAAAAAAACAACGTCATTATGTTTTGTCAGTAATATCATTATAATTTACTGATGATATTTTTTTTGTCGGTATTTTTGTTTGTGTTTTATAATTTTCTAATAGTGTGAATAATTCAGGTAATTAGGATTGTTTACCCCTTTTTTCACCTAAAATACTAAAAATATTACAATTAGCTTGCCAAAATTAGGCTCAAGGAAAGTTTTCAGTAGCTAAAAATTACATTAAAAGAAAATTACACGGCTATTTAAAAAGAAAGATTATTTAATAAAACCCGACAAATAATCAGAGTAATTCAACTAGTTTGAAATGTTTTCTCATATAACTCAAATTATCGAAAGAAAGAAATTCATATAATTACCAGAATTATCTATTCTTCAAAATTTTAAAAAACTTGTTATTCAAATTGCTTGGAATAATTTGGAGTTTTTTTAATAGTCATCACCCCTTTTCATTCTACTTCATAAGAAGCTATGTCATTCAAAGAAAAATTTTATGATTCTTAGAGAATAACTAATGACTTTAAAGAAAGAGATAAACAAAAAAAAAAAATATATAAAATTCATGACTCATAAAAAATAATAAAAATATCTTTGTTTAGGATTTATCTCTCCTAGTTGCATCTCTTTAATTATTTCTTTAAAGTGGAATAGAGAGATTAAGTAATAGGATATCACTAGTTACTCATTGAATAACATAAAATTACTCATGTTTCAAGATACTAGAAATTAAATTTATATGTGTAAATAATTTGAAATATGCAAATTAAAGTTCAACTAAAATCTCAACAAAAGGGTGGAAAATTTAACCAGAATTAAAATATACTGATCAAAGTTTTGAAAATACGGAATGCAAAGTGCATATATAATTACTGAAATCAAGATTATTTTTTAGACATACGAGAGGATAGAAAGTGTTTATTAATAAAGGAAAGAAACTTTAGCAAGCTAGACTCAAACAGAAAGTAATACAATTGACAAGAACAAAGAAAATACTTTCACACATAGGCTTGAATCAAAGATATAATTGCATCAAGAGACTTCTTTCCATCATGAGCATTGCTAAAGAAGTTGTTCATGTATTCTTCCATGACAAACTCCCGGTAACGAGCAACTCCATCTCTCTGGCAATGATCCAATCTTCTCTGCTGGTTTTGGGACAGCGAAGATTTTGGGATGGATACTCTCGATTTGGAGCTAGGAGTGCGCATGCAGTCTATGTTCGGCACTTTTGTACCTTCCATTGCTTAGTCTGTAATAAGAAACATGTAATTAATTTGATGGTATTAGCTCGTACGTAATATAAGGTTTGATTTCCATCATGCTCATGGAAAATTCTACTATAAAGATTAAATCTATTATAGTTTGAGAAAAATGACAGACAATGCAAGTGATTGTAGTTTGAGAAAAATTACAAGTGATTATAATTTGATTATATCCCATTTATTTTGAGATTCAAGATTTGGATATATTAAATATAACTGAACATAAGAGAAATGAATATCATGAGAGGATCTTGAAATCGGATTTTTCTTACAAATGTGATTCTAATTTCGGATTTCTAACCCGTAAGGAGTCACCCTCACCACCATTGATGACCAAAGTAAGCACCAGAGACAGGAGGGATCTCCACCCAATCGCCCTTCCTCTCGCCATCCATCTCTTTATAGACCACTAAAGCCATCTTGCAGTAAGTCTGCCCATGTCGGAGTGGCGCCCCGCACCAACAGTAAGCTCTGGATAGGAGTTCATGTGACCATCTTCGAACCACTTAGCCCATCCATTGTCACTCCAAGCTTCGAAGTTAAGATTTTTAGTAGTTCTCTCACCATCTCGATTGATGTACTCAGGTATTCCAGCGCCACATCCCTAACAATAGTTACAAATATTTATCAGTTTGACACAGAACGGAAGCGCAATAAATACATTTTTACTACATGATTGAGCTGGAATCCACTGGATTATAAGAAAACACTCAAAGGTAATCTTAAAAAACGATTTTTTCCGCTTTTAGATCAACTTATGCATTTAATTAGCAAGATTAAATCTCCTTCCTAAATAACCTTAATACCACCTCTTATATTGACATGACGTCTCAAGATAATACTTTTTTCTTAATACTACTCTAAAGTTCAAAATGAAAAATTAAAAAAAAAATTAAAAAAACCCTTCTTAATCACCCCCACCTTTCCCTGTACTTGTAAAAATAAAGTTGGCAAATAAGTGTTTAGTCGGTGTACAGAGTAGCTCTCGGATTCTAATCAACCTTAGTACCTTAACAAGCAGGAAAAAGAAAAGTAATTAACCAAAAGAGAACCAACTCACTTGCATTCTTTAGGCCAATATTCAAGAGCTTCAGCGATAGTAATATAGAGCATGCTAATGTAATCCTTCCACTCTAATCCCTTCTCTTTCTCTGGCACAGAACTTGTACCATACTTCACCGACGGGCTCTCACACCTTTACGGTAGACAGCCTTCTTTCCAGGAGGTTGGCCGAAGAAATTGTTAGCAGCATGCTTTAGAGTATACTTTAAAGTTAAAATTAAAAAAAAAAAACAAAAACAAAAAACTCAGTAATCCATTGTGGACTGTGATGTTAATCTATTATCGATTACAATAGCATTTTAATTTTTTTTTGTTTTAGTCTTTTTTTAGTTCTTGATTTTTTTTCATTTTATTTTTATTCTTTAATGTTTTGTCGATTGAAATTTAAGTTTGATAATTTTTTATTTTTTTATTTTTTATATGATTATCAAGATTTTAGAAAAACAACTTGATACCGGGTCGGTGCTCGGATTCATGAATAAGGATTCAATTTAGTTGTTTGCAAGGAATTAAAAGTAAGTGGACCAAAATTAAAGTAAAGAAAAAATTGTATGCCTTTAATTTTTTTGTGAAAAAAATGTCAATTCTGGCTCCTTTTTTCTACCCTTCAGTCATTTATTTCTTGTTCCAGTCAGATTCTTTAATGTTGTGATGGTTGAAATTTGAAATTGATAATTTATTTTTTAAGTGATTATCTTGAACAAACCATCTTGCCTTTTTTTTTTTAGCTTGATTTTACAAAAAAAAAATAAATCAAATTTTATTGTTCGAGAAGGATTGGAAATAAGAAAATCAAAAATATATTAGTGAAATATTTGAAGGTAATTAAAAAAAGAAGAGTTATTATAGAGTTCTTTTAAAAAATTATTTGGCAGGTTTCCATGTTTGTTTTTGCGTTTCAAAAGCACTTTTGAAAAAATTTAAAATTTTTTTATTTTTTTGTTTTAAATTAATATTTTTTGGTGTTTTTAGATCATTTTGATGCGTTGATAGCAAAAATAATTTTTAAAAAATAAAAAAATATTATTTTAATATATTTCTGAGTGAAAAGTATTTTGAAAATATTCAGAATTATATTTCTAAACATGTTCAGATAGACCTTTTTTTCTAGTTCAAAATTTTTTTGGTGTGGCTAGAATGCAGCAGTGTGACATTATATTTGGGTTTTTGTTGGAAAAAAAGGGAACGAGTATGCATTAAAAATCTAATCCTCATATTTAAGAATTTTCATTGTAGTCACTAATGAATTGATGGAATAATTATTTTCTTAATCATTTGCTTTTTTTCAGATTTTCTTCCTTCGGGTATGTGAAAAGATATTTATTGATATCCAATATTTTTACTTATAGCTTTATAAATTGTCTTATTTACATTTTCATCACCGTTTAGGAAGAAGAGTTACATTAAAATCCTGAATTTTCACATTCTCCCTTCACTTTTCTCAACTTTTGTCTTTCTTAATCTCAATCTCTAAAATTCTTTCTTCAGATGTTATTTATATGCTTAATTAATCTTGCATAAATAATTAAAATTATTGTTTTAAATTGAAGGAACATCTTTTGTAACTAAAGAACTTTTGTAATTATTGTATTTTAAATGTATTCTTCATACGACAGATTGAATTGTTTTTTTTGGCCCAAAAGTGTATATATTATAAAAAAATGTGCCATAAAAAATTTAGTTTGTGTGAATTTAATTTGTCAAATTTAATTTAAAATCATTTCTTTTCAGCACCTCTATTTTGTGTTAATTTTCAAGGATTATGTTGGGTGTATTTAGTACTAGTATTTTAGAAATGAATTAATTTTTTAGAATACTTTAACTTTTTTTGACCTTTAATTATAACAATTATTGTAGAAAAGCTTGTTAAACTAAGAATAAAAGTTAACTTTCAGGAGTTCCTCCAACCTAGTTTCAAAAATGTTAAAAAATATCAAATATGGAAAACAATAATTAAAACTATTAAATAATTATTTGTATCTACACATAGCATTATTGCTATTCGAAGGAATTCCAGTTATCTTAGGCAATCTGAGATTTTGTTTTTAAGCAATATCAAAATATGCGAGTGATATGAAGCAATCATAAATCTATTGTTTTTGTTTATTTATTTATTGTGTAATTTATATGAAATATAGGTACCTAATGTTCTAAAATATATATATATTCAGATCGTAGTACTGCGAACATTAAAATTTTTTGAAAGTATGATTGCGGTTGGTTTTCAAAATGATTTTAACTTAGAAATGCATTAAAATAATATTTTTTATATTTTTAAAAAATTATTTTTGATATCAGCGCATCAAAATAATCTAAAAACACCAAAAAATATTAACGTAAAATAAAAAAAATAAAAAAAAATTATTTTTTTATAAAAATACTTTTGAAACATAAAAACAAATAAAACTTAAAAAAAAAAAAAGAAGAAGAAGGAAGGGAACAAGACTAAGTAAGTAACTAAAGAAATAAATTTACCCATTTTTCCATTTCCGATCTCTGTTCAGGCCTTTGTAATAATCTAGGCTAGGCCCATTTTCGATCATAATCACAATCTCATATTATTCTTAGAAATTAGCGCTTTGGTATGGAACAATTTATGATAATATGAATTTATATTTTAAAGAGTTTTAATGATCTCAAAATAATAGTAAAATAACGTTTTCATTATTATGTCATTAATATATTAAAAGAATTAAAGCAATATATGGAAACTTTTTTAGAGTGATTTTTATGTAATGATGTATGAATAATTAAATTTTGTTCCAAAAAAACAAAAACTAAATTACATCCTTTTAAAAAAAAAGACAAATCATGAAGGGATGCATAAAATAAGAGCTTGATAAACTTATGAAAAAAACTATATTCTTAATCTTAAAAATGATATTTCTCATATATTTTAAAGTTATTTATTTTGATGAAACTAAAAGAAAAGAAAAAGAAAAATACATATTGGGTAAATAGAGGCTGGGCATCGAGGCCTAAGCTGCTAGAACAGGTCGAACCCGTTTGGCAACGCGTTAGAAGTTGCGTTTTTTCCAAAACGCACTGAACAGGCGTTTGGTTACAGATTGCGGTTCAAAAAAAATCATGCGTCCCACCATTTAAATGCGGCAGGACCACAAGTTTTTGGAAGCAGTAAAATGCTGCTTTTTTTCAAGATTCAACCTGTGGTTGAACATTCTAGAGATGACTACTGTGCTTGTTCGGTTCTCATTTCTCTTCTTCTTCCATTTGCATTGATTTCCCTTCCCATCAGCCCTAATTGCGCACAACAAATCCACCTGCAGAACCCAAAACATTCTTGTTCGGTTCTCATTGCTCTTCTCATTCTCAATCTTGTTCTTCCATTTGCATTGATTTCCCTTCCCATCAGCCCTAATTGCATTGATTTCCCTTCCCATCAGCCCTAATTGCGCACAATAACTCCACTAACCATTACTGCTGCAAAACCCAAAACATTAACTGATGGCTCTTTCTATTTCTGCACGTTCAATTGTCATTCATTTCTCTTTAACAAAAGGAAATGAAGAACAACAACAACCCTTTGCAACAACCCCGAAACATGTATATAGATCGAGCGTGATTCAAGCACCAGAGCTCAAATTTCCAAAGGGTTAGTTCACTGGTCTGTTCTTATAGAAATTTTAAGTTACTTGTTGTTTATTCCAGCGAAGATCTGTTTATCCTCTTCTGTTTAATCACTTGTTTATATGCTAATTTTTCCTTCGTTTCTCCTTATTAAAAGAAAAAGAAGACGACGAGCAACCTGTGTTCCTGCAAGCAACAACCCCACCACAGATATCAAGCTTCATTCAAACACCTCAGTTGCAATTTCCAACGGGTACTGTGCTTACTTCACTGGTCCCCTTAGCAATTTTAATTTTATTTTTGTTCATTGCAATGAAATTGACCTGTTTATGCCTTTTTTAATTAACTTGTATTTTACTCTCGTCAACGATTACTGCTAATTTTTCATTATCTTTATTCCCTCCATGTATCTGCAGTTATTTCTGTGTTGGTTATTTGTTGTTGTTGTGTGCTGCTGATTGTTACCAAATAAACGTAAATTAATGACACAATTAATTTCAATTGCTAAAGTAGAACATCCCCTATTTTTTATGCTAATATATATATATATATACACACACACACACACACAGAACATCCCCTGCTTGCTATTTTAAATTGTTATTGTGTGCTGCTAATTTCTAAATACTAGTAAATTAAACAAATAATTTCAGTTGCTAATTAAAACATCCCCTGCTAATTGATGAAAAACAGTTATAGGTTTTTTCCACCATGGGTAGGTTTTTATGTCCTTTCCCCTGTCAAGTTTCTTAGTTCACATTTCACATCATTCAATCTTTTTTTGGATTAGTTCTTTAGTTTCTTTTTTTCATCCCTTATCAGCATTAAAGCTGTTGTCAGCTATAGTGAATTGTGCTTTGAATTCTTTCTTGCATTGTCAACCAAGCTGCTATAGATAATTTCTTTATTTATGTTTTCATTCCTTGTCAACATTTAACCTTTTGTTATTCTTTGGTTTACCTTTTTCTGCACATGTAATTTACTGTTCTGTTACTATTGTATTATGGCCTTATCAGCATTCAATCTCTTGTTCATTGGTTAATTGTTTGTTTAATTTTTAATTGCATTGTCAACCAGCAATGGATGGGTCTGACACACATGATAAAGCTTCTTGGAGCAAGGCAATGTTGCACACGTTTTGCGACATTTGCATTACAGCTATTGAGAGAGGCATGAGACCAAACACACATTTTGATAAAGCTGGCTGGAAATTTATCGTACAGTCGTTCAAAGATCAGACAGGCCTTTCATTATCAAAATCTCAGCTTAAAAACAAATGGGATGGGATTAAAAAGGACTTGAGGGTATGGAAAAAATTAATAACTAAAACTGGAGTTGGTTGGTCTTATGAACTTGGGACCATCTCAGCAACTGATGAATGGTGGCAATCAAAAATTCAGGTTAAGTTGCTAATTTGCAATAGCCTCATAATTTTTTTTGTCATGTTGTATTATTTATTCATCTATTAGCATTCCTAATTACATACAGCTGTCATTGCACAGGAAATGAGAGGAGCAAAGAAGTTTAGGCATGTCGGCATAGAGCCCTCGTTGTGTGCCAAGTACGATATCATGTTTACTAACATAGTGGCCACGGGAGAATATGCTTGGACTCCCTCACAAGGACTTTTATCAGATGAAGATAATGTGGCGGCTGGAATGAGAAATACAACCAATGAGGATACTAACATGGAAGAAGGAAGTGGCGACTCTGAAGATGATGCAATCCCTGATTTCAGTCGGGATGTTAGCAACATGGTTGGTGGAAGCAATGTCGCAAACAGTAGCAGCAACCCCAGCAGTTCAAAGAGAAAGAGTGCACATCAGACTACTCCTCAATTGCAAAAAAAGAAAAGGGGAACTGGAATAGGAGCATTGCTAGTTGCACGTCTGGATAAAATTGTTGAGACTGTCTCCATGCCTAGAGGGATCACAGCTCCTTGTAGAGATAAAAAAGGTTGTAGCATTGAGGAGGTAATTGAAGAACTGCACTCTATTGATGGAGTTGCCTTTGGTAGTGCACTGCATACCTTTGCAACTAAATTCTTTTGTGCGAGGAGCAAGAGGGACATGTGGGCTGCAATGGGTTGTATTGACAGAAAAATGTCATGGCTGAAAATAATGTTTGACCAACACAGATAAGCTTAGATGGACAAGGTCAGTTTTTAGCTTTTTACCCTATTCATGTCTTTGTATTTATGTTGAATCCTGTAGACAAGTAATATATTTAGTTGTCTGAAATATTTTCCACTGGTTTTGCAGACTTCCTGTGCTGCAAATGTTACTGGAATTAGAAGGAGTTGCCCATGTTTTGGTGTATTTCCGTAGCTAAGTTTTTGGAACCCACTACCATGTATGTTTTGTTATATATGTATGACTGAATAGTGATGCTGGGTTGGAATTTCATGGATGTTAATTTCTGAATTGTAGACCTTAATTATGTGGATGCTTATCTTTCAATGTTACCTTAAATATGTGAATGCTTAGCTTTGAATGTTATGTTTAGCTTGTTAAAGTACTCCTTTGCAGTTTGGTTACTTTGAAGTTGAATGGTTGGTGATAATAAGTTATGCAACCGAGACTACTGTTTGTTTGTATTATACTTTGAATGTTTGGTTAGTTGCTCTTGAATGGTAGGTCTAGGTTGCTAATTTTGAAATTTTCAGTTGGTGTATGCAACATTTTAATGTTTGGTATCTTGCTCTTGAATGGTAGCTTTTGAAAGTTAGGTAACAGTTTTTGGAATATTACTTCCATTCCTATGTATTTGTATATAAATACCAGTAAGTATGGGAAGTTCTTCACTTGCATACTGTCCATTTCTTTGGGTAGAAACCGAATGTGTTAGTACCTGCAATGAAGAGTGGTTGTTTCTAATTGCTGGTGTTGCTGATTGCTGCTATTTATACATCTGTAATAGGTAAGTTCCATTTAATTCATTAGATTGCAGCCGATTGGTTAATGTTATGGCATTCATGTAAAGTCAGTGTAGTTTCTTAGGTTTTTAAATGTTTGTTTATGGTGTGCATTGGGATAGTGAAGGGTAGAAAATCGTTAGTTTTATAGACCTCTGTCATTGTATATTATTCTATATAATGTCATAACTGTCTTGTTCAATATGCTGAAGCAGCATTCCATAAGTAGAACCGGTTTGAATCTTGGGGGAAGGTGGCAAACATGATTATTATTTATTGAATCAGGCAATAGGGAAATGAAAATATTATAGTTAATCGTATGGCTCAGTTTTGGAAATGCAATTTTTAGTGATGTATGGTACAGTTGACATATTATTATAGTTAGCACAAGAAATGAAATAGTGGAAGCAGGAAATGAAAAGGAAAAACAATTTGTGTGTGAATTGTTCATTGTTTCTGGAATTTCAATTTTGATATGTTGAAATTCGATTTTTTATGTTGTGTATAACAAGGGGAATTATAAATTTTGATCAGAGATAATAGACATTTTGGAAAAAGAAATTCAATTTCACTTTCAAAGGAGGTAAAGGACTGAATTGTAAATAAATATAGCCTTATAAAATTTACAAGCCGAGCAAAATTTCATTAAACGCGGAGAAAGTGAACAATAACACTTATTTGCAAGAATGCATTATCCATTTGTTTTTTTTTTTTGTAACAAGTCGTACAATCTTCAATTATTCACAAAAAAATTTGTATGGCATGATAGATATGGATTCGCACTGGTTTTCAACACTTTGAAGGGGATTATGATGACGTACTGAATAACGTTGCCGATTATGTTAATTATGGTAATTCTTCTGTAAACGATGAAGATTGTTGTGGTAATTACAGTTCTGATAATGACGACGATGACGACGACGATGACAATGATGATTCAGATGAAGAAGATGAGTTGTTTTGGGAAAGGGAGTTCGATGAGCAGAAATTGATTTTATGCACGGCAGGTGCCGTAGCTTTATATTATAATACTTATATATATAAAGAGCCTTGTATGGATTCGTACAACACTGGAATGCAATGGTTGATAGAAATATTACATGGACATTGGACGCGCTGTGTTAACATGTTTAGGATGGATGCGACAACATTTCAGAGTCTGTGCTTTATACTTGAAAACCAATATGGGTTACAGGCATCTAGAAGAATGTGTGTTTTTGAAAAAGTTGGAATATTTCTTTATACAATAGCTTTGGGTGCTTCCAACAGGGAAGTTCAGGAGAGATTCCAACATTCAGGAGAAACAATTAGTAGGTACTTTAATGAGATTCTTAGATCAGTTTGTTCGCTCGCTACAGATTTAATTCAACCTGCAGATTCCGGGTTCGTAAACACACCGAGGGAAATTGTGAACAATCCGAGGTATATGCCACATTTCAAGGTAATGTCGTACATTGTATTTGTTAATGGTGATTCATATTTCATGAATTTGTGAAATTTAATTTTTTTGTCAGCTCAAATTGATGTTATTTTGCTGGGTTATCGTATATTAGAATTGTGTAGGAGCTATTGACGGTACACATGTCCGTGCATGTGTTTCTTTTGAAAAGCAAATCCCATTTATCGGTCGAAAAGGTGTGCCGACCCAGAATGTTATGGCTGCATGTAGCTTTGACATGCAATTCACATTTGTTTGGGCGGGTTGGGAAGGTAGTGCACATGATACACGAATTTTTCTCGAGGCAATTAACAATCCATGTATAAAATTTCCTAAGCCACCGGAAGGTAATAATATGTTTATGTGTATGTGTATATATGATAATTAATGTTATTTTGTTTTTTTTTTTTGTAATTTTCAGTTTAAAACAATTATATGTTTTTTCAGGGAAATACTACTTGGTTGATTCGGGATATCCTAATGAATATGGATTTTTAGGTCCATATAGAGGTCAGAGATATCATTTGCAAGAATTTAGGAGGCGAGGACAACCACAAACTCGTGAAGAAATTTTCAACCGTATGCACTCTTCATTACGTTGTGTGATAGAACGAACATTTGGAGTTTGGAAAAAAAGATGGCGAATCCTACAGAATATGCCGGCCTATAATTACAAGGCACAAGTTAGAATTGTTGTCGCATCCATGGCAATTCATAATTACATTAGAAGAACTTCAATGCAAGATGTGGCATTTATGGAGTTCGATCGCCATCCTGATTTTGTACCCGATGATTTTCTACCTGATGTGGCTTCACATTCACAAAGTCAAGGACACCAAAGGCCTTCGCGAATGGATTACGTACGTGATGGGATTGCTGCAAGTTTAATGACACAATTATAAATTATTGCTCTAATATGTTTAGGTCTATTTGCAAAAATTTATTGGTTGTAATGTTACTTCATTAATATAATGAATTAAGTCATTTTAGGTAATTATACAAAAAAATAAAATTCAACCACAATTTGTAACCAAACATATTAAACAATTTTTTTTTCAACCTCAATTTTAACCACAGTTTTAACCAAACATATATTTTTTCAGACCAACCTCAACTAAAAGCATTTTTTCTGAAACTATTTTTTTCAAACCACAACCACAACAGCTACCACAATACCAAACGCACTCGTCATATGTGCAAACTTCTCAAGTTAGGGCAACGCACTTGACTCTTTTTTTTTCCCTCTCATCTACCTTTTTAAAAAGAGAATTAAGTAGTCAATGTGTTATTTGCCTGCCTTGTTTCTAACCACTAGAAATGTAGTTGAAAAAAATAGCTAGGATTTTTATTTAAAAATTAAATTTTCAATTAATTTTCATTTAAAAGCATCTAATAAAGATATTGTAATATCAATAAATTATTTTATCAACTTAAAACATCTCTAAATTGGTTCAAAAACACAAAATCAAAAAGAAAAAAAAATATTTTAACCTCAATCTTTTTTTTCTAGAAGTAAGATGAAGACCTAAAAACATCTCAATAAAACTTTCATCATTAATATAACATGTTGACACGAAGATTGATTTTTTGTATCGCTAGAATGTGGTCAATTAATGATATTCTCTTTCTATTGTTATTTTGAGGTTAATTTCTCTTTTTTCTCTCAAAACAAGCACTAAAAATGAATAAAATAAAATTTTAGACTGAAATTAAATATACAAAAATGCAAGGGATTAAAAAGCAAGAAAGAAAAAAAAAAGTGAACCAAAAAGAACTTTTTCCATGAAATTAAGATTTACCATGGTAACATGGTAGACTAAATTTATCTAGCTATTTCTCTTCTTACCCCTTTTTTCTTTTTTATGTTACCACAGCTAGATTCCAGTAGTTTTTTCTTACAAAAAGTAAAATTACAAATGCTTGTAAAGGAGTTTAACATTTGCTGGCTATCAGGCTGTGTATATTTCCTTCAACTGCTAGCAATGTTATGTATCCATGATGCTTTCAGATTTACGAATAGATTCAAAATTTCCCAAAGCATGATTAATTTGCACTTCTTTATTTTTAGCAAAATAATTAATAAATTAACACAATAAATGCAATTTTCTTGGGATTAGCCAGACGATGGCCTTGGCAATTCATGCCCTGATCGCTTCCTCAAGTTTCCTAAGCATCAATATCATGTCTCAATTTAGCAGAGCTTAGACATTTTTGCTTACACACAGTTTTGTTTCTAATTTTTTCCATCACTATTTTGAGGCATAACAAATATGTCCATATATATATATAGTCTGTATTGAGGGATACACTCCATGACACTCCCTAATAGGATTGAATGGTTTCCTTTTCTAAATGTATACATCTTATTTAGCTCCTAGAATCACTCCAGGATATATTCATTGTATCTGATACTGTTCAGCCTTTATAAGGCAAGGCTATGAAATGAAGAATCAAGCTTTTGTGTCTTTCAGGACCTTCAAACGAGGAGGGCGATTGGAGTGGGTAGATTGCAAGATGTGGTTTATCAATGCTCTTTCATTGTCGGTTCTAGTGTTGCTCATTCAGCTTCAAGCACTAAGGACGCTCACCTTATGGCATCAGCGTTTATGCCATGTTTCCTTTTCTCATCTCAAACAAATTCCAAAACAATGTTACTTTTCAAAATTCTATCTGCGATGTGTGCCACAAATCTAAACAGACTCGTCTACCTCTTCTTACTAGTTCTAATAAAAGTTTGAGATGTTTCTCTTTGATTCGTTGCGATGTCTGGGGCTATTATCAAATTAACCCCATCTTCTAATCTTCTAGCAGTGCTCATTATTTTTTTAAGTATTGTAGATGATTTTTTTAGGTGTACATGGGTTTACTTGATGTGCTAAAAATATGAAACACGGGGGGGTGTTTACCTCTCATGCCTTCAAAGCTTTTTGTGCTTCCAAGGACATCGAGCTTTAAACCTTTTGTGCCCATACTCTACAAGAAAATGGGATCGTGGAACGCAAGCATCGCCACATTCTTGAAGTGGCTCGTGCTCTCAAATTTCAAGTAAATCTTCCTTTCAAATTTTAAGGAGAGTGTGTACTTATAGCCGTATACTTGATCAATCTCACTCCCTCCCCACTCCTGCATGGCAAAACACAATCTGAAGTTTTAATTACTAGGATTTCCAACCTCGAGAAAACCCCATTGCGTCTGCTCCTCTGATAGCTAACTCAAGTATTGCCTACCCTCTCTCCTCTATTCTTTCCTACACATAATTTTAGCCATCTCATCAATCTTTCCTGGCAATCTATCACTCGATGAGCCTTCCATATTTTCAGCAGCCATTAAAGACCCTCGCTGGCAATGAGCTATTCAATCTGAAATTGCAGGTCTTAAGACTAATGGCACTTGGGACTTGAAGCCCCTTCCTCTCGGAAAACATGCCATCAATTCCAAGTGGGTTTACAAGATTAAATACAAAGTTGATGGGTCCGTTGAGAGATTCAAAGCTTGACTTGTAGCTAAGGGCTTTACATAAGTCGAAGGTATCGACTACACCGAGACGTTTGCTCTGGTTGCTAAAATCACTAGTGTTTATTGTCTCCATGTCATGGCTTCCATCCAAGGATGGGCATTGCATCAACTTGATGTTGACAATGCTACATGGTGACTTATAGGAGGAAATTTATATGAAAATTCCTATGGGCTTCCGCAAACTTGGAGAAACTCATGTCTGTCGTCTGCGCAAATTGTTGTATGGCCTGAAACAAGCATCACAATAATGGTTCCATAAGTTTCGGACCTTCTTACTTAATCTTGGTTTTCAACAGTCCAGAGTTAAACCTTCCCTGTTTACAAGTGGCAGAGATAGTGCCTTTATTGCTCTTCTTGTCTATATTGATGATGTTATTGTGGATGGTCGTGATTCCCAACAAATTATGGAGCTTAAGCAGTGTTTCTATGACCAATTTCGCATCAAAGATCTTAGCACCCTGAAATATTTCTTAGGCCTTGAAGTTTCTCGATACCCTAAAAGCCTTGTTCTTACACAACAGAAATATGCTTTGGACATTCTTCAAGAATTTGGTCTTCTAGCCAACAAACCAGCTCCCTTCCTAATGGAGCATAAGCTAAAACTCAGACCTAATATTGGTGAACTAGTAGATGATGTATGTCAATATCGTTGATCATTGGTAGATTACTTTATTTGATAATCACTTAACCATATTTAAGCTATTTTGTCCAAGTCCTGATCAGTCAGTTCATGCAGGGTCCCCGCCAACCTCACCTTGTTGCTGCCATGCATGTCCTACATTATATCAAGTCATCTCCTGGCCATGGTTTGTTCATTCCTAGTTCCAGCACATTGCAACTGACATCGTATTGTGATTCTGATTGGGCCAGTTATCCTACCACTTGTCGTTCCATCTCTGGCTACATCGTACGTGTTTCTTGGTGACTCTCCCATCTTCTGGAAATCCAAGAAACAAGTGATTGTTTCCTGTTGTTCAGCTGAAGCTGAATATAGAGCTATGGCCTCTGCAACTAGTGAACTAATTTGACTTTGTAGTCTCCTTCGAGACTTACAGATTGACTGTTCTTCTCCAACCTATCTACATTGCAACAACCAAGTAACTCTTCACATTGCTGCTAATCTTGTTTTTCACAAACGAACAAAATACATTGATATTGATTGTCATTTCATTCAGGAACACGTTAACTCCAGGATCATCATTATTTCTCATGTTTCTTCTATGAACCAAATAGCTGATATTTTTATCAAACCATTGGGTCGTGACCATTTCCTATGTCTTCTCTGTAAGTTGGGCATTTCAAGTCTTCATTCTTCAACTTAAAGGGGAGCATTGAGGGATACACTCCATGACACTCTACTTCCTAATAGGATTGATGGTTTCCTTTTCTAAATGTATGCATCTTATTTAGCTCCTAGAATCACAATAGGATATTCATTGTATTTAATATTGTACAACCTAGGCAATGCTATAGAATGAACAATCAAGCTTTCACTTCCTATCTTAAATTAAGTTTTCTCGGTCTCAACTGTTATACAAGTTTATTGAATTATTATTTGGATGAAAGTAAAGATTTAGCATGTTTTTAGAAAAATTAATAGAACTTTAAAACACGTGGATATCTATTGTACATGAATGCGCATTGTGAACTGAGGGACAATTCACCGTAAACTTACTGTACATGCATGCACCGTGGACCAAGAGACAATTAATTATGGACTTGTATATATTAAAACCTATGGGGATTTTTTACTACACATGCACTGTGGACCAAGATATAATTAACTGTGAATGACACTATAGAACTCTAGAGGCATTCTTTGCCTGTGTTTTTAGTCAAGAATTGCAGCTGAGAGCATGATCATTTAACTTTTGCTATTTAAGATAAGAGTGATATAACAACATAGACGACATAAGAGCCGTTGGGTTTGGCTTTGGTGGTCGGACCAACACTGTTGGGTCTGGTTAATAAGCCTGTATTTTGTTGTAGGGCTCCAATCATTCATTACCTCTAGTCCTCTTCACGCCTTCACCACACTGCCTATCATGGATATGTTTACCCAAGGGTTAATGAGGTTAATATCAAGGTAGATGTCAATTTTTCATGGTTAAAAAAAAAAAAAGAATAGAGAGAGAGAGAGGTGTGAACAACACAAAGATTAAAAATTAACTTTCAGGAAATATTACAGGAATAAAATTGGATTTTGACCTAACAGGAGCAGATGTCGCCGATTCTCCTGGATATGATATTAATCATTGGCATTGGATGTATATATATTTTTATACAACGGTAGTACGTGAGATCAGGCCTACTGGCTCGGCGGTAATGCTTGCACATCTTATATATTACCGCACCCCTGATACAGAAGCCCTATAAATGGAGATGGAATGCTGAGAATATAGATTGGGCATCTTCATTACAATCTCCAGCTGAAGGAAAAGAGAAATGGAAACCCTAAAATGACCCCCTCAAAGGAGCTCCCCATTTAAGTCCAAAACACCAATATTTTGGTACTCTAAAAAGGAAGTACGTCTCAGCATTCCATCCAATGCTCCATCTTATATGTTGGTAGCCGGACTAATACTATTGGGTTTTGCTTTTATAAACATTATAATTTTTATTGTAATTAATATTATGAATATTAAAAATACTATTATTTTTATTATAAGTAAAAATATTAATATCATAAATATTATGATTTTTATTATAATTAATATTATGAATATTAAAAATATTATTATTTTTACTATAATTAATAGAATTAATAGTAAAAGTAATATTATTTGTGTTATAAATACTGTAGAGCAGGGAGCGTTCCTTTGCTGTGTTTTTTGAAAGGAATTGCGGCTGGGAGTATTATCTTATCTGCCAAAAACTATTGAGTCTGGTTTAGGGTCTGCAAAACCGATTGCCAGGTGAGACATGCACACCTAGGTGTACCTAAGTCTACTGACCCCCGCCTAGGGGTCTGCAAAGCCCCAATGATATTATAAATATTGTTATTTTTTATTATAATTCATGCTATTAAAATTCAAAATATTATTATTTGTCATATAATTAATGTTATTGAAATTATAAATATGATTATTTATATTATAAAGATTTTTATTTTTATTAAAATTAATATTATTCATATAATAATTAATAAATTAATAATATTATATTTGTATTATAATTAATGTTATTGAAATTCAAGATATTCTTATTTGTATTATAAATATTGTTATTTTTATTATAATTAATGTTATGGAAATTAAATAATATTATTTATATTAAAAATATTATTATTATTATTATTATTATTATAATTCTCTTGGGTCTTGTAGCAGGACCCAAGGCTAATGGGTCCTGCTTCAGTACGCAATGCTTTTAGATCCTGCGTCAAGATTCAATTTCCTTAGGCTACGTCATGACCTAATGCTCTGGGTTCGCAACAAGACTTAAGACTAATGGATCCTGCGTCAGGATCCAAGAGAATTGGGTCTTAGGTTTCTAAATATAATTATTTATATTATAAATATTATTATTTTATTACTTAGAATTATTATAAAAATAATAATATTTATAATACAAATAATTATATTAACAAACCCAAGAATATTTATAACACAAATTATAATATTTTTATATTAATACTTAGAATTATAATTAAAATAATATATTTATAACACAAATAATAATTTTTTTTGATATGAATACTTTGAATTATAAGAAAAATAATAATGTGTATAACATAAATAATTATATTTTTTTATATGAATACTTTGAATTATATTTTTATATCTTAAAAACATTGATGGTTTTTCTTCGATAGTAATAATAGTATTTTTTAATAATAATAATAATAATAATAATAATTATTTTTCCAAATTTATTAATTATTTTATTAATAATATTAATTATAATAAAAATAAAAATATGTATAATACAAATAATAATATTTTTAATTATAATAAAAATAATAATATTTATAAAACAAAAGATAATATTTTTAATATTAATACTATTAATTATAAGAAAAAGAAATAATATTTATAACACCAATAATACTATTTTTAATATTAATACTTTCAATTAGAATAAAAATAATAATATTTATAAGATAAATAATACTATTTTTAAAATGAATGATGGATCCTAACGCAGGATCTAAGAGCATGGGGTTATGAGGCAGGACTGAAGCCAATTGGCTCTGGAACCAGGACTCAAGAGACTTGGCTCTTGACGCATGACCCAAGCAAAATGGATCCTGAAGCCAGTCCTAATAGAATTAGGTCATGACACAGGATCCAAGGCCAATTGGTTATGCGTCTAGAACACCCAAGAGAATTATAATAAAAATAATAATATTTATACCACAAATAATAATATTTTTCTATTAATACTTTCAATAATAATAAAATTAAGAATATTTATAACACAAATAATTATATTTAGAAACCCAAGAATATTTATAACACAAATAATAATATTTTCTAAATGAGTATTTAGAATTAGAATGAAAATAATAATATTTATAACACAAATAATAATATTTTTTATATTAATACTTTGAATTATAATAAAAATAATAATATTTATAACACAAATTATAATATTTTTTATATGAATACTATAAATTATAAGAAAAAGAATAATATTTATAACACAAATTATAATATTTTTTATATGAATACTATAAATTATAAGAAAAAGAATAATATTTATAACACAAATAACTCTTGAAATTTTTTTTCTTTTCTCTTATTGATTTCTTTTCATACTGTAAATAGGAAATAATAATATTAATTTTTTTTCTTTTCTCTTATTTTTTATTTGAATACTTTTTTATATATTTTTGATATTTCTCCTTTTGAATTTCCTTATTAAAACATGTTTGTTTTATGAGTTTAAAAAATACTTTGAAAAAAAATTAATTTTTTTTTATTGTTTTCTTTACTTCAAATTAATATTTTTGATTTTTTATATATATATTTTAAATATTGAGATTGGATCTAACTAGGCTGTAGACCCAAGGAGAATATATTAAATTGGATCCTTAACAAGACCCAATGCTTTCTTGCTCCCGGAACCGATTGGCTTACAGGAACCAGGAATGCTTGAAAGTGACACTCCAATAGGCATTTCAATAGTGTTGGTCCTTGCTGCCCAGCAGGATCCAAAATTGAATTTTTTTTTTACTTCAAATTAATATTTTTTTGATATTTTATATTATTTTTAACATATTCCAAAAAAAATATATGTTACAAATACATAGCCAGACCCATGGCTGCGTTGAGGCCTCCCACCACACCAAGACCCAACAACGTTGGGCCTTGCTTGCAACAGGCCCTGCCTCCCACCACACTAAGACCCAACAACATTGGGTCTTATACTAGGACCCAACAGCTTTGGGTCATGCCTTCCACCATGACTCAACGTTCAATTGGGCCCTGTGCCACCAAGACCCAATATTTTTGGACCCTACCTACCACCATGACTCAACACCTAATTGGGCCCTACCTCCACCAGGACCCAATATCTATGGACCCTTTTCAACCAGGACCCAACAGCTTGGGTCATACCCAGCAGTAGTACCCAACGCTTTGGGTCCTGCTAGGAGGCCAAACGCAGCATCTTTGGGTGAGTGTTACATTCAAAATATGAGCCTACAATTGACTTTGAGTAAATCAGTCATATGTCGAGTCAACCCATAACTCGGGTGATCCGGAAAAAATCTAGAAGGGATCCTTTTTTTCTTTTCAAATGTGTTTTTTCTCCTACCTAAAATGACAAGACGGGTTAAAAAATAAAAAACTAAAAAAACAGATAAAACCTTCCCTTTTTTATTTTGTTTAAATTTGTTTTTTAAAAAATATTGATTATTTGACCTGCGAGAAAGCGCGGGTCATAGCTAGTGCAATATCTATATGATGTAGGTTCATTTGCACTCCACTGACTAACTTTTAAGTTCTTTCACTCCATTGACTTGTTATTTCTTCAATTAGTTTTCTTTTTCTTTTCTTTTTTTTCACTGAAGTGGCTAATATATGTGATATGTCCCCTATTTGTTTTTTTTTGCATTTACGTTCTAATCATGTAATTCCAAGTAATTGAGTGTGATGATTCAAATCAAATTCTCTAAAAAAAATCTCAATGCTCTAACAAAGATCTTCTCATTTTTTGCGTACATTTATGATAAGAGTTTCGTTTTGCGATGTTGATGGGGTTATTTATTTATGGATGAGAAAACTATAAGAATACTAAAAAAATTAAGAGTCTAGGGGCTTATATTGTGGAAAAAAAGACGATCTAACCAAGAAAACCACAAGTTACTAAGATACCAAAATTTGAAACTCTGTCACTGGATTGCAAAAGGCAAAACCACATTATTATTATTATTATTATTATTATTTGGAATAGAATGAATAAAATGATGCACGATCATTGAAATTGAAAGTTACATTTGACACAAATGGTCGATCCCTCTCAGATTTAGACAAGCTTGTCTCCCTGAGCGCGCGCCCAAGGTAGCTTCCTTTGTCTCAATCAGCCGAAAGCTTGCTCTTCGAAAGAAACATATTAAGACTTAAGTGCGTTGTATCCCACCTGGATATGCATGGTTTACATAGGAAAATAGAGAGGGAGCATTTATATTAGTTGGAGAATTGACAAACGGGAATAATTTTAATCATTGTTTAATCATTTCAAATTGACTGAATGGTTAAAGTTTTGCTAAAATTGTACTGTAAATTAGACACGTATATATTTTTTAAAAAACGTTGGATTCCCTGTCCTGACGTGTGCAAATTAACAGATGTCATTAATGACCAATGGAAAATCGATGACCGGCCATTTAATCCGTGATCTAGCGGCTCTTTTTTTTAAAAAAAAAAAATGCAGATTTTTTTATGTATCTTTTACCAAAAAAAATTATATATATATATATATATATATATAAACATCTAATTAATAAATTAATAAATATTTGTATAAATAAATGGAAAAATGTCATTAATGATAACTAAAGTCAAAAAATAAAATAAAAATAAAAAATAGATGTAGATATCAAAATATTTAATCCTGATTTATCTAGCTGTATTTAATGAATTTTTTTTATTAAAATCAATTTTGTATTCAATCAAATGATAATAAAAATAGACAAACACATAAAACTAATTGAATAAAACAAAAACAAAAAAATATCATGTAAGACTGTACATATTAGAAATATTTTCAAAAATATATATATTTTTTATTTTTAAAAATAAAGTTCTTCTTTATAAAACAAAAATATATATACATATATATGAATCATAATAATATGTTCCAAATTTAAACACATAAACAATTAAAAAAAACCCTATATAAAATAGCATAATTTTTTTAAAAAAAAAAGCATAGAGAAGGGGTATTAATTAAAATATAAATTAAAAAATATTTAAATAAAACACATTAAAAAGTATCAATTAAAATAAATAAAAAATTAGAATAGAAAATAAGAAAAGTTAGTGATAATCTTCATGTCGCAAGCACATTTAAAAGAAATAAGAAAAACAAACGACATGGGTTATAGGATTGGCCAGGTTTAAAAAGTTAATTCTATTTTAATTAGACAATAAAAAGATAGGCAACAATAGTAAATTGATAAAAAAAAATTTAATAAAAAACAAGATCATGATATCTTGAAAAAAAATTGAAACTATAAAATTGAAAAAAAAAGTTAGAGTCAACCAGAGTTAGTGTGATAGACAAGCAATTTGGTTAATAAAAGGTGAGCCAACCCAGATTAACTTGCAAAACTTTTGGCTCATGTCATGAGATTAGGATAACTTGTTAGAAAAAAAATGAGGAAAACCATAAAGTCATTCTCTTTTTTTTTTAAAAAAAAAAATGCTGAACAATGAAATCAAAAAAGAAAATGAGCTAAAAAAATATGTCAACATGCATTAACTTTTTAAAACCATGACCTAAGTCATTAGACCAAAAACTATGAATCTCAATCCTCAATAAAATCAAACGTGAAAGATGAAACCTCAATTACACAAAAGGATCTAAAATAAAATATATATACATATATATATATATATATATATATATATATAATTAAAAGAATGAGATGGCAAAAAAATCTTTTTTTATTGGAGGGTTAAATTAAAAAGATAAAAAGTTTTAACAAAATGAAAAAAACAAAAAAATGAGGACCAAATTAAAAAAATATACACCATAAACTTTGATTGAAGGATGAGATTGAATATTAATAAAACTTTAACAAAAGGACCAAGGATAAAAATTAAAAATCAAAAGAATAAGGAGAGAATTGGATAAAATAATATATTACAAATCATAATTGAAGTACTATATTGAAGAAAAAAATAGAACTTTTATAAAATGACTAAAAAAAGATTAGAAATGAAAAGAATAAGGATTAAAATTAAAATACCAAAAACAAAGTGGACAAACATGAACTTCTAGGGGAAGAGAGAGAAAAGAAGCAGAAAAAATGGTTGCATATGACGAATCACCAATCCTCCATCGACACATGTTGCACCATCAGGAAGAGGATGCGATGACTCTTTCAACGACAGGGTGGAAGGTAGGTTCAGCCACCGGAAGGTGTCGCACGCACCCCTCAACTAGTATTGGCGTCTTTCAGGCACTAGAACGTGAACAACACGCGCCAGCATTGTTTTGAATTTTAAAATTAGTTATTCAACATAAAAAGATTAAAATACCCTCCATGAATATGAAATTAACAACAAAACGTTTTAGAAAAGATGAAAATTCCCCTGTATGCATGCCTTATTTTTTCTTATTCATAGGGCAAAAACTTCTTTTAGTTAATAACAAAAAAAATAGAAAAATAGAAATATCATTGATCAACATCTTTGATATTTTTTTGTCTTTAATGATTAATAAGTTATTTTACTATTTCAAAAAAAATTGAAATGATAGATGCACCTCTAAATAATTATTTAATGATTAATAGAACATCAAAAAATATTAAATTACCCCCAGATTTTTTTTTACCATTAAAGTAAATAGTGATTTGTGAGTCTATACATAATGATTTTACTATGCCTATTAGATTTTTATATAAATATAATAATAGTAATGCATCTAAAGAATTGGTTAGTGGCACGACTAATAATGTGAATATGAATTAATATAAAATTTTAATGATTGTTTTTCTTTCTTTCTATTGGATTTGGCTACAGGATGATGGTAATTAAGAAAAACAATTTACACACTGCAAGGGTACAATGTCTCTACTAATACCACAGTGGACGACATACAAAAAAATTATGCTCTTAACTAGAAGTTCAATTATTTAATTTTTTTTATTATTTGTTTAATATTATGGTACCTAATATTTTTTTTAAAATATTTTTCACTTGTGTTAGAGAATAATATAAATAATATCATGGAACCTCACCTAATAACTTAAGTTATTGAGTTAAATTAGTTCTTTGACATGATATCAGAGCCTTAATGACCAAGTAATCACAAATTTGAATCTCACCATCTCTATTTATTTGATAAAAATTAAGCACAAGGCAATGTGGATCTGTGTAAGTTTCAAGTTCAAAGAGTTTTTATTTAAAAGGATGTGTTAGAGAATAATATAAATCATATCTTGGGACTTTACCTAATAGTTTAAGTTATTGAGTTAAATTGATTCTTTGACAACTTAAAAATATATTAAAATTATTTTTATATATATTAGGATATCAATATTGTTAAAAAGTACTAAAAAAAATATCAAATTAATATTTTTTCAGGCTAAACACACTCTTAGAACGTATACAAACTAAGTTCTACCCACACAAATGATGTCATAGATTGAGGAAGGATCCATTAGTCCATCTTCCACACTTGTTAGATTTTTCTTATGTGCATGATTTGATATATATATTAAACAAAAGGGGGAAATTAAAGGCAAATGACAAAAGTTCCCAAAAGCGAGAGAAGAAACCAGCCAAATAGATTAGTTTTTCTAAAAAGATGACACAATAGAGTAGCCGTTTAAATCATATCAAATTAAATAATTTTTTAGTTAATTCGATAATCTTTCGGCTATAAGAATTGTCAATCCCCTAGGATTTGATAGCATAAATCCACAAGGGGTCCAATAATATAGCTTCTAGGCTAAATCAACTCTGTCATCAATAATCGGCATGATTCAAGAGCTGGTGTGATCTGGGACAGTAAAATTCCAGGCAGAGAAAATTAACACCTCTTTGATTGTAAATATTAAATAAAAGAACTCTGTAATAAAGGAATTGAATTTTAAGGGTGTTTGGTTTGGAGGTAGCTTGTTCTTTTTTAAATAAAAATCATGTTTTTATAGCTTTTAGAGGTGTGGTGTGTGCTTAAAAAGTATTGTATCTTTAACAAAAAACCACCACACTTCTAAACCAAACACACACGAAATCATGACGACAACATGCCGATGCAATGACCCAAAAAATGAATTGGGTTTCTGTTCGTGCTACCGCTGTTATTGATCTGATTCTGATATGACTATATATATAGAGGCCTATGCAGCTATAGCCCGTAGACAACCCATCACCGACTCATTTTGTTGACAAAGATAAATAATCCAAATAAACTCATTATTTTGAAATGAACAAATTCATGAGCAGATTGTGTTTTCCAAATATGGATTGTCAGTGTCCCCTCTGGTTCTTATTGGACAGGCGTGGGATTGATTCTGGGCACAAGTTTTCTTTTCCCCTCTGGTTCTTATTGGACAGGCGTGGGAGTGTGATTCTGGGCACAAGTTTTCTTTTAGAGGGCGTCGATGGTTCTGTCGTTTCGGCAAGTTTTTTACGAAAAGGAAAAAATAAAACAAAATAAATTTTCAAAGCTAATATGTAAGAGTATCCCTAAAATATATAGGTCATTTTAATTAACACCCTTGAACTATTATTTATTTATTTCAACACTTTAACTATTAGGTGTTTTGATTGACATTCAATCTCTCCAATTTTTTTTATTAAATATAATGAGAGTTGCACATGATTCCTTATAAAATATCAAATCGTCTTCAAAATGAATTAAAAAACTAAGAGTTTAAATTCATTCAAAATTATTACAAAAATAATATATATACAATATGATAAAATTATTGTAATAAAGCTAATGGTGTTTGAGAATGTGACAGAGGTTGTTTTTTAAAGTGTTTTCATTTAAAAATACATCAAATATATATATTTTAAAATTTTATTTTTGATATTAGCATATCAAAACAATCCAAAAACAAAAAAAATATATATTAATTTGAAGCAAAAAGAATTCAAATTTTGATGAAAATAAAGTTCGACCTCAATTCCAAATGGGGTCTAAACCTAGATAGTCTATATGATTTTTAGTATTTTTTAAGAAAAATATATGACTTGCATGCAATATTTAACAACTAAATTAAATATCAATTTGAACACCTACACAATGTTTGGTTACTTTCCCTGGACAATAAAAGATTAAGATAGTGGATACAAAAGAGACAAGACAAAACAGAAGACAAAGATATGATTGTGTTTGGTAGTGGTGTATATGACATAGTGATTATGTTTGTATCTTGTTTAGTTGATGGTGGATAAGAAAGAGTAAACTATGAAAAAAATATTTTACCATTAATATGTATTACAATCAAATTATTTTAAAAAATAATTTGATTTTTTACTTTAATTTATATTGAGTTTTGAAATTAATAATTATACAATAACCCTAGTTATAAAATTCTGACCAACCCGGCAGGTCAACCTAGGACCTAGGTTGACCACAGTCTTGGATCGATTTGGGTTTAAAAAACTCGAGGAAAGATTTATTGACCTTTAAGTCATACATTTATGTTTTTAAATATATTTTGATGATAACATTAAAATAAAATGCAAACACTTCACTATGCATGCATTTAAGAGGATTGATTAAAAACTTGATAGACGGTTATAAAAATTCACCATGTTAAAACTAATAAATTAAATTGGAACTTTGTATTCAACCGTTTGGTGATATCAAATGAACCAGTCGACTGCTTATTTATCAGTGATAAATCTTTGGGAATTTTCCAGGAACCGGTTGCCCAATAACTTGACCAATATGAACCGATTGACCGTTTTAACTGCTAGTAGGGCCGTAACGACTATATATCTTATCTAATTGTAAAACCAATAAGAGAATCTAAATATATATCATATACAAGCTATTTCAAGAGCAAAACAACTTCAAAATCATCAATACTTAATTATACTCATATTTGTGCAATCAAACCTTCATAATATATTACAAGAGTATATATTCTCACTACACTTAAACACTTTGTAATCTTGTAAAAAAAGAACAAATATTTGGCATTTTGTTCTTATGGTCACGTTGTAATTTTCAGAGATTCTATAGAAATGGACCGGTTACGCTAAATGGATGATAGTATCACCCCTAAAGCATCCTATATTAGGCAGGTTACATTGCTACTTTTGTCTTAAATTGCTATAGGTTGTTGTGCTATGTTATCAATGATTTGTCTATACTATTTATGACTCTAGCGTCAATAAATATTGATGTTGATATTTTTTACTTTAACGATAATAAATACCAGAGCTGATATTTTTTACTCTAGTGTCAATAAATATCAGGATTGATACTCATCGTGAATCTATTTACCTCAAACACTTATAAATTGAGTTTTTAAATGGTCATTGGACCCACAAGAATGATAAAAAGTGGGTTTTGAATCCTTTTAAAGAGACGAGTTTTTGGTATTTTGTATGTAAGCTTAATGGGCCATTTTATTTGGGCCAAGTTCTAATAGGCTTTATAAACTTGTAATGAAGTCCACATATAAACAAAATACTTTCTTCTATCAAAAAATGATAAAAAAACAATTTTATAAAACATACTAAAACTTGCAAAAATATTTTCGAGGTCTTTTTTATGCTAAGAAATCATAAGTTAATGTAGATTCATTTTTCATGTTTTTTTAGGACTTGGCTATGATGCAAATTTTAAAAATGATTAATAAAAATGCTTTATGATATTTTTATTCTTTTTATGTTATTATTCTAACACATGCTAAAAAATAAAATCATGCATCACAAACACCTGTTTTTACTAATCTACTCACACACCCACTTTTACAATCCTTATCGAAAAAACTCATAACAAACACACACAATTAATTTACAAAAACAAATCTTAGCATCTAAATCAACCTTCAATAGTGTTGTTAAATAGGATGAGATTGCCAAAATAAAGCCAGATGATGTAGTAAAAATGGGTTGTAATCTTTTAGAAACATAAGTGGTCATTATGCAATCAATCAATTATTAGAACTAAATGGGTGTTTAGGAACAAAATTAATGAACATGTGACAATAGTAAGAAACTAAACTAGATAAGTTGCTAAAGGATATAATCAAGAAGAAGGTATTTATTATAAAGAAACGTTCGCATCAGTAGCTAGATTAGAATTAATAAGGATGTTTTTAGCTTATGCTTGTCATGTAAACTTTATACTTTTTCAAATGGATGTTCAAAGTGCATTTTTAATTGGTTTTATCATGAAAGAAGTGTATGTTGAGCAACCTTAAGATTTTGGAAATTTTAATTTTTCCAACCATGTTTTTAAACTAAAAAAAACCTTGTATGATTTAAAACAAGCACCTAAGACATGGTATGATAGACTTAAGACATTTCTTATTAAAAATGGTTTCAATATGGCAAAACTAATACCACCCTCTTTATAGAAAGAAAAGGTAAAGATATCTTGATTGTGTAAATTTAAGTCGAGGATATTATATTTAGTCTCACTAATTAATCTCTTTGTAAGGATTGGCATGCAAGATGAATTTGAAAATGAGCATGATGGAAGAGTTAAACTTTTTCCTTGGATTGCTATTCAAACAAATAAAGAATGACATCTTTATCAATTAAAGCAAGTATATTATGGATCTTTTAAAAAGATTTGGAATGGAACATCTCAAAGAAGCCAATACACCCATGGAGACATCAACAAAGTTTGATATGAAAGAAAATGGTAAGAATGTAGACATCACCAATTATCGAGGTATGATCGGTTCACTCTTATATTTAACTACAAGTAGATCAAATATTATGTTTTGTGTATGTTTATATGCATGTTTTCAAGCTTGTTCTAAAGAATCTCATATTAGTGTTGTTAAACGTATATTTTGTTATTTGCATGATACAGTTGATTTAGAGTTGGGGTATCCAAAATAAAGCTAGTTGAGTTTGATTAACTATTTGAACGTTGATTTTACCGGATGCAAGGTTGATAGAAAAAGTAATAGTGGAACATGTCACTTTTTTAAAATCCTCACTAGTATCTTGGGCTAGTAAGAAACAAAAATTTATAGCCCTATCAACAACTGAAACAAAATTTATTGCAGCGAGTAGTTGTTGTGCTCAAATATTATGGATGAACAAACCTTAGAAGACTATGAAATTAAGTTTATGAGATTAAGTTTGATCATGTACTCATTAAGTGTGATAGCACTAGTGCAATAAGTCTTTCTAAGAATATTATACAACACTTACATACAAAATACATAGAAAGGGATCACATAATGAAAGACAATATTGTAACTAAGTTTGTGGGTATAGAACACCAATTAGAATATATTTTTACAAAGCCTTTAAGTGAAGATCACTTTTGCAAAATAAGAAGAAATTTAAGCTTTACTCATGCTAAAAGTGTTTACTATTTTGTTTTTTAGTATACATTACTGGAAATAAGTTAGACATGTTTAAGTAATAAAATGAATACCTTTTTAGATGAAAATCTTAAAATATATGTTTTGATGTAAAATTCATTGTCTATCCAGGTCTAAAACGAACCAGTCGACTAGTTTGTTGAAGTCAGTTCAACCAATCGACCGATTGAGCTATAGAAACAACGGACATCTATTGGATGAATAGTAACTTTTTTGGAATTGACTTCAACTCACCTTTTGAGTCTATAAATTAGACAAAAAGATGTATTTGACTCATAAAACACTTGTGAAAGATAAAATTTAGAAAATCATGGTTTTTATGTGCACCAGTCAACCAATTTATACAACTAGATCAATCAACCGACTGATTGAGCTAGAGGAATGACACTGAGGCTACTGCCTAAATTTTAAAAAATTCACCCCTTGATTTCTTTGTATTTTGGACAAAATGTTTACATAAAAGGCTTTATTTTTAATGCAAAGAAAGGATTGAAAAAGGTTTTTTAAAAAATGCTCAGTTTAGGTTTCAACCTACCGACCGGTTGAACTTAACCCAAAGTAACTAGTCGACCATGTATCTTTAATCTTCAAGAAACAACCTAGAAAATATGATAGATTTGGTGGGGTTTGACCAAAATCAGAAAGCCCCCAAATATAAACCCTAAACCGATTCTCTCTCAAATTGTCACCAAATCCACCAAATCTATCATATTTTCTGGGTTGTTTCTCGAAGATTAAAGATACATGGCACATAGAAAATGTCCAAAAGAGGTCAAAACAAGGAGCAAGAGAGCTAATGATCCAACTTCTTACCAATGTGATAACATTCAAAGATTCCTAAGTTTTTTTTTCCAAATAAGTCAATTGCTATAGAAAGAGGTTAAGGAAATGATTTGTGTGCCTTTGGTATTGATTCAATTTTTGAACATATGGGCTGGAGCACTTTATTTACATGAAATAAAATATCAATGTAAAAAATTCTTAATTTAAAAATTGTCCAGCTAAAGCATGTAATGATAAAATAAATTATCATCATAGTTTTGAAACCTGACCTAGAGTAAGGTCGAGGAGGGTCGATCAAACTAGGTTAACTCTAATTGTTTTTAAACTATCAAAATGACATCATTATTTTCCAAAAGAAATTCCAAATAAATTCCAAAAGAAATTCCAAATAAATTCCAAAAGAAATGTCAACATATTTTGGATACAAGTTTAACCTTGGGGCACGACTCGAGCAAGGTTTTTAACTAGGTCTGACTGAGTCAATTTTATTGTTCTAGGATTAAGACAACTATAAGACTTAAGAGGGGGGTGAATCAGGTGTATCACTAATATTGATAAATAATGCAAATTAATTCAAATAAGCATAATAAACACAATAACCAATAATATAATTAAAGTGGTTAAAATAAATAGGTAAGGAAAAGAATTTGCGAACTTAATTTTTAATGTGGTTCGGCAGGTCTCCATCCACACCTTAAGTACCAAACTCTACTTGAGTATTGTATCCTTTTACTTGTCTAAGTTATAGAGTATATTAACAACTTGATGAATCCATACCACGATTTTTCTCCCATCTAAAGATATGCACTCTTCAAGAATTTTCTTTGGTGAATATACATCACCAATGCCAAGAGTTTTCCCCTAACTCTCAAGGTTTTACAAATGTGATTTATGTTATCATGAAATTACCCTCTTGATAGAGTGGATATTACAATTAAAAATCTAAGTATCTCTATATCTCATTAGATAACATTTATAAGATTAGAAAATGTTTAAGTGCAGTGAGAATGTATACTCTCGTGTTAGATTGTGAAGGTTTTATTACACAAATATGAGTATAATTAAGGATTAATGATTTTGAAGTTGTTTTGCTCTTAAAATAGCTTGTATATAATATATGTTCGGATTCTCTTGCTAATTTTACAATTGGACAATATATATACGTTTTTCGCAAAAAAAATAGCTTTTATGGTTGTTATAGCCCAATGACAGTTAAAACGGTCTACTGGTTCATATTGGTCAAGCCAATCAGTCAACCAGTTCCTGTAAAATTCCTAGGTCTATATCGCTGAGTATACATTCTTAGTATCTCTAAATCTCCAGCCACATCCTCTTGAGTGGCACACATATGTGATAATTCATCAATGATGTGTGATTGTGTTTCTCTAATGTAATGCACATATATCTCTAGTTGTGATTAACAACTTTATATCTTAGTAGACTAAGTACTCGTTGTAGCCTCTTCAGGCGAGGAAGCAGACGGTGGTATCTTAAACATTGTTTCAAACTCAACATCACTACCCACACACTATTCTTCTTCCTCATCATTTTCTTCCTTATCATGAGCCCAGTCTAATCTTTAGATACCCAAACTCCATTCAGCATATATTTCATCTTGTTGAGGGTTATGTTGTCTATTTCTATTAATTGAGAATATAGTGTTCTATCCATACTTGTTAGCAATATCTCAAAGTGTTTGAAAATGGAAGTTAGACATTAACCATAGGGAAGGGATTTCTGCTTTTGATTATGTGCCATGATCATATTTCTAATCATAATGTATAAGAGATTTATTTGATGACCTCTAATTATATAATCTATCAAGAACATATCCATAAATGGAACCTCATCATCATGCTTTTTCTTTGGTAAAATGTTAAGTGCTATGATTTTATGGAAATCCTAGGTCGTAAAAGCAAATCTTGGCTCTTAATTTTAGCACCTAGAGCAAAGTCATGCCTACCAGTATGCAATACAACTACTTCATCATACACAAAGCCTTATATAGTAGATATAATCTTCAATTCAAACACTCCAGGTCTTATATTAGAAATACCCAAAATTTCAGCTAATATATCATAATTAAATTTAATCGGTTTATCTTGCAAACTACTAATTATTCTAATCCTTATATTGGAAAAAAAAAATCTTAATAAGTTTAGGATAGGTACCTTCTATTATGGAGGCATAGAGATTCACTTTAAATTTTTTTATACAAATATATTTATTTTTATGTTTTTATCTCTTCAATCAAATATATTTTTGTCCGCATTATCTTCATCTCTTCAATCTCGAAACAATAATCAAATACTACTAATATATTAAGTGTTGCAATTAAGAATAATAATTAAGGAGTGTAAATCAAGTTGACCTAGTTCAAGAAGTTTTTGAAGGGAAACATTTATATATTAAAATAAATTTTTATACAAATGCTTGATTGGGGCTATTGAATCATATTTTAGGTAAAAAGTAATAATACATATTTTAGGTAAAGAACATTCTGCATTAAATTAAAGGTTGATTTTGTGAAATAAAATTTTAGATTATCGTTAAAAATAAAATAAATGAAGGACCAAAATAAATAAATAAATAACAACAATACCCAGTGTTAAAAAGATATGGCAAACTTATGTTCATGAAAAATATCAATTGTGCACATTATGTTCATGAAAAAGACCAATATTGGTGTCGATGAGTTCACACTAAAAAGAGGACTTCCATAGGGTGGTTTTGAGTTTTCATCTAGTTAGAAAAAATAGATTGAAGCTCGTGAAAGTTTTTTTTATTCGGTTTAGTTTCTTGTGTTTAGATAAATTGTAGAGTGTTTTTGGGTTAAAATAAGTTTCATGAGGTTCGTAGGATGTTCTTTTAGATGTTTACAAGAAAAAACAAGTTCAAAAATAGGTTTTTAGGATCTCAAAAATCAAAAATAAATTTTTGATGGCCAAAATTCGAACTAGTTGACAACGCGTCATCTACCTAAACAGACGATGCATAACCTATTTTAGAAAAAAACAATAATGTGCAATCTGTTATCCAATTTTAGAAAGGAAAAAAAAAGAGCCAAGCTTATAGGCTTAGTTTTGCGGGCCTTATTAGTTTGGGCTAGGAATGCGAGCCCTTCATTGTATGCTCATGCACATCTAACTTGTTTTTTAATGTATTTAGTTTTTTTTAGAATATTTTTAGAATAAAATTGTCTTCAAATCAATATATTAAAATTATTGTTTCATGATTATTTTTTTACCGAGACATATTTTCATGATTATATTACATTTTTATTTAATAAAACAATGTTTTTGATAAAAAAAAATGTTACTTTCAAAACATAAAAATAAATACATGAACAAGAAAGTAGTGTTTTTTTTATTAAAAATATTAGTTTATTTCTTTTTTATTGAAGTTATTAGAATTTTGATAAATATTTTTTTATCTATCATTAGTTTTTTTTCCAATAAATTATGCTGCAAATAAAAATACATGTTATTATCCCAAAAATAATTATATAAATTAGATAAGGCAATTTTTTCTAAATATTTTTTTCAAACTTTTATTTTTTTTAATTTGGCCCCTGATTTGGTAAATTTCAGCCTCTACAATCACGCGCTTTTTCAGTTTGGTCCTTGGTTTTGGATTTCTTCAATCAAGTTCCTAATTATCTATCAAACTTCAATATTTATGCAATTAATCCCCTGATTTGACCAAATTAAAGCCTTAATTGACTTCAAAAATCAATTTTTCTTGCAATTAAATCCACCAAAAATTCCCATTAAGTTCTTACCTATCCAAATTTGTATTTCTTTACCCAAAATAAAAATACTTTCACCAATAGGGTCTTTTTTCAATCAGAATTAGGTTGCTAATTTTGTCAAGTTTATATGTATTGGTCTTCCAACGTTTCCACTTGTCACTTTGATCCTTCACCACCAACTTGGGTAATCTTCTAGGCTTTCTTCATATATATCCTCTTATATTTTGGATTTGTTTTTCTATTTTTTTCTCCTTTTTTTATTGATTTTTTTGTAGGGTCAAAAGTGAGTAACAATAGATGCTCTCCTTACAATGCTTATAGAGAAAAATTTAATCAAGGTTTTGCATAGTGAGCTTGTGAAGAAAAAAGTGTCTAGCGGTTTTATTGGGTGATCCTCCACCCATCTTGGAATTCAAAAGACTTTTTGTTTTGAAAAAAATGATCTCATTATCACGAGTGACCTGCTCATTTTAAAATTAAAAAGATAGTCTATTTTCACGATCGACTTGCCCCTTTTGACATTCAAAAATTGATTTGTTTTCATGGGTGACCTACCCCTTTTGACATTCAAAGATTAGTCTATTTTCACAGGAGACTTGCTCATTTTAAAATTAAAAAATTGGCATATTTTCATGGGCCACCTGCCCTTTTCAAATTCCAAAAAGAATTTCAGCAAACCTCTATGTTTCCCTAAATTTGGTCTATTTTCATGGGTGACGTGCTCATTTTAAAATTAAAAAATTAGCCTATTTTTATGGGCGACCTGCATGTTTTCAAATTCCAAAAATGATTTCAACAAGCCTCCATACTTCCCTAAAATTGGTTTCTTTTTATGGGCAAGTTTCCCATTTTAAAATTAAAAAAATTGACCTACTTTCACAGGCAACCTACCTTTTCAAATTCCAAAAAGAATTTCAGCAAGCCTCCATACTTCCCTGGTTTTGGTCTATTTTCACGGGCGACCTGCCCATTTTAAATTTTTAAAAATTGGCTTATTTTCATGGGTGACCTACCATTTTTAAATTTCAAATATTAGGATCTACATCAAATTCTTCCAAAATTCAAAACAAAATATGTTCTAAAGGTAAACTCTTAAAACGAGTACCTTGTCTTATGACCTTAGTTATCCATACCCTATAGATGAGATGTCTTTACCATTTCTCAGCTTTCGTTCTCCCATGCAGATTTCACCACATTTCCTCTTAATTGGTGAATTCTACACCAACACTATTTCAAAGTTGAGATTAAATCATATACAATGCATGCCTTTCAAAATATAGCCCCTCTTTTTCCTTATAATCTCTTTTTTTTTTAATTGTTGAGGGTTGTAATTTATGAAGTGGTCTTTCCTGCCTGCTCATCTTCCTAGTTACCCAAGCAAGTTCATTCGAGCTGCCTTTGTAGCCTTTTCTTTTTGTGAGTATTTAGGTCATGGTGAATGCTATCATATTTTTCCTAATTGAAAATGAATTAAAACTCTTTATCTTATGACAACATTGTTTTTCATGTGTTTTTTTCAAATACTTGTGACACATGTTTTGTTTTTATTTTAGGGTGTTTTTTCTAACAAAGATTTCACAAAATTTATTGTCTTTTCAAAAACTTGAGATTTTTTAATGACATGTCAAATAACAATGTTCATGCAATTTTCATGATTTGTATTAGTCTTTGAAGAAAGATATTTCATAATGGTGATTGGTTTAGGAGATGGCTTATTTTGCACTGGATTCAAAAAAAGATCAAATACTTGTTTGAAGTCTTGTGTTTGGATTTTCTCAAAGTGAACAAAGATGAATACTTTTTCACTTCATTATGATTCTCATAAATGGTCCCTTACATTTTAAGAGCGGTATTTAATAGTCTTTCCCTCTCACTTAATTAGAATGGACTTTTCAAAGTATGTAATGAAGGCTAAGTTTTATGGCTACCAAAGAAAAAGAGTTCACAGGATCAAATGGTGTTTGAGGGTTTTTATGGGTCTAGGATCACTTTCACTTCTTTATGTCCTTTCATCCTCTTTTGCTATTCTTCCAGGATATGCTTATGGTATCAAAGACCTTCGCTTTTAGAAGTTGAGACATGGGATTTTTCCAATTGTTTTTTTTTCACTTTAAACCTTTGATCGAACACCTAATTATCTTTTCTTTCCCGAAATCTATTTACCTGCTCATATTAAGATATCAATGCCCTTTTCTATTTCATTTGCAAGTTCCTCAATGATTTTCCTTTTCTTTGTTTGTCGAAGTTGTAGGAAAAGCTTTTGCTTATTTTTTAGATACTCATGTGTCTTTTTAAGATTTTTCATTTAACAAAGCCCCTTCTTTTTTAATTGGGCTTGTTGAGCTATCTTATTTTGCGGCCTTAATCAAGATCTTGTGGATTTTGTTCACATGTATTTTATCTTTTTTGGGTTTTTTGACCATTTTCTCATTATTAGTGGACATTCTCAAATACATTCATTCTCATCATTTTCTAATACTTGCCTCCAGTGTGGGGTGTGATCCTAGCCAACATTATCTTACAAAGGAAAAACATTTCACTTCAACTCAAATTAGGACTGCAAGGGATATATTCATCTATAAGAGATAAAAAAATGGTCTTTCCTCATTTCAAGCAAGATTGATTAGGAATGATAATTTTGACCTCATTATCATAGTGATTTGTGTGAAATTGTTTTACAAGTTCATAACTCATGAAAACTTCTTCAGCTTTGTTTCATGTAGCTTTTGCACAACAAAATTTCATAGATGGGTCATCCATTTGGGTTTTTGGGTATTTAGCCATCTTTTAGGGAGTTGCTAGGTGAATCATTGCTCTTGAAAAATCATTAATTTTTCTTAAAATCATTAGCCAAAGTCAAATTTGGAAATCCTTTGTTTAAGAGAAAATTGTTTTTTAAAAAATATTTTCTGATGAACCTTTTGAGATCATTTGCAAAATACATAAGATGTAACAAAAATGAATAACCAATATTTATTGATTTAAAGAAGATAAGTACATTATGCATAGTATTTCTTTATAGAGTCAGAGTTCTCAAGCCTAGGCAAATCATCTTCATCCATTCTTGTCAATAACAAAGTTTCCTAGATAATGTTTTCATCACTACAAATAGGCCTTTGTAGATGGGTGTCCATTTACTTTGATCTTCACCAGATAGAGGTAAGATCTTTCTCAACACTAGATCTCCTTTCTGAAATAGCTTGGGTCTTAGTTTCTTGTCATGTGTTTTAGCCATTATTTGTTGATACAACTGGTGATGACAAATTGCAACCAACCTTATTTTATTGATTAGATTTAACTTCTCGTATCTCATCTTGACCTAATCAACTTCCTCAAGTTTTGATTCCATTAGTACCCTTAAAGATATGATTTCTCCTTCTAGCTGCATTACTTCTTCCATCGCGTAAACCAGGAATAAGGTATAGTTTCTTTAGACGTCCTTATTGCGGTGTGATATGCATGCTGAGTAAAAGGTTTTGTGCCAGTCCTTGTATATGACTACCATTTTCTACATAATCCTTTTGATATTCTTATTAGAAGCTTCTACAACATCGTTCATCTAGTAAAAACGTGAAACCCGGTCAAAAATCAAACTTGAAACCTGGTCAAAATCGGGTCAACTAGTAAAAACGTGAAACCGAGTCCGATTTCACGTGAAATGAAAAACAACTGCTGACTCCTCCGCCTGACACTCCAAGTCCACGTCTTCACCCTTGCCCTTTTCGGCTTTTCCCTTTCCCCTTTCCCCTTTTCCCCAAATCGTTCTAGGTTTGTTAACTTTTAGCCTTTTTGCATCAAATCAGCTGATGACATGAACTCACTGATTGACTCGTTGAATTCCAGTGTTCCAACATATTCCTTAGTCCTTACAAAGGAAAATGACATCCGCCTTGGTATGTATGGAAAAAGAAATACTAGTCGGAAGGATTTTCTTCTTCATCGAGTCTAGATTTTAATCTTCTTTTCTTTTAAGAGTAGTATATCTTGTGTGGCATTAACAGGTGACTTTGGACTTGCAAAGCTGCTCAACACAGAAGACCTTGCTTCTTAGGTATGGACTTGATTGCATCTCTAGTAAATTACTTTGTTTTAACTTGTCAATTGAAATTACACCCCTGATTTCAAACTGTTACTACTTTTTTTGTCAACTTCTTAATATATCTAATGCCTGCAACTCAGATAGTGTTTGGGTACACCATTTAGGGTCCCAGTATGTTTAGATCCAAAATCCTAAAAGCTGGTGTTTGAACTACTTGTCTTAAAATGGTTCTTTTCATCTTTCTGTTTTCTTTGCCTTTGCATGTCACTTAGGTAGTTGGCACTCCTAATTACATGTGTCCCGAGTTCCTAGCAGATATACCTTATGGCTATAAATCAGACATATGGTCACTTGGTAAGAAATCTGGAAGCATGGTTTTGAATTTATCAAATTTACTTCTGCACTGGCAATAACATCTATCTGATGTTTCAGGATGCTGTATGTTCGAAATTGCAGCATATTAACCAGCATTTAGAGCTCCTGTAAGTACAAGCTTGATCTTCTGTTACAAATGTAGCATAAATATAATTTGGTTACCAGCATAACACCTATAATTTACTTTAGTATGAACTTCAAAGCGCGATAGTGAGATATCTACTCTCGTCGTTGAGATCTAGTAGTCACTCTTTTAGCCTTCTCGCATCAAATCAGCTGAAAAGGTATGTTTGATTACCTCCCTCTTACTGTAATTTCGGTTTGCTTTGTTCTCCAAATTTAGTCTTTTGCAACGAATATAACTCGATGAGAGGGAATTCGCACTAATATAATTGAAAATTGCATTTGATTAGAAAGGAAGTGGCCTATTTAGAAAATTTACTCTCTGAATTTGGATCTATATTGTAGAATCTAAATGTTGTCTAACATACTCTCTCGGATTTGTGTATCTTGGCACTTCTCTTTTGGGTTTCTACTTCACCTAGCATTGTTTGAAACTTTAAAACATAATACATGGTGGTTTGTTTCCTTAGTTTTTGCAACTAGGCTGGAATTTTCTTATTTTTAGGCTGTATATGTTTATTTTTTTTCTCCTCAATCTGTTGGTTGAAATGGAATGTGATATAATATCCCAATAACGCTATAAAGTTAGTTGAGATTTGGGGGGAATAAATTTGTTGTTTATTTGAGTTTCTGGAATTTTTGTTTTAGGTTTGTTAACTTTTAGTTAATGAAATTCTATGGACATGTATAAATTTTTATTTGAATTATGTATTTTAAGGTGTTTGGACATTTATATTGTTTATTTCACTGTTATTTTAATTGTGTTATATTATTATTTACTACTTAACTAGATTTTGCAATTTAGTTAAAATATTTTACTTGTGATTTTACGATTTTAGTTAAAATATTTTATGATTTTAGTTAAAATATTTTATTTGCGATTTTACGATTTTACGATTCGAGTTTACGATTTGAGTTTATATTGTATGTTCCATGTCGTGTCAAAAAAGCATTTTTGACAACCTTGGTTACATGAACATATGAAATGGCTTCCACCCATTTTGTGTAGTAGTCAATGGCCACTAGGATAAACTGATGTTTGTTGCTGGCTTTTGGATTGATAGGCTCAATTACATCGATTCCCCATATTGTAAATGGCCATGGAGATGTCAAATTGAATAGAGGAGTTGGAGGTTCATTTATCTTATCACTATACACCTGATATTTGTGGCATTTTGTAACATATTCTATGCAATCTCTTTCTATGGTCATCAAAAATACCTCAACCTTTATATTTACCTAGCCGTCATATGTCTGCTAGCATAAGTTGCACAAATCTTTTTGTGAACTTTCCGGAGCACTTTTTTTTGCTTCTGTCCCATCCGAGCATTTGAACAATGTTCCATCAAACAACCTCTTGTATAACACTTCTGCATCGGGGTAATAGTTCATGGCTAACCTTTACAGGGTTTTCATATTTGTATTGGATGCCCCTGGGGATACTTTCGGTGTTGGATAAACTGTTTGATATCATAATACCACGAATTCTCATCCACTTCTCTTTTGACTGAGCAACAGTGAGCCAAAGAATTTCTGATCTCAATACTTATGGGTTGCACTATGTTCCAAATCAATTTTGGCTATGAAAGTTAAAGTGGCCAAAGTATCACCAAATTGGTTTTTGTTTCTTTCCATATAAGTGAAATTTATCTCATCAAATATTCTTTTTCTAGTTTGGACAGATATTCTTGATATGACTTCAACTTCTCATCTTTTGTCTATCATTGTTCTTTCATTTGACAAATTATCAGCATTAAATCTCCATAGACATCAAGTTTTTTTATCTTCAATTCTAATGCAGCTTTTAATTAGAGGATGTAAGCTTTATACTCAGTCGTATTATTGGTGCACTTAAATTGTAGCTTAATTGAAATAGGGTATTACTTTCTATTATGAGATATCATCACCGCTTTTGCCCCATTGTCATATACATTTACTACTCCGTTAAAATTCATTATCCACCAGTCTGATTCCTTTTCTTTTTCCATTACCAGCACATATTCATATGGGAAATCAAAATTCAAAGGCTCATAATCTTTAATTGCATTGTTTGCCAAATGATCAATAATAACACTTCCTTTCATGACTTTTCTTGTCATGTACAATATGTCATACTTAGCCAACAACATCTCTCATCTTACTATTTTGTTTGATAAATAAAGCTTTTCAAAGATATATCTAAGAGGATTCAATTTTGAAATCAATCATATAGTGTAATACAACATATATTATCGAAGTCGTTTTGTATCCCATACAAGTGCACAATAAAGCTTCTTTACCATTGTATATCTGGACTTGCAATTTGTGAACTTCTTACTCAGATAATAGATTGCTCTCTCTTCTTTACCAGACTTATCATGTTGCTTGAGTACATATCCCATTGCTTTTTTTTAATTATTGTCAGATGTAAAATTAATGGTTTGCCAGACACGAAAGATGCCAGCAAAGGTGGATTCTGCAAATACTGCTTGATTTATCAAAAGTTTCATGGCCTTTCTTGTTCCATACCAAAAGATTTTTCTTTTGAAAAAGTCAAAAGATTGGCTCATAAGTTACTGTCATTTGAGATATAAACTGAGCAATGCAATTCAAACAACCCTAGAACCCTATTACTTCCTTTTCTATTTTAGGCCTGACATAGCCTGAATTGCTTTTACTTTATCAAGGTCGACTTCAATACCTTAGCTACTCAACACAAATCTTAGCAGCTTTCTATATTTCACCCTGAATAAGCATTTTATAGGTTCCAACTTCAACTAATACATTCTCAACCTTTCAAATAGCTTTCTCTGATTCTAACAATGGTCTTCTCATATTTTGGATTTAGCAATCATGTCTTCCATATACACTTTAATTTCTTTTATGCATCATGTCATGGAATAGAGTCATCATTTCCTTTTGATAAGTGACTACAGCATTTTTCAGTCCGAATGACATTACCTTATAGCAAAAGGTTCCCCACAGAGTAACGAAGGTTGTCTTCTCTTTATCTTTGTTACATTTTTAATCTGATTGTATTGAGAGAAACCACCTATGAAAGAGTACGTTAGGTTTCGTGTTGTATCATCAAGCAGGATATTAATGTGTGGCAAAAGAAAAGTTATCTTTCAGGCTTGCTTTATTTAAATCCCTGTAGTCTATACATACTTTGATTTTGTCACCTTTCTTGGGAACTACTATTATGTTAGGTATCTATTATAGGTTCTAAACCATCTTAAAAAAGGCTTATTGCCTTTCTATCTCAGGTTTCACCTTGAACACTATATTTGGATAAGTTCTTCGTAGTTTTGGCTTTATAGGTATACTTCCTTCATTTAATGGCATCTTATGTACTACAATGTTAGTATCTAAACTAGGTATATCTGAGTAGTTCCAAGCAAACACATCGATAAACTCGTATAACAGTGAGATGAAGTTTTTCCTTTCACTAACACTTGTTAGAGTTTCTATTTTCAATTCTCTTTCATCCTGCCTTGTATCAACATTCTACACCATTGTCAAGGTCTCTTTAGCTTTAACTGTCACCAATGTTCACAATATACTTCAAAAACTAATGTAAGAATGTCATGACACCAACGACGTACATCAAAGACCATCCTAATAACATATTATATGATGGATAGATATCCATTATTTGTAAGGTTACTAAAAACACTTGTACGTTAATGAACAACTCTATTTTAATGGTTCTCACCACTTGCTTTGGGGAACAGTCATAAGCCCTAGCTGTTATTGTGCTTGGCGGCATATACGTTGAATCAACTACCATTTCATCAATCACATACCTTGGGAGTATATTCAAAGTTGAACTATTGTATAACAATACTTTGTCAATGGTGTAATCCTTGTACCTCACAGTGATGCATAAAGGTTTATTGTGACCCGTTCCTCAAGTATCGAACTTGTCTTTATTGAAGCATAGGTAATTTATCGCATGGATTCTTCTGACCAGATCTCCATAGTCTTTCGAGCTATATCTTGGGCACATATGCCTCGGTCAACACTTTTTATAATGCATTACGGTGTGGCTCAAAACTCAGGATAAGAGACATCAGGGATATCCTAGCAGGGGTTTTCTTTAACTGCTCTACCATATTATTCTTATTGTGCTTCATTAACTTTAGGAATTTACCAGCTTCTTCCTCACTCTTGGGTTTATTTATTTCCATCTCTTTGTTGACATCTACAACCTCTTTGTCTTTGGCTTTACTTTACCTTTCTAATTCTTCAGGTGTAAAACACCTACCATTTCGAGTTAATCCATCAATCTTAGTCTGAAACATTAGGATGAGTTTCGGTGGACCGCTCTTAATATGTTGAAGCCTACACATTTCTATTTTCTTCTCTTTGAAACTTATCATACCCACGACGTCATATTTTTCCTCATTCTCTATTTATAACAGACCATAAGTCATTATTTGTATCACCTTCTAGTGAAACTCTCACATTCATCGATGTTATGTCTCATTGCTTCGTGGATTCTGTCGCACCCTCACGGCAGAGCGTAACGTCGCGGCGACCCTCGATTGATTTTTGGTTGTTTTTGTTTTGTGAATAAGGGAGTCACCACCTAGTATTATGGTCACTAGGAACCCTAACTGGTCTTTTAGAGATTCTAAGGCAAGGGGCTGGTTGCTTAAAGGGAAGGTATTAGCACCCCTAGTATGCCCTACCTAAGATAAGCTGCTTGGTGTTTGGTTTGACTTATAATTGCTATGGTGTTGGTGTTCTCTTAATTAGTTTTCCTAGGATAGGTTTGCTATGATGAATGGATTTGGGTTCAAAGTCTAACAGCAAAAACCCTTGGTCAATATGGATCATACCTTTAGATATGTCTACAAAGTGCCAAGGAGAACCAATACAGATCTCTTGAAATCTGTGTTTGATTCAAACTAAATTTATTAAGATAAAAATCCAAGGAGATTCCATGTGCTTTAAAAGCTCATTTTTCCCATAGTATTTCAAGAGTTTGCGACTCGTAAATCGCAAGGAGGAGGGACAAAAATTTAGAAATCTAAGGAAATTCAGAGTGCTTTAAAAGCCTTGTTTTGCCTTAGTGTTTCATACTTTCATGGCTCGTAAACCGTAGAGTCAAAAATTAAAATGTCCTCAATTATAATGGAGGCTTCTTTCAAGGATATGTGATGACTTATTATTCCTAGAAAAATATTTTGGATATTAACCACTTGGGGTTTCTTTATCCAAACATTAACAACGAGTAATAACAAGTTATTCCCAATAATATTTTGGATATTCATCCCTTTGGGATTTCTTTATCCAAACATTAACAGTGAATAATAGATGAATTCTCCAAAAAATAAAATTTTTATTTTTTTTGGAATATTGGCCAGTACCCTTTGGAGTTTTACAAACATGTTGTAAAATCCAGAAATGCAAGAAAATAATTTTTGTTGTGTTTAAGAAATCCATGCGAAAACACATTTTCAAAAATTGAAATATTATATATATATATATATATATATATATATATATATATATATATATAAACGTTCAAAACATGTTAGGGTATTGGTTGTATGCAACACACGAAAACATTTTTTATATTTTCTTTGTCAAAAACACAAACATCACATTTAATCATAATTAAAGTCAACAAACCACATATTAATCAAATTCTTAAGGCTTTAATAAATCAGTTATTAAATCCCAAAAAATATATAGAAACATATTCTTACATTTTCATAGGAAATACAACATGATTTTATTTGTCCTCAAGATATTTGATTATATACAAATTAACACTTTTTGCTTTTTATTTTTTTAACATTTACAAAAAAAAACACACACACATTCTTTTTATTATGTTTTTCTCCTACACCCACATTTACATGTTACCAATCACCAAAATTCAAAATAAAACAAACAATACATCACACAAATAAAATTACATAATAGCCCCTAAAACTCCAGGGAACTGCTGGGAAGGCTTTTGGACCACAAAATAGTGGCGGCGCGTCTCTTCCACGTGCTGCCACCACTGGCGGCGCGTGAACCATGAGGAATAACCTGGAAATAGTGGGATCTAGCTCGACTTCCTCTCTTCTTCCTTTCCTCGCCGGCGGTGACGACCACCATTACCTGTAACAAAAGAAAAGATGCAACAACAAGTTTTAGTCCCCTTTCCTTCTCGGATTTTTTAGAATTGCTTCTCCATACAGATCTGTTTTTTCTTTTCGCTTCACCTTCTTCTCTATTTCAGGCGGTCAGCTCTGAGGTCAGGGCGTCTAGCTTATGGTCGGCGGGTTCTGTGGGTTCTGTCGTGCTTGGATTTCTGGCGGTGGCCTCGATGATACTAGAGCTGATGGTGGCGCTGGGGTGTTGCTGCGGTCAAGGGGAAAAAAAGAACGACTGTGGTACTATTCGGTGGAGGAGTTGGGTCTGCTGGGGCCGAAAGAAGGACGACTGAGATAGGAGTAAGGGAGCAATGTGCGGTTAAAGGTGGGTGGCCGAGAAAGATCTGAAATGGCTAGGGTGAGAGCAGCGACTAGAGGTTCTCTCTTTGGTTTTTGGCCTCCAGGGAGGGAGGCGGCCCGGGTTGGTTCTGGGACATAGGAAAAAAAAACAGAGAGGGGAGCTGCTGCGTTTGGGGGAGAAGAGAGTGCGAGGTGGCTGACCTCTATAGAAAAGGGAATATAAGGCTCTGGTTTGTTAGGGGAGGGCGACGGCTGTCTGGCTTAGAGAAAGAAGCCAAAAATTCAAAATCCCAAAGCAGGGGTTTCTCTCGATTTTTTTCAAGGGAGAGAGGTTGCGACCCTTTTTTGTTGGCTAAAGAAGAGAGGGTTGTTTTTTAGTTTTTTTTTCTTTTGCTCTCTTTTTTCTGTTTCAAAATTCCCCCATGTAAATTTTCTCCTCCTAATGCATATGGCTGAAGGTTCACTTATATAGAAAATCTCTACACGTGTTATTTAAAGAAATATTGCAATAATTATTGCAGAGATTGTCTTCTATAACCAGCACCAACAAATCCTATATATATGGTATTTTATATTGCAGTGATTATTTTCCATAACCAGCACGAATCAAATCATATATCTATGGTATTTTATATTGCAGTAATTATATATGATTCAATAATTATCTCCTGACATATTGCTTCCTTAATATTAGCCCTGATGCTTTATGTTATTGCCACATGTAAACACTTATTTTTTTATTTTTGAAAATTTATTAAAACATGGGTCAAAAATTGGGTAGCAACAGAGCCTATAAAAACTATCACTCTTTCTTGAACTTGATTCAATTTTTATTGGAAAATACTCGGGTTACACTAATATGTCTTACAACTTATCCATGGTTACCCTTAAAACCTTATCTTCCTTTCTTTCAAATTCCACAACATTTACTCCTCCACTATTGAAAGTATGATTAGGTAGGAGGTTAAAAATGTTGTTGAGAGTATCTTCAAAGGTTATTCATCCTACCTTGAATAATTGCAAAAACTTCTTCTTAAATGTTGAGTAAGTATCAATGTTGTGGCTAGGATTTCCGGCATGGTACTCACAGGTTAGGTCTGGTTTGTACCAATTGGGGAAGGGAGGCTTTAGTGGTGGAAATAAATGAGGGGTCATATGACATATGCTTAGCAATTTTGCATATATTTCTCCTAAGAGCATAGGTAAAGGAAAAAGTTGTTCTTATTTTCTTTGGTAGACACTTCTTGGATTGTTTTCGGCTTGCTTTTTTGACAAGTTGGTGGACTAGTTTGCCAAAAAAGAATTAGCCAAAGCTTTGATAACTTTAGGTTTGGTAATTCTTTTTACCTTTATACCCTCCTTCCACATTTCTCACCTCAACATTGTTTTTCCTTCCATTAAACCCCTTCTTCTTTGTAAGTTTCGATATTCAACTAGCTCTTATCCCTTGTTCCATTCTCTCAACAATAATAACAACATCATGAAAAATATTGGGTAGAGCTAACTATGAGATGCTTATAATATAAGGATTTAAAAGTATTGGCGAATAGAGTCACCATCTATTTCTCTAACAAAGGTAATTATACATGTATTGCCTTATTTTTCCACCTATAAGCATACTCTCATATGATTTCCTTGTTGCTCTTCTCCATCACAATCAAGCTCGTTTGGTCCAGAATGATGTCAATATTGAACTTATATTGTTTCAAGAAAGCATCAACAAGATCACTCCATTTCTTGACCTTTGTGTTATCCAAGGTTATGTATCAGCTTAACATAGAACCAACCAAGCTATCTTGGAAGAAATGGATGTGCAACTTCTCATCACATATCACTTCTTCCATTTTGTTGTAGTATGACCTTAAGTGCGTATTAGGGCATTTCAATCCTATATACTTGATAAATTCCTGCTCCCTAAACTTATTGGACACCATTACATCTGACACTAAACATATCTCAGCTACTCTAACCTGGTCATAGATGTCAAATTCCTCAATAGCCCTCAATTTTTCCTCTTAGACAACCCACTTATCTTGTTTTGGATGATTAGAGGATTCAACCTCTTGGGATCCCTTTATTATTAGATCTATTGTGGTTAACACTTGAGCAGGCATAATCGGGCAAGTCTTCATAATGCTCGTTGTTCTATGTGGTTTAGTAGTAGGATTCGTCCCTAAATTTTATGAATCAAGGATAATTGAAGTTGTTGGGAGCGATAACATGGTTGGTAGCTGACTGGATGTCTATTCCCCAGACTGCGCTCACAAGAGTTGCTCGGGTAAGCTAGCCATCTGAGCTAGACTATTCTTATTGTATTTCATTTTTTTTTTTTGTTATGGGCCTCAAGGTGAGCCTTCTCTTTATTTTCCATCTTTTTATGAAGCCTAGTATTGTAGACTCTAACTGGGAGACCTATATTTCAAATAGCTACCATACACATTCCATAATTCATAAATGCATATGGATTATGATTATGCATGATGATGTATGTTGGATATGGATTTAGCTACATCCCAGGCTGATATATAGCTACCATTCCTATAAAAACAGGTAGGGTTTCGATCCTTTCATAATTGTCGAGACAATTTAGTCTGAGTTAATGCTTAATAAAAAAAACACTTATCACAAAGAGATATTGCTCAAAAGGTTAGGTCTACGACTTTTTTCATTAATACTTAATGAATACTTTTGCATTTGAAAGCTAATATACTCATCATCATCGTTTACATGAGGAAGGCAGAACCTTCATTTTCTACGTCCCTAAAAAAAGCATCAGTCGTAGCCATACTTTATTGATATCAATGAACATCGTTTCCAACCTGCTAGGCATTATGGCTAATTCATTAAGCATAGACAAAGGCTCCATCAATCTACTCATCCATGTTTCTTATCTTCTTCAAGAGTTATATGTTGTTCTTATTCAGTTGAGTGTTATCGGTGTTAATCATCTGACTATGGCACTTGAGCAGTCTGTTCTTTTCTTTAAAATGTTTTGTCTTTGCCTTTTTTTTGTCGAGCTTCTTATCTAACAGGGTGATCTTATTTCTTTTATTATCTAAATTAGTTCTGAAAACTTCGTTAGTTTTTCCTTTGACTTTTGCTTTAGCTAGCTTATTTTTTGGCATCACATGTTTCTTATATAGCCTTTCATACTGCTCAATCTAGCTTTCTAACTCAGCTTGGGTCTTTAAAGACATATCAACCTTTTCTTAGCAATTAGTTTTCATACTTCTTTTAGTTATTTCTCTAAGGACATGATTTTCTTGTCCTTTTCCTCTAGTTATTACTCTACAAACTTTCTCAATTTCTCTTTAGTGAGGAGTTGCTCCTCGAGGGATATCCTGAGGGCTTTACTAATTAATGCTCACCTCCATTTGAAGCTTTTGTTTGAGTGTTTTTATATGTAACAAAAGCTGCAACTGCATCTAAACTGATTAATCTAGTAAGGTTTGAAAATAACATCAACCTAAAGATTCCTTAAGCAAGTATTTTATCACTTTATTCAACATATCTAGAGTCATTCTTCCTCCTTTCAAACACTTCTTCAATCATTTTCCACTTCAGACCACTAACACTTTTTTTCCAATATCACAACCATCGATGACTAAGTTAACAACTTCCGAGACTTTGTTAGAGCAACTTTGACATCATCGTTGTTGAAGACCACTAATCTTGGTAGAGGAGGTGCACACTTTTCATTTGAATCCAAACTTGCTCACTTTAGAGGTCTGTAGCTCTACATTCATTCGTTTGAAAATGTCAACCCGATCAGCCTATAATCATATAATGCAGTGATGACTGATTGGAGACAAGATATTGATGAGTTCATTGAAGAAAATGAGATATAAATATTTGATAGGAGTAGCTAATCTTCGTAGAGGGTGTGTTTCTCAGTTGAATGGTTGTGGCTTACAACCTCAAAGGTGGTCTAAAACACCACATTTATTAGCCTGAAAATGCCTACTTAATTAGCCAAAAATGTCAAAGAAGAAGCTAAATAATGGTTGAATGACAGCGTTGTCTAAATTAAATCCCTAGAAATTAGAGTTTTTAATTTGGGATCTGACAGATTTCATTTTAATTCATATTCTTACAATTTCTTTTTAATTACACCTGTAATTACCTCCCAAACTCTTAATTTCATGCAATTTCACCCTTGCCAAACTCAATCATCAACCCTAAAGTTTAGAGTCATATTCATCTTGGTCCTTGGTTTCTGATTTATGCACTTGGACCCTTTATGACCATCAAACTTTTATTTTTTTTCAATTTGACCTCTGATTTGGTCAATTTCAACCCTTACAATCACACGTCCTTTTCAGTTTGGTTTTGGTTTTTATTTCTTTAATCAAGTCCCTAATTGCCCATCAAACTTCAATATTTATACAATTAAGCCTTTGATTTGACCAAATTAACTCTTTAATATTGCAATTTCACCCCAGACTTTAATTTCTTCCAGTTAAAACCTAAATTGACTTAAAAATTTAATCTTTCTTGCAATTAAATCCATCCAAAATTCTCATTGAGTCCTTACCTATCTAAATTTGTATTTATTTACTCAAAATAAAAATATTTTCACCAATAGGGCCTTTATCAATCAGAATTGGGTTTTTAATTTTGTCAATTTTATACGTTTTAGTCATCCAACTTTTCCACTTCTCACTTTGGTCCTTCACCACCAACTTGGACAATCTTCTAGGCTTTCTTTATGTATATCTTATTGTATTTTGGATTTTTTTTTTAATTTTTCTCTTTTTTATTTTTTTATAGGGTCAAAAGTAGGTAACAACATACGTTATAAATTCAATTGTGGTATGATAAAATCTTTTAATTGGAAAATGGAAAGAAGATGTATGTCCTATGTAAAATGAAATGAAAAATATATAAACTTATAAATCATAAAATATTTATTAACATTAATTAAAGAATAAAGCAAGAAGTCGAAGTTCTTTGTAGGAAGCAAAAGATAGATTTACATGCACATATTTTATCTCGGTTATTCTTTATATTTTACCCTCTTTCTCTTATTTATTTTGGAGGTTAATTTTTGTCACTAAGTACATATGTCTGTTTGTTCTTGTAAATATATCATGCAAATATACCTTACCTATTTAATTTTTAAGAACAATAAGTTTTTAAAATTTTTCTTGTGGTAATTAAAATAAATATTTTTAGAAAGTCTAATAATTTAAATTTCGAGGAAAAAATATATTTATCTTTTCAAAATTCATTTTTCTATTTATGGTTTTTTTCTTATTTTGATGGAACAATGATTTGTTTCTAATAGCTTGGTTATTTGAAAAACAAAACTTAAAGCAATTAAATTAAATATTTCTCAAAGCTCAAATGATTTAAATTAATTAAGAAACAAATTCATTTATTTAGCCAAACCTTCATTTTTATTATCAATTCATTTCTTATAAATTTTTTAGGGAACACAATTGTTTTTTTTATTTTTATCAAAAGCACTATTATTCAAATAAAATTTTATCATGATGTACGAAGTAATTATAAGGAAAAAAACATAAAACAATATTTCATTAATTTTATACGACTATATAAAGATATAAAAATATAATTCATTAAAGAAAATATTATAAAAACTAACAATAAAAAATGATATATATATATATATAGACACAAACAAATAATTGTTTTATAAAAAATTGTGCTTTTAAGTTTCATATATAATCATAACAAGATATCAAATATTACAACACAATGATGAAATATTTATTTAAAAAACATGGACTAATTGAATACATTTTTCTATATAATTATAATTAATTATCTAAATATGATTTTATTGCAAGATATAAAAAATGAAAAAGGACCTAAAGAATTAACCAAAGACTTGCATATGCTTGAAAGGATGATTCATGTGTGCCTAGACTTGCAATGCAAATATAGTTAGGTTGAGAGTTCAAACCCATGTGATTGGGCTTTGAAGCCCATGCTACTTTTTGTAAAAAAGAGAATGAATGATATTTTGTCTTAAATATGTTTTAGTGATTAGAGTTAACTCCAATGATCAAAAAACTAGGGTTTAGGATCTTGAATCTAAACACCCAATTTTCAACTATTTTCACTGAAGAAAATGCAAAAAATATAATATGAACTTCTAAAATTTAATTTCCGACAATAAAAGACATTTTATTCTACCTTGAAACTCTAAATAAAAACAAATCTAAATTTTTTAGGTCTAATCTAGTTTTCATGACATCATTAAAGGTGAAAACTACATTCATTGAGCTCCTATCTTAAAGTTGAATTTACACACACCAAAATCAAAATCAAGCAACCCGAGAGCATTCTCTCTCCTTAACTTTTTCGGTGACTTTTTTTTTTTTCTCAACCTTAAAAGACTGAAATGTAAAAAATATAATTTAGGACCAAAACATAATAACCATTATTAGAAAAGTTCTTTGTTAATTCTTTTATATTAATTTTGATCTTTCATCTCTTGATTTATTTTTTAATAAAAAACTAAAACTCTATTTCATAAAATTAATCGCTAATTTAATGTTAGAGCATTTATCAACATACTAGGAAAGTGAGAGAAAACATATCAAGATAGATTCCAATGCATAAAACCATGGTAACATAACTTCAAGAGATGAAATTGAAAAGAAATAAATTTTTTTTACAAGTGTGTGCACAATAAATTTTAAACAGTAAAAGTGGATGTTGTTTAAGTCAAATTACAAGGATTGTGAGTGTGTACTGTGCAATGAATTTTAAACAATAAAAATGGAATTATTTTTAGTTTTTCATATAATATAATGTTAATTTCTGTGACTTGGTTTGTGCTTTAAAAATGTAGGTACTTTAAATGACTAAAATATTAAAACTCTAGACTTTGATTGGAGATACCGTGGAGCATATTTACATTATGAGGAATGATTAGAAGGATTAGCAAGACAAGAAAATCCAAGATTCTTTCTATGTAGTAACGAAGGAAATGTGCGACTATTATCGCTTAGAAAATCTCTCGATGTTTTAAAATTACTACAAACTTCAACATAAGTTATTTTGATCCAAATCTCTCATTACATAACATTTATGTCAATATATTTTATTTGTTTGAATATTAATACTTTTCTCTTTTTGAGTGATTATTACAAATATTTGTAGAATAATTAATTAACATGCTTTTTAAGTGTAAATGAATTATGTGTGTTTATTGAGAAGGTAATTTAATTTAAGATTATTATATGTGAAGAATATTTATTTTGTTAAATATATGAGTGCCATATATAAGCTAAGATAATAATTTCATCAATAATAAATATCTCTAGATTTATAAGAAAAAATATACTTTATCGATACATTATTAATTAGAAATAAAACCTTGAAATATTGATCATGTTGTGTGTCACACTCGATGTCGTGACGAGCCCATAAAAACAAACAGCGTACATAGGGTAAAAATAAAAAGAGGAGTCGCCACCTAATATTATATTCACTAGAAACCTTAACTAATTTTTAGAGATCTAAGGTAAGGTAAGGAACTAGTTATGCCAAAAAAGAAAGATATTATCACCTGAAAATATATTACCCAAGGTAAGCTATATTGTTAATCTTGTCTTATATTCCTAACAGTTTATTATACTTAATCTACTGATAGTCTATTTATAGGGTGATAGTAGATTTACTATTGTGAGTTAAACTCTGGGTCAAAGGTTAAACCTAACCATTGTATGATATAGTTCAGTTTTTCATCCTAATTTTGGTCAATTGACATTTTTATGTCTGATCACAATATGTGACTATTAATAGTTGATCAAGTCACATCAATGAATAATTAAGAGGGCTAATATCAACCTTAGAAACCTAGGAAAAAAGAGAGAGAGGATGTTAAACATTTGGATTATACGATTGTGGTTCATGGATAATGCTTTGTTCAAGTTTATTTATCCTATAATATCAGGGTTCACTCGTAATTTTTGTTGAATGAGAGTCTTATACCCTAGTCTTAAAGTGTCTAAGTAGTAATCATTATAGGTTGATCTACTGAGTAGTGGGATTTAGTGGTAAAAATGTTTCAAACTTGGTTTGGACAATGACTTCTATGAATTCATTTACCCGAGAATGTGTTGCTATATTTAACAATCACATTGGTGTTTCATTTTTAAAATATTATTGCTCATACTCATTGGGTCTATATGGGGTTAGGTGACCTAGTTCGTGTCCTCTTACAACAAAAGAAATAATATGTCACAGCACATAAAAATTATTGAGAAATTAAACTCATTCATATGCAAAATACTTTTAACTTAATTTGTTTTTTTAACACATTCATATGCAAAATAGACCATTCCAGAAATAAAACTCATAATAAAAATCAAGTGTCACATACAAATTTCACAAATCACAAAGAAACATCAACACACATTAATAATTCACAACAAGACCATAGCATTACACCTCGAATAAACCTATACAACCCAATCCTCCCAACCTCATCGCGGTGTATTGATTTCTATCTGTATTTCACCTCAAAAATAAATTTCTTGGTGGCATCATACCCCCAAGGTTGTCACTCGACAAGTGTAAACCCACAACACTTCAAATATTTCATAAATTTGCAATCAAACCCATAAAAATTCCAATATTGCAACAAAAACACATATCCAAGAAAAAATATTTCAAATATCATAAATCTTTGCAATCATGTTAGAAATCATTTGAAAAATCATTTAAGGTTTGGAACTAACTTTTCAGAGTTGTGATAATCGACCTAAGTGGCTGAAATTGGGTGAAAAAGCTGCTAGAACCACAAGAATAGTGCTAACGCATTTATGGTTCATGCACCCATCATTATTGAGTCATACCACCAAGTACATCGAGTGGGCCTCTGCCTTTTCCTCACTTCCCTATTGATGGTGCAACAAATGAACGTATGTAGAGGGAGATCTACTCCATTAAAGTTTTGGCCTCCTCTTCTTTTTATCAATTCTCTCTCTCTACAGGTGCTTGACACCACCTACCTTTATTGTGGTGCTCGCCATATGTCTAGAATAATGGTTGAGTCAGTATGGTTGGTGCGAGAAAGCTCAACATTAGTGGTGTCAGTGTTGAAGAAAGAAGGGACTCCAGGTTTGGAGAAGGCTCTCGATTTCTCCCTCTCCATAGCGGGTTAATGGTTATGTTTGTTGGTGTTAGTAATGCTGCCATCGATAATGCTAGTGACTAGCAACTAGTAAGGAAGTTGACCATTGGTTGAGAGGGGTTGAGAGAGGACTATCTTGGTGTGGTGGTTAATCGACTAACTAAGTGGTGGTGCTAATATGAGGGAGAGAAACAAAAAAGAGATTGGTGATGATGTTTTTTTAGTGGGTTTAGGTCTTTTATGACAGTAAGTAAAAGAAATGCGAACCCTGTGGATATAAAGATCCAGAAACCCAAGTTCAAATAGACCTTTCCCAATAAAACTAAATTCAGACTTGTCATTGAGCCTAACATAATGATAATCTATATTGAGACATAAAAACTACTGAAACTGAACCCCTACCTAACGCCTATGAAAAGATGTGAATGATAATTATAAAAGATGTTATGAAGCTTGATTAATTCTTTGATAAGTCATAAAAGTTCAATGAAGAACCAAAATAAAAAAAAATTTCTCTCACACATATAATAGATTATTATGAAATCAAAGTCTGTAAAAAAAATAATTATAATATAAATAACCCTAATTATTCTAGGCGAAAACTTCCTAAACAAGGATAAAAAGTAATAAAAGAATTTTAAATAAAATAGAAAAAATAATTTTAAATCAACTAGGAAACTAATACAAATCATGCATAGTAGCTTAAGGACTTTATCACAAGGCCTTTCTGATGTCCAATTGCTATGACAGTTTAAGCGCATATAAAACAAGGTCTCTGGAACCTTCATGTAAAATTTTAGTCTGATCCAATAGTTGGACTAAAAATTATGTTTGTTAGCTAGAATAAAATCATGCATTAGAAAAAATAATCTTCTAGCTACCGAAATTAATTAGCTCGTAAATAGATGGATTAGACCCCTCTTATATATAGATTAAAATAACTAATGTTTGATCATCACTTATTGAAGATGTAGCCTATATAAAATTCATTTTAGTCCAAATACTCTAAATATGCTCATTGAATGTAGCTTTGAGCTTCTTTGCTTTTGACCTTGTAATTGACTCAATTAGAATTTATAATGGATTCTATGATATAGTTTTGATCGCATCAAAGAGAGTTGAGATGCCTGTCACTCATGGGTTCTTCTTCTCCTTTTTAATTATATTTTTATTTTTATTTTCCTTCTGTTCACTCTTCTTTTTTTCTTTTTTTTTTTCTAGCACAATAGTGGTTAGGGTTATATAATGGAGGGCTCCTTTTTTATTGTAAGATTCCTCTACTACTTATAGGCCAAAAGTTTTGTTATTTTTCATCCAACTGCTTGGTTCCCAAGCAACTTGTTTTTCTTGTAGCCTCTTATTTTTTTGCTTCGCACTTTTAGTCCACTTATGCATTTTACTCCTTATTTTGATTTTTTTAATTGTCATTTTTTTGCATTAAAAAAACAACATTAACATCAATTTGATAAAAAAAATTATTAAGAAATAAAAAATAAACATGGATGCGTCAAAAATATATATTTTCTAATTTGATTTTTTGAAAGATTGTGAACAGGAGAAAAATAATGGAAAACTATAAAAAGGGCATACAAATGACCGCAATGCATTGAAAACATGCTATCTCTCTTTTTTTTTTAATATTTGAAAAATATTTTGAAAAAAAAATCAAAATTTGGACTATGACATTGTATCGTAACTTTTCACATAAGAAAAAAATGGAATGGTTTTTGAGAGATTGCAACATACGCGCCATATTGTGTGGGTGATTTACCAGTGCTTTCTTCTCATAGGGTTTGGAATTATTTGTCAGGTCATTGTCAATTAATTTATCACCCTTCATCCTCTTTTTCTAGCTTCAATGAACTTTATGCTGGCATCCTATATATCTCAGCACTTAATTATGACAATAACCTCACACATTATGACAATATTTGGATCCATTTTTTTAAATAAAAAAAATCAGAATTCAAACAAGTTATTTTCATTTAATTTGATATACTTATATATAAAAAAGAAAAAAAAAACTCTCACATTTACCGAAATTGTAACACAGAAACGAATTCTGCTTGTCACCTAATTCAAACTTATGTCAGCTACAATGAAGGAGTGGCGGGAAAGAGACAATGATGACAGCAGAATTGATAGGTGGGTCGTCGCAGCGGTAACCAGAAACGAAAAAGACAATTATGGGTATGGTGTGTTGCTCATTTCAGCCCCATTAATCCGTCTTTTCTTGATTAATACGACTTAACCACCTCTTGTGAATTAATTAATTATTAATTTATCCGATTAACATTCACTCTTTTATCAAAATATAAAATGTGTGTGTATAGAACCGTCTTAAATTTATTACTTCACACAACCAAAAACAAATCAGTAAATATTTTGTTAGTTATAAGATATTATTATATTTCATTAGCAAAACAATGTTTTGTTTAATTATTAAAGATAATAATGATAAAATAATTTAGCAAGATGATGTATTTTAAATGGATAAACTAGTTGATCCATATCAAGTTTTTCTATTTACCAGGTTAGAAAATATAAATTTTTAAGAATATTTATGTTGATATTGAGCGTTTGAATAATCATTTTCAAAATTAGCACTTTCCACCCATGTATTTTTTTATTTTATTTGCATTTTTTTAACGACTTTTAAATAGTGTTATGGTCATTTCATAAAACTAAGTTGTATTTGTACATATACATGTGTGTGAAACAATTCATTTTTAGAAATTACCAATTTTTTACTTGTGTATTTTATTTATTTATTTTGTTTTAATTTTATTGGATTTTAAATAGCATTATATTCATTTCATAAAACTATGTTGTCATGTTTTTACGTGTATAGGTGTATGAAATAATTTATTTTTGGAAATCTATGACTTTTTACTAATGTATTTATTTTATTTTATTTTATTTTTACCACCTTCATAATAGTATTAGGTCTATTTCATGAAACTATTATTTTATGTTTTTACATATAAATGTGTGTGTAAAAATTTGTTTTCAGAAATGGGTAGCTAGTTAGTCATGCATTTTCTATTTATTTTATTTTATTTTACTTTTAATGACATCAAAAATAGTGTTAGTATCATTTATAAAACTGTGTTGTTGCCTTTTTGCATATGCATGAGTGTGTAAATATTTATTTTTTAAAGAAGAATAAAAATTATGTCAACAAGTCTCTTATTTTTAAGGATGAACATCAAACTTTTCATGAATGGCCTAGTTAATAAGTCCTTTATTTTTAGGAACAAACACCGAGTCTTTTCTGATTGACCCTCATTGTGATATTAGAGGGAGACACCCTAAACGAAGGTTCTAGCCATTGTGTATAAAGATAGGTTATCCAACTAAACCGGTCTCAAAAGGTCCCTCATTGCTCATTTAATATACCTCTTATAAGCTAAATTGAGGCTTACAATGCGCAAAGAGTATATACCATGGATTTCTCATTGGCTACTAATTATGACCGAGTAAACTATGCATGAAACCTTGGTGTTTGATGAGTGTTACTTGAGTCAATGACTATTGGTTCACCGTTATTTTCCTATACCTAAAGATAATTTATGTGTTGAAAGTGCTATATAATGAGCCTATATGCATAACTACATGCAAGTTGGTACAATTTTCTAATATAAATATATTATAAAGATGTTTGGTAAGAAACAACTCAAAAATGGAAAACATATGTATATTCTCTCTTATTGCATTTACTACCCGCCTTTATTCTTCAACACCACACACAAGCATTTATATCTTGTTTCCTCCCTTAATCTTTTCAACTTAAGCATTGGAGGATCATATATATTATATACTAGACGTGCACCTGTGCTATACCGCAAGTCCACATTTTTCTCTTATAAAAAACAATGTTTAAGTGTAGCAAACACTTAAAAAAGAAGAAGAAGAAAGATCAACGACTTAGATTATAGCATTGATCGGATCTAATAAATTGATTTTATTTTAATTAGACGATTAAAAAAATAAATAATGATATTAAACAAACTAAAGTTTAGAAAAAAAATCTCTCATAAAACAAAATTGGATAAAAAGGAACAAAAAAACCCCACCACGAGTTATCCTAAGATATCATGATAGACATGTAATCTGGTAATAAGAGGCAAGCTAACCTCAGTTAACCTACAAAACCCATAGCTCAAGTCATGAGAATAAGATAACCCGATTTAAGAGAAACCAAAGAAAACCATGAAGCCATTTTAAAAAAAAATATCGAACAATGAAATTGAAAAGAAAATAAGTCAAAATAAAAAAATATTGATCTACATTAATGCTTCAAATTCGTGACTTGAGTCATTAGAACAAAAAATACATGGAAAAATCAAGAAACTCAATCCTTAGCAAATCAAACATTGAAGGATGAAATTGGAGAAAAATCTATCATATAAAAGATTTAAAAATAGCAATTAGAAGAATAAGAATAACAATTAAAATAAAAAATAAATTAGAATGTAACTAGAAATTTTAAATCGAGGGTGACACCAAAACAAAAATTAACCAAATCATAAAGAAAAAATCAAAAAAATAAGTACTGAATTGAAAAACAATAATGTACCATAAATTTGAATTGAGGTATCAAATTGAAAACCAATATAAATTGTACAAAAAGGTTAAAAAAAAATCAGAAGAATGAGAATAAAAAAAAAACATTGCAAATTTGGATTGAAGAATAAAATTTTAAAAAAAATCAAAACTTTACAAAAGAACTAAGAACAAAACTTTATAAATCAAAAGAATAAGGACTAAATCCAAAAAAATAAATAAATTAAAGGGCTAGTTTGAAGATTTCTAGGCATAAAAACCAAGAAGAGAGAAAAGAATATGAAAAAAAGGGTTGTTAGCGCCAAACTACATGTCCATCGATGACATGAAAAAAAAGAATGAAATTTAAAAAATAAATTTGTATTAAAGTTAAAACTTTTTGTAGTTAAAGTGCAGTCTAATAAATTCATTGTGAATTTAAAATTGAAAAGGTGAAAATGCCTCTCTAGTTGGCGGGTGTGATTTTTTTTTTGCTTCAAATGTAATTTTGTATTTTAATCGTTTAAAAGTAAATAAAAGAATCATATTACCCCCATCAACCAATTCGAATGTTTTTTCTCATGGAGGAAAAATCATAATTTTATTATTCTATAATGAAAAAAATTTATACTGTGAATTTCACCATTCCCTGTTAGCATAATTTTTTTTATATCATATGACTTGTTCTTTAGGAAATTGTGAACGTCTAAACCCCGGGATTCCTTGAATCTAATTTCTCATATATAGCCAGAGCGAGCTTATTTATCATCATTGTGAGTTATTAAGATATCAATTATTTATTTTAATTTATGTAATATGATATCAATGATTACCTCCGAAATAAATATATCTCCAACTTGCTATTAAGTTCTTACAAAATTTAATTGAAAATTGAGCATTAATATGTCGACATGCACGTGCACTCTGCCTGCATCACAGAATAATCAAGATAATTAGCAGAGCTTAATTAATTACGTTAACGAAGCTACCTTCAAGCTACCAAACCATGACAATACATCGACATTGACAAGCTTGCCCCACGATGGGGTTGTCGATGAAAGAACTAATAGCACGATTTGGACTTGCGTTGATGTTTTGTTCCATTCCATTTATTTTATTTTCCATATATATATATATATATATATATATATATATATATATTCATTTCTTATAAATTAAATTATTTTTCATGTGTCAAAACTATATGATATAGTAGATTATTCTCTCAAGGCTCAAGCGTTTAACATAATTTTATCGATGTTTATAAATAATATAGTAGACTAACTATTTTTATCATTAACACGCTAGTTAAAGCCTTTTTATATTTGATTCTTTTCTTGTCACGCACATCTTATCAATTGCAATTTAGTATTAATATATAGTTTCATATAATCTATGTCTACTGTACCTAAACGTTGGCTCCTGGCAAAATCTAACCGTACATCACATACGAAAAATATTAAAATATTTTGCAACAGAACAACAGAATATTCCTAATGATGCAGCTTTCATAACCAATTATTGGAGGAGAAGGGAAGATGTGGGAGGAGTAGAATAAAATTAGAATTAGAAAAGCTATTATCATTTCACACTATGGTTTCAGTTGCTTTTCAAATAATTTTTCATGTCAAAATATATAGTAAATTTTTTTTTATTTTTTAAAAATTATTTTTAACATCAGCACATCAAAATGATTTGAAAACACTAAAAATATATTAATTTGAAGTTAATAAAAAAATAAAAAAATTTAAATTTTTTCAAAAGCATTTTTGAAACACAAAAAAAAATTCACTGTTGCAATAAACAGATCTTTCAATTCATCTCTAAAGGTGTAATTATCATTTTAACCTTCCAAAGAAATTAAATGCTTTTGTGTTAGAGGCATTTAAATCTTTTTACATGATTAATTAGTCATTAAAAGATTGATCGAGGATAGTATAAATGCCTTTACTAATTTTTCAAGCACAATAAAATAACTTAATTATCCTCTCAGTAAAATAATTTAAAGCCTCAACCCAAGAGTATTCTTGTCTTTTTATTTTTTAAATACAAAAATGATAACTTTACCCTTTAAATAATAAATAAATAAATCATGCATCTAAGGGCCTTTTGATCTTTTCAATCTAATTAGTTTTTTGTTATTATCAGGTTGATTGAGAGCAATTTGATCTTTAAAAATGATTTATTATTATTGAAAGAAAACATTGTTGGCACTTGCATGAGAGGCGCCCGTACACTTCAAGCGATGAGTGTGACATCTCTCAATGACCAAAAGGCCTTTCCATTATATCATTAGAAGCGTAACTACGTTCTCTTCATGTTGGTGTGATGTATGTCGGTGGTGGTATGACTGTTTATCTCCGGTGGGTCTTTCTTGTTTTTTTCCCTCTCTCCTCCCCTGAAAAGTACAACTTGGTACTATTTGTTGTTGGTATTTCAAATTTAGATGTTATTCTTTTGATTTTGATTTTTTGTTCTTGACTCTTTGTAAAATTTTTATTTTTTTTCAAAATCTCAATTTGTCATATATTATATATTTTTAATTTGGTTCTTATTTTTTATTTCAATTTTTTTCTTGGTCCTTTTGTAATAGTTTTATTAGTTTAAATTTCATCCTTCAATTCAAATTTATGGTATATTAAGTTTTATAATTTGATCCTCATTCTTTTTTATTTTCTTATCCTTTTGTTAAAGTTATTTTCCTTTTAAATTTCACATTCAAATAAAAAAATTATAGTTGTCCTCGAATTTATTTTTTATTTTGATTTTATCCACATTCTTTTAATTGTTAATTTTTTATTTATTTAGAATGCTTTTATATAATTTTTTCTTCAATTTCATCCTTCATCATTTGATTTATTAAGGATTGAGATTCATGGTTTATTAATGTATAGTGTTTTTGGTCTAATGATCTGGTTTACAATTTGAAAAGTTAACAAGTGTTAACATTCTTTTTTTGGCTTATTTTCTTTTTGAATTTCATCATTCAATATTAGTCTTTATTTTATTTTTTATGGTTTTCTATGATTTTTGTTTCTATCGGATTATCCCGATCTCATGATTTAGGACGCGAGTTTGGTGGGTTAACCTAGGCTTGCTCGCCCTTTATCACCCAGGCACATCTATCATGCTAACTTGAGTTGACTTGCTCTGATTTGTTTTTATCCCTTCTTTATTTAATTTTATCATTCCATATTTTATTGACTAAAAATTGAACAATATCTTTTTTTTGTTCTTGAAAAAAGGGTTTTTTTTCCCATGTTATCCTAGTCATTTCTTTTCATTTACTATCGTTGTCTTTTTTGTCAGATAAATAAAATAAATTCAGCTTATTTAACTAGTCGGGGCTAAACCCGAGTCATTGAGTTTTGTTTTTTTAAAAAAATCTTACAGTACATACTCCTTATTTTTTTTTTTTATAAAATTAAGGATAACTACAATAGAGTCCATAATCTATATAAATCGTGCTAGTCCCCCCTCAACACAATAGACCTTCCCTTAAATACTTGGTTGTCTCTACATGATGTCTTTAAGCATAAGAAAAAATGATGCATTCACAAAAGCAGAAAATGATGCAATGTCTATTATATATACTTGGTTGTCTCTACTAGCAAAGTCTATCAGACATTAAAAAAAAAAACCTAAAAGCTCATTGAAATAGTGTAATAATGCTTTTGTCCTTTTTAATTCAACTATCAAAGCTTGTATTTAGAGGTGAAATTGTCTGTATTAATGATACTTCGTGATTTTTTACAAGTCAACCTTTCTATAGTATAATTTTGATCTCATAACCCAAACCTGATTCAAATTCGATCTTTTACTAAAAATTATTTATTTTAAAATTTATCATTCGATATTAGTTTATTGGGGCTTAAGCTTCGTTATTTATTTCACTTTCTTTTTTATTTATATCACGGGTAACGGTTTAGTCAAGTTAACCCTAGTTGACTAGAATTTTTTTATGAATTTTTTTTAATTTTATCATTTGACATTAAATTATTGGCCCTTGATCTTTTTTATTTTTTCTCTTTTTTTTTGTAGGGTTATCTTGGGTGAGGGTTGTCCAATTAACTTGAGTTAACTCAAAGTTTTTTTTTCAATGTTTTTTAATTTAAATTCAGCCTTTTTTGCTAGGTCTTTTTTTTTTAATCTACTTTTTTATTTTGATCTCATATATCGAGTGACAGGTTAGTCAAGTTAACCCGAGTTGAATCAGGTGTTTTTCTTTGACATTACTTTTATAAAATTGATTTTTTTTTAGTTTCATCCTTTGAGATTAAGTTAATAGGCATTAAGCTTTATGATTTTGTTTCAATTTTATTTCAGCAAGTTGTCTCGATCTTATATCCCAAGTTGCGTGTTAGTCAACTTAACGTAGGTTGAATCAGATGGTGCTTCACTATTCATATTATATTATATAAATAGTGAAACTCTTGAATTTGTTTTTATAAAAATAAACTTTTTTTTCTTTTAATTAAATTCTTTTTCTAGCAGAATTAGATGAAATTACATTTGAAATTATCGTAAAAAAATACCAAATTAAAAGACAAATGACTGAATTATAAAACACATGGAAAAGTTTATTTTGGCCTAAAAGTTTATTTTATTTATTTTCAAGCCATGAATTTTGAGGTGATAGAAAAAGTTGTCAATTTTCATGATTCCAACAACCAAAATGGCTAAGCTTTGTGTCAAATGATTCCATTCGTAGAGAGGAATTTGATGGTGATTGTTTTTTTTTGCCTTTTTCTTGCTGAAAAAATAGATTGGGTCTTTTGAGTTGAGAGACTAGTTTACTAAGTTTCTAAGATGTTTCTTATGTGCTTTTATATCATAATAGATTTTAAAAAATAGAATTTTGAGCTAAAAAACACCATAACACAATTTTGTAGCCACCTCTAGGTGGTTGTAATGTAAGTTAACAGACAACTTGTCATCTGCACCTATTTTTTTTTTAAAAAAAAGTTAATGAAATGTCTTCAACACCTTAGAAAAAATATAAATAAATAAATAAATAAATAAACAAGAATAAATGTGTGGGTGTGGCCTATAGGCCCAAGCATGTTGGCTTTATTTTGTATGGGTTAAGCACTCGACTTGACCCTTCTTTTTAAGTTTTTGTCTAAAAAGTTGTTTAATATGATAATTCACCTAACCATCAAATTTGATATGGTTCTTAAATAATATAATAGGTTTTCATTAGAATAACAACTATTATTTTTTTCAATTATTATACACCTAAGATGAAAAAAAATTAATAGTAATAATAAATTTCTCATGAAATATTGCAATGACATTACAAGAATTTAAAAGGTGGGGTGTGTGTACTCCTATGGAACAGGCTTATCCCACTTCTAGTTTTGCTCTCTCTTAAATTCCAACAAGCTATCTCAATTCAATGTCAAACTTTTCAACTCTTTTAACATATATACCATTATTTTATCCATTATTTTACTCAATCATTTAAAATCTAAAGTTAGTCATTTATCTTCTTTTTTTTGTAATTTGTTTTAACGTCCATATATTTAGTTCAACATATATATTTTCTCCTCCTACATTTTACCAATATGTCAATCTAGACACAACATATATAAAATCATCTTGATTACAAGTTCCTAAATCCATTTATAAATATTACACTAACATTAAAAAACTAGCATCCACACCACTTCACCAATTTTTATATTTTTATTTTTCCAAATTTAACCAACATAACCACGGATCAACAATTTATTTCACATAAGTCACAATCAAAATTAACTCATTTTCATCCGTACAGTTTTAACAACCATAACACAAATTTTTAGGCATTACACGTCTTATGAATCACAATCTTATTAATTCACACACTTTTCTTTTTCACTAAACAATCTTATTAATCTCTAAACAAGTCATATACATCACAACCACTCACTAATTAACACAATTTTGCATTTCTCTTTCAAGTTCACATAAATCCTAAAATTCAATTATTTAAGGCTTTTTAGTTCTAGATGTTAATTGGTAAAATTGAATCATTCGCATGTGATTTTTATAACCCAACATCAATAAAATCAACCCAAATCAACATTAAAACAACAAGTTTATCAACTTTTCGACCTTTCCTTCATTCAATACATATAGTCATCTTAGGTATACATTTAATGAATCATATAAAAACATCCAAAATCAATCTCAAACAATCCTAGCATCATTAAAACATTAAATCTTATACAATATTATCAAATTTCAAGAACCCCAATATCCTATACATGGTCAGTCACAATAGAGATTAATTTCTCAAAATTAATTTCAATTTATCCATAATTACTTTTTATCATGACCTTTCCAATAACAAAACACCAAAGAATTAATTAAATTTTTTTTTTCCCTACCAATATACACAAATGCTAGAATCTTTAAAAATGATGATTTTCTTCCCCTCCACCAAAAACATGAAAGAAATGAAATTAATTGAAGGTAAGTTTGGCCCAAAAATCTCCTCCTCTTTCAAATTTTAAGCTTTCTCTCTCTGTATCACAAACTTCCAACCTTTTTCTATCTCTTTAAAGTTTCGATTTTGTCTTGTTCTCTTAGTAGGACTTCTTAGCATCACTCCCCCAAACTAAAATTTTGAGAGAAACATAAGAAAAATAAAGAAAAGATAGAAGAGTTTCAAGTTTTCTTCTCTTCCATGACCGATGATCTTTCATTGATAAATGAAGGATATTTTTGCTTAATTACAACAATTTCACTCTTAATTGTCCTATGTGTTATTTTCTATCAATTACCCCGTCGTCAGTACTTTTTGGGTACCGATTTATTATTTTATTTCATCCAAGATTTCTAAGCTAATTTACTAGGGACTTTCATATGTAATCATAATATTTCTTGCTTTTAATTTATTTAATTTTTGTTAAGAATTACACAATTTAATGTTGATTTATAAATTTAATTTGGGTCGAGGGTTTACAAATTCATAATCAGTTTAAGTTTTTTTTACAAGTTTTTTCTATACCTATTTTTATGATTAATTTTTTAAAATGTTTTCAAGAAAGAAAAAATTGAAACAAAAAAGATCAAAGTGTAATACAAAGAGAAATCTCATGGCCAATCTCAAATTCTATAGTAAAAGTTCTGTTTATTACTTTCATTTTTTTTACTTTGCAGTCCCTTTAATTTTTGCAATTTTAGTTTAGGTTTAAAAATTAATTTTCTTAACATTTCAGTCCCTAAGTTTGAGATATGAGAAAGAAAGTAGCCTAAAATTAAAAATATTGAGAGATAAAGTTGGTGAATGGTATGGTAACTTTTCAGTGATGAAACTCACCGTTCTTGGTGTCAATAGGTTGCATTCAATAAAAAAAGTTCAATTGAGGTGTTTTTTTCCTATAAAATATATGAAAACATATACCAGATTCCATTTAGATTTTTTAATTTGGTTGGTTTTTGTTTTGTTTTCTTGGTGGTGTTTTTGGGATTTGTAGGTGATTTATGGTGTTTTCAAGGTGTTTTAAGATAAAATTGGTTGAAAATGGATTTTAAAGCCAAAAACCCCCCCGTCCAATTCTTGATCACCACAGTGATGCCTATATTCTAGGTAGCAGCCTAGTAGGCGACAAGTCACCTACCACTGCAAACAACCTATTGCCCGCGTAATTAAAAAGTAGTGGATGATGTGTCATCCACTCCTTAGGCAAAAGAAGAAGAAGAAGAATAAGAAGAGAAAATAACAAGAAGCATGCTTGAGCTTTTTTATTAAGGTTGGCAACGTGGGCTTGACGCATTAGTACTTGACCTCTTCTTTTTATCCCTTTTCATTAATTGTTTATATTGAATTAGCTTTTTTTAAGTAGTGATTGATATATTTTTTTAGTTGAATGCTATTTCAAAGAGATTATTTTGATTTTTCCTATAAAAAAGTAAAATAAAAAGGACAGTTGGTGTAAAACATTTACATGTGCATTTATTTTTTATTTCTACTATGAAGATTACCTTCATGATTTAATATTTAATTAGTGTTAATTTTTTTAGTTCATATATTTATTAATTTATTTTATAAAGTATAAATAACATCTTTCTATTTCTCAATTAAAAAAATAAGAATTAGACTTCATAATTTATTTCGGTTTGTTTTCTATAAGGTTAACACAATTTCAAACAAATATTCTAGCATTGGGTTGATACTTGATTTTTTAAGCGCTAATATTTTTATCATATAATTAAATAAAAAATGAAATTTAAAGGTGAAATCATTGTAAGTTTTGTTGTGAATCTTAACCTCCATATAATTAATTAAAAGTGAGAGAAATTGAGTTCTAAATATAATCATATATACAGACACCACATTTTTCTTCGTCTCTTAATCTATTGAGTTCACATGCATGATGATGTCTTAACAAACTCTAATTTCATTACCCAAAAATAATAATAATACTAATAATAATAACTCCAATTTCGCACTTAAAAAAACAAGGATGAAGAGGATTGTCCTCTATTGTCAAATTAGGCAACATTAGGGGAAAAATGAAAACAATAGGATTAACATATATGAATGTCCGATCACCTGAAACTTTACCGTACACCAGAAAATTATTGGGCTTGATAAAGCTTATTATAGACTTAAAAATAGATGAAATAAAATAAAAATAAAGAGTAGGACAAGAAATCATATTGAAGGGACCTCAGGATCTCATCAATAAGGATATTTTTTCCAACAAAATCTAGTGACTCCTTTGGTGGGACCCTTCTAAGATTTGCTTGCACATTTTCATCTCTATATTTACTTACCAGTTCTGCCTTCCAGTCCCCCTCCTCCCCTCTCTTCTTCAATTCTTCTTAAAATATTTGTTCTCGTTGCAGTTTTCTTTTTTTTTCCCCTCCCAACTTCTGCCACTTATTTTCTATGTTGAAGTAATCTTAATCTCCCAACTTGCCATTTAATTTTGATTTTCTTTAGCTTTTAGCCACAATATTGTAGATTTGTGATAACAGAAAAGAATTAATATTAAGTTGTCACAAGTACTGACAACTTTTGTGTACCCCCTGAACAATGAAGGAGAGTGGTCGAAAACTTGGTGCACTTTCGCCATGCGCAGCATGCAAGCTTCTTAGAAGGAGATGTGCTCAAGACTGTGTGTTTGCTCCTTACTTTCCAGCTGACGAACCTCAGAAGTTTGCCAGTGTGCACAAGGTCTTTGGTGCTAGCAATGTCAACAAAATGTTACAGGTTTAAATCCATGCACCCGATCTCTTTCTCCACCTTCTTTTTTAAATATATAAGCAAAATATTATGTAATGTTTATATTATTCGAACTCTTTCTAGAAATCTTCTCTCTTTTCCCTTCTGATTCTCTTGGAAGAGGCTGAAGGAGCATAATTGTGGAGAACAATATTGTTATTTGGTACAATATTGGAGGGCCAAGCACGATCGAGAAGGGGATGATGATACCAGAATTTAGTGAAAATAGGGAGAAAATAAAATATAAAAACTATATTAAACTAATTATGAAACTTCAAATGTTATAAAATTTCAGGATTTTGCTAGCTCCCCCTAAAGTTTGAAAATTTTCAAAAATCTCAAAATTTATAAAATAAGCCCTAGCAATATATGAAGTCCCTTCCCCGTTTTACAAAATCTGCCTCGTGTTTAGAGATTTACCATACTATAGTTTACTCACACACACACACACACACACACACAGAAATATAAAGCATTCAAAAAGTAGAAAAGGTCTTCTCCCCTACATAATTTTCTCCTTTAGTTCGGTTATAGTGGTTAGTTTCAGTTGGATAAAGACCCCACTATAGGTAGGATTCCAATTCCATATTCTATTTCAAAGTAGGGAACTGTTGACCATTTGATTCCTTAATTAGTACATAAAAGAGAATAAAGGATCACAAATTAATTAGCTTTTACCTTTTTTTTTAATTGCATATTTATGTGAAATCTAGAGGATAAAGTAAAGGGCTTAATCTCCTCTTTATGACCACTGGCTAGTAATTAGCTTTTTGGATAAGTAAGGCTAAGCTTTTGTTTTTGGAATTCTCATTTTAACCAAAAAGAAAAAGGGTTGTCTATCTATCGATGCATTAGTAGAAACATTTTTTTGTTTAGGAATCAATCGATCGAGACCCAAATTTTTGTGGGAATGTTGTGTACCCTCAACTTTGGGAGTGTATACTCCACGCGATAGGGAAAGGGCCTTCAGTCCTGTGATGGCCACAAGAATTTGAGTAGAAACATAAGCTTGGCAATTTGACCTATCCGGAAATTAATTAGCTACAAATTAATGGGTTATGCTTATAATTTGTGCAAATATTTGCAGGAATTACCTGAGCACCAACGACGTGATGCAGTAAGTTCCATGGTGTATGAAGCAAATGCAAGGGTTCGTGACCCAGTTTATGGTTGTGTTGGTGCAATATCATCTTTGCAGAAACAAATTGATTCACTACAAACCCAGTTGGCACTTGCACAAGCTGAGGTAGTGCACATGAGAGTGCGGCAATTCACTTCTTCTTCCAATCCAGGAGCCATGGACATGGCAGTTGATCAGGCCACCTTGGGAGAGTCTCTGTGGTCATGCTAGTTTTTACCTGGCATGCCTGCCTTCCCTTTGCTATATACTTATTGACTATCATGGCTAGCTTGCATTATTCTCAGAACTCTATCGTAGTCCTTTTTCTCTTTGCATCTTTATGCACATATCTACCCGATCACGGGATGTTGCTGCCAATGATCATTAACCATATTGTAAATACTTGGAAACATATAATCATAAGTTATCACTAGTCTAGTTGAATCTTGTACAGCACTCATTTGTCTTTTTACCTCATGTCTACTACCAGATTAATTATTGATCCTTTTTTTATTCATGATTTGGTGGTGTTTGACAGTTTTATAAGTGGGGCAATGTTATATATCCATTGTGATTGAAATCTGAGACTTCAAAAAAACCTTGTTGGTATACGATTGAATTAATTATTGTTGTATAAAAAATAGATCAGTGATTATTATTATTTAGTTTATATTGATGTCATTTTGAATTCAAAAGTTTAATCTGTTAAGTGAAATCTCAAGATATTATTTATATTATTTTTTAATACACTCTTTCAAGTGAAACTCTTTTGAACTTGAAACTTGCACAGACCCACTACCTTGTACTTAATTTTTATCAAATAAATAGGTATAGTGAGATTCGAATTCGTAATCACTTGGTTATCAAGACTCTGATACCATATCTAAGAATTATCTCAACCCAAAAGTTTAAACTGTTAGGTGAGGTCCCAATATATAATTTATATTATTCTCTAACAATACCAGACATGTATACAAACTTACAAATAGATATAAATAAGATCCTAATATGCAAACTAAGAGCATGTTTGGGAATGCGGTTGAAACCGTATTCCTTTAAAATATGATTTTTTGTTTAAAATTAATTTTTTATATATTTTCAGATCATTTTGATATGCTGATGTCAAAAATAATTTTAAAAATAAATAAAAATATTATTTTGATACATTTTTAAACGAAAAATACTTTAAACTGCAAGCATTACTATATTTCCAAACAATATTAAACTTAAACTTAAATAATGTAAAGTAATTACTTATTGAAGCTCTTAAAGTCTAATTAAGTTGAATTTAAGTTGTTATGAAGGTTTAATTCTTTGTAGTTAAGGTTTTATTGCTTCCTATTTGGTGTAACAGAATGTATACAATTAGCATTCCAAAATTGTAGCAACATTATCTTATTTAGAAGTATTTCTAAATAAATTTCATGAACTCAAAGAAATAATACTCAATATTTTTATATAAAAACTGAATTTAAACTCTAGAATGTGAGAAAAACAGAGTAAAACAAAACTTATAAAATAAAATAAAACTAAGTTGAAACTGAGGTGAAAGAAAGTAATAAAATTCTGCAAATTTGTTTTCAAAAACACTCATTCAACCGTTTTATAAAGGATTTTAAAATCAAAATCGATATAAAAATAATTCTAATAATTACCATAATAAATTCCCTATATTATCAACCTTATTTTGATTGGGTCCCTCTACCATTTTGATTCTTTGAGTCATCATGAGAATTTTGATTAATAAACCCTAAAAGGTAAGAACATCCTTGTATTCAAGCCTATTTATACCTTTGGGCCTTTGGCAGTACAGAACTGGATCATTGAAATGAGCCATATTTAAATAGTTTAGAGAGTTGTTGCCTCAAATTAGGAGGCTCCATTTCCATGCTGTCCTCCAATCCTGCGATTCAATTGTTGGGATTTTAAGAGATGTGGAGACAATCAAGGGGGTGTTTTGTGGCGGTGCAGCCAAATTTTATTATTATTATTTTATATATTTTTAAATTATTTTAATTTAACGATATTAAAAAAAAAAAATTAAAATAAAAAAAAATTATTTTAATTTATTTCTAAATAAAAAATACTTTTAAAAAAATAATAACTTCACCCTCTTGAACACCCTTAAACTTGGTTTCAATAGTTTGCAGCCATATGTTGGTTTTCTTTTCTTTTTTAATGAACAAGATAAGATTGGTTTTCATTGACGAGGTAAAGCCATAAGCAGTCGGTGGTTCCATCACCGGTGGAGTACAAAATCCAAGACATATATAATAAGGCGTCTCCGCCGAAACAGAACCTTGAACAGAAATAAAGCCTCCAGCCCATGAATTATAAAAGCAAATAAAAACATTTCCGACAAGAGCATCCTTCCAACATATTTTTAAGGTATACTCGGATCAACTCAACTTATATATCAACTGAAATTAAGTTTTCTTCTTCTTCTTTTAGATTTCAAGAGCGGTGTGGAATATGATTAAGCTATATTAATAGTCGGGTGTCCGTACGAGGGTTTTCTTAGGAAGAGATGCAATATGTGATGGCTTACAAAAATAGAAATTTACAAGTCATCAAAGAATGGAATTTAACAAGACTTCTCCCTCTCTCCCCCCCTCTCTCTCTCTCTATGATCGTGATGTTCCATCATCTTGTCAAATTTCTTCAAGACTTTTTATCAATCAGGATCGATATCCAGCATAATAAAATAGAGAAGGGAAAACCCAAATGAATGCATCTAGACCTACAGCCATGAAGACGGTGGAAATTAATAATGAATAGACATTCATGTCAATGGTAGAAAAATGCTCTCATGACCTCCTTTTAGCTAGTATGAACATTTTTGCCCACTCATCAATGATATCGTTGTAGTTGCTTCTTTTACCTTTGTGTAGTGCTCTCTGATCATTGACTTCGTTATTCATCAATGCTATTATTGCGACATCGATATGGGATCAGATATTAGAATCTACATGACTACAAAAGCATATATATACAGAGCCTCATCATGAGCCTTATTTTTACCATCGAAACATAGACCCCAAGCTAAAAAATATAGTTTCCAGAGAGATGACCAATTTTGAGATTTTGTTTTCAATCTTTGAAAAGGAATGTTAGGATATAGGAAGGAGGGTAAGCTGTCAATATAACGAGCAGCTTGGGTTTATAATCTTCGTGCTTGTTCGAGAATGCAGTTCAACTTATATTTCATGAATGTTTTTTTTTTTAAATTAAAATTTTTAGTATTTTTAAATTGTTTTGATGTATTGATATCAAAAATAAATTTTTAAAAATAAAAATAAATATTATTTTAATATATTTAAAAAAAATACTTTAAAAACTAACTACTGCATGCCACACTATAAAATATTCTATCTTTAAAAAGCAGGTTCTTGCACGACATGTGATCAGCATTTGCTAGTGGTCCACGAGGATGGATAACCACACGGTTTCACAAGTTATTATCTCACTCCTTAATAATGAGCCATCTTTATAGGTGAACGTTATCTGCATTGAATAGCTTAAGCTCAATATAATCTTGTAGTTTGTTGCCATGTATTCTCTTCAATATATTTCATTTCATGTGTTTTGTGTGTGTGTGTGTATATATATATATTGATTAGACAATTAATTTTAGCTAACTAATCATAATATAATAAATACAATAGTAATAATACAAGAAATGATTGAGCCTAGCTAGAATTATGTTTAATCATATTGTTTTAATAATACTTCCCTGCAAATGAAATGGAGAAAGGCACCGTAATAATTCAACTTTATTTGTAGAAACATAAACCAAAAAAAATGAGAGAGGTGTCGATCGCACGTCTACGACGTCGCAGCAAATATTTCACTTCAATTTAAATGTATTTATCTGGTAAATATGGAGAGACAAGAAATTCTTGTTTTTTTATCAGTGGAAAAAGAAAATTGAAGTCGCCACCTAGTATTTTGATCACTAGGAACCCTAGTTGATTTCAGAGATCGGGAACGAGGACTAATTGTGTAAAGAGAAGATATTAGCACTCTAAATACACTTTACCAAAGGTAAGTTATATTGTTTGATTGTCTAATAAAAAGCTAATGTGTTATTATATTTTTAATTGTTGGTTTATTGAGCAATATGATCATATCAAAAGCAATAAATTGAAGATGGAGTTCCTTTTAAGTAACCTCTTCATGAAGAAAGTGAGAATCAATCTTCACATGAGCATGGAAAAATAGATTGATTGATGTATAAATGACTTTTAAATTATCACACTACCGAAAAGAGAAAAGGAGGAGATGTTTAAAAAATACCAAGTTCTTGAAATAGAGATCTGACCCGATTTTGTTCGCAACAGTACCTCAAGAACGCTGTGCCTCAAATTCTGAAAATGAAAGCTTGGCAGAGAAGGTCAACCAGTACATAGTTCCTCTGTGATCCTATGGGACCTGAGCACAAAACTATGGCAATTATGGCTTCTTATTTCTAATCTCTTTGCGCGTGGGGCATAAATGTGGGAAGATAAGCCTATTATCACCGACAAATCTAGCCGAAATGATCCTCTGATTGATCTGGGTTCGGACTCGATAGCTGAAAATTATCATTGTCATAAATTATATTTTTATATATGGCCTGAACCCACTTTAGTATATATCGTAGCTCTCCCTTCCCTTGAAAGGACGCTGAGCTCGAAATTCTCACATATAGGACTCATCATCTTTCTTAATATTCACGTAGCCAATGCCATTTTGCATTGACAAGGACTTGACTCTTGTTGCTAAATAGGTAGGCATGTCCAAATTTTGAGTGGGATGCATAATATCAATGCCTATATAGGAAAACTTTCCACCTTTTCACTTGAGTTCAAGAGCCTATATAGGAAAACATGGCTTCATTCAAGTTTCCATAGATTGAGATTTTTCGTGTGTGTATTGATTTTGCAAATACATTATTTTCTCGGGCCATTAAACTTCAAATATGGCTTAAAGTTTGAGTCATGATGATCAAAAACAAATCACGCCTCGTCAATCTTTATACCACTTCTTTTAGGCTTGCATTAGTTCTTTTCTTGCATTATGTCATGCGTCCATTCTAAAAATCTATTTTTTTTTTATTTTTTTTATTAAACTAAATACTTTTAAAAATTCAATCGATTAAAATTTTAAAGTAAAAAATATATTTCTTTAGTCAGAACACCCTTTTTATTATTCATGCCATTTTTTTATGAAAATGATTTTTTATTCATAGGAAAATTATTTGAATAAAAACTTAAAGCTTTTAAAATAAATGATTATAAAGATTCAAAATTCAGTAAAATATATGCGTTTCTCTAATCTAAACCCCCCTTTTTTATTCATTTAAGTTTTTTTATTATTTTAATGACAATTTTTTTTTATATCAGAAATATGGTTTTTCAACTAAAAACTTATTATATTATGTAAAACAATTTTCAACAAAGAAACCAAAAACAATATTTTGATTATTTATATTGGATTGTTTGAAAAATAAAATAATCATTAATTTCAGAAAACTCAATAAAAAATTATAATAAAAAATAGATATTTTTGTCATTCATGAACTTTTTTAAAAAATAATTATATATTAGGTTCATAAACAATTATTTATAAAATAATTGTTAATATTCCCATAAAAAAAACTAATCTTATTTTAAAAAAGTGCATAATCCATTTTCATATATCATTTCAATAATTTTATTTAAAACAATTTTATTTTAAAATAAAATAATTAAAGAAGAAAAAAATATTTAGGGCCTAAAACATGGTGGGATGGTGCTAGGCCTAGCAGGTTACGCTCATGCATCTTGCCTATCAAAAAATTCTAGGTGAGCTTAAGCTAGAAAGCAAAGGCTCGTATACCTAGTTTTTTTTTAAACTCTGTCTAAATAGTTATTTAAAAAAAATAAATGAGATGATATATCGTTTATCTATGTAGATGACATGTCACTATTGCAACAAATTCTAGCCACCTCTAGAGACTAGAAAATTGAGGTTCGGGTAATTTTAATTCAGAAACTCGAATCTGTTTTCAATCCTCGAAAAATTCTCTAATTGATAAAAGAACTCAAAATCAAAATAAAAAAAAAAATCTTTGTGAAATCTAATCTATTTTTTTTTCTAGCATGATTAAAGAGAAAAACTTTCTTCCCTTTCCAAGACCAAACCATTAATATCAAGATCAATTTTTTATGACTGGAATATGATTGACTGAAATCTTTCACTCTCCTCTCTCAACATTCAGAAGTTGAAACATTATAAAAATGATATTTAGGATCGGGATGTAAATATTAAAAACTACAAAGACTAAATATGTAAAATGAAAAATTGAGGGAACATATTGTAAAAAATGGAAAATTGAAAGATCATATTTCAATTTAGTGTGCCTAGATTTTTCACTATAAATGTGCTATAGCAATCCACCTTTTTTTAGTTTATTTTTCAACAATTACCTGCATTTCTAATCTTGTTCAATTATGTTTGTTATCCTCTTTTTATTTAAGCATGGCCTTTTCCTTAGCATAGCCAATAAAAAATATTTATGTTGCTCATAGAGTAACTAACGGTATTTATTTGAATAGTATAAATATAGTTTTTTTAGCTTATGAGCACTTCAATAGTAAAAAAACCAATTGTATTTTAACATATTTGATATACAATTATTTTCACAATTTGATATAATCTAATTGACTTGAAGAGTCTAAAAACAACCTAGACGATTCTCATTCAATCTAATATTAAATGATAAAATTGAAAAAAATCAATTAAAAAAACAAAAAAAAACCCAAATCAACTTAGGTGAACTCTCCAAATTCATGACAAAGGTTACGAGCCCAAAATAATCTCCTAAAAACCAACAAAAAAAAATATAGATTTTTAAAAATAAAAATATAAACTAGCGGGAAAAGGAGATTATTGCAATGAATAGTGTTTTAGTATTTTTTTTTTGCAAGAAATGTAGCAATAACATTTTTGTAAGAGAAATGATAAAATAACATTTTGATTAGCACTTTTCTCGGAGCACATAAAATAAGCATTGAAGAGCTAATATATATATATATAGCTCTTCATTAAACATTTTCATTGCATATGCTCTAAGAATATCTATTTCTCTATCTACTTGTATTTATTTATTTATTAAAAAAATAGGCTTAAGAAGTAATTAATAGGATGTTACTAATTACTATCCAAACACCATAAAATGTTTTATTTTGGAATAATAAGATTTTATTAAAATATTGTTTTTTAATTAATAAAATTAAAAATTAAATTAATTTAAAAAATAAATTTGATAATGATTAATGAGTCATATAAAAAGATATCAATACTCTTGAAAGCTAGTATTAATTTTTTTCAAAGTGGAGAAGGAAAATCGTTATTATATTATTCCAATGAATAATATTTCTAAGTTACAACAACAGTAATCTCCCAAGACCAATTAACTTCTTTTAACATTGTTGTGACTATTTTTAAGACTAAGTTAGATATATACCAACATATGAATACTACCAAGAAACCCTAATGTCACTATATATGATTACAAGTCTACAATCAAATTCTATATGAATGCATGTGCAATGGGGTCCCTTTATGACAATGATAAATTGAGGATGTTTCAAGACAGTCACTTCTAGGTAAGTGCTTTCTTACGATTGTAAGAATGCTTGCTTCCGACACCCATTTGCCTTCTGGGGCTCTATTCAAGCTCCTTAATAATAATGTAAACATAGAAGCTGAAAAGGCACTATTTTCCAATGCTTTGTTATGCTCATGCAGTCATGCTGACTTGTGTATGAAATGCAAGTGTGAGACTGCTTAAATACTAACCATTTCTCGAACAAAAATTTGAAAAGATTAGAGCTTCATTTCTTGTCAATATAGTTTGACTAGACGTGCCTTGGATTCCGTAAATGTCTTTAAGTCATCCTTCATCTCCCAATATAGTTCCTCTAGCACCCTCAACTACATCTATTGATTCTGTTATTGCTCTTCCTATTATGACTTCATACTATAAATGGTTTCCAATAATTGAGACGTTCTCGTTCCAGCTATCATTATTTGCTAGGCTTTGATACCAAAAATTATAATAATTCAAACAATGGTTTGAAAGATAGAAGGGAAAATTGTTATTTAGTAGACTAAATTGAAATATTATAAGACATGAATTAGAAGAAAATGTTTTAATTAGAGGTACTCCAGGCCTCCAAGGATTAATTTGACTCAACAAGAATTCAAGCTAACTCCATAAACTACTTTCTTATCCTTAAATAATTGAAATTAAGGATTAGAAAATAGGTTTAAATTTTGAATTGAATTAATTTGAATTTTAAACTAGGAATTAGGATTGATTGGATCTTTGTTTGCGGTGTCATTTTAAGAAGTTTTGTAGGTTGTTTAGTTTAGTTATGTATCAATTCCTGATGGCTTGTTGTTTCTTGAACATCTATTTATCTAAGTTGATTGGTGGTGCAATCTCAACCATCTAAACATCTCTTCCACTTCCTTTTTTGAGATTTCAATTCCTTATATGTAGAGTTCTTCCATTTTTTTATTCTCAACAAATAATTGTTGTTTCTTGAACTTTATATTAGGTAAATTTATTAAAACTAAAATGAATAACAAACTAGTTAGTATGATTTAATTTAGTCACACTTAATAGTTAAACTATCTAGAATATATTTTCTTTGATAATTTTAAATAATGTTCATGTAATTACTAGTTATATGTTACCTTTTTTTATTACTCAATCATAAAAAGAATTTATTTGATCAATTTACCCTTGAACTAAGATTTATTATCTATTATGTTAAATATACTTTTTTTTCTCTAATTTTTTGGTAAAATAGTTCTATAACTAGCTTAATAACCCAACCAGCTAGTACAACTTAGTTTTTTTGAGTCACTATATAATTGGTGTCGCACGTGTGCGGCGTCGCGGCGAATATTCCTCTTCATCAATGTATCTGCCAAATATGGGGAGACAAGGAATTCTTGTCTTTTATTAGTGGAAAGGAAGAAAGAGAATCGCCATCTAGTATTTTGGTCACTAGGAATCCTAATTGGTCTTAGAGATCGGGTACGGGGACTGGTTGCATAAAGGAAAGGTATTAGCACCCAAAATACGCCTTACCTAAGGTAAGCTGCATTGTTTAATTGTTTGATAAAAAACTAAGATCTTGTCGTGTTTTAAAATTGTTGGTCTATCTAAGGTTTAAGAAAAGTCCTCCTCACTAAGGAGGTCCTTATCTTATCGAGTAAAAACCTAATCGTTCTAATATCTATAAAAGAAAAACCTTTTTAATATCGAGAATATGTTTTACGTATAAATTTGTAATTCCGGATATTAAAAGAAAACAAAATACTTTTTTTGAAATTTTTGAAATTTTGGCCTAGTTCTCGTGACTTAAATAAACTGGTTATTAAAGCCAAAATGCATGCTAAAACATATATTTTTTTTTTGTTGTATGAAAATACGATGTAATGATTTTTTTTTAATCTTTGAGAGACTTGGCTGTATGCATGAAAACAAAAAATATATTTTTTTTGTTTTATAATTTTTTTTGCAATGTTTTGACAAAAACCAGGTATTTTAATACTAGATTTGTATCTTTACGGTATAAAAATACAAACCAATATTACGCAAAATAGATAGAAAAATACAGGAGAAAATCATAAAAAAAATTTAGAAAGATTTTTTAGAATTTAAATTTTTTTTAAAAAAATTGAACGGTGGGTTACTCTCCACTATTCTCATGCAACATGAACAACGGAGACCACCAAAGAAGAAGAAGAAGAAGAAGAAGAAGAAAGGGAAGCAGAAGGAGACTGACCTACGGTGGAAGCTTGGCTGCGACGAGGAGGTTCGGCTGGTGCAAGCGGTGGCGGCTGACGGTGGCTGCGGCAGGAAGAAACAAGAAGAAGAAAATCTGCAGGGGGATAAGACTGACAGTTGTTGTGGCTGGTCGGTGGCTGTGTTGGCTTCATGTGGTGGAGATGGTGGCTGAAAAGCTGATGGTGATGACAGTGGTGGTTGGGAGGCGAAGAGAGATAGAGTGTGAAGAGACAGACGATAGAAAAGGAAAAATTCTAGGGAGGAAGGCTGGTTTTCGGCCGTCTTTGGACGCAATTATGTCTACCTATGGAGCATGAAGATCAAATATATTTATAGGCGGTGGAAGAGGGACACTTTGTCTCTTTTGGTGCAAAATCTCAGCCCTTAGTTCGACCGGAAAGCATCCCAACCATTGGCTCAAAGTAGCAATGATGAACTGTCAGTTTTGTGCAGGAAAAATGGCTGGTCGGGGTGGCCACTTTGGGGCAGTGCCACCGCCTCTACAACCTCGATCAGCCCGAACGGTTTATCCTAGCGTGTAGTCAGGTGTCAGGGGATTGTTTCCGTGCAAGTTTCATTTAATTTGGGGAAAAAACGAGACGTCAATCGCCTTGAAAAGGAGCCCCCTCGGGCAGCCTTGTTGGAGAAGAAGATGAATAGTAACTTTTCTGTCAATTGCACTTTAGTCCTTCAATTTATGACTTATCTCTAATTACACCCCTGATGAACTTTAACTCAAGCCCCAGATTTCAGCGCCCTTTTCTCTTTGGTCCCTGGTTCTTAATTTATTCAGTTAAGTCTCTAATTGGCCATCAAACTTTAATATTTATGCAATTAAGCCCCTAATTTAACCAAATTAACTCTCAAAAATTCTAATTTAACCTCAGAACTTTAATTTCTATTAATTAAAGCCCAAATTTACTTAAAAATCAATTTTTCTTGCAATCAAACCTTTCATAAATTCAATTAAACCTCTAATAAAATTTAATTGAATCTATAAATATTTGTTTTTGGACCTTTCTTCTTCAAATTGAATTTTCTTTGTCGACTGGGCTCTTCATTTGTAAAAAATATATTGTCAAATTTTAATCTTTGAATTTTTGAGCCTCCTCAACCAATTTCTAGCCATTTTCTAAGCGCTAAACATCCTCTTCTCACTGTTATTATTTTTTGGATTTTTTTTGTTTTTAGTCCAAATATATATTTTTTATTTTTGGAAGAGAAAAAGTGAATTTAAAGAATAACCCAAACATGGGTTATGACAATTGGTCTTTTCCAATAACTAAACTAGTTCATCTTTGATCATCGATTCTCCTATCAGGTTAAATAGTACCCTCTAGCTAGAAAACTCAGTCTCTTAGTACAACATAATATTTGGGGAAAAATAAATAAAAAAAGATAACTATTGTCTTCTAAACAAGTGTAAGAGAGTAATATCTATTTTGAGACCTTACCTAACAGTTTGGGTTTTTATTTTATTTTTTGTTGAAATGATTTTTTGACATAGATATTTAGAGTCTTGAGATAAAATGATTACAAGTTTAAAACACACCATCTTTATTCTCTTTTCTAGTTAAAATTAAATTTTTAAATATAACATAGTATAGTGATGGGCATGTGTAAGTTTTAAACTCAAAAGGTTTTTACTTGCGAAAATGTATTAAAGAGTATAATACAATTTTGAGATCTCACCTAACAATTTAATCTTTTAATTTGAGATAATTTTTTATTTTAAATTCAAATTTACATGTAGAGAGTTCTCTAGAATTTGTAAAAGTTTACCAATAGATAAAAGTTGATGGTTATTCAGGAAACTAAAAAAAATTGATGAAATGGATGGTATAATTTTAGATTGGAATCGAATTAAAAGGGATATGGAAATTGAACACAAGCACACACACACATATAATGAAATCGTTGAAACTTCATAGAGATATTGGGCTTTCCATAACTAATTTTGGGTTTAAGTACTGCTTTCCTGCAACAAAAACAAGTTTTTTTATGTAATTACGGACCTTCTAATAATTAAGTTAGTGGATTAGAGAGGAGAAAAATAAGGAGAAAGAAAAATATGAGATGAGGGAGAAAAATGATTCGGTGTGATGGTGAAGAAGTTATTATGAGTTAATTATTGTGGGGATGATTTAGGATATTTAAACACATGCTCATCTAATATCACATGACTTGACGATGAGAGGAGCAATGGTAGCTAACCTAAAAAGACGACACGTAGCAACGATTCTCCCAACAATTAGTGATTATTCATATGTTTTCCTCACCAATAAAAATATTTTTGTGTGGCGTTGAATATTATTTCATCAAGATATTAACTAATGAAGATATATATACAAGTACATGCAAAATATTTTTTCAAGCCATAGTTACTTTTGAAACAAACAATGAGAGGCCTCATGCTACCTAATAAAAAAACCTTATTTTGTGTGCCTGTGATTACAAACTGCTTGTGGTCTAGTCAATTCTGGGTTAATTTAGGGGTATTTTTTTTTATTCAGGCTAATGTCTGACCATGTGGAATGAGCCGACCGGCTAGGTTGTTGTTTTTTTAACCGATCAATATATATATATAAAGAAATTAAGGCAAGATAATTTGGTTAATTGAGGCCTTGGTCCAGGTTTCCCGTCAAATAGTTTACTGTTGGAGAATTAAGAAATTACTCGCGGCGTTCAGCACTGCATTTGTCATGAGTTTTTATGTAAAGCCAGAAGCTAAAAGAATATTTGACTTCAAAGAGAATAGGTAAAAGAATGGCCCTACATTCACTGGCCTTTAAAATGACAAGACCTGTAAAATATTCCAAGCTCCCTCTCCCTCTCTGTGTTTGTGTTTTATTAAAGGAAACTACTAGAAGATCAAGCAGAGAATAGATAAAGCAGATGTACAATAGATAAAAACAGCCAGATAAGCATATATAATACTAATATTTAGGCACCGCAGAGTGCAATGCTTGCTTCATCTGAAAAAAGTTGTTCTAACTCACTTTTAGGACCTGAAAAAAGTACTTATTCTTTAAGTCATAATAGTTCCTCAGGTGTTATTCCTTTTGGAAGGTTAATTTGGAAGATAAACAATATCGCCCAGAACACCCATTTCTCTTCCCAATCGATCAAAACCTTGTTTTCCACTAAACCAGTTGCAATTATGGCTTCAAGTTTCTTGGATAGTAGATAGGTCCACAATCATATATTTAATCCAGCCATTATATATAGAAAATGAGTACTAATTAATGTAATCAAATTAATTAACCCTTTGATACTTGGCTAGGCAAGCCAAAAACACCAAGACGACACCTTTGATATCCTCATTTACAACATTAATTGCAAAAGTGTCTGATCACCACCATGCTTTCATGTCCTTGTTGATGGAATATTAAGAGAGACTGTCATGGTGATAGTGTAGTACTATGAACTTCCTTTTCAAATCCAACTGAAGAAGTTTCACAACTGAAAACAACCCACCATGAAAGTGATGTTGTCCTATAATAAATCAAACACTAGCTTGGTTAGAAAGTACTTTTGCAAGCAAAAAAAAACACATGCCAGTCATCTCCAAGCATTCCTACATTAATCAGTTGTCCATATTACAAGTCATCCAGCAATATACGGTACATACACAAGACTTGCCAAAGCCTCTTGCAGCCATTGTTCATCATCATCATTATCGTTCTTGATCTGCAAAGTACACAATAATTCTTAGATTCATAAAAATTTAATCTTGACAACTTGTATGAATTTCCTTCTTCTTCTCTTTTTGTGAAAGGAGAAAAACTCGAACTCATCAAAACCTTTAAGAAAAACGAGGAGGGTAGTTGAACTAAGATTAATTAAGGTGTGATAATTGATTGGTTTTTAGAGATGAAGAAAACAATGATGATAAAATATAAGAACCCACAAAAAAAATAAAAATTTACTATACCTGGACTGCATTGCTAGTGCAATATGTTTCTTTTCCATGACGGAGATAAGGAATATTATCATCATCCTTCTTAACCTCAGTTTCTTCTTCAAATATTTCATTGTTCCTAGCAAATCTCCCGCGAACGCGAACTCTGCGGTCAGCTAGGGTTTTTCGGCAAGCATACTGTAATATTGTTGCAGGAATCATATACAGGTTAAATTCACATCTTCTAAATATAGGATTAAATATGAAATGGGTTTAACTGAAACTTAATTACCTTGATGGTCTTGTTAAAGTTCCTTTGGTTTCTCTTCTTCAAATACCTTGAAATTCTGTCTTTCCTCTCTTCCACCGTGTACCGGCCAACCTTGGCCATATCGGTGCTTTCTTTGGCTGTTATTAGGTTGTATTCCAGGCTCTGAAGGAAAATTAACAAATCATGAGCACCAAAAAGAACTCTATATATGCTTAGAAATTGAGAAGTAGAAAAATCTTTCTGAAAATTCTATATATCATCATGCAGAGGAGTCTTACAAAAAATGTGCGTGCCCAATTTTCTTCAGCAGCAGGACAGATCACAGGCGTAAAATTTGGCGAAAAACCATCACAATCCTCCCCATATTCACACACATCCGATATTTGAAATCCGCAACTAAAATTCTCAATTTTGGCAATGCCACCATTAGACCCCATTTTATAATCCATCCATGTGGGCACAACCATATCAGAATTCCCAAATATTTCAGGCATTGAATTCGTTGCTGGAATCGGCGACATGATCTCAGATTCCCCTTGAAAATTATCAAGGGCACCACAATTTTTATGATCATAAAACGTTGGAAAGCTATGATCTTGATGATCACCCAACTTTGCTCCACCACTAGGACTAGAAATTGCACCACTTGACATATTTGTGCTAGAAAATGAACCGGTTCTAGCATATCTATGATCTTGATCCATCACAGATGAAATCTCTGAAAATTCATCTGGAGAAAAGTGATAATCAGAATGGAAATGAGGAATGGAAGCCATTGAAGAGAGGAAATGGAACTGGTTTGTGGGGTTTAGCTTTTTTTTTTTTTTTTTTTTTTTGCCTTGTCTGTCACTAGACCAATAAGGCTACAACATATATAGCAATGTGGACTGTGAACTGGCTTTAGGCAACTTGTTCTGCCCGGAACTGTCCGGGTAGGACGTAGGACACAGGACATAGCATGATAAGACATAATTAGTAAACAAGGCTAGCTGCCAACTAAACTGACACTGTGTAATTAGCTAGTTGTACTGTTTTATTAAGCTGTAAACGCATAAATTTAGCAACTTCAGTACTTTTTTGTGAATTTATCCTTCACCACTTGTTTTTTTGTGTAATTCTCCACAAGAAAGAAAACTAAACAAAATGTAAGGAGCATTCCCTAAGAATTATAAAAACTCATTACCAGGTCCAAACTATCTTAACCAACAGAAAAACAAATAAAAGCTAAAGAAAGTTAAAAAAATCAAACAAATAGATAGACAAAACAACTGTTAGGATATCAGTCTGGCAGATATATGAAAAACATAGAATTAATCGACCGGTTGTTCAAACAGGACCCTAGAAACAGGTATGTTACCAAAGGTGAGTAAATTAATTGTATAATTGAATTAACCAAAAAGAATATAAAATTAATTGAAAAAACCTAACTAACAAAAACAATTCAGTTCATTTTTTGTTATAAATTTGAGAAACTGAGAAAATTAAATCCAACCAAAATTAAGTATTTTAACATAGAAAAAAAAATCAAGTCCATTACTTCAAAACCTCTCAAAAAACACAATTAAAAAACCCATGGACTAATTTAATTTTTTTAAATAGAAATCAAAATGGACTAAATTTTTTAAAATAAAAAACCAAAAAAATAATCTCAAGTCCATTACATCAAAACCTTTTAAAAAAAACCCCAATTGAAAGACTCAAATACTAATTTGGTTTTATAAATAGAAAATTAAATTGAATTAAACTATCCATTTTGAACTATATTTCATTTCGATTGGAATTTTTATCCATACTAAACTAAACCAATTGATGCTCACCCTTATATATCACCACATGTACAAGAGGAATTTTATTTTTTTTGTTGTATACCTCCTAAAATATAATGATTCATTTTGATAATCCAAGAGGACAAATCAATTATATAATTTAAGTTTGGATTCAAAACCATTAATCTATGATATATATGGTTATTACATGTGGTTTTTTGTTTAACTTCTTATATAATGGATCAACATATTTTTAAAATTTTACTTTTTAGCCCAAGTTCGAATATAAAAGGACAAAAAACAGGGTGATAATCCAACGTACCTAGGCTTGGTGGAATGCCAAGTTTAGATGACATGGGTCTAACTTGCTTCTAAGCTCAACATCCTTAAGTTCAGCTATGAGATTAAGAAACATTTCAAATGCAGACGAAATTACCCATACATTAGGATGCTATTGGCTTGGACCTAACTTGTAAAACCAAAAAACTTCTCTCGCAAACCTTTAGAGAGGGAAGTTATACCCTAACTCGTACATGCATATTAGGGTAGTATTTTCAAAGTAACCCTAGGCAAAGGTTAAGGTTAATTGACTAATTCTTTCATTCCTAGAAGGCAATTTAGCAACATAATCTTTTAGTTGCCGACCACTTACAAAGGCCACCTCATATATGCTTAAGGTGTTAGGTGCATCGTCCTCAAGGGCTTGAGGAAGCCTTTCTTTCCCCCGGGGTTCCTTAGAGGCAATAGAGGAATATGGACTTCTCTGATGTTAAGAACTACCTTTCCCCTTCTAGAGATGGATGTTGGAGTTCCATCCCCTCTACTTTTAAGGTCTTGTCTAATAGACCTTTGTCCCCTACTACTTCCTCCAATTTCTAGTTGGAACCTAAATTCACCACCTAAGAAATTTTGGCATATATGTGTGATTACCCATTGTCCAAACACTCAAAACTTTATTCCTGAGCATATTAGATTTTAGAACATCATCAATTAGCATTGTTTATGGAGAACTAATAAAACAAAGCCATCAATTATTCTTTTAGGGCTGGTTTTTTACATTCTTAATTGTTATCAATGGTAAACAATCAAGATACCCTTGGGATGGAATGCATCACAGACATTGTTGCAGTTGTTGGCATATCAACTCCATCAAAGATCAAAGTTTCAATAATTCATCTACCAAGTGCAAGCCATTACTCAAGTCGGGTTGGCAACTTAGAGGCAATATTAGACCTAGTCATCCCAGCAAGTCTTGGCACATGATGTATCACCCTCAGTCTTAACTTCTCAACCCTAAGTTTTCCCCTCTACTATAAGATAATTGTATTATTTAAAAGAGTTTGGACGAAATGAAATGAAGAGTTTTCTACCCTAACAATCTCCTAGTCTTGTTAAAGGTTATTTTTGTTGATGTGAAGCTTTCCTAATAAGTGGTCACTCTAAACATGATCCCTTTAGCCACCACAGGATAGAGTTAGCTATCAATTTTGTCATTCCATGCTAGAATTCTCCAAATCTCCAAAGGCTATTAGACAAGAATATGGGAGAGATTTGGCAAATAGATACATACAAGATGAGCTCTACAATCCTCATGAGAAAAAGGGATCACTTTTATCTAAACGAGTCTTACACACCCTCATCCCTAAGGAGTGTATCTCTACGAAAATGACTTTCGACATCTACGATGGTTTGAAAAATCTATAAGAACATGTCCAAAATATACATAGCAAACTGGATTTAATCATCTAAGACAGTGATATTATATGCAAGATCCTCGTATAGCAACCTAAAGCTAGGATCTATCATGGGTTTTAATGACCTTTGTGTTAAACTTGCGTCATGATTTAGAATTAGTATACACGTCAAGAGGAGCTCTATAGAACTTTTTGACATTACTCAATCAGGAGGAAAATCCATCAGGGTATATTTAAAGAGGTTCAAAATGCTCAAGGTGGAGGAATTGATTAAGTTGATAGCCTTAAAGGCTTTAATAAATGGAGTGGGGGAATGTTCTTTATGGAACGACTCGTATGCCCTACCAGACAGAAGCCTCTTAAAGGTGAAGCAGGTCATGCAAAATCATATACAGTTAGAAAAACTAATATGTTGAAACATGGGCCTCTATATTTCTACTAGAAGGTTCAGGATAAGAAACCTTTCAAATAGAATCACTCCCCCAAGCGAAGAGAATAATTCTAAGAAAGGTAAAAAAAGATCAGTAAGAAAGCGTATGCAGTACCTTAATAGGAGCTATACAACTCCCTTGAATTCCACCATCACAGAAGTCATTACAGCCATAAGAAAAAAATCTTGATCAATATTTACCCTTTATGGTATCGGCTCCACACACATGCACCTCTAAAAAGGTTTGTTTGTTCCACAAGGATAAAAAGCATGATATGAAAGATCACCTCATGCTAAATAAAGAGATTGAGAGGTTGATAGCCAAGGGTTATCTGAAGTAGTTTGTTAAGAGGCATGCCCAAATGGAATGAGACATAGAAAAGTCCAATCAACTTATTCAAGCTCTGCCTAAGATCAATGTGATTTTAAGAGGGACCTCATTAAGGGGAGATGCTTTTAGTGGAAAACAATTATGAAATATAGGTAAAGGCTCATAAATAGGACGTATGGCATGAACCTATCAATTTCACTTTAAAAGATGGAGGGGGTGATTTACACCCATTGGATGCACTGGTAATTTCAACAATTCTAGCCAATTATGAAGTCTATAGGGTGTTGGTGGATGATAGGAGCTTAGTGACATCCTTTCCAAAGAGGTGATGTCCTATATGAGGATATATTCCTTAATAGTCACTCATGTAAAAACTTTTTAGGTTGGGATTAAGGGTTAGAAGTGTTAGTGAAGGGCATCTTAGAGATCCATGATCATGTTTGGACTCTCCAATAAACCTTTATAGTGATAGTTATGGCTTTGGCCTACAACACCATAACAGGAATGCCTCTCTTGCACAAGATCAATGCAATCATTTGCACCTGGTGTTTGGTCTTGAAATTCCCTACTCCAAAAGAGGTTGCTATTATAAGAGAAACCTAAGAGGCCTCTAGGCATTGTGTCTCTATATGTCTGAAAGGAAAAAGGTATTTGGTTTTAGACCATTTAAGGTCCTTAAAGGAAGGGTGGAGATCATAATTAAGGCCACAAAGTAGCTGAAAGAAATGATTTAGGGGAAGAGGAGGGAGTCATCACCAAGATAGGCTCAAACTTGGAACAAACTCAATAACAATTATTGATAGATTCCTTCCTCATCCTTAAGTTTGATTTTTCTTTCAGCACTTCAAACATGTCAGGGATCAATCCAGGCATATCTACTCATAAACATCAAGTTAATCCAACTTTCTCTTTTGTCCAATAGAATAAGAGAAAATTTAGAGAGTAAAGGTAACAGACAATAACTATAGAAGTGGATAAATTATTAATTGCTAGTTTTATTTCTAAGGTCATGTATCTTGGCTGGCTAGCTAATATGGTCATGGTAAGAAAAATGAAAAATTGATTATATATGTGGATTTCACCAACCTAAACAAGGCATGTTCAAATAATAACTTTAAGCTTCTTCCTTAGAAGCATGAAGCTCATCCCTATGAGTATCTTTGGATGTCCTCATCTTAATTATCCTTTGCTTCAGAGCATCTATTTCATTATAAGTAAGATGAATCTCCTTTTTAGTGGAGCCTAGCTGAAGGAGAACACCTCTCATATTGTCATCCAGCTATGTATAAAATACCTTGAGGTCCCTCAGCTTATCCTCTACTATAGCCTTCTCATCCCTTAGCCTTTGAATGGCAGTCTGGTCTATCTTGTTATTGGAAATAACCTTCCTTATTTAGATCCTCTCAACAATCTAGCACCCCTTAGAATAGGTGCATATCATGAAAGTCTATCATGGATAAACAATTGTTAGAAATAATAGTCATAAAACTAAAATAATGAGGTCAAACAAGAGATTTTCTTACATTGAAAGTTATTTGTCCAGTTAAGGTTAGAAAGTGGTTGTAACTCTCATAAAAAAATCATGAAGATGTCTGAAGAAATGGTCAGAACCCTTTTCAGGTGCTTCACCAACACTAGATGAGTCTTACACACCTTTATTTCTAAAGAGTATATCTCCACAAAAATAACTTTAGACAACTAAGAAGTTTCACAGATCTATGAGAACATGTCCAAAATATACACATCAACCTGGATTTAATCATCCAAGACGATGATTTTATGTTAAAAATCCTCCCCATAACTTTCAAAGGGTCAACACGAGTCTGGTATAGCAACCTAAAGCTAGGTTATATCATGGGTTTTAATGACCTCTGTGTTAAATTTATGTTATGATTTAGCACTAGTATACACGTCAAGAAAAGCTCCATAAAACTCTTTTATGTTACTCAATCAAGAAAGGATTCCACTAGGGTATATATAAAGAGGTTCAATGAAAAAATGCTCAATGTAGAGGAATGAATTAAGCCGGTAGCCTATGAGGTTTTAATGAGTGGACTCAGGGAACATTCTTTATGAAAGGACTTGTATGCCCTACCAAACAGAATCATGTTAAAGTTGAAACAGGTTATGGAGAATCATATATGGGTAGAAGAACCAGTATGTTAAGACATGGGCCTTCCTATTTCTACCAAGAAGTTTAGGATGAGAAACCTTTCAAATAGAATTGATCCCTCGGTAAAAAGAATAATTTCATGAAATCTCAAAAAAGGTCAATGAAGAAGCATATATAATACCTTAAGAGAAGATATACAACTCCCTTGAATGCCACCCTCATAAAAATCTTTACAGTCATCAAGAGGAAAGATTTTGTTCAATATCCACCCCTTATGGTATCGCCTCCACGCACACACCTCTAAAATGTTTTATTTGTTCCACAAGGATAAAAGGCATGACCTAGAAGACTGCCTTACGTTGGATAAAGAGATTGAGAGGCTGATAGTTAAGGGTTATCTGAAGCAGTTTGTTGAGAGGTATGTCCATATGCAATGAGACAAAAAAGAGTTCAACAAACTTATTCAAGCCCTACTTGAGATTAATGTGATTTTAGAATAGACCTTAAGAGGGAAAGCCACTTCTAGTGGAAAAAAAAGTGTGGAAAACAGACAACAATTCTTTAATAGGACCTATGGCATGAGCCTATCATTTTCAATCCAAAAGACAGAAAAGGGGTGACTTACCCCAAAAGGATACACTGGTAATTTCCATAATTTTAGTCAATCATAAAGTCCACATGGTTTTGGTAGATGTCCTAGATGGGGATATATTCCTCAATGATGACTCATGTAAAGACCTTTTTGGTTAGGATTGAGGGTCAGAAGTGTCAGTGAAGGGTGCTCTAGAGATCCCGATCATATTTGACACTTACCTTAAGTGTTTTACTCTTCAATAAACTTTTATAGCAATAGATATAGCTTTGGCCTAGAACACTACAATAAGAAGGCTTATCTTATATAAGATCAATGTAACCATCAACATCTAGTATTTGGTCTTGAAATTACCTACTCCAAATAGGGTGGCTCTTATAAGAGAACACTAAGAGAACTTTATGCATTATGTTTCTATATGTTTGAAAGGTAAAAAAATCTTTGGTTTTGGACCAATTAGAGTCCTTGAAAGAAAAGATAGAGATCAGGTTTGAGGCCACAAAGCAGCTAAAAGAAGTAATTTAAGGGTAAGAGAAGGGAGTTGTCACTAAGATAAGCTCGATATTGGAACCAATTCAATAGCAATTATTGACAGATTCCCTTTTCACCTTTAAGTTTGATTTTGCTTTCAACACTTCAAACATGTCAAGGATCAGTCCGGATATAGCTACTAACAGACTTCAAGTCAATCCAACTTTTTCTCTTGTCCAATAAAAGAAGAGAAAATTTAGAGAGTAAAAGTAGCAGGCAATAATTATAGAAGTGGATAAACTGTTAATTATTGGTTTTATTTATGAGGTCATATATCCGGATTAGCTGGCTAATATGGTCATGGTAAAAAAATTAGAAATGGATTATGTGCGTGGATTTCACCAACCTGAACAAAGCATGTCCAAATGATAACTTTTGGTTCTTCCTTAGCAACAATAAGTTTATCCCTTAGAGTAACTTTGGATGCCCTCATCTTAATTATCCTATACTTCAGAGCATCCATTTCATTATAAGTTAGTTAAAGCTCCTTTTTAGTGAAGCATAACTGAAGAAGAACACCTTATATATCGTCCTTCAGTCATGTATAGGCTATTTTGAGGTCCCTTAACTCATCCTCTAATATAACATTCTCATCCCTTAGCCTTTAAAAGGCAGTTTGGTTTGTCTTGTGCTTGGCAATGGCCTCTCTAATCTAGATCCTGTCAACCATCCAGCACCTCTTAGAATGAGTGCATATCATGAAATTTTATCAAGGAAAAATAATTATTAGAAACAATAGTCATAAAACTAAAATAATAAGGTCAAACAAGAAAGTTTCTTACATTAAAAATTATTTTTCCAAACAGGGCCAGATGGCGATTATAACTATCATCAGACCATCTGGATATCTGAAGGAATGGTCGGAACCCTTTACAAGTGCTTCACCACCTGTAGGCCCTTCTCCCTACAGCCAGATCTCTTACCAATAACTTTCATGGCCTGCATTTCCTCCTTAATCAAGGTGAGGAAAGTAAAAGGGGTTCGACTGAGGACAATGCCAACAAAAACATCCTTAAACCCAGGTTGTCCAACCTCTAAGAAAGCACCCTAAATAGAAATCCCAGTAGCTGAAGAGGTCTCTACTGTTGAGAATAGGGCTAGAGGCATCAATAGTGGGATGACATGATAAGTCTCTACAACTAAGATTATAAGGTCATATTACACAAAGGTGGAGACTTTTTTTCTCTTAAAGTTAGCAACATCACCCACAATCACTTAATGAGGGTTCAACTTTATTTGACCCCCAACCAGGGGAGAACGACTTCCTCTATCCTTCATTTCTATAGGAGTAGTTGCTCATGCTATTTTTTCCTCGTGAACAATGTCCTTAAGAAAAATAAGCTCATGTATATTGATAAGTTTGTGTTCCATCTTTGCTCTAGTCCTAGCTCCACTCAAGTCAAGGGAATAAGACCCCTTCCATGATGTAAACAAGCTCTCCTTTATAGACCTTGTTGAAGGTTCTCATTCTCCTTTAACTATTAACCTTGCATGGAAACAAAGTAAAAAATGAACGCTTAGATACATAGTAACAAGGGATAAAGAGGTTGCATACTTTGCAATATGATCTGGTAATGCCTTTTGGTCATCTTATTAATGTCATACTCAATTGAGGTTAAGGCGAACAACACATGTTTTTTTCTCATCCGAGCTCAGACGGGGCCTACTGTTCATCTTAAGGGGAGGTACTCTATAATAGTTAGCATAACCATAAATTTCTTACATCTCATCTCTAAGGCTAACTATCCCATTATATCTTATTATCAGCCGCCTTCTCTTCCACTTTTTGACATGTACAGACTTGCCCTATAAGGTCCCTTTCATAAATCCAGCGGGTATATTGGTGAAGGTAAAAGAACTAGCACACATCATTGTCGTCATCAGTACTAGCAGTTAAATGGTAAAATGTCCTAAATATGTTACTATAAGCTCAATTCCAATGTGCCTAAGGAAATTGTCAAATGTAGACAAAGTTACCCATCCATTGGGATCCAGTTGCTCTAGATCCAACCTATAATACGAACAAAACTTCCCTCACAAACCTTTAAAAAGGGAAGTTATACCCCAATTCATATATACATATCTAGGTACTATTTTTAAAGTACCCCCAGGTAGAGTCCAAGGTCGGTTGGCTAATTCTTTCATCCCTGGAAGTCCTTGTGTTATAGTAATGCCCTGATACATTACAATAAAATTGACTAATTAAGGAAGAGCTTGTCTGTTTGGTACCATAAATGGTCTAATCATCAATCCTACAAGTTTAGTCTAATGAAAAAAGGATAAGGCTTGAACCTTTTATCTAATAGGAAATGAATACCAATTCGATGACCTCAAACCCTTAAGGGTTAAAAACTTTTCTCACTCTACATGTTCAAGTTTTATTACCCTTTTCGAAGCTATAAGTTTTTAATTTTTATGGGTTACGTAGTGTGGAACCTTCTATAAGAATATATGATGAATCCTTGATAATTTAAAAGCTGCATGATTTGACTCAACTAGTCTCAAACAATAGATTACCTTAAACCCACACGGATTGTTCAATCTATGTTCAAGTCCTTCTATCTTTTCAAAGTTGTGAAATTTAAATTTTTTATGAGCTGTGTAATGTGGGACCTTCTATTAAAATATATAATGAATCCTTGATAAATTAAAAACTAGCATAATTTAACTTAACTAGTCCAACAAATACTCCAAGTTAGAACTAGTAATGGATGGCACAAAGGAACTAGTAAACACTCTAAATTTTGTGTATGTATACAGTATGTAGATGAGAAGCGTATTCATGTGATTGAATTTCACTCTCTTTATTCAGTTTATAAGAAAGAACTATCATCAAAACATAATAAATAGATTTTTTTTAAATTAACACATTAAATTAAAAATATTTGCAGAATAACATAGTTTGAAAAATAATTGGAAAATTAGCATAATTTATACATGTTGCAATTCACAATCGTGATTTTGAAACGCAATAACTTAAGATGTCACGATTCTAAATCACAACAAGTCATGCAATTTAACTTGCAACTTTATTCTCTCTCTAAACTACAACAATCTACATTGTCTCTCTTTAAAAAACAGTCAAAATTGTTGCCCACAACCTTAGAACACACCAAAAAATCACTCTCCCCATCTCCAAGCCTTCATTCACCATGTTTGGCATCAGAATCGCCGCCCAAAGCAATGCCACCACTTCTTAAGGCATGGGCATTAAACTGCAACCACTCCCTACTTAAAAAAAGATAAGTAAACAACCTATATTTGTATTAATTTGGTGTATCTCGTTGTTAATTTATGTTTAATTTGTGTTTGCTTGAAATTAGGATTTAGTTTGTTTGAAATTAGGGTTTGATTGAATTGTGTTAAATTAGCTATGAATTTATACAATTAGGGTTTATTTTATGCAATTGAGCATGAAAATAACATGAATTAGGTTAAATTATGATCAATTATGCTATGTGTTTTTTTAGGTAACTTGTTGAAATTGAGAATTTTGATTAAATTAATTATGCATTTAGGGTTGATTTCATGCAATTGAGCATGAAAACAAAAAACATGAAATGGTTTAAATTGTTATTTGTTATGCTTTGCATTGATTTTTTAGGTAAGTTGTCGAAATTAAGGATTTTGATTGAATTGTGTTACATCAGCTATGGATTTATGAAATTAGGGTTGATTTCATGTAATTAATAATGAAAATATCACAAATTATGTTGAATTTTTATCAATTATGCTTTGTGTTGATTTGCAGCTAAGTTGTTGAAATTGAGGATTTTGATTGATTTATGTTAACTAGCTATGAATTTATGCAATTAGGATTGATTTCATATAAATGAGCATGAAAGTAACATGTTAGGTTGAGATATGCCTTAATAGGAAAACATGTCATGCTCGCCAACATATATTTCTTAATACATTTATAATGTACTTTGTTATTGCTATAAATCTATTATTTTTCATTTTTTTGTTTATTAAGGTTTTTGTTTTTATTTATAATATTATACTTGTTGAATATTACATTATATAGGTACATTTATATAGGATGCCTTGTACACAAGGTTGTGGATCTTTTTTTATGGGGAGCATCCACTCTCGGAGGCTAACTTGCCCAGTACGCCTGATTCATTTGTTGGAGAGGTAAAGTCATAGTACATGGTTATTGGGTTCGCTAATACTTTTGTTCTATGAATGTAGGACAAACACAAATCAGAGAACATATTTATTAGTAATGTAAGTATATTTAACTTGTTATGTAATATGATTAGTAACTTCAATTTAACACTTTTGTTACTTTATATTCAATGTACTTATGTTTTAAATTAAATTATCTATAAATATGACATGTTGTATTGTAGGATGAGGTTAAGATGGATTATCGAATACATAAGATGATGAAACTACATGATTGGGTTAAGCCATTTGTGTTCCATATATATTTTTTATACATTAGTTACATGATTGGGTTAAGCCATTTGTGTTCCAGATATATTTTTTATACATTAGTTATTTTGAGCACTTCAAGCTTGATCATAGCTTGATCTATGCATAGACTGAGTGATAGAGACACGGGATGCACACATTCCACCTCAAGAATAGGGAGATGACACCCATATTTTAAGACGTGGCCATTTTGCTTAGACATTCCATCAATGGATGGGTAGTCACAATCGAGGAGTATGTGATCAGGTTGTGCTATATGAGCATGCATTTGGAGTGGCACCCTATTTTTTGTAAATTGAAGGGTGGTAGTATACACCTTAAAAGGTTTAAAAAGATAGTTGTCACACCATCAAATGAAGCTGCGACAAAGTCTTATGCAGATATGTATTATATTATGATTTTAATTTGTGATTTGTAATGTTTGGTTATGTTGGATTAAAATGTTTGATAATAATCTCATACATGTGTTGTCATTTTATCAGAGCAAACTAGATAAATAGCAACCTTTCTAAGTATGTGTTTAGTAATTCATTTGTATTCAACTTAACTTTTACCTATTTAGTATTTTATATGTTTGACACTTATGTTTTAAATTGTGTGGGCTCTATATGAAGATGAAAAACTACCAATTGCACTTGTATTTTGCACTAGTTGGATGGGCATATAAACAGTTATGGTTTTGTTAGTGTTTTTAAATGGTTGAGATATATTACCTTGATCAGGTAATATGACAGTTCGACTATAGACAACACATTCCAATTAATATTGATATGAGTGGTGCGTTACACATTGTAAATCATCAAGGTAAAAATAACAATTACGATTGCTTAAGTTGTTATGGAACTTACATATCACAATAGAATGTAAGTAGGAACAAGATATTTACTGAGATGCATCATGTGATTACAAAGGATGAATATATGATTTGGTATATGGGTATAACACGTCAGGTTATCACACCATATCCCGAGCAAGTTCCTCTAGTAGAAGACTTGCAATATGAGCAACATGTATACCAAATTTAAAAGACCGTAAGTGATCATAACTTTTTAGAATTAATATATGTTGAATGATGTATTTTATTTATAAAACCTTTAATGTATAAATTTGATGAATTTTAGGTTGTCTTTTTGTTATGAAAGTGATACAAACTAAGTCAGGTCCAAATTTAGCCGTAAAATGTTTGTTGACCAATTTGGCAACATCAATCATATCTTTCAAATCGTACATCGGATCAAGATGAAATTTTACAGGGGATACTAGACATATAAAAATATGTTTTGGTAAGCTTTCAGGTCAAATAAAGTCCGATGACATATTATTTTAAAGGGTTGAAGTTACTAAATGAATCTTGTGAAATCTGTCAAACTAGACCTCCATGTACTGTTTCGAACTATCTGGAGCTACAGGTTGCATTTTGTTGCGATTAAAGTTGGGATGGAAATTAGATATCTCAAGCTTTCCAACCATATATTGTAGGCCTAATAATTCATCCCGAAAAAAAAAGAACGATGTGTTTGAATTCAAGACTAAAATCCGCCAAGAATGTGCGGAAATTAGAGATTCAGACTACATGGAGAAATTTTAGCATGAAAACTTTGTTTTTATTATATTATTTTATTTATTTATTTATAAATAATTATTTTTAATTTGGGTTTGTTCTGATCTATTAGATATTATTTAGGAGTTTATTTCATTATTGAACTTATCCTAGTTAATTATTAGTTTAAGCCCATTAACTTGCACCAAAAAGGGTTTATTAGGGTTAGTTAGAGCAAATCATATTATTTTTTTGAGCTGCAAATTTAGACAGCAAGTGGAAGAATAAACATAATTTTTTCTTTTGTTTGTTTGTGGCAAAACAACTTTTCTTTACAAGGACAAAGATGAATACTAACTTATCAAAGATTAACTGGCTCAGTGGCATTATTCACATACTTAGAGTTTTTAGATACAAGATTATCTTTGGGATCAAGTTTTTTTTCAATACATTTGGTTTTTAGGTACAAGGTTACCTCTAAGTCAAGGTTATATCAAACCTGATTGTTGGCTTTCTGGGTTGTTATCTATTTTGTTAGGGGTTACTAGACCACGTGATCAAAAGGTTCGCATAAAAAAGGGTCAAGAGGTTGTCTTTATGCTTTGTAATCTTGATGAAGAAGGATAAGGATACATATATGCATCTCGTTAGCTCATCACTTATCGCACTGCACTTGCAAACGTGGGAGAGACATTAACTCTTGATGATATCATGGTCAAGGATGAAGCCACCTAGGCTCCTACAGTTGTGCTATTAACAAACTCGACCTATCCATTATATGACATTCAATATTATGTTATCTTGTTTTGTAATTGTGAGTTTTATGTTGTGTTGTTTTATTAATTATGAGTTTGCAATTAATTTTAATATTTTTAGTATATTTATAATATTGTTTTTGGTTGGTTAAGTTGAGATTTGGATTTTTTCCAGATATATTGTGGAGAACTAGAATATTTGAAGTACTGGAATTGAAAATCAAAACCTTACAAGTTGCCATGTGAACAAAGATAACATGATTGTTTATTGAGATTATTGAATTCTTGGATTTGCAAGTGTCATCAACCAAATATTTGTAAGATTAACAATCCAAATAATCGTTAAGCAGGTGTCATTAACCAAAGAATTGGAGTTATTATGCAATTGATAAATTTCAAATGAAATTTTAATTACAAAATTACAAGAAATGAGAACATGATAAAAATTATAGTTATTATGTAATTTACCATAAATCCAAAAGAAGTGTCGACTAGAAGCTAATTTAAAACCACATAAATTATCAGAAATGAAACATTGAAAAAAATATGTAGTTTTTATACGATGTTTAATTTTATAAGAAAAGAAATCTAATCCAAACGATGGTAGGATTAGTTCACTACCACAAAGGTTAATCATGACTGGACAAACTACATGGATAATTGTCATATGACTTAGATCTCCACAAGTGTTTAAATATTTTGCGAAGATGAAAGTTTTAAGCTAAAAATAAACTTAGTAAGTTTCATTTTTAGATCATTAAGATAAAAAAATGTGTGATCATGATAAATTACTTTATTGTCCTAACACCAATAGCTCAATTGCCCTCACTTGTTGAAAATAGACCAAGACAAACACGACAAGCAATTCCTTTTATGTCGTTGTCATTTAAGGATTGTTTGTGATTTGGTGGTTATCACCGTTCCAAAATGCAAAATATGAAGAAGTTGTATTTTGTAAACGTGACATTTATTTTATGTCGAGTTTTTCAATCGTAATTTCTTTATGTCGTGTTTTGGAATGGTGACAAGTATAAACTGTGTTATTTCACTAGTATTTTCTTGTCGCTATGTTATTATATCAAAATTTCAAGTTTTCTTTTACACACACACCACTGCAGGGCAGTGCAACATGCAGCTTTCAGCATTTAATTGCTAAGATAGTCTTGGGAAAGTGAGACCTTACAGTGAAAGCGTGTGTTATGGAAGCTTTCTTCAGAGAATTTTGAATGGGGTATCTGGTTCAAAAAGATTTCTTTGAAAGAGTTATCTAAAAATATTGCACAATCTTTAGTTATCTTTAGAAGAAAGGAAGGAAAAAAAAAAGATTCCTGGTTTACCTATACTGTATCAACACAGATTTAGATAAATCAAAAGGGCAACATGGGAATACAAAAAAAATACAACGAAACTGCTAAATAAAGGACACTAGGGGGGTTGCTTCTAGTTCAAAGGTTTATCTTTTCATGAGCCATTTGCCACAAAAAGCACAATGAGGAAGAGACAACGGAAGAGATATGAGGATTTTTTTTGTTTAGACAGTACTCATCGTATCAGGTGCCTCTGCCTGCCCTTCCCTTCATATCCCATCAACCAACCTAGCCAGCAATCCCGTGATTTTTCTGCCCACTTGTGTTTAAAGAATGGTTCCCTCCTTAATTAAGCGGTGTTCTTATTTCTAAAAAATTTACATATTCCAGAGGGGGACGTAGTTTTTAGATATTTCAGAGGACCCAAACATGGTTAAAAAATCCTAGAGATTATATGAATAAAAGCAGCTTCTTTTTTCCTTCTTCCAGAAATGTATGGTGCTTTTCAGTTTTCACCCTAGTTTGCAGCTACAATCTTGAGGTTAGCTATTCTAGATATCTCTTTCCCCACCATTGCCATTGAGGAGGTAACTTAATCCTATATATTCTCTCAATCTACGAAAGAACCAAACAAATTCTCGAGGGAATTGATCACAGTTACTTGTGACAGTCGTAGTTAGGGGCTTTGGGGGAGGTACTGTCATGATCTGACAGAATTGCATCTGATGTCTTTTTTATCCTCTCTTCCAAGTGGGCTCTCTATTCATGGTCCAACAACCTCATGTTGGTGCATGAGGCCTGGAAGTGAATCTAAGCTGTATCTTTTTTGAAGCATAAGATCACTACAGCACTTTACCTATTCTTTAATTATTTCAACTCTAGAAGTATTCTTGTTCTATAGAGGACAATGCTTTTGTTTTTCTCTTAGGCATGTTGAGAGGATCCTTTGTACAAAGATTTGTCAAGCTTTTCTCGTGCAAGCAGCTTGGCAATGCCCCCTGATATCAGGTTGCTTTTCTTGTGCAAATCTGGCAGAAGATTTGACTGAAACAGCAATGTTCTTGCAACAGAAAAAGGACGTATAAATAAGCATGAAAGACAATCCCTCGTGAAAAAATATTGAGATGTTGCGAAGAACAAATTAATTATTAATCAAACAATAATCCCCTAATCCTGTTTTGCTTTTGCCAATGGCCTGTTTTAACATGGAGCTTTCATATGCCAAATATTCTGGCATCATGGCAGGGATTGTATATGTTTAACTATCGCTCGATTGCGTTTATGACTGCGAAAAAAAAATGGGTGCAGGTTCTCATTAAGATTGCCTGATAACATCCGCTGCTTCAACAATTCACAATTTAAGATGCAACTTCAAAGATCCTTCTTGATTGATCTATATTTATTGCAGGTTACCGTTGGAACTCGAAGAGCTTAGCAGTGAGGGAGGGGCGGAGGGAGAGAGAGATGAGGTGAGTGATGGATAATGCCACACTGAAGAAAATTACCTCTTATATGAAAGTAAATAAATCAAAATCTTGCGAAGGTAATGTCGACAAGCACTTATGGTCGGGCAGGTCAAGCAAATAACTCCGATTATTTACACAGAATATGCCTAACAATTCTAGTTGCTGAAAATAAACGGGTAACTTTTTTTCCGACAAGTCATATGCCTAGGAGAATTTATGCCAAAGCAATCCTCATAGAAGATGGGAAAGACTCTGATCCACGACCTACAAAGCATGGCTGTCGGTTGAGTTAGAATAGAACCTGTTCAAAGCTTCGTGAAGATGATAAATATTTGAAATCAGTGATATTAAATTACACAAAAATAGTCATTACTGATAAACTACAAAAACAAAAGGTCTATTTCAGCAAGGCAGCTTCAAACCAATGAAAGTTCATGTGCGAGTATGCAAACACCCAGATGAGAAGGAGAGATGGCCCTAAAAGGTTTCATCCAGGGATATTGGCAAAATCATTTCCTCTTTATAAACCAGAACAGAAACTTACCCCCACACACCACCCCACCTCTGACACACAGACTGAAGACTAGGAACATGCATACCTGATTTCTATCTAGAACCTTGCTAGCTACATGACAGCTTGAGGCCTAGTGTATGTTGCGATTAAGCAATCCTCGGAATGAAAAATAAAGATCTTTGTTATCTGTCCCGAATATCTCTTCTGCTTTCCTTAAAGTTTCCTGAAAGATAATATACAAAAACATGTTACTCCTATCAACAAACAAAGTATGAAACATTCAATTGCATCAATATATTTTGTAAATTGAAGGATTCAATGCAACCTCTCGAGTTTGCTCTTGACCATTTAGTTTCTTGATGTTAGCCAGAAATGCACTGAACTGTTCATATGATAGGCGACTCCTAAATTACAAATGTAACCAAATCAGTGATAGAAGAACACATATAATAGAGCTATAAATTTGAATAGCTGATACAATCAAAATACTAGACTAACCTGGCCTGACGAAAGAACTCCTTTCCATCCACACGTGGAGCACGCCCTAAAGAAAATTCCATTATAAAATCAAATAATGTCAGATGAGGAAATGTTATATTAAATTGTGATAGTATTGTAAGATTCCATAGACATCAATCAACAAATAACACAACAGAATGAGCACCAGAACAGATACCTGCTTGGTAAACTGTAAGAGGAGACTAGACTAACAAACAATAGCAGCAAACAAACAGATGTGTTGCAAATGGTCTGATATTGATATATGAAAATTTGAAATCATAAGAGATATAAACCTGGAATTGGATGTCCCCAGGGAGGAGAATTTGCCGCTGATGATTGCTGGCTTGATGGGTACCATGAAGAAAGGGAAGCTCGTCCATCATATTGAGGCTTTGTAGGAGATGTTGCACCTGAGGTTTTCTGAGGAGATCCAGCAGCAGAATAACCTTTAGGAGATGCACTAATAGAAATAATTTTTGGGGTTGCAGATGGAGTAAGTCGTGGTGTAATATATGGAGTGATAGAATATCTTTGCCCAGCATGCCTTGGAGCTGTTAGACCAAACAATCAGCTTATAATTCATGAATAACATGTACAGTTAGCCCTCTTAGCAGTAATATTATCATTCAGTAATAACCTCATGTAATCACAAGAAATCACCAGATTTCATAAAAGCTAGCCTGTTTAACATCAATCAACCAATAATCAAAAAATAAAATAATTACTATATATAATACACATAAAAAAGGTCTGCTATAGGATATAAATATACTCCAAGATGCATATTGTGGTAACCATTTAGCGATTGAAGAAATCACAAAATCTCTCACAATAGAATGGGGAAAATTATACAACAGGCAGCAAGAGGCTTGTTTCAGTAAAATTAACATTTTTAGATAAAAGGGTAGAGCTGAATACAAAGAGCAACTTTCTTGATACTCAGTTCTTGAGAATTAAGATAAAAATCCAATAACCACTGGTTTCGCTATATTTTTAAGGCAGTCGTATTTGAACAAGACCTTTCCCTCTGAATGATGGCACACTAACGCATTACATCATCAATATCAAAAATTATAGCTGTACATTTTCAATTGGAATGATTTGTGCAGATTCTCATTTGCGACTCTTACTATGCTAGATGATGTTGTAGTAAAATGCTACTTTACTACTTAAATAAATGCAGTCTATTGTTTATGTTTGAAAAGTAGCTAAAAATGAATGCACAAAAGGTAACAGAACCCTACTTAAACCACTCAAAATAGATACACTTTAATACAGGATACCATAACAGATGAAGGGATCTATTCTAGAAAAAACATAACCATATATATTAAAATAATAATAATAATAATAATAATAATAATAATAATAATAAAAGAAGAGCAGTCCAATACCCTCATCAGTGTTTCCCATATCTGTAGATCCATTGAAATTATGGGGGGCCACATAGCCATTCATCCCCTCATCTACAAAGCAAGAAAGTGTGGAGATAAGAAAATTGGTAATTTCCAGGGAGAAAACAGTTAGTATGCATCATGGTTTTATTTCAAAGAGTTTACTCAGTAGAAACAAACTTTATCAAGCCAGGTTATTAGTACCTTTTTCAGAATAGGCTCTAGGAACTGATTGATCACAGGTGCCAATATCCACAGTTTCAGCTTGCTGCTAAATAATACAACTAATCAGTGTCTCTTGAACTTCCAAAAACAAACTCTCCATGTAAAATATCATTATTAACTTGAATTATAAATCAAATGACCTATAATAGCTAAATGTGCCATCTTACCGATGAATTATCATCACTCAGTGACTGCATCAGTTGCCTCTTAAACGTCTCCAACTGCCAATACTCAAAACGTTTTAACAGTTCCTTTCCGCAAATGTCAAACATCATAAGCAACACCCTAGACTAAATATACAAAATGACATTCTTTTATAAAGATTAAACAATGAAGGCTAATCAGCAAACAGCTATTTGTGTTGCTGTGTTTAGGTGTAAGATGTTAACAGAATCCTAAACAAAGACGACCCATGTAAGCAAAACAGGAAGAAAAAAATACAAGCATTTTGAATAACTAGAAGTCTAGAATCTCACCTTTGCCAAATCACGTCCAAGTTTCTTTGCAGTCATTGCCAATGAATCCTTTTCCTTCGAAAGTTTCACCTTCATTTAATATCAAAACAATGATCAGATTCAATTCTGTTAACAAATACTAATAATCACCAAATAAGATTAGAAAAAAAAATATTGTCTATTCCCTTCCCAATAAAACAAAAAACCCACCATTTATTTTCTAAAACCCATATCAAAAATCAATCAAATTAAACAAAATACCCCATTTTTTTTCAAACTCCCATTTGAAATATATATAATAGCGATTCTGTTCCTTTCTTTTCCCCCAACAAATTCAAAACCAAAAAACGGAAAAAGAAAAAAGAAATCAATCTTTTATCTTCCTTCCCCAACAAAATACAAAAACCCACCATCAAATTCATTTAATATATATATAAACTAAACAGCCAAAACCCAACAACAAAAAAGGTCACAAACTTTCTCTCACTTAAGCCTTTATGAAGACCACCTACTCACATTTTCATCAAGTGCGAGACTCAATTTAGACTCAGATTCCTGGCAGACACGTTGCAAGTGACCCAATTTCTCTCGAAGCTCAAAAATAATCCGATCCTTATCGAACATCCTCTGCTTCATCCGACCCCTTTCAGATTCCAAATAGGAGACGCGGGATGCAATTGCCATGGAAGTAATCTTCCGTGCTAGATCCAATTGATCATATGGGTCCATTGGTATCACCGCTAAGATCTCATCTGGTAAGCTAAAATCAGTCCCTCCTGTTGTAAGCTGTGACATAGTTACTGATTATTAGAACAGAGATGAAGTTGTGTTTTTTTTTTTTTGGGTTTGGTTAAGGATTGTGTTGTGTTTTTTGTTGCAGGAGGGAGGAGAGGTAAAAGGCAATAATAATAATGATAGTAATAATAATAATAACAAGTGAAGTTTTAATTTAAAAAAGACGGAAATATGTGTGTTTGGGTTTGGTGGTGGTGGTGGTGGTGGGAAGAGGTGGTGGTGGTGGTGGTGGTGGTGGTGTCGGTGTAATAAATTTGAATTATTGGAGGGTTAGTCGTCTTCCTCTAGGTTTGAAACTTGGACAGGGAGGGAGGGTTTTCTATCTAATAATCTAAGCCCAAGTTTCAACTTATGCATGGCAAGTGATCGGCTCCAGCGCCATGTTTAATTAAATTACTAAATTATATTTTTATGATTTATCATACATTTCTATTTTTATAACCCGGGGATTGCCGTTTGAATTGGCTCATAATATACCTACTAGAAAAAAAATAAAAATTTTACTTTATCTAAAAGATGAAAAGGGGAAAATTCTGATGCTCCACTAAACCAAATTGTTTGATAAGAAACCATTGAGTATACATTTATCATCTATCTATCTTCTTTTGTTAAAGTATATCAAAACAAAAAATTTGAGAATTAAATGTGATATCTTAAAATAAGTGGAATAGTTTAAAGCTTTCTAAGTGGCATTGAGTATATATTTTTTTTTTAATGATTGTATAAAATGTATAATGTTAATCATCAATCATTGCCGGGCCTATTTGGGATTGTAGTAGTGGTAGTGGTTGCGGTTCCAAGTGTTTTTCGTTTAAAAATACATCAAAATAATTTTTTTTTCATTTAAAAAAATCATTTTTGATATTAACACATCAAAACGATCTGAAAACGTAAATTTGACGATTTGAATTTTTTGATTTATTGAGTTTTACTTTTCTAGTGTTACACTTGTTATTTAAAGTTGTCCTTAATATTACTTTTTTTGCCTAAGAAAAACCCCACCTTGCATTTTTATCTTTTAATTTTGACTCATCAACCTTTTTTCGTCATTGTTATCTAGCATCTAGTCCTCTTTGATAATTGTGAGTCCTTGGTTATGATATTGTGATTGATTAATCATTTACACTTAAGGGTCTAGCAATATACACTTAAACTTTTGTTAGTGTATTTTGTTTTTGGTTAATCTCCATATTAAAAAAAAAAAATAGTTTTATTTTTGTAATGTGATTTCACTTGCAGGAATCGTATGTGATCTCAAGTCTATTTCTAAGTTAGAGTTGCATGTATGTGTGAATAGTTATCTAGTATCCAAATTTAAGTTTACAACTATCATGGAATTGACCTTGAGTGATATCTTTAAAATCAATCATAAACAAAACATCGTAGAGTTTGAGCAGTGGCGGAGCCAGAGTTTTTTCAATGAGAGGGCAAATTATTAACAAATACTATATTATATAGATATGCATTAGAAATCAATTCAAAACATATATACTAATTCATATCAAGTAAAATTAATTTAAAAATACTTTTAAATTAAAAAAACTTACATTATAATTGTCGAGGTTGATTTCAATATGACTTTTCTTTGAACTTGATGGAGTTACATGACTTGAAGTTTTGATTGATTCTTCATCCTTAAGGGATTTACGTTTGAAATACTTGTCAGTGACATGCTAATTTAATATGAACCTGCTGGATTTTTTTTATCATCATTAGTGTCTACATAATAATTAACACAACTACACAATAATTTACTGTTAAATAAAAGTCAGTTGAGTTACACAATAATTCTAAATTTTCCATATGAAATTCATAGCAAAATAAACATCAATTCATCAAAATCAAAACCTATTTCAATGCATATTTTTATGCATATAATAAGTATGTTGATTAAATTATACTTAATCATTTCTAGATATTTAATTGAGGAGCAATGCCTAGTGCATGTATAAGAGGAACAATTCTTGAAAAACATGATTTCTACTGATATTTTACTTACAAACAAATCATGTGAAAATATTAAATTTCAATAAACTACTCTGTCAATGCAAGAGACGTCAAGAATAGTGGTTTTGCATGAATATTAATTTATTCCTTTATAATAAGAAAAGAAATATTTAATTGATTAAATTAGCAGATTTAAAAATTTATTTTCAATATATTTAAACATATTCATATCAAAACCCCTAAATTATCATAAACCCTAATATTTTTAATAATTAATTATAAAGAAAATAAAAAAATTAAACAATAAAATTTTTTTTACCTAAAATATAAAGCAAAAAACAAAAATAAAATAATTGCTTAATTATACTTGATGAGAAATTTACTTACAAGAGAGGCAGGAACAAAAACTCATAAAAAGAACAAAGCGGCACAACAGCTCATGAAAATAACAAAACGGTAAAGGCAAGGAATGCAAAATACTCTTTGTTAGTCAAGGGACTCCATATTTTTAAGCCGGTCTTATTCATTTGATATAGAAACAAAAGGAAAAAAGAGAAAAATTTGGGGAATGAGCTGTGTGTGTATGTATTATATTATATTATATTATATTATATTATATTAACATATAAGTCAACAATAATAAATAATAACAACTTTCCTTCTTCCGTGCAGTAAAAATTCACTAACCTAATATTTTAATATTTTAATAAAAAAATTAAAAAAAAAAGTTAAAGGGGCAATTGCACCCTTTTGTCTCTACGTGGCTCCACCACTGAGTTTGAGACAATGAGGTTAGGTGTTGTTAGATATGCCTTGACACAACCTGAGGAAACTAAAGATTGGAGAAGGACTCTTATCTTTCACACCTATATCAGGTGTAAGGATAAGGGTTGCAAGATTATCATTAATAATGGAAGTTGTATCAATGCAGTATCTTCAAATATTATAGCTCACTTAGACCTAAACAAATTCCCCCCATCCTAAGCTATATAATACATCGTAAGTTAATAATAACTCCTTAGTAGTTAATGAGAGATGTTTGTTTCCTATCAAATTCCTAAAGTATCACGATGAGATTTGGTGTGGTATGACTCCAATTAATGTACGACATGTCATTTTAGGTAGGCCATGAATATATGATTTAGACATCACCATTTCTAGTTTATTAAATTTATGTTCTTTTGCTTTTAAAGGTAGAAATATCAAACTCATTGGATTAACACCAAAACCTAGCAATAAGAACAAGAAATGGGATATTGAAGGAACAAGAACTTAACACAACGGGTCTAAATGAGTTTGAGAATGAGGTTAAGGAACACCTTTTTGTATCTGGTTTAGATGTAAAAGAAATTTCAAGAAACTCTTTAGTGGAACTACCTAAGAAAGTAAATATGGGTAGCTTAATAGGTCCAAAAAGTTTGAAAAGGAAGTTCATAAAAAGTCAGTTTTGTCTCTTTTAGTTGTAAAAGTTTTTAGAGAGTCTATAGTAGAGTTACCTAAAGAAGTAAGTACAATATTATGAGAGTTTTAAGAAGTATTCATTATTAGTTCCCTAATTCCTTAACCACTATGCTTGACACCCAACTTGTCATAGATTTTGACCAGCCTCCCAAGCTTCCTGATTCTTCACCCCCTATGCTTGATATCCATCATATCATAGATTTTGAACAACCTTCTAAGCTCCCTAATGCTTTTTTAAAATGATAAAATTCCCTCGAGAGTTTTGAGGAATAATTGATATGATTTATGTAAGGATTAAATAAGAAAAATTGGATTTTTGAGTAAAATCACTTACCGACCAGTTTTATGGTATCAAGCATAAATCTTGATCTGACTGTTAGATCAGGCCGTAATTTTATGAGTAGACTCCTGACATGTTATTCTACCTTGGACTACAATTTTAGAGCAATTGGAGTTTGAGAAGGCTATATAAATTGGTAATAGTCGAACAAAATAAAAAAAAAATACCATACAAATTTTCTAATGGCAATTTCATAAATAAGTGGAAAACTATGAAAAATTCAGTTCTTCCTCTATTTATAACTAACGGGTCTACTGGAAAAAAAAAGAAGAATAAAAAAATGAGAGGACGAGAAAGCTTAAGTGAGGAGAGAAGTCAAGGAAAAAAACATGGAAGTGAGGAGTGAATGAGTGATTCTAACTAAAATTTCTCAAAGAAACAAAGGAAATAAAAGAAAGCAAGAAAGTTAGGAATTTAAAGTGAGGTTTTAGTGAGAGAAAGTGAAGAATCTAAGGAGGAAGAAGGTGAATAGTAAACTGAATAATGCAATGACACTTGATTTGGGCTCAAAATATCTAGGTAAGTTGTTTTTATACAAGAATTTCATGTTTAATTATGTTTTTGGAGTAGAGTATAGAAATTACTAGATTGTGAGGAAACTTGGGTTTATGAAATTATTGAAATTGTGTAAAGTAGATGTTTTTCTTGTGATAAATAATGATGATGATGATTATGATGAGTTTAGATTGTGTTATTGAAGAAAAGTAAAATTATGGGAGATGGAAAAATTTTAGGGAGTGGCCAACCAAAAATAGCTAAAAAAAGGAGAATTATAGAACTAAAGTGAATGTTTAATTTTTATATGTATTTAGTATATGATGATGTGTTGATAATGATTAGAATTGAATTAAATAAATTATCAATTTTCAATTGATTTTCTTGCTAGTATATTGTGAATTTGAATATATGTATAAATGTTGAAGGATTGTATTAATGGGTTAACATTTAAAAATTGAGTTGGATAAACATGTTTTATGAGAAATTTATGAACAATCGAAGATCGAATTGTGAAGACTTTGATGAGATAAATAATTTATGGTTATGCAATTAGTTTAATTGATCAGGAGTTTTTATATATATATATATATATATATATATATATATATATATATATATATATATATATATATATTAGCAATAATGTGTGGGAAAATTAAGGAACTTATCGGTAAGAAATATTAATTACATGTTAAGAGCATATTTTAGAATATGTAAAATGGAATTGTTGAAATAATTGGCGGGACAAATAGTTAACTTATTAAGTGTAATTATATGTTAGTGGTAAGAATTAACATGATTAAGTGGGAATCGAGAAAGATGGAATGAATTCTGAAATTTGGCTAAAGTTGATAAAAGTTTGGATAAAAGAGTTACTTTGATTGATGGTTATTCTAAAATGGAATAAGGTACGGAAGAAGGTTTTTTTTGGCAGCCTAAATAGGAAGAAAAAGGGGTTGTTATGACAGCCTAAATTTTGACGAAAATAGGGGTTGTTTCGACATCCCATAGATATCAGAACTTGAAAATAATAAAATTTAGAGTTGGTTTCTTTAGGAAAGTTATAGATATGGATATTATCTTTTAAATGAGATTGTGCTTGATTAATTTGGAGTGATATAGCTCCAGAGATGAGCTAAAAACTAAGAAAATGTCCAAACCAAACCAACTCCTAGACATATTTCTGATGTTACTGTAATTGTCGATCTTGAACTTGAAATGATGCAATTTGGAGTTAGTTTCTTTAAGAAAGTTGTATATATGGATGTTATTTTTCAAATGAAATTGTTCTTGATTAATTTTGAATTATATAATTTTATATATAAGCTAAACATCGAGTAAAGGTCCAAACAAAACTAAATCCTACTAAAACATTTTGTTTTCTGACTTCTAGTTAGGTTTGGGACTTGCTATTGATAAATTTTGAAACATTCTTCTTTATGAGAGTTGTAAATAAGTGTGTTAAATTTCAATCAAAACAAGTTTACTTTATTTGGAGTTATGTAAATTTAGATATGGATGAAATACTAAAAAGGGGTCAGGCTGTATGTCACATGATAAGTTTTGCTCATTAATTTTTAGCTAGATTTGAGACTAGATAGTGATAGATTGGACATGTTCCTTCATGAAAGTTGTGCTTGAAGATGTTAATTTCATTAGAAACTGACATTGCTTGATTTGGAGCTACGAAACTCCAATTAAGGACAGAAGGCCACAAACAGGTCATGTTATAACTTGATAAACAAATTGTATGTGTGTGTGAAATGAGTAATGTTTAGTATGCTAATACCTAAATTTGATTTCTCTTCCCTCTTAAAACTAAATATACATGTCTTAGCTTTCAAAATGATTAAACCATACCTGGATCTAAGTTCTAAAGGTTGAGTTATGAAAGAAATACTAAACAATGTTCAGCATATGTGAGTTATATTGATTTGAGTAAGTAGCAATTATTTTGCTTGAGAAGTTATTCTTGATATAGAAATTTGAATAAATGATTGTGAGGATGAAAATGAAAAATACATGAATGAATGAATATACTTAAGTTTGTGCATGTGTAATTTTGAAAAAAAAATGAATACTTTGAATGTAATTTTGGTATGAATGAGAGTTATTGATTGTGAAATTAAATCTTGTTATGGTATAAGAAAGGTTGCAAGGATAAGACAATAGTAGGAAGCAACAGTACGTACATAAACCTAAGGTAGGTGCCTTGCACCTTGATCCTTTTATTTTGTAAAATCTGTAAGAGTTGATTTATTGTCATTTCTTTAAATGTGTTTGTGTATATATAGGATTGTATATAACAAGGAAATAAATGTGATCGACTAGCTACCCTGAATGAAGCTTGTCACAACCCATTTTTGGTTTATTCCCCAAATTCACTTTTTCTCTTTCAAAAATCAAAGAAATATATTAGGATTAAAAACAAAAAAATCTAAAAAAATATTAATAGTAAGAAGAGGATGCCGAAGCGCCGAGAAAATGGCTAGAAATTGGTTGAGGAGGTTCAAAAATACAAAGATTAAAATTTGACAGTATATCATTGACTAATGAGAGTCTTGTTGATAAAGAAAAATTCAATTTGAGAAAGAAATGTTCAAAATCAAATGTTTATAAACTCAATTAAATTTTATTGAAGGTTTAATTGAGTTTATAGAGGGTTTGATTGCAAGAAAATTTGTTTTTTAAGTCAATTTGGGCTTTTATTGGAAGAAATTAAAGTTATAGGGTCAAATTAGAATTTTTGAGAGTTGATTTGGTCAAATCAGGGGCTTAATTGCATAAATATTGAAGTTTGATGGCCAATTAAAAACTTAATTGAATAAATTCAAAACCAGAGACCAAAGGGAAAAGGATGCTAAAATCTAGGGTTTGAATTGAAGTTTGTCAAGAGTGAAATTGAACAAAATTGAAAGTTTGAGGCCAATCAGGGGTGAAATTAGAGATAAATCACAAACTAAAGGACTAAAGCGTAATTGACAGAAAAATACTGTTCATCATCTTCTTCAGAGGGCCTGCCCGACAGGCCTCATTCCCAAGGCGTTTGACGCCTCGTTTCTTCACCAAATTAGATGAAACTTACATGCAAACGATCCCCTGACACTTGATTACACGACAATGTAAGTTGTCCAGGTTGATCGAGGTTGTAAAGGCGGTGGTACCGCTCCAAAGTGGCCAACCCGACCAGCCATTTTCCTACACAAAACTGACAGTTCATCATTGCTACTTTGAACCAATGGTCGGGATGTTTTCGGGTCGATCCAAGGGTCGATATTTGGCACTAGAAGACACAAAGTGTCCCTCTTCCATCGCCTATAAATAGATTTTATTTTCATGGTCCAGAGGAGGAGATTTTCGGGTCCAAAATCGACAAAAAACTAGCCTCCCCCCTTCCTTTCTGCTGCCAACCGAACCTCTCTCCTCTTTCTCTCTCTCTCTCTCTCTCTCTCTCTCTCTCCATTTCAGTCTCCAGCCACCAAAACCTTCACCACTGGCTTGACTACCTCCATTGCAGCAAGAAGAACTGCCTAGAAGCACCGCCAACGACAGTAGCACCATCGTTAGAAACAAAAAAAGAAACAGAGAAGTAGGGGAACATAAATTGAAAGAAAAAGCAATGCAGAAAACAGGGAAAAAGAGGAGTAACTGCCGTCTGGAACCACCGCCTACCGCCACCATGAACGGCAACACCTTATTACATGTTCGCTTCTCTTCCTCCTTCTTTTCTTCTTCGCCAGCCTCATCCTCCAGTGTTCACGTAGCATTTGAACAGTGGAGAGTTCTCCACTGTTCATTGAGCCGGGCAGTGCTGGCCCAAACCAAAATTGTTAGGCAGGGTCCAGCCCAGTCCAAGAATTTCCAAAAAAAATCCTTTCAAAAAATTTTGTGATTTTCCCGCATATTTTTTTTTATCAATTTCGCGTAATATTGGTTTGTGTTTTTATACTGTAAAGATACAAGTCTGATATTAAAATACCTAGTTTTCTTTGAAACATTGCAAAAGATTATAAAAAAATATATCTTGTTTTCATGCATACAGCCAAGTCTATCAACGATAAAAAAAATCATATCGTATTTTCATACAGAAAACAAAAAAATTTAAAAATATGTTTTAACATGCATTTTGGCTTTAATAACCAGTTTATTAAAGCAATGAGAACTAAGCCAATATTTCAAAAAATACCCAAAAAATATTTTGTTTTCTTTTAGTATTTGGGATTATGAATTTACACGTAAAACATATTTTTGATATTAAAAAGATAGTTTTTTTATATAGACATTAGAACGAATAGGCTTTTACCCGATAAGATAAAGATCTTCTTACGGAGAAGAACTTTTCTTAAACCTTAAATTAACCAACAATTAGAAAACACAACAACACCTTAGTTTTTTATTAAACAATTAAACAATGTAGCTTACCTTAGGTAGGGCGTATTTGGGGTGCTCATACCTTCCCTTTATGCAACCAGTCCCCGTACCCGATCTCTGAGACTAGTTAGGGTTCTTAGTGACCAAAATACTAGGTGGTGACTCCCTTTCCCGCTTTCCATTAATAAAAGACAAGAATTCCTTGTCTGCCCCATTTTCCCGATTACCTCAAACCTATATGATGAAGTGGAATATCGTCGCGACGCCGCACACGTGCGACAAAGCTAAAGGTTGGATTAATGATAATATAACTGAGATTAAATGTAATAGTTGTTATCTTGAAGTGAAATTTGTGTGTTATGAATAAAGTGTCAGATTTTAGATTAATAAAGTGATTTTATTGTATATGTAGTTGTTGTGTAAATGTAAGAATAGATATATGGAGAAACTAGTGCCTGATGATAGGTTGTTGGAACCAGTGATCTAGTATTGGGGCTAGTGCCGGGGAATAAGCTGTTGGATCTAGTGACCCGGTAATGGGGCTAGTGCTCGGTAATAGACTAAAGGCATCAATAGATTCATGTATAGGAAAATTGATATGGTAAAATTGTCCTATTGTGCCATATGATTGATTGAAAAGTTGATTTATGATCATGATATATTATTGAAAAATAAAATGATGTTTTGTAAAATTAATTACAAGGTTTTGGTTATGATATGTAATAATTTCAAGACCAAGATTGTGAATTGGTTAGTGGCCTCGTACGAGACTATTAATGCTTGAATTATTTACTCATCAGATTAATACGTTGTATAAGATTCAACAGTTAATACAAAACTATGGTGGTGTAATAATGTTAATGGTAATAAATGTTATATCAATGAAATTAAATTAATAAAAACATAATCCTCATGAAGGATGGAGACAAAGTTTGTATTAACTAGGAAGAATGCATGAAATTTTTGATAAACTAATAAATCTAAGCAGAAAATGGAAGATGGCCTTTATGACAAAAAGAATAATGGTACGGTGTAAAAGTTAGATTAGAAATTATAATAATAAAAGTTCATTGACTATTGGGATATGGTATAATCAAGGGTATTTATGATGTATGTGTATTGCATTTCAAATTATTGTGATAAAATATAATTGATACAATATGAGAACCATTTATTGTATAATTGTAGAATGTCATATTAGTTGTTTTGTGTAATGTAATTATGTCAGAATAGGGGTTGTATGATTTTTGACATGTTATGAATTTGGTGGCAATTATAATAGTGGAATGAAATTTTGTTAGCAATGGCGATGACTATGTATGACCAGTGGTTTTCAATTGTCCTATTCAATATAAACAAGATAGAAAAGTTCAGCTTGAATATTGGTTGTGTAATAAAAGAATTTGCTATGCTAATTTTAATTTTATGGTAAATGAACTACCAAAGTTAGAAATTAAATATGTACTAGCTATATGGAATTTAGTAACAAGTAAACTTGTTGTAACTTAAATGGTTATGTAATTATATAAGGTAATCATAGAACAACGGTGTTAAAGTGTTTGACCTGAGTTACTATGAAATTGTTAGGATGATATCATGAAGGCAAGCATTTTAAACGATAAAAATAGAGAGATGGAATTTAAAAGAACAACTCTTTTTGTTAGTATTCTTATAGATAATGTCATTTTTAAGCAGATGACACAATTACCTCGTAAGATTAAATGGTTTTATTTTATGATGAATGAAAGATCTCGAATGAGGGATATAAAGGATGAAATATTAAAAAGTTGAGATTAAAAGATCTCATGCATGAATGTACTTTTGAGCATAATGAAATAAAATATGAAACTGGTTAACGATTTGTTTCATTAATATGATTCGAATATTTGTTGAGTTGAAAATTGAAAGCTAACATAAATAACAAATTTTGTAGGATACATTACCATTACGATGAAGCTAAGGCACGAGAAATTCCTAGTATAGAACAAATTCTTACGGGTTATTCGCGAGATGTATTAAGTTCATTAAATAGATCAACCAATAAATATACTATGGTCTAGTTAGGTAAAAACTTCGTAGAGATGTCCTTTATATATATAAAAATTACCCGTTTATTTTTCAAAAGTGTTATAAAAATTTTGGGTTGTTACATGATTTGTCCTTTATGCTTGAAATCCAACATGTCATAAGTCTTGAGTAGTCTATTAAAAATCCTCCCCTTTTTATTCATGATAAAGAGAATAAAAAAGGTTCTGGTTCACTAGGTTATGTCCAATCTATATTCATCCATGATTCAAAAAGTGTGTGTTCCATTCTACACTCCCAGTCATATAAGGTTCGTGGTCACAAACCTAGGATGCAAATAGATCTTCCTCTTTTATCTTCTCATTCTAAAATGTTTGATTCAGCTGAGTCTTTTGCATGCAAAGTTCATAATTTGCATGTCGAGATTATAAAACATATTTAAGCAAGTAATAAACAATACAAATTTTAAGTTGATTTACATAAGTATCATGATGCACTTAATGTTGGAGATTATTTCTTGATACATATAAAACCTGAGCAGTGTCCTTTGAAAATCAATCATAAATTGCAAATGAGTAGTGTTAAATCATTCAAAGTGTTGCGAATGATTGAATCAAATAGTTATGTAATTAAATTGTCATAAACTTTGATGTTAGCTCTATATTTGACATGAATGACCTCGTTATATATAAAACACAATAGTTTATCCTTAATGCTCCTTTTAATACCCCTACTACATTATCTTTATCATTGGCACAAAATGAACATATTAATGCTACTTTGGATGCTCAAGTTATTTTTATCAAGGGTGGTGAACTTCAACAAATCCTAGTATATGAGCTAGACAACTAGATTCAGACTATACTTGTATTATCAGAGAGACATCATAGTAGCTTGATCATGATTTGTGGGAGAGCATTATTGGAGCCACCTTGAACTATAATTGACAAGGTCAATTTTCTCCAATCTCGGGAGAATTAATTGGGACATCAGACCTAAAATATTGTTTACGCACTCATACAATCATAGAAGATAGAGGGTAGCCGAAACCATTAAGAAATTAGGCTTCAAGTTATGTTTTGGTTTAATTTATTTGAACTTTTAGTTGAGTTTTATTAATTAGATTTTATTTGTTGGGTTTGATTTAATTATTGTTAGGTATTTTATTTAGTAGGCTATAAATTTAATTACTTATTTTAATTAGAGTTTTAGTATTTATATCCTACTTTTCTAAATAGTAAATAATTTTTTTATGAATTGAATAAAAATCTGCAAAGTGCATACTTTTCAACTCTTATTCTTCTCTTCTCTTTCCTTGGCTTTTTCTTTCTAGCTTCTTTTTTCCTTTCTTATTAGGCTTCAAATATTCCTTTTGTTCCGCATCAAATTATCTATATCCGCGTATTTGAGATGACCTGTTGCTGTATGATGGAATGCATCACTTATCATTAACATCAACTTTTGTCACTTCTTTGTCCCAATCTGTGTACTGGTTGCGTGTTTTAAGGCTTCTTCGTTTTTTTATTGATGCATAGTGATCAAATTTTATGTGATATTTGTATTTGTTTTTTGTTTTTAGCATAGTGATCGATTTTTATGTGTTCTTTGTATATTGTTTTTGACCTATGTTTGAATATGCTCCTCTTATTTTTACTTGATGATTATAATGTTTTTTGTCAAGCCAGGGTTTGAGACCAAAGAGGCATGTGAACAAGCATAATTTAAGGTATTGGAAGGACTGGCAAAGTATTTTTCTGTCAAAAAACTTGATTTGTATTCTTCTTTCTGCATTTCTGATTGCCTTGAAATGCCTTTGTTTAAATAAGTCCATGGTTCCTAGGGCATTATAACAGTTAATTTTAGGAATGTCATCAACTAGATGTATCGTGAGGTATTTTTGTGTTCCTACTGAAATTTTATATTTAATTGCTTCATGGCAGATGGCTAATGCTTTGATTGATGATAGAAGGATTCATTTGGGTTTTAGTCAGAGTATTGCAAAACTGTTGTCTCAGTACAGGCGCAAAGACAACCAACCAGGTAAAGGTAAAGATTGCTATTTGATTAATATTTCATGTAAATACACGTATGTCGAGGGAAAAAAGGAACTTAATAATGAATTAAACCTGAGTGCTAAAGAACTGATTGGGCATAAATCGAGCAGTCCCTTTTCAGACAAGGAAGATGGGATTATTGTAAATGCAATGCTTAACGAGCTTGAAACAACCAAATACTCTCTCTAGGAATTCTGCCAAATATAAACTGTTGTGTTTGTGTTCTTTCTTATTGACAGCAGGGAGAGGTTGGTTCAAATGTGGTTCTCCTGATCATATGGCCAGGGATTGCACTGGGGATCCTGCCAATAAGCATCATCCTTTAAAAAACATACTAAAGGACGATGATATGCAGCATGGTGGAGATAATAATTCAAGGTACAATAATATGGCTTTTTCCCCCTTTCCTCCCTCTGTTTGTCTAACAGAGAAACAAGCTTTTGTAGATATGACATGGTATTTGACGGAGACACTCCAGAAAGTCCTAGGCCAGAAAAGAGAGGAACAGGCAGAGTGACAGAGATAGGGGACATGGAGAGGACAAACGATTTCCTGAAAATAAAGGAAGTCAATATTCTGAGGAGCGACTTGATAGAGAAAAGCATATGGATAGAAGAAAAGAATGAAGAAATGGAAGAAGAGACTATGGAGATTACATAAAGAAAAATTCAGATAGTCAAAGAGGGTGGTGATGACCATAAAGATGATCAAGATTACAGAAAGAGAAGTTCAGATAGTCATAGAGATCATGATAGCCATAAAAAGAGGGATGAGCGAGACCATAGACATAGAAGTGCAGAAAGTGACAATGATCGTGAGTGTCATCGAGACAGGAGTAATCGAGCTCTAAGATGATGCACGGTACTATTTTGACTTCGGTTTTGTAGTTCTTGATTCTAAATATTGTAGAACTTAGTTACATTGTACAATCCTCAACAGTAATTTAACTTGCTTTATCGATTACATCGAACATCCTTTTCTGCCTGAAACTCAAGCCTCAATGGATGTTGTGCATTTAGTATGGGCAGCTATGCCGCCCCCCCCCCCGCGCTCCCTTTTTTATCACTTACAAAACACATTTAGTTCATCCCCATTCTACAGAACAACCACACATTCACTTCAATTGCACAAAACATATCTACAATGTCATCCCCCATTCTACAGGGCAACCACTCACTCCCTTATCACAACCTTTTCACTGACACTGGATCATGTAGTAACTGCCAAAATATATCCACCGAATCCTCGTGGGCTTATTGTATTGTAGCAACTAGCAACTAGCAACTGCTAGCCTTCACCAAGCGCGTCAGGCTTTGAAGATTTTCTTTCAATCCAGGAAAAAATGTGGATTCTTTTTCAAAAACAAGTTCCAATGTTATCAAATATAAAGAAAAAGAGAGGAAAAGCAGCAAACAGAGTCATCGTTGAATATGCAAATGAATTCCACCAAGCTTGCAATCTAAAACCATTATGATTACTAGATTATCATCATCATCGTTTCTGTACATGGATAACGATCCCAAGTATTCTACAAGAAGATTGGAAAGCACAATTAAGAACATCCAAAAACCTCGCTTCCATTCTTATAAATTACGTGGAAGAGTTTAATCCAACCATCAACTATAAGATAGCTGCTAAAGGGCTTAGACCTCACTAGAATCATCCTTTCAGAACAGGATCCTCCAACAGCTGATATATTACTTCGACTTACTGCAAAGGAAATACAGAGCGACAGTGATCTCGTTTAAACAGTTACCAGCATCTGAGAGAGAGCTTGACACCTAGAAGTGCTCCAGCAAACATTAATACCTCATGCATGATTTTCTGGGACATGTCTTTTATGATCTCTCTCCATATAACCAAGCCGGTTCATCCTGTTTCGATCATCTGTATAATCATGATGATTATAATGGTGAGACCCAGGCACATTATCATTCCGATGCTTCCCCTCAAACTTTCTGTCACGTGGGCTTGATGCCTTGTGTTTGCGGTTGGTCAGCTTAGGTGAGGGAAAACCCTGGTCCATATCATCAGGAGCAGGCAGTTCCCCATCTTCAATGTTGTTCAGATCTGGCTTTGGAGATAACTGTCCCCTCATTCCAAGATGTTTTTCGTCCCTTGCATCAATATTCTTTCCATGATGCGAGTTCTCATATTCTTCCCTGTCCAAGGGCTTGGACCAGCTTTGTCTTCTATCGTGCTTGTTTTTTTCACTTTCAGCAGCCAGTTCAATTCCATCTTCCAGTTCCCTCTCAATTAGATCATCGTCATCCAAGAAGTTTGTTTTTCGAGTCATGTCACCTCGGGACCTCTTTCTTTTTTCCAAAGCTGCCTTCACTTTGTCTCTATCAATCTTTTTAATAGCATCTTGGGGTGATTGAGCAAACGTACCCTCTCTATGCTCCGCAATACGACCAAAATGTTTATCTTTTGATTCTCCTGAATCTTTTATTTCACTTCTTGCAACATTCCTTTCTAGATCTTCATTTCCAAGCCCATCCAAGGCTCGTCTCGAGGTTTGACCTTCCCTCGTATTTCCCTGGGAAGGCAATGTCTCTATTTCATAGGGTAGATCATCTTTAGGTTCACCATCCATATTGTGGTCTGAGGCACTTCTCATCTCAGCACTTCCATGATAACTACCATGGTTTTGGCTGGTTCTTGGAGGACCAACATGATTATCTGCAAGAGGTTGCTCATGCACTGGTCTAGACATTGGATTTGAGTTTCCAAGTCTTGTACTAATAGCTCCAGTCTGAGAATGATTATTAGGTGCCACATGTTCTTCATTGCTAGATGAAGCTTTTGATGTGGCCCGATGAGAAGCTCCACCTACAATGCTCCCTTCAGCTTCACTGTTAGCTGATGGGGGCACTCGGTTCTGTTCATACAGTTCCAGCATCTGATTGCTAACCTCTGCGAGAATTAATTCCACAATTAAAGATGAAACCCACCATATTCAAAAGTGCTATTGTAATAGTAAACACTGTCAAAGGATTATACTCAGCAACCCCCCCGCCCCCCCCAACCAGTCAGCTTCATTCCCCCAAGATGATGAATTGTGTGAGATTGTTCTCTCATGAACACGTGTGATTATTAATGAAAACAATATACTTTGTTAATATTAATGATATGATTGCAAGGAAAAACACCAACCCTCCAATTGGCGTGGGGTGACATCAAACTCTTGCCACCAGACCTTCTCACCATCTGATGGGAGCTTTACTTTGAGGAACTTCGCAGCAAGGAAAATGGCACCTGCTGCAATGTGGTGGGGCTTAAATTGCAAGCATAGAGATGTACGCAGTCTGCATGCGGCATCCCCAATCAAAATGAGACAATGAAGGAAGGTATGTACATTAAAATAAGCAATTTTCCATACCCATCATTCACAAAATTCCATGCAACTTGAGCAAGGGCATTCTGAGCAACCTTGAATTTCTTTATAGCATCAACAAGAGGTTTATATGGATGGAGCAAATTTAAATCAAAACCAAGAGTTGCAAGTACAACCCTCTCTCCATGTAAAATTATTTCCTTCTGCTGTTCATATACCTCCTGCACGAGAGATGTGGATAGCAAGTTAGGAGAAAGAAAATGAATTGTGCAGGGAAACAAAAGGAATGTGAGCAGAACAAAGGCAACATATATATACAGGACAGCTGAATATGATAGGGATATACAGACGCAAAAGCAAATATGCTAAACATTGAATGTCAAAACAACCACAAACATGTTGTAGATTATAATCTGTATGGTCTAAGGGATTGACAACAAGACAATACAGTTTGGCATTTTGAGTTCAGACACAACATGCTTGGGCTTTAGATCAATTGTTGGGGTGAAGTGGATTGTGTAAATCATAGTAAAATCTCACAAATCAGAAAAGGGGAGAAGTTATGGTGGGGAATCCAAATCCCACTGCTGGGAGAAATACACAAGTAACAGAAGAAGTGGAGAGCATCTTTGCACAAGCAATTACCTTTTGCTTGATCCTCTGAACTGCTTCAGGATCCTTTTTATGGATAATTTCATAAGAAACGAGAATAACATCTTTCAGTGGACGGGGAGTCTCCTCCACCTTCCCCGCAAGAAACATACAAACTGTAGCGATAGTCTGTGAGACAATTTGAGGGAAATTAGACAAGATGGTCATTTAAGGAAATCTAAACATCGGTTACAAATTCAGGGAGTGGGTACTACATAAGGAAAACAGCAAAAAGAAGGAAGAGACAATTGCACTGGCTATTACCTCAGTTACATGTCATCCCGGATATGTATTAAATAATCATTTCCAAGAAGGAGAAAAGGATTTGACATTTAATGAAGGAATGTTGACTCACCCTCCTATCATTCTTCGCATGGGATTGACGAAGAAAGAATCGGTGACAGAAAATTATTGCAGTAGCAATTGTTACCTGGGGCCTGCATTTCAAAAAATACATGATTTATCTCACACGTAATTACGAAGAATACTGTGCATTCAATGGTGCAGTATAACAACAATATATCAAATCACCTGCTTAAAAATTTATGTAGTGTAAACAGATGAACCATTACTCCTTTTAAAACTCTACCTTCTCTGTCTCGCCATCAAATAGTGTGCATTCTGGTTTGAATTCTTTGTTATACTTCATTCAAATACTCTATAAATTCAACATTGGTAATCCCCATATACTACTATCTAACAAAAAAATTAAGGGATAAAAGCATAAACACAGCATGTTCTCATCGCTGACCAACCAAAGGGAACAGGAAATTATCTTAACTTGTAAATATAGATTCCATTTTAATCCAATTTTTATATGAAAGGGAATACCCAAAAAACATTCATATAGTACAAATTGAAAATTCAGAGACGTTAAACATTTAGTTTAAGCAAAATGAGATAGAGTACAACAAAATGTGTCAAGACTCACACTTTAAGTCTCATGCCGAAATCTTGTAGAAACGTACAGTATGACTTGCGTAGATAAGCCTCTTTCTTTAAGTCAATGCCATCTTGTCTAGATGGAGAATTCTCTTCAATTTCCTTCCTAGAAAAGTACCAACAACCACCTTCTTCAAGTTTTTCCTGAGAATATCCATACAGTCCGCCATCATTCATTCCGGAATGAGATGAATCACTAGTCATTAAATTTACCATATGTGTCTGCCACCACCAAATGTTATGAACAGTCTATACAGGCCCTGTATGAACTGAAGAAATCAATGTGCCGCTAGGCCATAAAACCCTGCAAACAGATTTGCCAATACACATCAAGATCAAAATAGGCTATGAAAGCATGCACTTTTAGTAAAAAGAAAAAAAGAACCATAAAATGAAAATCAGAATCTAGAAAAAAAAAAAAACTCAAAATTTAACTAATACTATAAACTTTAAGCTTCAATTCCGACCTGAGAAATTTACAAACAATTTGTAATAATTGACAGTCAAATCCATTCTAAGATTTACTAACTCTCCCATGCAATCAAATGGTCATCCATTCTATGGGATAAACTATAAGGCGAATTATAAATCCAGACCCATTATGATTATAAAGCTTTCTGGCAACATACAAAATGAACTGTTGGTAGGAAAATCGTAGCCAAGTACATAAATTTAACAAACTCCAACAGAAAAATAAGCCAGATTTCCGATTAAGAACCAATTCAAAACCGAAAAATCTAAAAGATATTTTAAAAAAGTGTTATCTTTACAAGCCCAGAACATTAACACAAAACAAAAACTAACCCGTACAATCTCTTCCTAATCTTTCACAAAAAATAAGTTACTTTCCACCAAACCAAACAAAACCAAGATGCCATGTACAATTTCAAAGGAAAAAGTGAAGAATTATACCTTGTATAGTCACGAGAGCAGAACAAAAGACAAAGAAAACAAATGAGTTTCTCTGCAAGTACCAAGAAAACAACATTAATAATAAACCAAAACATGTGAGTCTGTCAAAATAATAGTTGAAGGAGGAGGATATAACCTCAAAAAAGGGAGAGGAAGAAAGTGAGAGAAGAAAAGGGATGTTTGTGGAAAATTTTAGGGTTTATTAGCATGAGGAAAGAATGAGTGGGGGGTAAAAGAATTTGCCATGTTATTACTTGGTTGTTTAGTTAATTTGTGGATGTTTTGATTAATTTAACATATATTAAAATATAACTAATCATATATCTTGAATTTAAAACTATAAATAAAATAAATTTTTTAATTTCAAGTTTTTATCACTAATTATCACCTAAATGATTATTTGTCATGTTATTTACTGGGACTGTTGTTTTATTTATTTTTGTTTTTTTGAATTTATTATTATTTTAATTATTATTTATTTTGATGTTCAGTAATTCCTCTTTGTATTTTTAACTTTTTAATAAGGTGCGATCGATTGAGGTGTTATCCATACTCTAAAATAAATAATTTTACTAATATAAAAATCTAAATATATTTTATTATATTTTAATTTCCAGAGTATTTAGTATTAGAATAGGATTTGTTTTCAAAATATTTTTTATAATATATTAAAATAATTATTTAAAAAATATTATTTTAATAAATTTAAAAATAAAAAATCACATTACAAAATAACTACAATCCTACTACCAAACAGTACCAAGTAAATATACCTGTAGATATACGTGGGCAGTGAAGAAAGACAGATGGGTGTTATGATAGGCTTCTTTTCAAAGCTCTGCTTTCAAAAGCAGCAGCCGCCGCCGTGGTAAGAAAATAACAAGGTAAGGAACTGTTTTCTAGAGTGCCTGATGAAGGGTTTCGTGCTGACCTTTATACACACACTGCGTTAATAAATGGATTTTTCAAGAAAGGATTGCTGACTGAAGCACCCAAGCTTTTAAGAAAAATGGAAGAGGACGGCTGTGCAAGCAACGAAGGCACCACCTTTAATGTCATCATCCAAGGATTTCTCCAACAAAAGAATCCATCAATGGCGAGGCAACTTGTCAAAGAAATGGGGTTTCTCGGCGAATGCAGCCACCAGAACCTTCCTTAAAAAATTAATTTTTTTTTACGTTCATCTTCATAATTTATCCTAATTATTTTATAAGGTTGTTAATGTTTTATAATTTGAGTTGTAGATTTAATAAATTAATCTGTATTATTTAATATATTGTAATTTTAATATTTTTTTAAAAAATATTATCTAACATGTAGCTATATCAATATTTTTTAGAAACATCATTAAATAAAAATTATATTATGAACTTATAATTAAAATTGTTTTATTAAAAAATAATAATTAAATATTTTTTTACCTTAAAAAAACAATCTACCACGCAGCAAACCACGAGCTAATAATGTATTTTTTCAACAATTAGATATTTTTCATCGCAAGAGTAATTCATAGCAATAACTACCGCATTAAGCATTCAAATTACCAACAACCCCATCCCAACCTCATTGAAAATAATAATTGTTTGTAGGCTATTTCCGTCAATTCAAGAAACATAACTGCCTCCATTTCCCGCCCTCTCTCAGTACTTACAAACCCGCCCCTCTCTCTTTCTGCTTCTTCAAAGAAAAAAAAAATCAAGAACTTGATTGATTGAAGAGAGAAATGGCAAAGTTAATGAAGAGAAAGACAAAGACACTTATAGTTATCTTCATAATCTCTGTGATTCTTTCTTTAAAATTTCCATCTGAAATAGAGGAGGAGGAAAGGGCCAAAAGAGAGAAGCTGGTAAAAGAAGAGAAAACATTTTCTGTTTTTCTACAAAGAGAGAGTGCCACAAGTACTCGAGGAGGTGTTGTTTCTTTAGCTGATGAGCTTCACGGTCTTGAATACGATTTTTATCGCCAGAATTGTCCACAAGCTGAGTCTATTGTTAGATCAACAATGGCAAGGATTTACATGCAGCAAAATGATATTTCTTTTGGTCTTTTAAGGCTTCTTTTCCATGATTGCTTCATCAAGGTATGCTATTTTTCTTCTTCTTAATTCTTTTTTGTGGGTTTTCCTCAATTGGGTTTTCTTTTCTTTAAATGTTTGTGGCTTTTCTTTTCTCTAAATGTCGATGTGTGCAAGGGTTTTGCTCAATTGGGGTTTGTTTGTTGTAGTTCTTTGAGGGTTATTTCAAGTGGCCAGGTTCGTGGATTCTGTGTATTCTTTCCTTTCTTTGAGGGAGTATGATCACTACACAGTTGTTCCCAAATGGGGAATTTGGTTTCTTGTTTGTTGATGATCGTAGGGTTCTTATCAATTTGGGATTTTGTTTTTGTGGTGTGTTTGTTTACACGCAAAGTGTGCCTGCCTCGTGTTTATTAGTTTTATGTTATTTTTCTGTTGCAGTAGGCTACTTGGCTCTTTAACTTTTCAGGTCTGTATAGGCCTTAAATTGCTTGTTTTATGAAATTTCTTCTCTTGTTATTGTGCATCCTTGCTTCAATTCTTGGCCTGGTATTCTCAGTTGTTTGGTTCTGTAAATTCTTTGTTGAGACACTTTTCGTGAGGAGCTATCATTGATTGATTGGGCACTCCTTAATTTCTTAGGCAGATAACCACAAATTTGATCTGGATGCTGAGTCTTGCTATTAACAATAAGAATTCTTGTCATTGCATGTATCTAGATATTAATTCAGATTTCTTTTCATTGTATGTACGTATCTAGATATTGATTCATGGTAATGTTTTTTATATCGTTACTTATTACTGATCTTGTGGGATCACTACAATCAGGGTTGTGATGCTTCAGTCTTCTTGGATGATAGCAATGGGAATAAAAACCGTTCCATTGAGAGGCAGGCCGCTCCGAACAAGACCTTGAGAGGTATTAATGAGATTGACATGATCAAGGAGGAGCTTGACAATGCATGCCCAGGAGTAGTTTCATGTGCTGACACCCTTGCACTTGCCACCAGAGATGCTGTTGTGCTGGTCTGTACTTCTATTGCTTTGTTTTCTTTACATGGACTTAGCACTCAGCAGCTTTAATCTTTTCTTCATTGAGTTCGATATTGAACTAAGCTTTAGTTTTCTTTAGGTTTCAGGTGTTTCTGTTTTGAAAAAAAAAAAAACGTAGGAAGAGCTTTCGTTAATGACAAGTATCTGAATCTGACTCCTTCTGAGTGAAAATTTGAGTTAATTAGACTACAAATTTTGCAATCTATGATCTGAAATGTTTAACGGTGATGAAACAGCATTAGGACCTTGTTATTTTGATTGAAGTTTCATCACTTCCCTTCCTTCTGTTTGGTTATTGAAATTTCTGAAACAAAGGAACTGAATCAGTCTTAGTATGCCGCTGCTTTACTCTCATCCATATCTTCTTCACCATCAACGCTGATGGTGTTCGTTCTTGCCTGATCTTGCAGGCTGGTGGTCCATTTTATCCAGTTTTTACAGGCAGGAGAGACAGTACTCAATCCTACTTTGATGAAGCCATGGACGAGATTCCAAAGCCCAATGATAACATCACCCGAACACTTATCCTCTTTTCCCGCAGAGGTTTTGATGAAAGAGAAACAGTCAATCTCTTAGGTACTTACTGTGCATCTCTCTCTCTATTCCCTTTTTTGTCTTCCAAGAAATGATAGAATCAATCATGGACTGAATAAATTTCTTGATTCTATAGGTGCTCATAATGTGGGCAAAATCAGCTGTGACTTCATCCGGAATCGCCTCACTAACTTCTCTGGGACAGGACAACCAGATGCCTCTGTAGATCATGATTTCCTAAATGAATTGAGACTTGCTTGTCAGGATAGCAACAGCACCAATCATGATGGAACTGTAGCTTCTATGACATCAAGGGAGATGAGGAACTCTAGTTCGGCAATGATTTTCCAAGGATTATCCGCTTCTATACCATCTGGAGCACGTTTTGATAACCACTACTATCAGAATTTGTTGGGGGGTAGAGGACTTCTATTTGCTGATCAACAATTGATGGCTGATGAGAATACCGCAAGATTGGTGGCATTTTATGCTTCAGATGATGGAACAACCTTTAGAAGGGACTTTTCCAGGTCTATGGTGAAGATGTCAAACCTTGGTGTCTTGACTGGAACTCTAGGTCAGGTCCGAAACAAATGCTCCTTTCCCACCAGCCAATCTTGAATGACAGAGTCCAGCAACAGTCAACTCTTGTGACGAAAGGTAAGATCAGTTCTTTTTCCTTCAAAAGACTACCAAAGAGTTTGAGAAGTAATAATCACCAGGCTGAAGAGAAGGAATCTCATCGCGATTATTAAATAACTTCGCTTTCAGTATCTACAGATCCCAGTCTCTTGTGCACCTGGAACATTCTAAGATTCATTAATTTTAGGGTTCTAGTGAGCTGTTGTTGGTTGTGATAATCAGCCAATAATTGCATTTGCAAATCCGGATTCAGAACTCTTGGTGTAGTGTCTGCAGATTATTCTCACAATAAGGGCAACACAAATCCCATCACCTTCAATTTTCTCAATGGGGTTTTTCTTGTTCTGTGTGTTTTTACACGTGCGAAAGTTCTCTTTTAGAAGCCGAGAGAAGATTGGGCTTCCAAAATGATCAACTCCCTTGAGATTAGGATATTTCAGTAAATACATGCAACCAACTTTAATTAATCTTCATTTTAGAAAATTTCATAAACCTTTTATCACTTAGCTTTTGTCTTTTTGAAAATATATTAGTGGATTAATTAGTAGTTGTTGTTATTTTTTTATTTTTTTAGTTTAATGTAGGTGTCCGGGTCAGCTTGTGCGCACCTCGACTAATCCCATGGGCCCTGAAGTTAACGACCATGTAAGCCTCCAGTGACCATTATATGAGCAACCACAGGGCTCGAACCTGAGATCACAGAGGGAGCAAACATCTTGGTCCCAAACTCTTATAAAGAGGACAAACCTCTTTCTTTAGTAGTTCATATACTTGTCATGATGGTCCTTGTAAATTATTTACAATGGCATTCAAGCTCTCATCGTTATATGTGTAGGAGGAAATTCCTTATATTCGAATAGAAGGAAATTATTTTACGTAATAATTGCATTCAATCTATACAAGTATTGGCAGCTATTAGGTGTTTTGTTTTGTTTTTTCCCTAAATGATTAATTAACAGGGCCAAAGCCAAGAATTAAAGCATTCCTATGATTTAGGAATATCAAATCTCTTAATAAAAATAATCTGCGAATATATCTTATTGTTTGAGTAATATTTATCAGAAAATTACTTAATTATGTTGTAATATTTCACTATTAATTCCCTTCCATATCTTATATTGTTCTAAAATACAGTCTTTATAGGGTCAATTGGCTCGTTCTAATGCAGCTTGGGAGTGTTCTACTAATGCTAGTACTACACATATCCTTCATCATGATCGCCTATGTCTGATCCAATTTTTAATGGCCGTGCATCATCATCTTTCACCTGCACTTAGGATGCAATTTCTTATCTAATTCCTAAAGAAACTAGACTTGGCACTATAATAGCCTGACCCAACCTGCCGTATATTATCTGCTTTGGATCTTACCGTCCTCACAGTTTTGTTCTTGGTGACGCGAGCCCATATCTAAGCCTGATGCTCCAAATCGCATACAACAGGTCAGCGACCAGCATTACTTATAAAGCTTTGGCTCCAGACACTCGCTTCTGATGTGGGATATCACAATCCCCCCACCTTAAGACGAGTCATCCTCGGTTTTGATACCAAATGTAATAACACGACCCAACCTGTCGTATATTGTTCGCTTTGAGCCTTACCGCCCTCACGGTTTTGTTCTTGGTGACGCGAGCCCATCTCTGAACCTGACGCCCCAAAACACATACAACAGGTCAGCGACCAGCACTACTCATAAAGCCCTAGCTCTGCACATTCGCTTCCGATGTGGGATATCACAATCCCTCCACCTTAAAACGAGTCGTCCTCAGCTCTGATATCAAATGTAATTGCCCGGACCAACTTGTCGTATATTGTTTGCTTTGGACCTTACCACCCTCACGATTTTGTTCTTGGTGATGCGAGCCCATTTCTGAGCTTGACACCCCAAAACGCGTACAACAGGTCAACGACCAGCACTACTCATAAAACTCTGGCTCTGGACACTCACTTCCAATGTGGGATAACACATACACTTTTAAGTCTACTCATACAGATATATGGTTATGACTTCTCCTCATCGTTTCCCACCTTCTACTCATCAGTTATCCCGTGCAAATTTCTGCACACACTGTCGCTCTACAGATCATCTTGTTTAGAATCATCACACTGTTTCATGCAATCATTTTCATGAGCTTTGACACATCATGCTTCGCTATCTAAAATCCTCTCTCCAGTTGTAGATATCATCATGGGCCTAGGCATGCTATTGAGAATTGTCTTGTGAGGCCACCTTGTCCTCGTAAAAACTTAATTTTACATCTCAAAAAAAAATTGTCCAAAAATAAAATTTTGCCAAATTTTTATATGGTGAAGATTACTTCATAAGAAAATCTTTCAACAAATGCTTCGACGTTATTTTTCAAATTCTTTAAATGAAAAGTATAAATTTGATCAAAAAATTTCTTCTATTTTGATCGTACTAAAAATTTCTTATCTATTTTCAACTAAGTGGTTATTACTAGTTTTTACCTACAAATACTACTTGTTCACTTCATGTGAAAATATTCTAGATGCTTGCAAACTCTTTAATCTAAAGTGAAAAATCATAGCACAAGGAGAGGAAAAGGTGAGGAAAAGATTGATAAAGGAACTCTAAAGTGTGAAGGTTTAAGAATAGAGCACAAGGATTTTCTCAACTTTGAGATAAAGTAATAAACTTGGAAAAGAAGGAACCAAAGGGCAACAACCATTGTTTAAGCTTGAAAGGTATAAAACATTCATTTATCCTGGTGGATGATGTTCATGAGGCACATCTCTAGCATGTTCTTTCTTGTTTTATAGTGTTTTTGAATATTTTTTGCATTATATTGGTTTTAGCTTTGATTTTGATTAATGCATTTAATGTTGTTTTTATCTTTGTTTGATCCTGTTTGGAGTTGTTTGTTAATGTTGCTGGATGTTTAGAATATGCTTGGATGTTAAATGAAATATAATGATTTGGAAATCTGATAGTAAGGTTATTGATGCATTTTTTTTGGTTTGTTAGTGTGTGTTTTTGGTCCCTAGGCATGATTTGGGTTCTAAGTGTTTAAAGTGTCAGTTTTGAATTGAAATTTAATATTTTTGTGAGCTGTTTTAAGTTGGTAGTTTTGAAATTTGAAACCTCTTGTATAATTTTGATGTTTTGATGTTATTTGTTAGTTTTTTAATTTAAACATGTTTGATTATGGTTGTGTAACTTGTTAGAATGAAGAAATCATGTTTTAGAAATAAAAATTGCCAGTTTTGAAGGCTTGATAGTGTGTTGAATTTCTGGGTTGCTGGGAGGTGTTCTTCGTGTTCTTGAAAAGAACATTGTCTTAGCTTCATGATTTGGACCAGTTTTAGTCCAATTCTTTGCACAAAATCCTTCAAGTGACTTTATTAGTCAATAATCTAAGGTTTATTTGAATCAATAACATGTTTTCAGTAGTTTTTTTTTTCTTAGGGCTTCAGTTTTGAACCAAAATCCATTTTGATAAAATCATTGTTTTTTAGTGATAATCAAAGTGCATAAATGTTATATTATTGATCCTTGCATGATTTTTAATATATTTGTGTCCTTGGTTTGTCTGTATCTAGTCTGATTTGAAATATATGTTGGTGGTTCATGTTGAATGTTCTTCATGTTCTTACTTTTTTTAGGTTTTGATTTGTTTTGACAATAATTTTTTAGTTTTTGTTTTAAGTTTGATTTTGTTTTGGATTCTGGTTTAGGTCTTGGTTTGTTTTCCAGGTCAAATCAGTGGACTTAGGTTCGGTTTATGGTCAAACCAAAAGTTTCAGGTAAACCCGGTAAGGTCAAAATCGAGTCAAAGGATAAGATCGTATTTGGCTGGCAAAGTTTTTTCTAATGGTTTCCTTTGACTTAAGGATGTGTTTGGCAAACACCACCTAAGTCTATTTTAACAGTTTTAGTTTTAGGAAAAAATGAGTTTTTGCCAAACATGGCCTTAAAGAAAAAGATTTTTGTGTGTTGCATACTACCTAGTTCATAAAAAAAAAATTGCATTTTATTTATAAAAAAAGAGAAAAAAAATGATTTAGCATTGTTTTTTTAAAAAAATTGTATTTCTTTACATTTTTTATCGAATTTACAACAAGTTTGTAAAATTCTTTAAATATTTGACCAATATTTCAATAACACTAAGTTTTTTTTTCTCTGAAAATTAATTATCAACATTCTGGTATAAATGTTGGACTTACAAATTGACTAATATTTAAATATGAGGAATTGACTAGAAAATTCTTAGATTGTTTTTTTAATATTCATCAATTTTAATTGAAATTATTTTTCACCACAATATACGAGTTGTGGGAAACACTTTTGCTTTCCAAGATAAGTGGACTCTGTCAAGGCACCTATATGAATTCTTGTCATGAATTCTTCAAACGAGCTTATAATAAATTCAAAATGTCATTTTTGTTCATAAATGTAATTCTTTGTTATGAGTCATAGACGGACCACTGGTTAGGAATCCATCAACACCTTTAAACTATATCCAAACCACACATTGCAGCTTACCTTAGGTAATTTGCGCTGGGGTGTTAATATCTTCCCTAGCCGAAATCAGTCTATTTCATTGATAAATTTAGAGGAAATTTTCATTATAATTATATTCTCTCTTTTAATGTAAAGGTGAGAAAGGAACAATATTTATGATGGATCTTATATTTGTATGAGAAAAGGAGAGTTCATTGTAAATAAATTAAAAGAGGTGGGTGTTTTACAGTAGACTATCTCATACTTGGAAAATTATGGTTTGTTTCTTATAATTTATACTTTTTTATGATTTTGGTCCTTGTAGTTTTAATTGTTAAAATTTCAGTTATAAAACTTCATTGTTCTCACATTTCAGTCCATAGATGTTGTAAAATGTTGAATTTAGTCCTTGAAGTTTTCAATGAATTTTTAATTTTTATATTTCTTATCCTTGTAGTTTTAAGTATTTATGTTTCAATCATAACACTTTATTTTCATCACATTTCAACCCTTGAATATTGTGAAAAGTTTGTTTTGGTCTTTGAATTTTTTTCAAAAGTTCAAGTCAATCCACACACACACACACACACACACACACACACACACACACATATATATATATATTGATACCTCTAGCTTTAGGTGTTTGCATTTTAGTCTAGATCTTTATTTTTCTCATGTTTTGGATCCTTAGATGTGGAGAGAAGAGAGAGAAAGTCGTTATAGAAAAAAGATGAGAGAGAATAATTTCAGTCAGCCATATTTGTCAGAATTGTTAATCTTGTTGTCAATAGTTTCGTTTTGAAGAGGGAAGTTCAATTAATATGATTTTTCCCTTTAACCACTAAAAAATAAAGATTGGGGTCTATAAAGTTTATATATATATATATATATATATATATATATATATATATATATATATATATATATATTTGCACTGATTAGAGTATGTTTTGAAGTTGATAATGAGTTTAGCAAGTTTCCTGAGTTTTTATGTTTTTAGCTGAAAGCAAATTGAAATTTGCATTTTAAGATCTAAAAGCTCGGACCCTAATTTTCTAGATGATTAGAATAAGTTCTAATAGACTACACTTCGTCTACCTAAATGAATGTTCCTTTTTCTTAAAAAAAAATAATTAACAAACCACGTATAATCCACTCTTTTTTTTTTTAAGGCTTGCCTAAGCTTTTTTTTTTAGGCCAAACACGCGGGTTTAATTTTTTTTAAGCTAAGGCATGTGGACCAAGACTTGCAAGCCCAAGTGCATTTAGATAATTCTTTGAAAACCATGCATACATGGGCTTTATTTGTTTGGCCCTTAAATTAATTTTATATATATATATATATATATATATATATATATATATATATATATTTGAAAAATTATCTATTATTGTTGAAGATTCTGAAGTAAGCAAGGAAATGAAAATAGAAAGTCTGATTTCTTTTTCATAAATCAAGTCCGAATAATAACACCTATTTATGTGTAGTTAATAACCTTCCTAATATAGATTTGTAGATGCTATATATATTCAAGAATATATTCTGAAATAAAATGAGAAGTCAGGATTTAAGAATTCTCCACATGGTATCAAAGCACTAAACCGAGCCCATCTTTTTTTTTTCTGAGCGTATCTCTCTCTGAATCTGGAATTTCTTCTCTTCTTTTCACATCTGTCCTTACAATCTCCTAGTCACTTGATCTAGCAAACTTGTCCAAATTTGAAAAAACATGTCTGAAAACACTACAAAAGAAACCCGAATATCAGGAGAATTCTAGAGTTTACAGTCATCCTACCGACTAAATGACAGAAACTATCTGAAGTGGTAACAAATAATAAAAACCTTTCTCAAAGGAAAGGAAAAGATCAACCATTTGATGGACAATCCTCCTAGTCCAGAAGACCCAAAGTTTACACTCTGGGATGAAGAAGATTTCATGATTATGTCATGGTTATGGAACTCTATAATACCAGAAGTCTGTGGGCCTTATATGTTTCTAGTTATAGCAAAAGACATATAAGATGCAAGAGACAGACCTACTCTAAAGTGAAGGATGTTGCGTTAATCTATGAGATTAAGACGAAGCTTTCAATGACCAAACAAGGTAATATGATGGTTATTGAATATTACAATACTATGAAAAGTTTCTGGTTGGAATTGGACTATTACTAGGACTTTAAGATGCAGTGTAGTGATGATGCTGTAATTTTAAAGAATTATATAGAAAGAGAAAGGATCTTTGAATTTCTTGCAGGACTCAACATATAATTTGATCAAATGCGAGTCCAAATACTTGGAAAGGAATCTCTACCCTCACTCAATGAGGTATTCTCATTAATAAGGGCTGAAAAAGAAAGGAGAATTGTGATGCTGGATGTTCCTAATATTAAAAGGTCTGCTATGTTGATAACTAATAGCAGAAACGTGAGTGATGCCATGAATGGTGCAAAAGTTGGGAAGACTGAAGGGAAAAAATTCTCTAAAGATGATTTGTTTTGTAACTATTGCAAGAAGACATTTCATACAAAGGGGACCTGCTGGAAACTCCATGGAAAACCACCAAGGATAGGGTGTAATGTAGGATACAATTGGAATCAGTCAATAGGACGTGCACACTTAGTAAATTCAGAAAAGATAGCCCGTGAGTCCAGCAACCTAGAAGTGGGAGGGTTCAAAAAGAAGAGATTGAACATCTAAGAACCTTACTCAACACTATGGAGAAACCATTTGGGTCATGCTTTCTTGCTCAAAATGGTAAAATTCTAATTTCTCATGCCTTTAGTGCCTCAAACAAGGACCATTCCAGCATTTGGGTCATAGACTTAGCTGCAACAGACCATATGACCCATTCTGCAGGTTCCTTCAGATCATATCAACCTTGTCCTAGTAGTAAGAAAATCACAGTTGTTGATGGATCTTTAACCACAATAGCAGGCCAGGGCATAAATCCCTTTAACCACTTATTGATTCTTAAACAAGTGCTACATGTCCCTAACCTGACTGCAAATCTGTTATCCATTTAAAAATTAATCAAAGACATAAACTGTAATGCAACTTTCTTCATTGATCACTGCATATTTCAGAACCTAGCTACGGGGAAGATGATTGGGCAGGCTCGAGTCAAGGATGGGTTGTATATGCTTGGAGTGCAAGGCAGTATTAGTAACTCTCATCCTCTATCATTCATTTCAGTCAATTCTAATAAAGATGATGTTTGAAATCATCATCGTCGTTTAAGACATCTTTCATTCAAGAATTTTAGTTACATGTTTCCATCCTTATTTAAAAATCTTGATGTTGAACAATTTCATTGTGAGATTTGTGAGTTTGTAAAGCACCATAGAGTGCCTTTTCCTATAAGTGATTCAAGATCTGTGTCTCCATTTAATATAATTTATTCTGATATATGGGGTCCATATAACGTTCCTAATATTTTAGGAGCAAAGGGATTTGTGACATTTATTGATGATTGCACCTGAATGACTTGAGTTTATCTTCTTAAACGAAAAGTTGATGTAAGTCACATCTTTCCAAACTTTACAAAAATGATAAAGAATCAATTTGGGGTTAGCATTAAGGGTATTAGAACTGATAATGATAGGGACTACTTTAATCAGATCTTATCACCATACTTTGAAAAAGAAGGGATTATTCATCAATCATCTTGTGTTAATACTTATCAACAAAATGGGTTAGCCGAAAGGAAAAACAAACATCTTCTCGAAACTACTTGAGCTTTACTTTTTCAACATCAAGTTCTAAAACATTATTGGGGAGAAGCTGTTTTAACATCTAGTTATTTTTATAAATATAATACCTTCAAGAGTTATTGGTTTTAAAAGTCTTTTAAACTATTTATAAAAAAAACTTCCCAAGAATAATTTTTATTCTAAAATTCTAGATTTTTGAGTGTGTCACCTATGTCCACATTCATAAACATCACCGAGATAAACTTGATGTTAGAGCTCTTAAGTGTGTTTTCATAGGGTATTCCATCACATAAAAAGGTTACAAATGTTATCATCCACCTTCAAAACGATTTCTTGTGTCAAAAGATGTCACTTTTAATGAAAACCAACCTTTCTTCAATAAGTGTTATCTTCAGGAGGGCAATATAGACACAAAAGATAAGCATAAAATGTTTTTGACATTTTTTCCTTCCAAATCCCATCTCGGTAGCAATCATCTTTGAATTCACCACCCACTAAGTCTCCAAACCTTATAAGAGAAACTCTGCAGGGAGAAACTACTACTCACTAAACTCTTCAGGTATACAGAAGAAGGGTACAACCTGATCAGACTCTCTTGTAAGCCCAAGAATCTAAACCAGAGCAAGGTAATGAAACTTTTCATCCATCCTTATCTACTCCTGATACTAATGACCTTGATCAGCCAATTGCAATTAGAAAAGGGATAAGAGAATGCACTAAGAATCCTTTATATCCTATAGCTAACTTTATGTCATTCGAAAAGTTTTCACCATCATACAGAACCTTTCTCTAAAAAATAAACATCGTACCTATCCCAAAAACCTTGCATGAGGCTCTAAGTAATGACAAACAGAAAACTGTTATAAGAGAATAGATGAATGCACTAGAGAGGAATCAAACATGGGAAATAGTTGAGTTACCAAAAGAGAAAAAAACAGTAGGGTGTAAGTGGGTTTATACTCTAAAATATAAAGCCGATGGCAGCTGTAAAAGATATAAAGTCAGGCTAGTTGCAAAAGGGTATACACAAACTTTTGGGATAAACTATCAATAGACATTTAATCCAGTTGCTAAGATGAACACCATTCAAATTTTGTTTTCTCTATTTGCTAATTTTGGATGGTGTATGCAACAATATGATGTAAAGAATGCTTTCTTACATGGAGAGTTGGAAGAACAAGTGTTTAAGGATCCACCACCAGGATTCAGTCACTCTCTACTTCCCAATTAGGTCTATAGACTAAAGAAGGCACTCTATGGGCTAAAATAGTCATCTAGAGCATGGTTTGAAAGGTTCACACAAGCTATGGTTTCAATGGGATATCAACAAAGTCAAGGAGATCATACTTTGTTCATCAAACACTTTATTTCATGGGGAGTTACTATTCTAATTGTTTATATTGATATTATAATAACAGGTGATGATCTTGAAGAAAGAGATATATTAAGAAAAAGACTTTCTGCAGAATTTGAAATCAAAGAGCTGGGGAAGCTGAAATATTTTCTTGGCATAGAAGTAACACATTCAGAAAAAGGAATTTTTATCTCTCAACAGAAGTATATTCTGGACCTTCTAAAGGAGACAAAAATGGTAGACTATAAACTATGTGAGACAGCTATTGACTTAAAGCATAGACTTGATAATGATGAGGAAGGAGCCACAACTGATAAGGGACAATACCAAAGGCTAGTTGGTAAGCTGATCTACTTAGCTCACACTCGTTCAAACATTGCTTATGCAGTGAGTGTGGTGAGCCAATTCATGCATAACCCAAATGATTTACACCTACAAGCAGTTTATAGACTCCTTAGATACTTAAAGTCTACCCCTGAAAAATGAATCTTGTATAAAAAAACATGAGAATCTGAAACTTGAATGCTACACAGATGATGATTGTGTTGGTGCCTTAACAAATATAAGGCCAACATCAGGTTATTGTACTCTGCTAGGAGGAAATATTGTGATATGGAGGAGCAAAAAACATAATGTTGTTTCAAGATCAAGTGCAGAAGCAGAATTCAGATCAATGCCACTTGGAATTTGTGAGTTATTATGAATAAAGATTATCCTAGAAGATTTAAGAATCAAATGGGAATAAGCAATTAGATTGTACTGTGACAATAAGTTTGCCATTGGAATAGCATAGAATCCAGTACAACATGATAGAACTAAACACGCGGAAGTGGACATTCACTTCATCCAAGAAAAAATAAAGCGTGGACTGATTTGCATACCTTATGTGCCTACTGGGGAACAACTTGCTGATATACTTACTAAAGGTGTGCAGAATCCTTCATTTAAAGGTATCTTAGACAAGCTGGGAATGAAGAACCTCTTCCATTCAGCTTGAGGGGGAGTGTTAAAGATTCTAAAGTAATTAAGACAGATTTGATTCTGATCTGAACCTGATTTATGGGAAATGAAAATAAAAAGTCTGATTTCTTTCCCATAAATCAGGTCCAAATAATAACACCTATTTATGTATAGTTAATAGCCTTCCTAATATAGATTTGTAGATGTTGTATATATTCATGAATATATTTTGAAATAAAATGAGAAGTCATGATTTAAGAATTCTCCCCAATTATGTTATTATCTTTCAACAGGATTAAAATTCTTTTATGGTAATATTTGCAATTACTTTAGGAATATTTATTTATGAATATAGTATGTAATGTTTTCCTAAAAATATTGCACATGAATGTTCAATGAGTATAAAATATATTTTTGTTATTGTGAATTTTTTATATAATTTTCATGAATTAATTATTTTTTTATTTTCCCATGTAATAAAAATTATTAAGACATAACTTTTTACTTTTTTTCCCTAAGAAATGTGGAATTTGATAAAAGAAATACATTTTTTGTAGAATTTAAATCCATAAAACATTCAAATATTTATTTTAATTACCGCATAACTATAGAAAAATTGGCTTTGAAAATGGTACTATTACCTTTGCTCTTTTTTTTTTATTCCATAGCTTATTGCACTCAACTAGCAAGACTTTCTTAAAATATTTTTTGTTTCGTTTTAGGATGATCAACTTCTTTTTTATAGTTTTCAATTAACGTCCTTAACTTTTATTATATTTATTATTTTTTAATTCATTATATTAATCACATATAGCATGTTTTTATTCTACATTTAATAACTTTTATGATACTAAAAAAGACATTTATAAAGCTAACACATTCTTTTTTATGTTAGAATATAATCCTTTTCACAGCATAAAGCGAGCACGATAAGTAATTGTTTTATACACGAGGGAGATTCTATTCACATTACGGGGAAAGAAACCATTTATATATATAGTTGATTTTCTTTTTTTATGAAAGGCAAATAATACCAATTCACTTGAATACCCAAAAAAACAAATGAAACATTTATATATATGTTAAATAAACTCCTTTTAGGGAATAAAATGAACAAGGATCAAACCAATTTTTTTTGACAAAAAAATTCCACGTGTCGAGGGGAAGGGAGGGAACATTCCATCACTGGGGTTAAATACAATAATTAAAAAAATCTTTAGAAATTACAAGGGAATAATGAAATATACTTTTTATGAGCGAGGATCACATTAAAAGATTTTAAACAAAAGGGGCTGAATTTGTTATATTGTTGAAGTGTGGCAGGCAGAGTTTTGTGCCCTTAGGGAGTCATTTTTGCTTCTGCTTGCCCTTAGGGAGTCCTTCTCCACTCTATAAATTTCCACTTATGTCCTTTTGAAAAATTTTAATCTCTGAATGAAAATTTCAAATCTTACCAATTTTGCTATCCCTTGAAAACTAGAACCATTGATTGATGTGCCTACTTTCATGCCGGTGTATTTGAGATTGTATTAATAATAACAATTTAAAATATTTTAAAAATATATAAAAATAAAATTTTTTAATTTTAAAAAATCATTTTTGTTATAGTATATCAAAACAATCCGAATATATATATATATATATATATATATATATATATATATATATATATATATATATATGAGAGAATTCTCCTGTCCCTCTCGGTTCTCTCAAATTTCAGGAGGAGGAATGGACCGGAAATGCTTAGCTTGGCCTATGAATTGGGCTGGTGGACATCACAGTCAAGGCATAATTTTTCAGAGTCTTAAATAACAAGTGATGTTCTTGGACCACCTATTCATGTCAACATATATATTAATTAATTTACATTATTTTTAGTTTGATATCTTGCTAAGAGTCAACCTCCATTTCTTCTCTCAATTAATTTAATTATCTACCCCTTGAAAATAAAAAATCTAAATTGGGTCTTCTAACGCATAGTTGTCTTAAGGACAGAAATATCAGCTTATTTATAGTTTATTTGGTAAAATTACTAATATCACAAAAGATATGTTCTGATTGCTTTAGAAGTTCTTTAGGACTTGTTATAATTACCTTACTGAATAGTATGGAATTGCTATTAAATCTTACTAAATCACTATTCCAACAATAGAATTAATTAGATCTTTACTAACTGCATGCTTATGTTCTCATTCATTGTAATGAGTATTTGTGACTCAACAGCAAATAAAACTTTTTGTGAAGCAATTGTTTGGTAAGATGTCACACCAATTGCTCAGAGAAAGGAGAATTACTGAGGATTTTTCTTCTAACATAAAAATTAGTGATGTTTATATTTTACCCCCAATGTTCATGGTAGGTAAGCAACTTTAAAGACAATTCAGACTATAATTATTTCATTGGCATTTAATGAATACTGGGTGTACAAAAGAATTGCTCTTGAATCGTCTTAATCATAGTTTTGAAACCCAGACCGGCCCGGCAGGTCGACCCGGGACCCGAGCCTAGAACCGGTCCGGGTCTAAGTAAAAACCCGCCGAGGAGTTGGCCTGGCGAAACCCGGGCGACCCGGGCAAACCCGGCTGAGACCCGACTTCTTTTTTTATATATATACATAGCTGAAAACGACGTTGTTTGTTGTGGCCTTTTAAAATATCAAAAGTTTTGACTCAAAACGATGCAGATGAAAGATGAAGGATGCAAAATTGTAGACAGAGATAACAAGAAAAAGCAATTTCAATCGCATAGCTCCTATGCCCGTAATACACCTCCACCCTAAACACGACATCCCCTTCGTAGTGATCCCTACTCGTTCCTGTAGATTCTATTGAAGACAGCATCCCCGGTTTTGATCAGATCCTGCATCAAGACATGATTGGAAAAGCCCTTCTTCAAAGTTCCGTACGTGAATATCAGCGTTGTTGTTGATGTACGATTGTTGTTGTTTTCTATTTCGATGCCCATGTGCTCTCTCTCTCTCTCTCTCTTTAAGATTTTCTTTTCCTCTTTAACTTCTATTCTCAATTTAAAGAGAATGCCTATTTATGGTTGATTAAAAGAGAATATTTATTTATGGTTGGAAAGCTGGAAAGCAGATTGACGAGAGAGGGATAAGAGAGGGGAATTGTATTTATTAAAGTTTTTATTTGATTTTATTTTGGGTTGATTTATTGAAGTTTTTATTTGATTTTTTTGGGTTGATCCGGGTTAACCCGGGTCAACCCATCTGACCCTTGACCCGATCATTAGACCGGATCGGGTTTCAAAACTATGGTCTTAATACCTCTAGAAAACAAAATGATAAACATGTACTTTCACAAGATTTAGGTAAATGCAGCTTTCATTCATTAATTTGACACGATAGAGTTATGGGTTTTTTTTCTTTTAACACATGCATACAAGTTTGGTTTAATGATTCTAATAAAAAAATAATTTAATTCAAATAAAAAATTAATTTATTGAAGTAGATTTTTGATGATGTTCGTATGAATCCAATAGGCTTAGGGGCCACGTTGATTTTTTGGTTAATAAGTTAATCTTTTTTTTTTACGATCTAAATCATTCTTCCTAGCCAAGATGATTGGTGGATTCTGTCCAGTGCAAAAGGTCTCTTTTTATGTATTTAGAAACTCTTTAATGCTTAAATGAGTATGGTTTGAGAGAAAATATACTCATATTTCAAAGAATAATTCTAAGAATAGATATGTAATATGAAGTTGTTTTTTCCTTGGAGAAAGATATCCTAATCCCTTTTATAGCTCGTCCGCTCATCTCTTTTCAAGGGAAAGGGTTTAAGTGTTAACAAAATATCTCTAATTCACCATGATAAAATATATTTGACTTATCAAAGTAAAATATCTCTAACTCATGGTCTAATCATGAAGCCTAAGATTCTTCAGAGCTAAAAAGAGCATGGGCTCAATAATTGGCTAAGCTTAGAGATTGTGGGTCTGGCAGCTCACCAGACTCACATCTGCCTGAGCTCGGCGTGTGGTTAAGCCTAGAGATGATTGATATGCCAGCTTGCTAGATCCATATATGTTCGAGCTCAACGATTGGCTAAGTCTAGAGATGATGGGTCTAGTAGCTTACTAGACCCATATAAGTCTAGGCTCAACACTTGGATGAGCTCGAGGGTGCCGAGTTATTATCCTATTTTTGGTTACTCTTTTAGAAAAGAAGATCTAGATAAAATAAAAAAATGTTGATCCATTAGTAGCCCCCAAATCATTGTGTATTATACACAAAGATTTTGAAAGTCTCTGCCAGCAATAGATGAGAGCCTTTTACCTTCTCCATAAGATTTTGCGTGTACCATATAAGATTGTTGGGATCTTTAAGTCCAGGTGGCTTATCTAAAAGGAGGTCCCATGGAAAATAAAATGGTGGCTAACTTTCAATGTAGTAATTGAGTGGATTTTTTGAAATCTATAATGACATGAAAAGTTTTTCATTCAAATGTAGGAATCAAAAGAGTTTTTCTTTATAACCCTAGTTGTTCTTACTTATGACATTTCTTTTACTTTCACTTTCTGTGATTTTTGAAAATTTGCTCCTCCAACAAGACCCAAAATTATCTCTACTCTAATTCAAGAGGAGAAACACCCACTACAAACATTTCCTTTATTAGAACCTTTTTACCTACCTTTCTTTTGAATAGAACAAATGGACCTTAAAAACGTTAGATTTTTCTCTAAAAAAAAGGTACTCCTGTCCCCGATGAGGAGTTTAGGTTTTGACTAAAGCCTAATAGAAGCAGCAGGGGACAATGATCCATCAGACTGAGCCTTAATACAAAAAAGGGTGCTACACTGGCATCCTCCTCTAGTAGGGAGGAAAGAAGACCTTCTCACTAGAGTCCTTCTACTATCTATGCTAAAGACAATCAGGAGAGATGGAGGTTGCCTCAGACTTTTAAGGATGACATCCTCGGCATCATATGTACTGTGGATGTGAGATTTATGGCTCACTACCAACTTGGATGGTACGTGGCTCAAATGCATGACTCTGCTAGCGTATCAGCCAGTAGACCCTCGGCTCTACCCAGGGTCATTTTGAAATTGCTACCCCCATTTGTATGTATACAATTGGTTATTCCTTATCTTCACGGGTTTGCGAGGGAGGTGTTCAGTTACTACTAGCTGAGTCTAGGCCAGCTACATCCCAATGGATGGATAATTCAATCCTTATTTGAAAATTTTTATAGGATTGTTAGGCTCAAACCTATGATCAAGTCAATGTTGTCAGAAGCTACTATCAAATTGTTGCTGACACTAATGGTGGCAATGGCATGCAATGGTTCTTCACCTTTGCCAATAGAAACAATAGCGTCGTGAAAAATATGTTGGCTAGAAAGCCAATGTATGTAAAAAAAGGAGGGGGATATGGTTGGTTATGAGATTTATTAGAATAGTCAATCCCAAAAAAGGACCGTAACTAATCTAGGGTTGTTCCTACTACTAGAGGGTCCCTTTTATAAAGTAAACAACAAGTCTTGTCTAAGCTAAGATGAGGAGAAGAACTGTGCTGTGTTGGCCTTAATTTCAGCTGAATACGAAGTCAATAAGATGGTGAAAGGATACTACTAGACCGTCTTGCAAAGTATGTTGCTTATTTGCCTTACTTTTGACCTTTTTTTTTCTTTTATGCCATAATTCAATGGGGTTGACCGCTGTAATATACTTTATTTTGATAGAAATTCTCTTTTATAGAATTCAATTATCTCAATGTTAGTTTACGTGGATATATAGCCTTTATATAGAGATTTTATATGGGTCAAATGTCCATTCTTTGTTCAATAATTTTGGGTCTAACACCTATACTTATTTAAATATTTTTAGGTCTAATGTCCATACTCAGTTAAATATTTCTCATTTTTTAGCTTCGAATTGTCTAACTTTAACAAGGATTAAGAGGGTTTTGCCTTCTTTGTAGAACTGAGAAAAGGTCTTTTTTGTGGGTGTCCTTTTATTAGCTTGGATGTATCTATACTGGATTGTTAAGAAGTCTTATTTATCCTATCTTTGGGGAGTGAGTAAATACACCATAGACAAACCGTATTCATCTCAGTTGCTGAGGTAGTGTCTATCCCATCCTTTGAGAGATGTGAGATCGCACTAGAAAGACCATGTCAATCCCCTCCAAGATAAATTATTCCGTAACATTAGGTTGATGTTGATTTCTTCTAAAGTTACTATGCAATTGCACTAAAGAGAGTGAGTCCATCCTATACTTGGAAGGTTGAGGGGTTTGTGCCCTAAGAGATCATATCCATCCTCATTGCTAAGGCAGTGTCTATCTTATCCTTGTAGAGATGTGTTATCATATTAGGGAGACCAGGTCAAATCCCTCCAAGGTAAATTATGTCATAGTATTGGGGAGATGTTGATGCCTTCTAAATTAAATATACAATCGCACTAGAAAGAGTCCATCCTATCCTTGGAAGGTTGAGGGGCTTATGCCATATAGAGACCATATACATCCCCATTGCTGAGGTAGTATCTATCCCATCCTTGAAGAGATATGCATTTGTACTAGGGAGACCATGTCAATCAAAGTAAATTGTGTTGTAGAATTAAGAAGACATTGATTCCTTCTAAAATAATTGTGCAATCACACTAGGAAGAGTGAATCCATCCTATCTTTAGAAGGTTGAGGGGCTTGTTCTATGAGGAGACTGTATCCATCCCCGTTGCTGAGGTAATGCATATCATATCATTAAAGAGATGTGTGATTGCATTAGGAAAACCATGTCAATCCTCTCCAAGGTAAATTATGTTATAGCACTAGAAAGATGTTGATTCCTTCCGAAGTAACTGTGTAATCGCATTAGAAATAATGAATCCATCCCATCTTTGGAAGGTTGAGGGGTTTGTGTCATAGAGAGATCATATCCATCCTTGTTGTTGAGGTAATGTTTATTCCATCCTTGGGAAGATATGCATTTGCACTAGGGAGACCATGTCAATCCCTGCCAAAGTAAATTGTGTCGTAGCATTAAGGAGACATTGATCCCTTCCAAATTAATTGAGCAATCACACTAGGGAGAGTGAATTCATCCTATCTTTGGAAGGCTGAGGGGCTTGTTCCATGGGGAGACTGTATCTATCCTCATTATTGAGGCAGTGTATATCCTATCATTAAAGAGATGTGTGATCATACTAGGGAGACCATGTCAATCCTCTCCAAGGTAAATTATGTTGCAACACTAGGAATATGTTGATTCCTTCCAAATTAACTGTGCAATTGCACTAGAAAGAATGAATTCATCTCATCCTTAAAAGGTTGAAGGGCTTTTTCCCTGTGAAGCTCTTGAAGAATAGAAAGCATTATTACTTTAGATAATTTAATTTATATATAATAAACTTGTATTTTTAGTAAATGACCACAATACATTTCTATTTCCCTTTAGGGTATAGTCAATTTTATGACACCTTTACTTAGATCATAGTCTCAGGCCTAAGAGGGGAAATAATAGAGTTTCTCTAGTGGATGTCTTCCAGGTGGTCACTGAAAAAACTTCTCTAATGATATAGTTTAAACCGACACTCCACTTATACTTATTAAAAGCTTTTTTAAAATCTCGAGGCTATAATTGTGATAATAAAGTGGGCATATATATAACTTGAATTTTCTCGCCTTACTAAGCCCATAAGCAAGTATAAAGAAGTCCTCCTGTGACTTATAATAATTAAATTACTATTTAGACTTTTATATGTAATGAAAAATTGATGACACATCAATGAAGCAAGTATGCCAGTAGCTGTAGGAAAGTTTATGACACGTCTCATTTCAATAGTGCTTTAATGGTTTACATTTGATGATGATTAGGGATGTCGATAACTAGACTCTTGAATAAACAAACAATGATTTTTTTTATCAGTTTTCCACAAACAACGCCACTAATGATGTCCATATGAATCCAATAGGCTTGAGGGCTAAGCTGATTTCTTAGATAATAGGTTAATCTCCTAATTCTAATGATCTAGATCATTCTCCCTAGCTATGATGGCTAGTGGATCCTGCCTAGTACCTGTAAAAGGTCCCCTCTTATGTATTTAGGGACTCTTCGATGCTTAAATAAATATGGTTTAAGAGAAAATACAATCTTTCAAAGAATAATTATAAGAATAGATATATAATATAGAATTATTTTTTTTAGATTAAGCAAAGATCAACCTTTTAATGAAGGATATCCTAGTCCCTTTTATAGACCGTCTGCTCATCCCTTTTCAAGGGAAAAGGGTTTGAGTGTCAACAAAATATCTTTGACTCATCAAGTTAAAATACCCATACTTATCAGAGTTAAATATCTCTAACTCATGGTTTAATCATGTAGCCTAAGTTTCCTCGGAGTTAAAAAGAGCATGAGCTCAATGCTTGGCTAAACCCAGAGATGGTGGGTTTGGCAGCTCACTAGACCTACATATGCCTAGGCTCGACGAGTGGATAAGCATAAAGATGGTGGGTTTGACAGCTTGTTAGAACCATATATGTCTGGGCTTAGTCCTTGGCTAAGCACAAGGGTACTAGGTTATTATCCTATCTTTGGTTACTATTTTAGAAAAAAGAATCTAGGTAAAATCGAGAAATGTTTATCAATCAATTTTGAATCTCAATTACCATAGTTCAAAGCTTTTAGGCTTTCGATGAAAAAAAAATAAAAAGAAGAATTAGAGGGTTTTTTTTTCTAGAAAGTAAAATATTAATTTTATAAATACTAAAAAAAGCATAAATAAATTGCAATTCTCACAATACATGTATTTCTATTGAGATAAAACAAATAATGAAATTACAATTTCTAAGAATTATAAGTTTTGATAGATGAATTATTAAGTACTGTTAATATATTACTCTTTCATTCATTAAGAAAAAAATGACTATTTATGGATCATATTATTTCTATATAAGTAAAGGAGTTAAAACTTAAAAGTACTTGATAATCTATATTTTGACATATAATGATGCTATTTACTTGGAAACTACATAACTTTGTCAAAAGTAGAGAATGAAGATATTCGTGGAATTAATGTTTCTTATAATGCTTTAAATAATTGCATTTTACATTTTTAAAATTCATTGTAATTATACACTCTCAAACTATCTATTACATGTTATTTATAGGTGTTTCTCTTTTGAGAATGTAGATCTATGTCCTACTATGAAAGAATATGGAATGTTGATAGAGTTTCCCAATCATCTGTATAGGGTGTACTTCTCTTTGAAAGATGACAAAGTGGTTCCTGAGTTGTTAAAACTACTCATAGTTCCTTATCTGACTAAGTTTTTAGAGAAGAATGCTAGTGGTCTAAAGTGGAAATTGTTAGAAGCTAAGTTAGAGAGGAAAAAGTCAGAACATGGATTTATGATAGAAAGAGACATATTGATTGCTTTAGGCATATTTGGCCTTGTGTTGTTCCAAAACTTGACGAGTGTGATAAGTTTAGAAGCTGTCATTGCATTTGAACAGTAAAAGAAATGAAAAGGGGGCATTGAAATGTTCCACACAGTTTTTATATATATGGATGATGAGTCATATTGAAACGAAGAAACTGATCTTCAATAATTTTTGGGGGTTTAAATAAAAGCCTTTTGAAGCTGGTGGAAGAAGAAGAATGAAGAAGATTGGGTGATTAAGGTTTGATAGAGAAGCTACAAAGATGCATAATAGCAATTTCAATTGGAAAGCCAATGTGGGTCATAATAGTGGATGTCTTGATGAGTTATGGACAAATATATTAAGTGCCTTTAGTCGGGATTAGAGGTTATGTAAGTTATGCTATGACGCTTATGGTAAGACAACTAAGAGACATACAATGCTTTCCGAGAACTATTAGACTTGCCTGATTTTCCAGTTTATTTAAAGATCATGTCGTATAATAAGTCTTAGAGATTGTCAAACAAGATTGGAAGCACTTGGATTTGATCATAAAGGAGTCTGAAAGTTTAAAGGACATAGCACCATTGAAGAGTATATAAGATAGAGAGATTTGACATTGGCTTACTGTTCCTAAGGCACCACACTTTAAGGATGGACCTTTATAAGTTGTAGAAGAGTCAATTAAAAAAAAGGTCAACAATATGGAGGAGCTGAGAGAGTGACACGATCAAAGAGTTGATGTCTTATCTCAAGTGCAGGAGTGTCAAAGTAATAAATAACCCGGCAAGACCGGGGTCGATCCATAAGGAGGTCAACTATATAAATTATAAATAATATATATAAATTAACAAAGAGTTAAAGAGATCTTTGAGATGTGAGATTAATGTGAGGATTAAACAATGATAAAAACAATTGTCAAGGTTAGAGGATCCATTAATGGTATTAAAAATAAGTATAGCATAAACTATTTTTAACTCAACTGGAAACCACACATAAAGGAGGTTCCAATCGGATGATTTATCCTTAATAGTTCATTATAAATTTTTAACATGATCATATTAATTATCTTATTTTAGTAACACCATACTTTTAAAAATTGTCAGGAATTTATGATGCTAACTTATGTTAACAACAAATCAAGTTCCTCTCATAACAACGATGTCTATGAAGGATCAAGCATTTATTGTACCAAGTGTTATACAACACAAATCTAGATTAATCATTTAACAAGTAAGGTATTAAGAATTAGTAAGATAAAAAGATAAGACATATTAATAACAAACTTTCTTGGATATAAACATTGAAGTCTAAGTTGAGTTTATATTATACTTATTATAATACCATTAGTGAAACCTTTTCACCTTGACATAATTAACTTAGCTAGACATAATGAAGATGAAGAACATAAATAAACAAGATAAAAACATAATTATGATATAAGTTAACTAAGAGTAGTAAAGGAAATGAAAAGCATAAACAAGAGATTAATATAACATGAAAGAAAACTTAAACATTAGAGAAAGCAAGAAAATGATCTTGATCTTAAAACCAAGATACCTAAATAAATGGCAAATGCCTCCTTTTATAGGCCAAAAAGAACTATTCATTTGGTAATTAACTATTGAATTAGTGGCTAACTAATGACTTAGTGGACTTGGTGGTTTAGGTATAGATTTGTTTTTTAGATGAAATGACATTTCTATAATCAGAATTTGGCAAAGTGGTCTTCATGAAAGTTGTAGGAATCTGTCTCAGCTTTTCACTGAAAGAAAAATGAGCTCATTTGGACTTCTAGAACTCGAGATATGGACTGAACATTGAACAATATCTAGGTTGCAGGACAGATTCAGACTTCTCTTTGGATTCTAAGATTTGGACTCCAAAACGGCAAAATTGAGTCTTGGACTCTTCATGAATGTTTTAGATCTATGTCTTAGCTTTCTAGCCATATAAACTAGACTGAAATCCAAGATCTATAGCTCCAGATATGACCCAATGACTGAATGGTGTTTCAGTTTGAATTAAACCAGCATTTCTTTTCTAAGCTTAACGCTTTCTTTGTCCTTTCACTTTCAATAGTTACTCACATCAATCAATCCTTTGAATTATGATATATACCTACGTTTAAAATGAGCATTTACCATAAATCAAAGCTATCTTATATTATCAGACTTGTTATTATAAAACATGCTTAAGTTAGGGAATTTAATGATACTAAAAGTACAATATGATGATATAAAGCCTTAATAACAATGCACTTTTAAATACTAATCAGAGAGCAAGTAGAAAATCTCCAAATAAAGTTGATCAAGAGCAAAAGAGACAAGATAACTTTAGAAATAATGGTGCTAAAAGGGGACAAAATAAAGGTATTTCTAGTTGAGAAAGTTCAATCCAGAGATGCATGAATAATAGTACTAGAAATGCAATTGAGTAAATAAAATTGGGTCTGAACTGGATGTATTGAGGTCCAACTTCAATGATTATCAAGGAAGCACTAAATATTATCAAAATAAACTTACACGAGTTTAGATAAAGTTGGTAACCAGAATTGAGAAATACAAGAGCTAAACAATAAATATGTGATGATGGAAAGCAAACTAGCCAAAGCATAAGAGGTAGCAAGTGTTAAAGGCAAAAGAAAAAAAAGTTGAGGTTGTTAAAGCAAATCTAGTGATTATGAAAAATGAAATTATGAAAAATGAAATCAAGGTGCTGAGAATGAAGCTCAACACAAAATGAGAAAAAGGTAAAGCACTTTAATGAGAAGCTAATAGCATTAGAAAGGCATAAATACCATATCAATGCCAATAACAATGCCTTGAATTAAAGCAACATGCTGCTCATAGAGCAGATGACTAAGATGGATGAGCAAATGGACAAAGCTACCGGGAATGCTTGGATTGTTAAGGCTAATTCCTGAAAGGTGGGGAAGTATATCTTTCGCCACCGGCAAAGCCTTGCTAAGATCGATGCTTTTATAGGAAAGATTAAGAACTATGTTTTTGCTTTCCTACCTTTGGATAGATATGAGTTTAAAGAGAAAGACTGATGTACTTTTTTAAATATACTTTTCCCAAAAAGAATGTAATGTACTTTTCAATATTAATGAAGAGGGCTTTGACCCATATTTTGAGTATAAAATATCTTTTGATAAGTGTGATTTAAGTTTATCAAAGCAACGACTTGAGTACAATTACTCCTAATAAGAAATATGACAAAAGAATCCACAATCATTACATAAGCAAAGTAGTGGCCATTAATCGTTATTGGAAAGACTAAATCTATATATAATATACATTGGCATACGCATTATGATCATGCATTCCCTTATAGATTGTTGTATACACTACAAGTTATGAAACATATAATTCCCCTCTAAGGATTACTACACCTAATTAAGAGAAAAAATAGAGAATGAAGAGAGAGCTCATCTGGAATCATATTATCAAAGTGAGCTAGAATCTATAAGGAATGAAGTTGGTTGAATAACTAATCTACTCAAGCATCTCTTAAGGTCTAAGAGTAAGGAGGAAACGTCTACACAACCTCTTGTGGAAGCACCAGTAACCTATGTCTCTCATACACCTTAGAACTTAGGGGAAAATTTGGCAACTGAGCAGCATTTTGTTCCTATTGCCCCCGTCTAGCTAGTTCAAACACTATGGATTTGATAATTGAAGGACCTTTTAATGTTAGATCTACTGGTCCCATGAACTATGATAAGTGGTATGCTTTGGAAAAGAGATTGAGAGCAGTTGAAGGGAATGATTTGTTTGACCATATACGAGTAGTTAAAGCATGTTTGGTGCTAAATATTATGGTGCCAAAGGAATTTAGAGTTCTAGACTTCATCAAGTATACCAGACTAGAATGCCCAAACACCCATCTCCAGTCATACTACAACAAGGTGGTTGAAGATATCTATAATGAAAAAATGCTAATTTTTTTTTCAGGACAGTCTAACAGGGTTCACTTTAAGGTGGTATATGAGACTAGATAATACCAGAATTAAGAAATAGAAAGACTTGGTAGATGCCTTTCCAAAGCAATACAAATTCAATTTGGAAATTGCCCTCAATAGAACTAACTTAATGACCATGGAAAAACAAAGTCAAGATTCAGTAAGGGCATATACACAAAGATGACGAGATGAGGCCACACATGTTCAACCTCGTTTGATAGAAACATAGATGGTAACTTTAAATCCCTTGATTATAAACATTTGATGGGTAGCTCATCTCAACATTTCTACGATGTTGTATGTATTGTTGAAAGGATAGGCAATGGATTAAGTCTGGACATATAGCCGAGCCAATGAGAAAGAAAGGCTTTGCTGGGAAGAAAATGGATAGTAATGTGAACAACTTAGAAGGTGGGTAAAATGGAAAAAATCATTTTCCCTAAACCAAACCAATCAATCAAATAGCCAATCAAACAACTAGAAAAAAAAAACTAATCACAAGAAATGCCCTAGAGTAACTACTACCGTTACATATGCTCTTGAAGGAGTTATATGTCAAATTACTAAGTATTATGCACATAGATCCTATCCCTTTACCACCACTACGATCACCTTTTTTTGTTTGGTACAAACTAGAATTAACTTATGAATATCATACTGGAAATCTTGGCCACGATATTGAAACATGCTACGCTTTGAAGAAAAGGTTGTTAGAACCAATCAAAATAAGACGACTAATTTTTTAGGATTTGCCCAATGTTAATTTGAATCATTTACCTAACCATATTGTACGTAAATGAAGTCAGTGTGGTGGAAGTTAGTAGTAAAGAAACAATGTTGAAAGTGTCCATGAAGAGGTTGTAAGACATGTTGGTATAGTCAGGATTTTTAAAGAAGGTCATTGAGTGTCTTCTAGAGAGAGGTGACTATTGTGAGTTTTATGAAAAGAAAGGACATCACATTGATGAATGCATTGAGTTCCACCAAAACGTTGCAAGAATGTTGACCCTAAAGGAGTTAAGAATTAAGGCTATGAAGGATAGTGATGAGTAAGGATGATGGAGATTTAAGAGAAAATGTTAGAGGTGTATAGGGTTTAACCAATAGTTAATGGGCCACCTAAACTCATCTTGACTAAACCTTTATGTAAAAATAAAGGGGATTATAATGTATACCATACAATTATAGCCATACCTCCGGTATCAAAACTCTTGTTCCTTTGTTCCAAGATGAGATAATTGGGTTGACCTAAAGTGGTTGTTGCTTCACGTTTGAAAAGCTAGAAAAGTACAGAAAAGCTAAAGGCAAGGAGGTGATATATCTTGGTAAGGAACTTGAGGTTAACAAATCAATAATTGAGAAAGAGATTAATGAATTTCTAAAGTTAATATAGCATAGTGAATACTGCATAATGGATTAATTAAAAAAACCCTTGCCAAGATCTTTATTATGTCTTTGATACTCAGCTCTGAGTCGTACCAAAATGCTTTATAAAAGGTGATAAACAAGGCTTATGTACCTCAGGACATTGAGCAAAAAACCATGGAACATTTGGTGTGGATAATCCATACGACTAATTTCTTGTATTTCATGGAAGGTTAGTTAGATGTCGAGGGAACTAGACATAACAAACTCATGTACATCACTATTAGATGCAAAGATTGCCTTATTAGTAAAGTGCTAATTAATAATGGCTTGGCTCTCAATGTGCTGCCAAGACACTTGCTAGAGGAGATGCTTATTGATGTCTTTCATATAAAACCAAGTACCATGATGGCAAGGACATATTGTTGGAAACCGAGTACCATGATGGCTCACTAAGATAAATAGTTGGGACTTTAAAAATAGAGTTGTATACAAGTGTTTCTGATAACAATACAAATGATGGACATTCATCCTTCCTATAGCATGTTGTTGGAAAGACCTTGGATTCACACAACTAGGGCAGTAACTTCATCATTGCATCAATGCTTAAAGTATATCATGAATGGAATGTTGGTAATAGTCAAAACTAAAGTAACCATTTCCATGATAAGAAATGTGGTGGTATCCTTCATTGAAGTACAAGATTGTACGGATGGAAATGTTCATGCTTTCAAGATTGTGAATATAGAGTAGGTTCCTGAAAATACTAGCTGAGAAAGTAAAAAATCTTTAAAGTCGCAAGGGTGGCGTTAAATGTTTCCTAAAACATGGAATTCCATTTCATTATAAACCTGACATTAAAATGCTAGAAATGGTCATTTTAATAAAGATGAAATGTGTTGATCAGAGATTTGGGCTTGGATATAAGCTTAAAAAGAAAGATTGTAGATGAACTGCTAGTATGAAAAGAGAGAAGATAATGATTAAAATAAGGGAAAAGAGCCTTAAAAAGAAGAACTAGTCATCCCTCCAATAAGGGTTCCATTCCCAAAGGCTAAGGATTGTAAAACCTTGGTAAAAAACTCTCTATAATGAGTTTAAACATCCTAGAGGAAGAAAAGGTTGAAAGGATTACAAAGAGTACAGATTTTACAAAGGAGGGTAAAGTACTGCCACAACTATCCATTCATACTTTAGAAGAATTCTCCGCTAAGACCTTCATGTGAAAACTGGCTAAGGGCGAGAAGTTTCAGAATCAGGTGACTCGGGAAGCTTTAGTGGTATTTAAAATGTAAATCAACATTGCTTGTCTTAAAGTGTTTTTATCTTTGTTTTTGTTTGCCTATTTTTCTTGTTCCTGATTGACAATTGAGGCTTAAAATGTCAACTTAATTTTATGTTGTTGACCCAACCTTTTCTTTTAAAAGTAATGAGATCATGTATTTTCCAAAATTTTCTTTTTTTTTTATTTCTTATTATGCATTTACACCGAACACTTTTTGCTTTTAAGAATCCTGAAAGTGGATCTTCCACAACACCACATACACCTTGTACCAAGAATGAATGACCAAACTTTAATGAATATATAATAGCTATGAAAGAATAAGAATGGAATGAAAATAATATTAGGGAATTCATAAAATTAATAGAGCAACATAAACATGCATGGAGACCTACTATAGAAGAGCTTAAGACTATAAACATGGGAGATGAGTAGGTTAAGAGAGAACTAAAAATAAGGACATGGATTACTCCTAAAGAAAGAAAATAAATGATCACCTACTATGAGAATATACAAATGTTTTTGCATGGTCTTATGAGGATATGCTTGGTTTGGATATAGGTATCGTAATACACAGGGTACCACTTGTAGAAGGATACACTGGTCAAACAAAAATTAAGAATAACCCACCTAGATATCTTGATCAAAATCAAGGCAAAAATTGGAAAGTAGTGGAATGTCAACTTTTTTAAAGTAGTGAAATCTAAACAATAGGTATCTAACATAGTTGTCGTACTAAAAAAAAGAACATTAGAGTTTGCATGGACTTTAGAGATTTAAACAGGGCTAGACCCAAAGATGACTTTCCTTTGCCATATATAAATGTTTTGGTTGATAATGTTGCACGCGGTTCCATGTATTCCTTTATGGATGACTTCTCGAGGTACAACCAGATAAAAATAGCTCTAGAAGATAAAGAGAAAATGATCTTTATCACACCCTAAGGAACCCTCTATTACAAGGTTATGCTATTTGGGTTGAAGAATGCAAGAGGCACTTACTAGAGGGCCATGGTGACTCTATTCTATAATATGATGTATTGAAAAATCGAAGTGTATATGGATGATATGATTACCAAGTCTAAGAAAGAAGAGAGTCATATCTAGGATTTCAAAAAGTTGTTTGAGAGATTAAGGAAGTACAAATTGAGGCTCAACCTTGCAAATTGTTCATTTGGACTAAAATCTGGAAATTTATTGGGATTCGTGGTAAGTGACAGAGGGATAGAAGTGAATCCTAATAAAGAAAAAGCTATTCAATCTTTGTTGGCTCCTAAGATTGAGAAAGAGGTAAGGAGATTTTTAAAGAGATTGAACTATATTGCCTAGTTTATATCTCAGCTAATAACAATAGGTGAACCAATCTTCTCATTACTGAGGAAAAATGATCCTGAAACCTAGAATGAGGAGTGTCAAGAAGCCTTCGATAAAATCAAACAGTACTTACATAATCCACCTTGGCTTGTTCCTTCTGTATTAAAAAGGTCTCTAATATTATACTTGACAATGACTAAAGTAGCAATAGGATGTGTACTGGGCTAGTATGATAAAACTTAAAGGAAAGAAAAAGCCATTTACTATCTAAGTAAAAAGTTAACAGAATATAAGTCCAGATACAATGTGATAGAAAAGTTATGTTGTTCATTGGTATGTGCAGCAAAAAATTACCATAATACATGTTGTATCATACTACATGGTTAATTTAAAAAGTGGATCGCTTTAGATATATCTACGAGAAACCCTATCTAGCAAGTTGAATTGTAAGATGGTAAGTTTTATTAGCAAAATATGACATAGTGTGTGTGTTGAAGAAAGCTGTGAAAAAGAGTGCAATTGCTGACCATCTAGCTGACAATGCTATTGAAGATTATGAGCTATTAGATTTTGACTTTCTTGAAAAAGATGTGTCATTGGTTAAATAAGAAGAAAATAGATTGGATTGGTGGACCATGTATTTTGATGGGGCAATAAATATATGTGGGAATGGAGTTGATGCAGTAATAATCTCTTCTAATAAGAAGCAGTACCTGATTTTGGTTAAGCTGCAATCTAAGTGCACCAACAATACAACTAAGTATAAGGCTTGCATCCTCGGTTTGGAAGCTACATTAGAGCTAAATATAAGAAAAATAGATGCATATAGCGACTCAATGTTGATTATCTGTTAGGTGAAAGGAGATTAATGATCCAATGAAGAAAAACTAAGACCCTATCAAGAATACCTATCTAAACTGGTTGAAGAGTTTGAATAGATAAATTTTACCCATCTAGAAAGAGAAGGGAACTAGTTTTCTAACATTTTTCCATACTAGCTACTATGGCTAGAATTGACTTCGAGCATAGGGTACAATCAGTACACATTGAAATTATAAATTTCTCATCTCACTATTGCTTAGTTGAAGGAGAGGTAGATAGATACCATTGGTATTACGATATCATTTTTGTGCAGAACTGATTAGTACTTAAAAGTACATTTTTATCAAGGTTTTATATCATCATTTTGCACTTGAAGTATCAATAACTCCTTAACTAGAGCATGTTTTATAATAACAAGTCTGATAATATAAGATAGCTTTCATTTATGGTAAATGCTCATTTTAAATGCAGGCATATCTCACAATTCAAAGGATTGATTAATGTGATTAACTATTGAAAGTGAAAGGATAAAGAAAAGGAGAAGCTTAGAAAGGAGATACCGATTCAATTCAAATTGGAACACTGTTAAGTTATTGAGTCATATCTGGAGCTGTAGATCTTGGATTTCAGTTTAATTTATATGGATAGAAAGATAAGAAATAGGCCTACAACGTTCATAAATAGTGGAAGACCCAAATCTATCGTTTTCAAATCCAAAGTTTGGCCACAAAAGAGAAGTCAGAATCTGTCCTGCAATCCAGCCCAAACACTGCTCAGAATTTTACCCATATCTGGAGTTCTAGAAGGCCAAATGATGTGAACTTTGGTGGGTGGAAGGAAAAGACAATTGCCAACAACTTTCATGAAGAAGACCTGCTCAAATTCTGATGGTAACAATGACATTTCATTCAGACAAGAGCTTGAGGGCTATCCACCACGTCCACCAGCAGCACTACTCAGTAGTTTAGCCATATCTCGAGCTCTAGTGATCCAAATTCTCTGAACTTTTATGGGTGGAAAGATAAGATAATTTCCAACAACTTTCATGGGGAACACTTTGCCAAATTCTAATTGCATCAATGTCAATTTATCCAGCCAAAATGCTTGAGTGCTGTTGTCCACTAAGTCCACTAAATCAATAGTTGGCCACTACATCAATAATCAATTACCAAATGAATAGTTCTGAATTTTAGCCTATAAAAGGAGGCATTTGCCATTCATTTAGGAATCTTGGTTCTTCATATCAAGATCACGTTCTTGCTCTCTCTTTATATTTTTGTAATACTTAAGTTTTGCTTTAATTAATCTATTGTTCATGCTTTTCATTTCCTTTACTATACTTAGTTAACTTATATCATGTTTATGTTCTTATATTGTTTATTTATGTTTTTCTTCTTCATAATGTCTAGCTAAGTTAATTATGTCAAGGTGAAAATGTTTCACTAATGGTGTTAGGATTAGTATAATATAAACTCAACATGGACTTTAATGTTTATATCCAAGAAAGTTTGCTATTAACATGTTCTATCATTTTTATCTTATTAATTCTTAATACCTTGCTTCTTAAATGGTTAATCTAGATTTGTGTTGTATAACACTTGGTACATCAAATACTTTATCCTTCATAGTCTTCGGCCGACATCGTTATTATGAGAGGAACTTGATTTGTTGTCAACATAAGTTAGCATCATGAATACCTGATAAAATTTATATGTATGGTGTTACGTAAATAAGATGATTAATATGATTATGTTGATAATTTATAAAGATTTTATACTTTACTTATCTCTAATACTATTAGTTGATGTTCTAACCTTGACATTTGTTTTTATCATTGTTTAATTCTCACATTGATCGTCCATCTCAAAGTTCTCATCAACTTCTTCCTCTTCTTCTTCTTCTTCTTCTTCTTCTTCTTCTTCTTCTTCTATTATTATTGTTGTTGTTGTTGTTGTTATTGTTACTATTATTGTTGTTATTGTTGTTGTTGTATCATTGTTATCTATAATTTATACAATTAACCTCCATGTGGTTCGACCTCGGTCTTGCCGGGTTATTTATTACTTTGACACTCCTACACTTGGGATAAGATATCAACTCTTTGATCGTGTCAAGTTTTTGGCGCCGTTGCCGGGGAGGTAAATTCTTGTATAAATTATAATATTTATTTTATTTTCACTTTTCACTTTTCTTGTATCTAACTTTTGTTTCTTTTGTTTTGTTTCCTTTTGTTTTGTTTTCTTCTTCCTTTTATTCTCTTTCTACATGTGCATGAGAGTTTGGTCACGTACATTAAGTGGTAGACTTTGTAGGGTATCCTCATCATTTTCAGAAAATATGGCCGAAGAAGATAACCAATCACTTCATAATGAGAATAATGAGAATAATCGAGTTAGAACACTAAGAGACCACATGAATCCAACAAGAACAAGTGCACCCTCATGTATAGTTTTCCTTCCTAATGCATCTCACTTTAATTTTAAGCCAGACATTATTCAACTTTTACCTTCTTTTCATGGCTTAGATCTAGAAAATCCATACTTGCATTTGAGAGAATTTGAAGAAGTCTGTAACACCTATAATGACTTAAATTGTAGCATGAACACCATCAGATTAAAGCTTTTTCCTTTTTCATTAAAAGATAAAGCTAAAACATGGCTACAAAATCTTAGGTCAGGATCCATTCGTGCTTGGGATGAAATGCAACAATAATTTTTTAAATTTTTTTTTCCATCTCACAGAACAAACTCTTTCAAAAGACAAATCACCACTTTCACTCAAAAACCAGGAGAAACATTTTACCAATGTTGGGATAGGTATCGAGATTTGCTTAATACTTGCCCTCATCATGGTTTTGAAATATGGAGATTGGTTTCATATTTTTATGAAGGGTTAACACCTAAAGATAGGCAAATGGTGGAATTGATGTGCAATGGAACTTTTGAAAATAAAGACCCTGATGAAGCAATGGAGTACCTAGACTTGCTAGCTGAAAATGCTCAAAATTAGGACACTACAAGCAGTTATGAGGCACCAGGTAAAACTCAACCTCATACATCTAGTGGAGGTATGTACAACCTTAGGGAAGATCATGACCTCCAAGCCAAATTTGCATCTTTAGCTAGAAAAGTTGAGTCACTAGAATTAAAAAAGAGTGGTCAATTAAAATCTGTTCAAGACATTGTATGTCAAATCTGTGAAACGAATGAACATGCAACTAATAACTGTCCAACTTTGCCTTCTTTCAAAGAATGCCTCCATGAACAAGCCCATGCTTTAAATAGTTTTCAAAGGCCCAATCATAACCCATACTCGCAAACATATAACCCTGTTTGGAGAAGTCACCCAAATTTCAGTTGGAAGAGTGGTAACAATAATGCACAAACTTCACAGCCACCGTTTCAAGCACACCATAATTTTCAAAATTCTCATGGATATGCACCTCCTTATGCTCCACCTCCTAGAAGAAATCTTGAGGAAACATTGCATGTATTCATTGAAAAGCAGGAGACAATCAACACTTAAAATGCTCAAACCATGGCAGATCTAAAAGATGCTCTTGCAAAATTCACATCTTCTCTCAGTTTTCAAGAGAAAGGTAAGTTTTCATCTCAAGCACAGCAAAATCCCAAGGGGCAATACAATGCAAATGCAAGTAGTTCCGGAAGCCAACACATGGATCAAGTCAAATCAGTCATCACTCTTCGCAGTGGTAAGGTTATTGAAAAACCCACTCTTGAACCTTGTGATAAAGATGATGAGTTAATCTCCGAGGGTAAGGAAGGGGTTGAATCTGAACATTGTAAAGAAAAGACTGATTCCCTGCCAGCACTTCCATTTCCTCATGTCATGACCAAACAAAGGAAAGTTAATCACAACTCTGAAATTTTTGAAACTTTCAAACAGGTAAGGATCAATATACCTTTGTTAGATGCTATTAAACATGTACCTTCTTATGCTAAATTTTTAAAAGATCTGTGCACTGTGAAGAGAAAACTGAATGTGAAAAAGAAAGCCTTTTTAGCCGAACAAGTAAGTGCCATTCTTCAGAACAATAATGCTTTGAAATATAAAGACCCTGGTTGTCCTACAATTTCTTGCTTTATTGAAGAACATAAAATTGAAAGAGCTTTACTTGATCTTGGATCTAGTGTGAATTTACTTCCATATTCAGTCTTTTAGGGTCTCAATCTAGGTGAGTTAAAACCAACTTCTGTAACTCTTTTACTTGCCGATAGATCTGTAAAAGTGCCTAGAGGAATAGTTGAAGATGTGTTAGTATAAGTTGATAAATTCATTTATCCTGTGGATTTTGTTGTCTTGGATACACAACCTGTTGAAGCATGTAATTCAATTCCTGTTATTTTAGGACGTCCGTTTCATGCAACTTCTAATGCATTGATTAATTATAGGAATGGACTGATGAAGTTATCATTTGGAAACATGACATTGGAGATGAATGTTTTTAACATTTGCAAGCAACCTGGAGATGATAATGATTTACAGGAAGTAGACTTTATTGAGAAATTAGTTTATGATCAATTTCAAACTACTTCCAGTGACATTGAGTTTAATGAATCTAAAGATTTGCAAATGGTTTATTTTCAGGAAGAATCAAAGGCAAGTAATTGGAGACCAAAAATAGAAGAATTGCCACCACGATCAATTGAGTCTATACCTTCAAGTGTTCAATCACCAAAACCTGATTTGAAGCCGTTACCATTCAATCTCAAATACTCATTTTTGGGAGAAAATGAAACTTTTCTGGTAATAATCTCTTCCAAACTTAGTGCACATCAAGAAGGTAAGTTGTTACAAACTCTGAAAATGCATAAAAATGCATTAGGATGGACCATAGCTAACATAAAAGGAATTAGTCCTTTGATTTGCACACATAGGATTTATTTGGAGGAAAATGCTAAACCCTCTAGAGAAATGCAACGAAGGCTTAATTCTAATATGAAAGAAGTAGTGAGGAATGAAGTCATTAAGCTTCTAGATAATGGAATCATTTATCCTATTTCTAACAGCAAATGGGTAAGTCCTGCCCAAGTTGTACCCAAGAAGTCTGGAGTTACTGTGATAACAAATGAGAAAAATGAGTTAATTCCAACTAGGACTATTACTGGTTGGCGCATGTGCATTGACTATAGGAAACTTAATTCAATGACTAGAAAAGATCATTTCCCTTTATATTTCATGGATCAAATCCTAGAAAGAGTTGCAGGTTATGAATTTTATTATTTCCTAGATGGCTATTCAGGTTACAACCAAATTGAAATTGCATTGGAAGATCAAGAGAAGACTACTTTCACATATCCATTTGGAACTTTTGCATATAGAAGGATGCCTTTTGGATTATGTAATGCACCAGCCACATTTCAAATATGCATGTTTAGCATATTCAGTGATATGGTTGAACGTTTTCTTGAAATTTTTATGGATGATTTTTCTGTTTTTGGCGATTCATTTGATGATTGTTTGACTAACTTAGAAAAGGTTTTGAGCAGGTGTGAAGAGAAGAATCTTGTGCTGAATTGGGAAAAATGTCATTTATGGTAACAAACAGCATTGTACTGGGTCATATTGTTTCATTGAAAGGAATTGAGGTTGCCAAATCTAAAATCAAGTTAATTGCCAACTTGCAAACACCAAAATCTGTTAAAGATGTTAGATCATTCTTAGGACATGCTGGTTTTTACAGAAGGTTCATCAAAGATTTTAGTGTTATATCTAAGCCATTGTGCAACCTTCTAACAAAGAAAAATGTTTTTGAATGGACTGAACAATGTGAAAAAGCCTTTGTTAAACTTAAAAGCTTGCTTACTTCTGCTCCTGTCATTCAACCTCCTGATTGGTCATTACCTTTTGAAATAATGTGTGATACTAGTGATTATGCCGGAGGTGCTGTCTTAGGACAAAGAAAAGATAAGAAACCCTATGTGATTTACTATGTAAGTAAAACTTTAAATAGTGCTCAAATGAATTATACTACCACTGAAAAGGAATTACTTGCAGTAGTATTTGCATGTGACAAGTTCAGATCTTATCTTGTTGGCTCACCAGTTGTTGTTTTTAGTGATCATGCAGCTTTGAAATATCTTCTTTCAAAAAAGGATTCTAAGGCTAGATTGGTACGATGGATTTTTTTACTTCAAGAATTTGATATCACAATCAAAGACAAGAAAGGCACCGAAAATGTTGTCGCCGATCATTTGTCAAGATTGACAATAGATTCCACATCTGACATCACATAAATCAATGATTACTTTCCTGATGAATATTTACTTTCTGTTACTACAATGCCTTGGTTTGCTAATATTGTTAATTTTCTTGTTTCAGGACATTTGCCAGCTCATTGGAGCACCCAAGACAAAAGAAAGTTATTGACCGAAGTGAACTTTTATTGGGATGACCCTTATTTATTCAAATATTGTCCTGATCAAATATTTCGAATATGCATTCCTAACAATGAGGTAAGTAGTGTCATTAAATTTTGTCATTCTGAGGCATGTAGGGGTCATTTCTCATTAAGAAAGACAACTGCAAAAATCTTACAAAGTTGATTTTATTGGCCCACCATGTTCAAGGACACGCATGCATTTTGCAAGATTTGTGAAAATTGTCAAAAGTTGGGATCTATTTCAAAACGTCACATGATGCCTTTAAATCCTATTCTTGTCATTGAGATCTTTGACTGTTTGAGTATAGATTTTATAGGTCCATTTCCTCCATCATTTGGTTTCTTGTACATATTAGTCGCAGTAGATTATGTTTCAAAATGGATAGAGGCAATTCCAAGTCGAAACAATGATCACAAAACAGTGATAAAGTTTTTGAAAGAAAATATTTTAAGTCGATTTGGAATCCCTCGAGCCATGATAAGTGATGGTGGAACACATTTCTGCAACAAGTCATTTGAGTCTTTAATGAAGAAATATGGAATCACACACAAAGTTGCCACCCCTTATCACCCTCAAACAAGTGGACAAGTAGAACTTGCTAATAGGGAGATCAAACAGATCTTGGAGAAAACAGTGAACCCTAATAGGAAAGACTGGTCTTTAAGACTTAATGATGCACTTTGGGCTTATCGAACTGCTTATAAAACATCATTAGGTATGTCACCTTATAGACTAGTCTATGGGAAACCTTGTCACTTGTTTGTAGAACTTGAACATAAAGCTTATTGGGCTATTAAAGCTTTCAATTCAAATCTTGATGATGCTAGTCAGTTGTGAAAATTACAAATAAATGAGATTGAGGAAATAAGAAATGATGCATATGAAAATTCAAGAATTCATAAAGCAAGAATCAAAGAGTTTCATGACAAGAAAATATTGACAAAAACATTCAATGTTGGTCAAAAAGTCTTGCTTTATAATTCTCGACTCCATTTATTTCCTGGAAAACTAAGATCAAGATGGAGCGGTCCTTTTATTATGAAACATGTGTATCCATATAGGGCTTGTGATATTGAGAATACAAAGAATGGTAATGTTTTCAAGGTAAATGGATATCATTTGAAAGTTTACTTTGACAGTTTTTCAGTTGAAAATGACTCGATTGAATTGGGTGATCCTGTATATAAAGATTGATTCTTTTTCTCACATTGTTTTTGTGTTTCTTTTTTATGTGACCTTTGTTTTGCTAGTTTCTCTCACCCCGGTCAAATGGCGGATAACGGTACTCCGTGACTCTTAAAGTCGGTTCTTTCAGTTTCCCATGATAACTTATATTTGTGTATATATTTGTGCAATTCTTTGCTCTTTCTCCCTTCTTTGCATCTCTTTTCCACTTCTCATCTAAAAAAAATAAAAATGGACACCACTCTTGAAAAATTGAAAAAGTATTTTCCTGCTTTGCCTCAGAATGCGATTACAAAAATTTACCGTGCTAGATGTGCAAGATTGCTATTATTGAATCAAGGAATTCCTAAAGATATTCGCTGGTTAATTGAAGCAAAGGTCCGATTATCAGGTGAGTCCTCCAATTCTTTCATTTCATACATGCCTGGAACAGGTAAAAACACTTTTGCAAAGAAACGTCGTGCAAAACGACTGCAAGTCTGTCACAAATGTGCCAGATGGACTTGTAATGCAAAATGTCGTTCTTTAGGAATGGTATCTGTAAATTGTGAAGATAAAATACAGTTCATTAAGGATGGCCTGAGTAAGGAGTCTTTAGATAATCTTCTGTTGACTCTTGAGACGCACCCTAGTGGAGATGTGCATCGTGCAATTCATGATTTATGGCCACAATTTCATAAGAAACATGCTCGACATAGTCTTGGGAATCTGACTAAAAAAGACCCTATTTGCTAGTTTTTTAAAAAATTGGATGGGAAGCATATCCCCGACCCATAGAGGGCGTTTAAGCCGTTCTTGGACGTAAAACCAAGGGAAGATGTGAGCCACAATCACAACTGCTTGTACATACACATGTTTTTTTAAAATAAAAAAAAAGAGAGAGAGAGAAAAAAGAGAGAGAGAGAGAGACTCCAGCTAGCCTATATATAGGTGGTATGATTGCTTTTTCAATTTCTCATCTATAAAATCTTCTCTTCCTTCCCTTCATTTCTACTCAACCCACACATTTAACAGATATCGAAGTGTGTAGAAATGACAGGTTCCTCAAGTCCTCAAATAAGAAATATTTGTGTTTTCGGTGGATCCAGTCCTAGGAAAGAAAGAGTTTTTAGAATCAACAAATCATCTTGGTCAGGTATTAGCTGAGAGAAAGATTCATTTAGTGTATGGTGGAGGCAGCCTTGGGTTAATAGGGGGTGTGTCAATAGTTGCATTTTTAGGAGGCAGTCAAGTTTTGGGAGTCGTCCCCAAAGCTTTAGCAAAAGAGGACCTTCTTGGAAAAACAATTGGAAAGGAACTACAGGTCTCCACAATATCTGAACAATTGAATATAATGTTTAAACACGCTGATGCTTTCATTGCCTTACCAGGTGGTCTGGGCACATTGGAACAGATCTTTCATATTTCCTCTTGGGCCCAACTTCACATTCACCATAAACCTATAGGTTTGTTAAATGTTAATGGTTTTTACGATAAATTGTTGTCTTTTCTTGATCAAGCTGTGGAATAGGAATTTCTAACATCTTCGGCATGACAAATCATAATCTCTGCTACTACTACTGAACAATTGACTGACCAATTACAATCTTTCATCCCTATCATTGATCCCTCCATGCGTCGCATACATTGGTCAACTGAGGAAAGCCGTAAAAAGCTTAGATTGGATTTGAGCCTTCGTTTGTGAAACCTTGTGTCTTTTGGTTTTATTAATAGCTTATTATTTTATTTTGTTATTTCTTATATTTGTTTAAGTGTGTTTCAGGTTTGTCAGTGTTCGTTGTTTCAGGTGATGTCTTCTATACTCTATCTTTCTACCTTAGGACATCGAGGACAATGTCTCATTTTGGTTGGGGGGAAAGGGTAGTAGTTGATTGATACTAAAAAAAAAATAACTAACTATGTTTTCTATTTGCAAAATCGTTGTTACTAAGATGGCAGAGTCAAGGAGTTCTTTTGTTAAAGTGACTCTTGAGACGCATCTTAGTAAACATTCTTAACAAGGTCTATCATAATACTTCTTGAAATATTCAGGTTTACAAACTCTCGGATTATTATGAATTGATTATGCTTATATACTAATTGAACAAGTATTCTTAAACCTTCATTTTCACACACACACTTTAACATATGATTGTGGGTCCCACATTGGATTATTACATTATTTATGTTCTTTTGTTAAAGGTAACAACTAAGGGAAAGAGATAATATATAATTAAAAAAAAACAAAAACAAAAACAAAAACAAAAACAAAATGAAAAAAATATATAATAATAATAAAAACGTAGATAAGTTTGGTTTCGTAGCCTCCCTAATCTAAGCAATTAAGCCCGAAGGGGTGTTTTAACATCTAATACCCTAAAGTCAACTGACTTGGGAGTTATTGGCTCAACGCTTGTTACATGGGTTGAGGAGAAAAGTTTAAAGGAATCAAACATTGCATTATCTACGTATTAGTATCCACAACCTGAGTTATTAAGCTCGAAGGGGTGTCTCAACACTTAATGACCTAAGACCAACTGGTCTGGGAGTCATTAGCTAAAAGCTCATTACATGGGTTAAAGATACATTGTTTTTTAAGTTATATGTATATAAAAAAAAGACAAAAAGAAAAGAAAAAGAAAAGGATGATAATCCCAACCCGAGGAAGTTAACCTTAAATATTAGAACAGAATATTGTTTTCTTCCACTAAAAGCCCCATCATCTATGTTTTCATACATTTGAGCACATAAAAAAAAAAGAAGGTTTATTAATATTTTGTTTAAGAGGTATTGAGCAGATATATATATAAATTTAATGAGAATTTGTTTACTTGGATAGATTAATGGAAGTTAAATGATGAATGCCTTGCTCTGTGGAACTTGCAAATTGTTTTTCTATTTTAACGCTTTCATTACTAGGGACTAGTAATAAGCTGGTTGGGGGGGGTGATTAGTATTTAAAAGTGCATTTTTATCAAGGTTTTATATCATCATTTTGCACTTGAAGTATCAATAACTCCTTAACTAGAGCATGTTTTATAATAACAAGTCTGATAATATAAGATAGCTTTAATTTATGGTAAATGCTCATTTTATATGCAGGCATATCTCACAATTCAAAGGATTGATTGATATGATTAACTATTGAAAGTGAAAGGACAAAGAAAAGGCGAAGCTTAGAAAAGAGATACCGATTCAATTCAAATTGGAACACTGTTCAGTTATTGGGTCATATCTAGAGCTGTAGATCTTGGATTTCAGTTTCATTTATATGGATAGAAAGATAAGAAATAGGCCTACAACGTTGATGAATAGTGGAAGACCCAAATCTGCCGTTTTCAAATCCAAAGTTTAGCCACAAAAGAGAAGTCAGAATCTGTCCTGCAATCCAGCCCAAACACTGCTCAGAATTTTACCCATATCTGGAGTTATAGAAGGCCAAATGATGTGAACTTTGGTGGGTAGAAGGAAAAGACAATTTCCAACAACTTTTATGAAGAAGACCTGCTCAAATTCTGATGGTAACAATGACATTTCATCCAGACAAGAGCTTGAGGGCTATCCACCACGTCCACCAGCAGCACTACTCAGTAGTTTAGCCATATCTCGAGCTCTAGTGATCCAAATGCTCTGAAATGTTATGGGTGGAACGATAAGATGCTTTCCAACAACTTTCATGAGGAACACTTTGCCAAATTCTAATTGCATCAATGTCAATTTATCCAGCCAAAATGCTTGAGTGCTGCTGTCCACCAAGTCCACTAAATCAATAGTTGGCCACTACATCAATAATCAATTACCAAATGAATAGTTCTGAATTTTAGCCTATAAAAGGAGGCATTTGCCATTCATTTAGGAATCTTGGTTCTTCATATCAAGATCATGTTCTTGCTCTCTCTTTATATTTTTGTAATACTTAAGTTTTGCTTTAATTAATCTATTGTTCATGCTTTTCATTTCCTTTACTATACTTAGTTAACTTATATCATGTTTATGTTCTTATATTGTTTATTTATGTTTTTCTTCTTCATAATGTCTAGCTAAGTTAATTATGTCAAGGTGAAAATGTTTCACTAATGGTGTTAGGATTAGTATAATATAAACTCAACATGGACTTTAATGTTTATATCCAAGAAAGTTTGCTATTAACATGTTCTATCATTTTTATCTTATTAATTCTTAATACCTTGCTTCTTAAATGGTTAATCTAGATTTGTGTTGTATAACACTTGGTACATCAAATACTTTATCCTTCATAGTCTTCAGCCGACATCGTTATTATGAGAGGAACTTGATTTGTTGTCAACATAAGTTATCATCATGAATACCTGATAAAATTTATAAGTATGGTGTTACGTAAATAAGATGATTAATATGATTATGTTGATAATTTATAAAGATTTTATACTTTACTTATCTCTAATACTATTAGTGGATCCTCTAACCTTGACATTTGTTTTTATCATTGTTTAATTCTCACATTGATCTTCCATCTCAAAGTTCTCATCAACTTCTTCTTCTTCTTTTTCTTCTATTATTATTATTATTGTTGTTGTTGTTGTTGTTGTTATTGTTATTGTTGTATCATTATTATCTATAATTTATACAATTAACCTCCATGTGGTTCGATCCCGGTCTTGCCGGGTTATTTATTACTTTGACACTCCTGCACTTGGGATAAGACATCAACTCTTTGATCATGTCAAGAACCAAGAATATCTTGTAGAAGCATTCAAAATGGTTAGGAAAACCTTGAGAAGGTTGATTATGGATTTCTACTTAGACAGGGAGGTCTTATATAAAAGATAATTCAATGAAACCTTACTGAGGTGTTTGAACGAGGTTAAGGCTAGAAATGCATTATGAGAAGTTATTGAAGATGGGACCTTATTGAGCATATAATGGTGAGAAAGATACAAAGAGCTGGTTATTTCTGGATGACATTAGAAAGAGATTGCATCAACTATGTCAGGAAATGTCATAACTGTTAGGTGTATAGTGATAAGATTAATGTACCTCTAACTTTATTGTTTAATCTAACATCTTCATAGCCGTTTGCGATGTGGGAAATTGATGTGATTAGACATTTCAATCCAAAAACCGATAATGGGTATAAGTTTATCTGTGTGGTTATCAACTACTTTACAAAATAAGTAGAAGCCAATTCATATCTAATGTAACATAGAAAGTGGTGAAGAGGTTTATAGAAAGGGATTTGATCTGCCAATCCGGTTTGTCAAGAAAGATAGTGACTGATAATGCTCAAAACTTCAAGGGCAAGATGATAAAAGAGCTTTGTGCCAAATAAAAAATCAAACATTTCAATTCCTCACCATAATAACCAAAAATGAATGGTGTTCTAGAAGCTTCCAACAAGAATGTCAAGAAAATGATAATCACCTATAAAGTTTATCATGAGATGTTATTGTTTGCCCGTTACAGATATCGCACTATAGTCAAACTTTAATAGGAGCTACCCCCATATTCTTTGGTATATGGGATAGAGGCAGTGATGCCTTTGGAAGTGGAAGTCCCATCGTTTGAGGGTATTGATAGATTCTGAGATAGAAGAGGCCAAGTGGGCCAAAGTGAGATATAAAGAGCTAAACTTGATTAGTGAGAAGAGGATACTACGATCTATTATCACCAACTCTACCAAAAAAGAATGGTTAAGGTATTTGACAAGAAAGTTTGACCTCGAGTATTTTAGGAAAGAGATCTGGTGCTGAAGAAAATATTGCCCTTACTAGGAGAGGACTAGATTAAATAAGCACCAAACTATAAGGGTCTTTACATAATGAATAAAGGTTTATTAGAAGGAGCTCTAATGTTGTCTAAATTGGATGGAGAAGATCTAGTAAGACCTGTGAATTCTGATTCTGTAAAGAAATATTATGTATGATGTACTTAATTTCTTTCAAATTAATAAAGTAAAGTTTGGCCATAAATTCTTGGTGTAAATAACCTTTCTTTAAAAATTACATGATCTCAAAGCATTTGAAATACTTTTTTTGAAAATCTAGAATGAACTAGCTTTGTGCATGATTATGATGAATGAAAGCTTTGTGCATGATTATGATGAATGAATCATAACATGCTTGAAATAAGATTTAAGCAATTCTTAATTGGGAGGTGACCAAACTAAACAAACCAATACTAACTATGAGATAAAACCCATCTTTGAATGACATTTTGAATTATATGGATAAATGGTTAGTAGTGACTCTATAATCACTAGCAAATTCTTTTGAAAAAAGAAAAAATGTATTGATCTTAATAATGCATGTTTAAAATGAGAAAATATCATCTTTGTTATCCCTTCACATTCTAAAAATATATCACTTGTAGTTTTCATTTGAGCCTGAATAAATTTTCTTTGTAAAAACCATAACTATTATCACACCCTACACTAGGGGCAAATAAAAACCCCAAAGATCAAGAGTCGATCCTGACTGGAATCACACCCTATATTGGGGAAAGAAAGGAATGTGTAAGTAAAAAAAGTAAACTGCCAAAATACTTCCATGGATCTATAAAAGTTAAAACCCAATAGTAAGAGGCATCATCATAAAAAAAAAAAAGAGAGAGAGAGAGAGAAGAAAATAAAGTAAGAAGAGAAAGCAAAAATAAAGAAGTGAAATAAAAGAAAGGAAAAGAAAAGAAAAAGAAATGATGATTTTATGATACTCCCCAACTAAATAGCATAAGAAAAAGTAAAGATCCTAAAGCAAGACTCTTCGTCGAGAAAGAGTCTTTTTAAATGAAGCTTGTGAGACTACTTCATAAAAGAAAAGAGGCTAGAGAAAAAGTGACCCTAAATCTTTAAACCCTTAAACACCTCTTGAGCTTCAAAATGTCCATCTCTTTCATAGCCCATAGTTAAAGCCTATATTATGTGTCTTTAAAAGTCCTTTCTAATCAAGCATGCACAACCTGGATTGATAAACGACGATCTTACCTTTCACGCAAAGTAATAAAATGAGTAGCAAACCGCTATTATTCATGAAAGGAAAATGAAAATTCTAACATAAGGTAAGCTTTGATTCTATATAGATTTTCAAGTAAATTCTTGAAACCTCTTTGAAAACTGGAACAGAAGGTCACCTATAGTAAAAGCCTAACCTAAGATAACAAACACTTTAAAATTGATAAAACCTTTAAAAGAATTGCTTGAAACATAGTTTTGATGCATACATTGAAAGTTTCAATTTTCATGAACAAAACCAAGTCTTTTAAAGATTTCTTCTTCGAAAAAAGGATTTTTTTGCTGGAAAAATACTAAAAAGCCCTTAAAATGAAAAGACAATTAAAGAGTTGACAAAAGTATAATAGAAAGCAATGCCAAATCACATATTCAGTTGAGCAAGCAAAGGCCCCATAAGAAACAAAGTTGGAGACTGCTTCCCAGGAATGAAGTGGGTAAGAGATGCAACATAGGAAACAGATTCTAGCTCAAGGATATAAATTCGAGCAAATAAACGAGCTTACACTAGAAAGAGGAGTTAATGGGAAAAAAAGAACCTATGTTTCCAAACTAGGTAATGATGTATGCATTTAACCCTAAAGCATTGCACAATGTTTTATTTTACAGAAAAATCCTCAGAATCAGACTCAAATGAATCAAATATTGATATAAAAAAAAAATCATTGAGCTAGGAAATCAAGAAAAGGGGAAGTAACCCTACAATTATAAAAGAAACTAGCCTTACAATCAAAGTTTTTCGAACTAAATCAAAACAGTTAAGGTACCTTTGTATAGTTTTAATTAAAAGGAATCACTAAGAAATAGGATTTTAGGTCAACTGAGCTAAAAACAAGAGTTACTGAGATGACAAGACTCCATCAGAAAAATAGTTGCACATGAGAATAGCTATGAGAATATGGTTCTCCTAATAGATGTAAAACCAAGGTTCTAGTTGAATGGAATCGTTGAGATGTAGGATGTCAGGTCAACTAACCTAAAAAAAAAGTCATTGAAATGACAGGACTCTACAAAAAAATTGTTGCATAAAAGAATAGTTGTGAGAATATGATTCTCCTAATAGTTTTAGAACCAAAGTTCTAGTTGAAGGGAATCACGGAGATATAGGATGTGTCAAGTCAACTAAACTAAAAAAAACAAGGGTCACTGAGATGACAGGCTTTCTCTACTCTTTCTCATTGTCAATCCTTTCTCTTTCTGATCCTTCTTTATTTTTTTATAAATGCTCTATTTTTGGATTTCTAGGAGTCATAGATTCAATCATTCCAAAAAGCCCATTATTTCTCCAGATGATGTAATTTTGATTAAATGATGATTCAAACTTGCTTCCTTCATCCTTCTTTACCATAAAAAGTCTTCATCAATCTTGACTAATAAATTTGAGCTTCTCCAATGACGACTGATTCCTGAATGGTTCAACAAAATTGGCTAAACCCAAGGTTCTTAGTATATATTGTATCCCATCAAGTTGTCTTGTTACTAATTCAAGAGCATAACCAATGTAACATGTGATTTCAGTCAAAGGGACCCATATTTACCACCACAAGTCATTATGCAAGATGAATTGTTCATCCAAGGTGTTTTCCTCTTAAAGTTTCTTTGTGGTAATGCTGCATATTTCTCCATCCATGCTTTCTCATCCAGATTATTCCAAGTTTCATCTATAACAATTTTTAGTGGTTGGAGATCAAACCACCAGAAGTTGTTGAAAATGTCCCTCAATTTTTTTATATGACTGATAATCTATAGATACAACAGTGGAACACAACATCTCTTGACGCCTTGTCCATACTTTATACAATGATTAAGTGATAACTAGGTTTCAGCCAAAATTACAGTGGAATAGTTAATTTTAATGTGCTCATACTCCACAAATGCATATGCAACTTTCAGACTAATGACTCCAACTTTGGATAGAAACAAAACGATCCTAAATATAGAAAATGCCATTATCTTGTATCTTTCATTTCCTTTTTTTTTTCTCTTCCATGTTTTTCTTCATTCTAGTTTCAATGATTTTTCATCTGAATCCCTCATCAGTTACCCCACACTAGCTGACTTTTACCAAGCATAATAGTCTGGTTATCTCTGAAGCAGTATCCTCAAACTTCTGCCTGAAGTAGATCTTATAGTTATCATTTAGAAAATATAGGATCCTATTATACTCTTCCAATATGGGTGTTATAGTTTCTGATTGTAAAAAACCTATAATTAAGATCCTAAAAATTCAGTAATGCTCTTATAGTTGATGTTTGTACTAAGAGCTTCATCAACTGTGCAATCCTCCCGTATTCTCTTTCAAAAAGGGCTTCATCTACATATTCCATAATATGTAATAACTTCTCCATGCTATTCACATTATGATTTATCTTTGTAATGTATGGCAATCCATTAGTGTTGATTATTGGACAATTTCCCTCAGTTAATTGTGCCAGCTCAGATTCTTGCCTAAATTCTTGAAAAAATGAGTATTTAATGGAAGTCATGATTCTCTGTTCAAAGTCCTACAATACAAGGAATATATGGTCATACTTGATGCAAATATTTATAAATGGCACATACAACCGAAAGATAGGTTCTATTCGTTAAGTAAGCATGGGTAAGTTTTCTACCTAGTCTCAAATTGTCTCAGATCTGCCTAGTAATAGCCCTCGTAAGAATAGTATGGAAGCGTTGCAAGGAATGATTAAGTCGCGTATGCCCACCATTGCCAAGCAAGCACTCAGATTTGAGTTGGAAGTTTCACGAGTCTTGAACCCTGACTAATAGTCATAGGGAAAACCATTAATTCTCCACCTATCCCAGAAGCTTGTGTGTACTCTAAAAAATTTAAAGCATGTGATACATGAAAGCATTAATCCATATTCAAAATAAAAATGCATGAGCAAAATGTGCAAAAATTAAAACATATAAGCAAAATTTAAAGAAAATACATGTTAAAAATAAATACACAAACCAAATAATTAGAACACAACAAACAGACAAACAACAAAGCTTAGTTCACGTGTGTGGTGTCATGACGATCATTCTCTTGGATCGGCATCCTTTGGTATGGGTGGAAAGAACAAGAAATTATTTTCCTTTATCAGCTAAAAAGGTTTGAAGTCGCCGCCTAGTATTTTAGTCACTAGAAACCCTAACTAATCTTTATAATCTAGTTAAGGTGACTAATTGCGTATAAGAAGACAATATCATTCCTAGTATACCCTACCTAAAATAAGCTGCATTATTTATTTGTTTGATTACTAAAGCACCATTGTATTTTTCTAACCATTGGTTTGTTTAAGAGTAAAAAAAGATCCACCCTAGTAGGGTGGACCATGGCTTCATGAGTCAAGCCTAACTATTCTAAAGCTCAAAAATATTTTTTTAATATCGAGAATACGCCTTACATATAAGTTCATAATCCTTGGCATTGAAAATAAACAAATTGCTTTTTTTTTTGAAATGTAGGTCAAGTTTTCATAGATTTAATAAATTTTTTATTAAATAAAAAAATACATGCAAAGATAAAATCAACTTATGAAGCCATGGTCCACCCTGTATTTTTTCTTGAATATATATATATTCACGCCATTTAAAAAACAACAAAAATACATCTTCTAAAAAATGCATAATCAATATTTTTATTTGTATATTGTCAATTCTCTCAAATAAATATCATATTTATGTAAAAATAAAAAAAATTAAAAATACATGGCGTGATTTAACATTTTTAAAATATAAAAAATTCAATTTAATTTTAATTAAAATTAAATTGAATTTTTTATATTTTAAAAATGTTAATCACGCCATGTATTTTTTTTTATTTTTACGCAAATATGATATTTATTTGAGAGAATTGGCCATATACAAATAAAAATATTTAATGTATTTTTGTTGTTTTTTAATAATAAAATAAGAATAATAAAAAAGCAAGTTTATTTAACACCGGAAAAAGACTTCACATGTAGGTCATAATCTCAGAGATTAAATATAAGAGGTAAAAATGTGAGGGACCAAAAAAAATGCAAAAGATCCTTTGAAAAAATCAAAAATTAAATTAAAAATATAAGGCTTTGTTTGGCAAAACGAAAATTTCAGTAAAAAAAAATTATCAAAAACTCGTTAGGGTATGTTTACCAAACACACCTTAGGGAACAAAAAATGTGTTTTTCCCTTTGTAAAAAAAATGACAAGCCAAACACTGCTATAAGCTTGAAATGGGCTCATCTTAACCACGTGGGTTGGACTTCCTAGCCCGGCCTAGGCCCAAGAACAAGGTCCAAGGAAAGAAACTCAGAAACAAATATCAAATGAGAAATTTCATTTGAAATAGCCAAGAACACAAAGAACACCTCTAATGAACCTAGAAGCATGGAAAAAATAATATACTAGATTTTGATAAACAAAAGCATAGAAAGATGCAACATCAAGATCTAGTGTATAATCATCCATCAAATAGCAATGATAAGCTCTGATCTTCACCAAAATAACCTAACCTAGACATTCAAGGGTTCTAAAGATTGATTTTTCCAAAACAAGTTAAACAAGACAGAAAGAAAAGATAGCACATAATGATCAATCATGAGTTATAGCTTTGATTGAAGCTTATCAGAAAGCCTAAAATGCCAAAACATAAGAAAGCCTAAATTTGGGTTCAAGAACACCAAGATTATGAACCCGGAAATTCAAAGAAAACCTAGAAAACCCCTAGCAAAGGCATAAACCCAAAAACTAAAACCTCAAAATAAAAGCCGAAACCTATCAAACCTATTTCAAACGTGCTTATACTAACTTGCTAGAACTTCAAAACTAAAAGAAAACATGTAAAAGAAACAAAACAAGAATTCATCTACATCTTCAACAAAAACTAGTAGTGCATTTTTGAAATCCTTGAACACTGTTACATTAGTTTTGGCATTTTTTTTTCCATCATCTTTATCATATACAACAACCTAGCTAAACTTAGCATTATGTCAAAAAAAAAAATTAAGAGCAAAGTCTAGGCAAATCAAACATCAATGCATTTAATAAAAAAAACAAATGATCAATATAAACTTCAAAACATAAAAAATGACATTCAAACATACTAGTTACATGTTCTTAACAATAGAAGAACATCAAATTATATATTCAAAAGTATTTTGAACTTAATTTTCTGAACAAATGCATATAAAATCTTATAAAAAAAAAATGCTAAACATAGGTTCTAAACTAAAATGAAATCAATAGAATCAATAACAAACAAATAAAGATCTTGACATGGAAGACATTAAAGGAGAGGTGAGTCCATTGGGCTACACCATCTCACCAAAGTTTAGGTATATCTTTTGAAGTAATATAGCTCTTTTTTTTGGATTTTGTTGTTTCTTTCCCCTTGTTCTTGGCTTTTAATCTTTAGCTTGCATAAACTTCTTCTTTTCTCCTTTCTTCCTTCAAATTTCCACACAATTTGCTTCATATTTTATATCTATTTACTCACTAATTCCTTTCTATTTTATGTCTACTTTCCTTTCTATTCTCTCTTCCAATTTCTTCTCTTTTTTCCTCTCAAGAGCATTTACCTTTTTATAAGTAAACCAAAATCAGAAGTTGTATAACCATGGTGATTTCACACAAGATAGGTGGTTTATAGAAGATTCTTCCTCATTCTTTCCTCTAAACTCCCTAGAAAAATGCATTATGGTTCATTTTGTCTTTTTATAATCTCAAATATATCAAGAGAAGGCAGCCACAAAGTCTATTCAAACATGAATTTTTCTTCTTCAGTCATAGCCGACTGAGTGAGCTACTTTAGCGAGATCATCGTGACAAATAGGATATATTTGTGCCATAAGTAAACATGAATCATGTAGAGGGGATGTATATTTACCTTTACGAACAAACCTCATCTGATTTTCAGTTCTAGAACTCCCTATTCATTTATTGGAAGATTGGTCCCCAATTAGCATGCATCTATCAACGCGGGGGAGGCTAACTAGGAATAAGATGTTGTCAATATCATTGAAGCAAATGAGATGTAAAAGTTTGATAGGAGTAATTACTACTTGTAAAAAAGATGTTTCTTAGTCGAGTGGTAGAAATTAGAGCCCCTAAAGTGGTCAGAGATGCCACATTCATTCGCTTATAAATAACATCTCAATCAACTTTTGTTTATTAAAGAAGATGATAAACAGGGATAGAACCATATGTCATTTAGTCTCTTTATTAAAAAAAAAAAGCAACACATTGTTTGTTTAAGCTTTAGAAATTAAGGTTTTTAATTAGGGTTTTGAAAAACTTCAATTTGGTCCTTGTCTTTCTAATTTCAGCATATGCATCCTCAATTGACCTTGAAACTCTTTAATTATTACAATTGCACCCCTGTAAACCTTGATTTAAATCCTTTAACTTGAGTGCCTTTTAAAATTTAGTCCTTGGTTTCAAGATTGTGTAACTTGACCCCTATCAACCATCAAACTTTCAATTTATTTCAAATTGATCCCTAATTTGATTAGTTTCAGTCCCCGAATTCACACGCCTCTTGCACTTTGGTCCTTGATCTTGACATTATTCAATTTAACCCTCAATCAATCTTTTATCTTCAACGTTCTCTCAATTGAAACCTTGATTACACTAATTTAGCCTTTCAAAGTTTTAATTGTGTCCCTAATCTTTCAATCTTTGCGAAAATAATCTGAATTAGGCCTCTAAACTTTATTTTTCTTCAATTAAGTCCTTAATTGAATTCACAAAACCCATTAGAAGTTTAATTAAGTCCTTAAACTTAATTGCTTCTTCCAATTTTTTGCCCGATTGACTTTTAAACTTAATTTTCCTTCCATTAAGTTATTAAATAAGTCAATTAAACCGGTTGAAATGTAATTAGGTCCTTAAACTTAATTAATTCTTTCAATTTTAGATTTTAACCTCCACTTTTTTTTTACGTCTTTCTTCAACCTATCTTGTTAAATATCACAATTTAGTTGTTCTTCTCGTATTTTGGTCTGTTGCAGCTTAAAAACTTATCTTTTAATGTCTCGAAAGTATTTTTGGATTTTAAATTTCTGATTTTTTTGGATTTCTTTAAGTAAAAAATTTGTATTTTTATAAAACAATATTGGGGGAACAATATTGGGGGATCAAAAATTAGGTTGTGATAGGTATCATGGTCAGCTTGGTGGCATTTCATAAATAATAATGTGTACTAATTTTTGTTAAATGAAGGATATATGAAATCGGATGTGAATACAAATATGTACACAAACTAAGATTTTTTTTAAAAAAAGATGGCATGGAAAATGTATGCTAGCTTTTTAGGTTTACTCAAATACATATATTTTATAACATTATTACTATATTTCTAGGCCTTGCTCCACTGCGGGCCAGGCAAAAAATTCTCAATTGTAAAAAAAAAAGGTCTAAAACCCAAGTTACTAGTTTAATTGATAATTTAAATAATATTATTAAAAAATATTGTAATAATAAATAAACAGATAATGAAAAATGACAACGTAAAAAAGTTAAAAGAACCCAATTTTGGGCCAACTCGGATTATGAAACAACTCAATGATAAAAATTAAAAAAAAATCCAATTAAATCAGGATAACTCGAAAACTTTGTGACCATATATAGGATTTTTTTAACTACATAACAACGAAAAAAAAGTCTTAGTTAACTTAGAGTTAATTTGAAAACCCATAGTTCTAATTCTTTGTTCTTGTACGGACTAGCATCAGTGAAAGGTGTAGCCTACCTCAAGACCAGTAACCATAATAATAATAATAATAAAATAAACCCTGCCCCACCAAGAGAATATCACAAGACAAGGCATGATCATGATCCGTACCTTTTCTACCCAAACGCGAACAAAATCACGACCTCATACCAATAGGCTTGCATTGATTTCTACCAGGTCTAGTGTACATTTATAATAACTTGCGCGAAGGATTTCTAATCTGCAATGTGCCTATAAGTTTCTAATCCTTTCGATTCTTATCACTCTTGTTTTCCCCTTCTGACGCCGAGCTTATGTAGAAGTTCATGTATATCTTTTGTCAGCTATAAATGGGCATTCTGCTGAAGTGTGTGTGTACAGGCAGATCCAATGCATTGCTGTGGCAGGTGAGTGGATATAGCAGAAAGAAGAGACTGCTATTTGGAGAAATAAGAAGAAATAAGCACATGAGAGGGAGGGTAGGTGGGCAAGCTTTAAGGCCGTGATGATAGAATTAATTCCTCATTCATTGCCAGTTAGGTGTATTAATGAAGTGGTCTAATAAATGCCATAATTAGCCTCAGGCAGTACCATAAATCTCATCATTTGACAAAGTGTGTGGGTGCATACTGTCATTTTTCCCTTTTCACATCCTTATCCCTTTTTATTATCCACCGAGAGTCGGTACCGGAATTTGAGTTCGTGCCCTAACCATATAATTAATTAGATGGCTAAATCCTGGACCACACGAAATTAAGTATGCGTGGTGGATACAAGTCACAATCTTAATGATCAGATTGCTCTTAATTGTAACTAAACCCTAGTGATTTTCACCTCTTAATTTAGTTGGATCAGATTGCTCTATTTAAGAGTCTTGATTTTTTTTTTTAATTTTTTTTTTTTTACAAAGACAAATTACCAATCCTCGATAATCACTTGTGAATTTCATAATCTGAAGGCAACATTTGCCTACAGAAATTAAATTCCTTTTCCATACCTGGATTGATATGCATAGGTAAAATATATTTCTTAATTAATTAGCTGCTGTTTTTTTTGTTTTTTTTTTATCTATGAAACAAGTTGCAAGAAACACAACATAAACAGTAGACATTATTATTATATGAAATTCTACGCCCTTAGCCCCTTGCTGGGGTCAGAGTTCCTTAATTGCAAGGGAGTGACTGGTGATGCTCAGCGTCTATTTATGGACATACAATTCTAGGTGTGTGCATTATTTATCTGACATAAATCCGATAAATCATTTCCACAACAAAAACAAATATATCAAGAGTTAAAATTCTATCAGTAAATTGCATTGAATTTAACGATGAATTTATAGGTGCGTGAATTATTTAACTGATATAAATTCAATAAATTATCACAATAAAATTAACAAATACAAATAAAAACATCAATGATCAAAATTCTATCAGAAATTACAGTGAATTTATAAATGAACTAGTTCTTTTTTATGTTTCTTGGTATACACCGACGACAACTTTCATCAATATATAATGAGAAAATTACAATAGAAAAATAAGAAATTAAAAAAAAGATACAATTACGTGTTATTTTTATAGATGGTATTACTGATAAAAATAAACTTTTTGGTAATATTCATTTGTAAATCTGTCGTTAATATTAAATAATGAACTGGCGAGTGACCACACCTCCCCCTCCTCCCTTTCTTCTTCTTTCTTTATTTTTCTCTACAAAAAACAACAGACAACCCCCTTCATTTTATAACAAATCAAACTCTCATCACTACAAAATACGGTCACCCTAACATTCACTTTGTCAGCATCTTTCTAGTTCCATTTTTTTTTAATTTCTCACATCAAGTAAGCAAAATTACCCATTTTTTGTTTGAACTCATTTTTAAAATGTTAATTTTTATTGTTTATAGTATCTGTAGTTTGTCTATGTATTTACTTGTTTTATAGTTTTTTCCCATAAAATTTTGTTTTATGAATGTATGATTTGTACATGTTAAGGTTTGTTTGAAATAAAAAATAAATTGTATATTTTGTAATTTGATGAAATTGATTTTGATTTTGTGACTTAGGTGTTTTGTAATGAATAAATAATGGTTTATTTAATGGATATGTTTCATATTTTGTCAATTTTATTATTGAGTTGGAAATTTTGGTAAATATGGAGGAATTTGAATTTGTTTAGATATTTGATATTGATTTAAGAGTAGTATTAAAATAGATTTAATAAGTTTGAGTTAAACCAATGTTAACTAATTTATTTAGTTCACATAATTAATTAATACATGTTGTCATCAATATTCTATATAGGTTTGATATAAGTAATGGATGATCGTTCTTGGATGTATCGAGTTTCACCTGAAGGATTGTAAATGATGGATTATTATAATGGGGTCGAGGGTTTTATTAGTTACACACTATCTAATATGAGAAATATTAGTGGGGGTGGTATTAGATGTCCATGTAAGAGATGTAAAAATAAAAAAGTTTCTCGATCCAAATGTTGTAACAATGCATCTTTTGCAAAAAAGATTTCATGGAGAAATACTTGTGTTGGTTTTCTTATGAGACCATGGTAGATAAGATGATTGGGTCAACTTCTAGTTCTAGCAATGTGCATGGAGTTGTAAATGACAATAATAATCCTTATAGGAATATGGTTATAGATGCGATGAGAATGAATCAGGGTTATGCAGGTGAATGTTCAATCATAGATGAAGAATCAGATGCAGACGTAACCAAGTTTTTTAATCTTTTGAAAGGCTCTAACGAACTATTATTGGATGTGTGCACAGATTATAGTAAATTTTTGGTTGTTGCACAAGTGTTCGCCTTAAGTCAGATTATAAGTTAAGTGATGTTGGTTACGATAGAATCATCGAATGAGTGAGAAGTATTTTACCTGAAGGTAATAGGATAAAAACGAGCTTTTATATTGCTAAGTCTATGATGAAACCCTTTGGTCTAGAATAATAGAAAATTGACATGTTTCCAGACTTTTGCATGTTATACTACCTTGAAAATAAAGATTTGGCTGAGTACAGAATCTGTGGGTATGATCGTTATAAACCCAAAACTGGCAGGGGAAGGGTTGTTGTCGCACATAGAAAACTTAGATACGTCATAATCACTCTTAGAATGTAAATGTTATTCATGTCTTCAAAGACTGTTGAGCACATGATATAGCATCATTCACATGATGTGGTGCACGGAGTCATGGTTCACCCTTCTAATGGAGAAGTCTGGAAATTTTTTAATAGGGTGAATCATTAGTTTTCAATGGAATCAAGAAACGTATATCTTGGGTTATGTACAAATAGATTCAATCCATTCGGATCATTTGTTACTCTTTATTTTTATTGGCCGGTGATACTCATGGCTTACAACTTGCCATTTGAGATGTGTATGAGGCCGGAGTTTTTCTTCCTTTTCTTAAAACAATTGTCATTGTGTTTTTATCTTTGATGTTTTTATTGTGTTTTTATTAAATATATTGAGGAGTGTATGTGCTTGTTGATAGCAATGAATGGGGAGAAAAAAAAAAGATAGAAAAAAAATGGAAGAATACTAAAAATTAATATGGAAATAAATTGAGCAGTGTTGTTTAAAAGCTTGAGCAAAACTTTATTTGCAAGCCAATAAGCCAGGCATTATAAATCTGTGAAGAGATTCTGAATCATAGTACTCGAAGAATCTTTGAAAGCAAATAGGTATAGAAATTACAGGTTTGAGAAAAATTTCATTTGTAAGGCACTAAGAAAAGCTTAAGTAAAATGAATAGAAAGGTAGTAGGTGTACGTGATGGGATAGCTTATGCCAGCTAGATATTTGAAGTTTAAGTGCAGAAGTTAAGAACGCAATATGTATTATAACAAAAAAAAAAAAAAATAACGCAATATTTATCAAATGCTATTTTGCATAGATTCCAACAATTTTAGGTTTAATGAATCACAATGACTCGCGTGCAGTTATCACGGACATGTTTAAGTTTGAAGTGAAATGAGGGTGGGAAATGTTTTTCTCTCAATATAGAGGAAGCACATAAGATGCAAAATATTGATTTGTCATTTGAGAAGTTAATAAAGTATTATAGTAAGAATTATATCTCCAGGTAGTTAAGAAGATGGAAGTTTGATTGTATAGGTTTTTATTTATTTTTGGTTAAAATGATGATTTATATTGTTGTGAAATTAATTATACAAATAATTTGTCGGTAGAAAACACATGTTAATTTTGGTCAAATCGCTAGTTTATATAATTTTGGGAAGTTTTACAAATTAACTAAATTGTTAGGAAAAAAATAAAACCTTAGTTGATTCCTCGTATTTCTATGGGGTTCTTTTTTATTATTTATAAATTGACAGCAACAAGGAATTGTCATAAATAAAATTAACTGATTTGTGACTATATATTATTGATGTGTATTTATAGGTCGTTTAATTGTGGGTAGTCTCTTCTATAAAAGAGGTGTGCTGATTATTTTTTTTAAAAGGATGTTATTACCTGTTTCAATCCTTTAATTTGTGTATATGCTAAGAGGAAAGTCAATAGTGCATCGTACAGACAAGATTTTTGATAGTTCTTCAGCAGCACTTCTGACGGCCATGAGTCGTTAGGTGACAACCATGAACAGGTAGATGAGGCACAGGTAGCCTCTCTCTTTATAGAAACTCACATGCGAAATGATGACCGTCAGAAAGGGATGCAACAACTCATGAATAGTCGAGCTCAGAAGTTCATGGTATGTTAGATTTCAATAATTTCTTTTCTTATGTTATTATTTTTTTTTGAATTAGCTAACTTTTTTTTTCCAGGAAACATATACACACTTGGTTACAGGAGAGATACAGAGGCAATCCTTCGACCCATCCAGAATTTGATCTAGATTTGTGGTTGGAGGTAGGATTGTCTGGTGAACCCAATAAAAATCAAGTTTACGGTATCTCAAACACTACGGTCGAGGAGTTATAGACGACCCAAAGTGTTTCAGCCGTTGGATGCTCGTAATCAACTCCAAGGACTCAATCTCCAGAGTTCCACGTGATTTTAAACAACAAGTTGTATCTCAGACGACCTATCATGTTGCTCAAACAGAACGATTTAATGTTGAGACTATCGAACTCCAGAGATTATACATGGAGTTGAAATCACACATAGGTGATATATGTGGTCCGCCTTATCACCCCCAGTCCTGGCAAAGATCCGCCTCCTCCTCCTCCTCCTCCCCTCTCTTCTGTATTTAAACTGATGAATTTTTAAATTTGTAATATGTATTTGATTTTTTATTTTAATTTAATTTTTTTAATTTAAATCTATATAAATATTTGATTTTTATTTTCTTTTAATTTCTTTTAACTTTTTTCTACTCTGTTTATTAGATTTTTTAAAAAAAATTATATTTTAACAACTTACTGATGAACTTATCAATGGAAAAAATATATCAAAAAATTCAAGAGTTGGAAAATAATTATATGAAATGTCACTGACACTATTTAATCACCGACAAGTTAATTCCATTGGTAATATAAAAATAAATCACCGATGGAATTATAAACGATTTTTTTTATCGGTGATATGCCATCTTTACTGATGGAAATGCCAATGAAATAACACTGGTAAATATTTTTTGTTTAGCGTGTTTTTTTTGTTCGTAAATCAATCTGTAATTATAATACCAACAGAATGAACGGCAAAAGAGAAATCATTTATGATAAGTTTTCTAACGGACAACAATCGTTTGTGATTTCATTGGTATAATTAGAAATCAATATTTAAATATTGATAGAATATTTCAGCATAATTTTGGTAGTTAATTAATTGCTTTAAACATGAAACACGCATAAGTTTTAATGTTCAAGGAATTTGTGTGAAAGGCCGTTGGAGATGAAACAGTTGAAATGTCTACAAATATTAAAAGACGAATAAAAGAAACAACACGTGAGCCATTTAGTTCCTAAAAAAATAAAATAAGCCGCCTTCACTGTTGGCATATGGAAGGGTTGAAGATGAAATACTTTTTCTTCCATTTGATATGCCTAATAAAACCATAAAATCTTCTTTACATAACATTAATTCCTATTCTTTTCAAGCCCCATTCAAATCCATCTATCATTCACAAAAATCACAAATTAACATCCAGTTAATCGATCTCAAGCCCTTTATCACTAATTTTGACAACAATAATCTCAAATTGATATGTTGAGATCGATCCTAGGCTTCTTCACCATTGGCATGGGAACAGCTGAATTGCATCTAGGACATTTTGGATTATTTTTCATTATCAACACGTACGATAAGCAACCGGGACATCCTGCCGCAACTGGGGATGGTGCTCCTAGCTTCTCATCATTTTCTCCCTCTTGAATTTCTCTTATACAGGATGATGATGATGAATACGGAGGTGACATTGATGATTTCCACAGCGATGCGGATCGCTTCCTTCCTAGTTCTCTCTCAGCTCTTTTGAGTGCCGATTTTACACTATCTAGAGTGCAAACACTACGGTAACTGCTTGACGATGGTGATGCGACTAACTTCAGTTCCAAGTTACCTTTATCAAGAAGGTTTAATGTCGTCTTGGAGGGCGAAGGCGGGAAATTTAAATCTTGAAGCTTCGCCACTGTTTGATTGGTTTGGTGCCTGTAATCTGAGGATGATGAGGGTGAATTTGAGGGGTTGCATCTTTGCAAGTAAACCTTTCCTGACTGCAACCAATAAAATAAAAGATTAATAAGAAAGAAAATTGATTTTTTTTTTACTGGCCACGACATTAATGATGGATTTAATTCTGAAGTTGAAGTATATCAGAAATTAAATAGATGATCGGAATTTATTGAAGAGAAGGTGGAGGAAATAACTTACAAGTTGCTAAGCATTGAAGAGCATTTAATGGCACTATAGCATTTGATTATTACTTATGTTGAAAGGATGCGTACAACTTTAAACCCTTTATCAAAAAAAGAAAAAAAAAGGAGAAAGAAAGAAAAGAAAAGGGAGTAATCTAATGTTTGATTACTCCTAGAAATAAATAAAACTGTTTGATTGCTGGAAAAGTTGGGGAGTTAAATTGCTCAGAAAAACTTAAAGAAAGCCTCTGTCTGCATATCAAACTCTGCTTATATAGTTCCCATGAAAGCCAAAAGCTGGCACTAAAAGAAAATCAATTGATTGGACTCTCATTTCCTATTCCTCCAGTTTCTCGGAAATCAAACAGAGGATATCAAACAAAGCAGAGAAATTCAAATTAAACAAATCAGTAAACATTTAAGTGCAACCATGTAATAAGAAGATGTATTTGCATAAATGGAAGGAAATTGTAAAACCCTTGGGATTTCTACCTTCAAAGAAAACAGGGAAAAGAAAACAGAATCATAACACGTAAATGTCATGAAACACATATATAAAATCTCTTTTTGTACATTAAAAAAACTCTGTTTTTCCTAGGAATATACATTAAAAAAGTATATCTCACGAACCTTCAAAAGATTATGATGATCATCATAGGATCTTGAAACCCTATGATGTTCTTTTCCTTGCTATTTTCTCAAGAAACAAACAGAACCCAGATAAGAACACCAATTACCTTCAAGTCCAGCCGTTTTTCCCAGCCACTTGGCACTTGCAAATCAAGGTCCAATTCTAGAGATTCAGTCTCTAAAGTAGCACCACCAAGCAAGTCCCTGGTGATCAAAGCTGTTGATTTTGCTCCACCGGGTTCACTCCCAGCATTCCTATCATCCTTGTATCCACTAAAAAGCCTTACCAGAGAACTCACCTCAGCTGCCATAATTCACCAGAAAAAAAAGAGTCTCTTCTTCTTCTTTTCCTCCTCCAACAACAACAACAATTAGAGAGAACGGGGAAGAGTGGGGTTGCTTTGTATTAAATAGAGATTCATTTATCAATATATACGTGTATATATATGAGAGGGGAGGGGGAATATGTTATAAAAAATTAGAAAAGTTGGTATTAACTAGTAGTGTTTTTTTTTTTTTCTTTTCTTTTCTTACCACTTCTATATTGAAAGAATTTTGAATTTTATAATTCTACTTCATTAATTAATTGTTTTTTCTATTGTGTTGCTTAATGATTTAATTATGGCATGCGGATGAAGTTGGGGAGAAGTATTAAAAAAAGGAAGGCGTCTATGTAAATGGAAGCATTTAATGCTATGCTTTGATATCCAGTCGACATTTTTGGCTCATAATTTTGGATATTTAGATGTATCCCCTTCAATTCTAAGAATTATCTATTTAACCTTTTTTTTCTTATATTTTTGTTGATCATCCCAAGCCCCTCCTTCAGTCGTGTAGACAGCTTGAGCCCCAGTTTTACCTTTTTTTTCTATAATGAAAATAGCTTTCATTAAGCTTCAGAATACAGGTTTAGAAATAAACTATGTATAATTCAAGATAAAATAAAAGAGTATGAAATATTTCATATCTTATTCATTACTAATTAAATAAATAACTATATATATATAAAAAAACAACTTGTTTAGATCGGTTCATGTTAATGATTACCATATTCAAGTTAAATTATCATCCTTAATAATACTTAAAATAAAAATAAAATAGAAAATTGACTATTGTTGTGTAAAGTAAATTAAGCAATAGTAACTAAGTAAACTAGTCCTCCAGCAGGCTGCTGGTTTTTCTAATAATATCATGTTATCAAATTATAAGATGCCAAGTAAAGTTGTTTTTTTTTTAGTGCCAGGATGTGTAGAATCACACGACCACAAGAAAATATTACAATTTCACCCTCATACATTAATTGGAGAAATCTACATCAAACCTTTATCATGATCAAAACTTGTATAATTGTGAAAATGATGGTAATTAAACACATATATGCCACTTGATAAAAATATTAGTTGCCAAACTTGAACCTCAAATCCAGATTGAATATGCCATTTCTTTTCTATATTAATCACTACTAGAAAACCGGAGAAAACCAACGAAATTACCGATAGAATTTTTCCGTCGGTAATAATTACCGATGGAAATAATTCCGTCTCAAAATCTGTCGGTATATACCGACGGCATAGATTCATCGGCGAAACGGTCAGTATATACCGACCGTTCGCTGACGGGTATACAGTTTGTCTGGAAATATGCAACGGCGTGGTGACATCAGATGATTTTACCGACGGAATGACCGAGGAATTTAAACTGAGATAACCGTACAATGACGTGGCACTGTCACCGACGGAATTAATCTGTTGGTGATTCCATCGGAAAAAACCATTATATACCCACCCATCTGCTGACACTCTCTTCCTCTGTTGCTCCTCTTCTTCTTTCCCATCTCACCTCTCCCCTCCCAAACTACAGCCAACCACCCATCCCAACTCTCCACTATCTCAACACGAGCACTCAAGTTTCTTATATCTTGTACGTGGTCACAATATCCATTTCTTGTAGATTTTATTATTTTTTTGTAAGTAAATCTATCCTTTTTAGTTTTAATATTTAATTGTGAATTTTATTGTTTTAGTATATGTATTTTGTTAACGTTTGTACTTGTTTAATTGTTATTTGTCAAAGAAACTTGTAGTATGAATGTATAATTTTGTAGTTGTTATAGTTTGTTTTAGATTTTGTCAAATTATATTTGTTTGTAAATTGTTGAAATTTTGTTTGAATTACACCGAATTAAATATGTTGTGATGAAATAAATAATTAATAGCTTGTTTAACGAGTCTTGTTTAATTGTTATCAATTCTATTTCGAAGTTGTGATTTCTGTAAATTTATATATGTATAAATTTGTAGGTATGAACGTTGATAGTTGATAATTGATAATGAATATTTAACATAAGTGTTGTTTTAGTTTGTTGGATAATGTCGGGAAGAACCAATATTTTTGTTATGTTTTATAGAGGTTCAATAGAAGTCATAGATGATCGTTCATGGATGTATCGGGACTCACCCCAAGGATTGCGGAGGATGGATTATTGTAACGGTGTCCAGGGTTTTATTAATTTCGCAACATCTATTAGGTGTCCATGCAGGAAGTGTAAAAATTTAAAGTTTCTGCATCAAGATGTTGTAACGATGCATCTTCTAACCAAAGGGTTCATGGAGGATTACCTGTGTTGGTATGCTCACGGAGAACTATTTGTTCCTAATGAGAGCATGGAAAAACAGGTGGTTGGGTCAACTTCTAGTGCTAGCAACATGCATGAAGTTGGAAATGTGAACAGTAATCCTTACAGGAATATGGTTATGGATGCAATGAGAATGAGTGAAGGTAATGTCAGGGAATGTCCAATCGTAGAAGAAGAACCTAATGCAGATGTAGCAAGGTTTTTTGATCTGTTGAGAGATTTTGACAAACCATTATGGGATGGCTGCACGAACCACAGTAAATTATCAGTCGTAGCACAGGTGTTCACCATCAAGTCAGATCACGGGTTGAGTGAGGCCGGTTATGATAAGATTATTGAATGGGAGAGAAGCATTTTACCTGAAGGGAACAGGCTGAAAGAGAACTTCTATGCTGCCAAGTCCATGATGAAACCCCTCGGTTTAGGATACTAGAAAATTGATATATGCCCTAACTTCTGCATGTTATACTACCTTGAAAATGATGAGATGACCAAGTGCATGACATGCAGGCATTCCCGTTACAAACCCAGAACTGGTAGAGGGAAGACTCTCGTGGCATATAAAAAACTTAGATACTTCCCAATCACACCTAGACTGTAGAGGTTATTCATGTCACCAAGGACTGTTGAGCACATGACATGGCACCAATCACAACATGCGGTTGATGGAGTGATGGTTCATCCTTCTGATGGTGAAGCCTGGAAAAACTTTAACAGTATGCATCTTCACTTTTCAGCTGAATCAAGGAACGTGCGTTTTGGGTTGTGTGCAGACGGATTCAACCTATTCGGGTCATTTACTGCTCCTTATTCTTGTTGGCCGGTCATACTGATGGTTTATAACTTGCCACCGAGGATGTGTATGAGGCCGAAGTTCATGTTTTTATCTATGGTTATACTAGGTTCGAGTAGTCCGGGGTGGAATATAGATGTTTTTCTTCGTCCGTTGATTGATGAGTTGACGCAGTTGTGGTCCTCTGGAGCTTTGACTTATGACACCTCGAGGAAATAGAATTTTGTTATGAGAGCGGCTTTGATGTGGACTATCAATGATTTCCTAGCTTATGGAATGGTTTCTGGTTGGAGCACGCATGGAAAGCTAGCATGTCCATACTATATGGAGAACAACAAGGCATTCATGCTAACAAACAGGGGTAAAGCTTCTTTTTTTTACTGTCACCGTCGTTTCTTGCCACATAACCACAGGTACAGAAAGAACAGAAAGGATTTCTTTGTTGGCAGAGTTGAAAATGATGTTGCACCCTCACGTCTTTCCGGTGAAGAATTGTTTGATGTTGTGTTAGAGTACAGTAACTTTGTGTTTGGTCTCTAATCAGGTAAGCAGAAGTTTCCTGGTTTTGGTTTGACCCATAATTGGGTGAAGCGAAGTATGTTTTGGGAGCTTCCTTATTGGAAGACCAATCTTCTCCGCCATAACCTTGACGTCATACACATTAAAAAGAACATGTTTGAGAACATTTTCAACACAGTCATGGATGTGAAGGGGAAGACAAAGGACAACATCAAGGCTAGATTGGATGTAGCGTTGTTCTGTAACCGTAAAAATATGAAGTTGGTTTGTGATGGGTCACAGGTCGCAAAACCAAGAGGAAGCTTCGTGCTAGAGAAAAACGCACAACTACTAGTCTACAAATGGCTTAAGAATATGCGTTTCCCCGATGGACATGCCTCGAACATATCAAGGCTGGTTAATACGGAGGAATGCAGACTATATGGAATGAAGAGTCATAACTGCCATGTGTTTATACAAACACTCATCCCATTAGCTTTTCGTGATTATTGCCAAAGGGGATATGAGATGTACTAACGGAGATCAGTCATTTCTTCAGAGATATATGCTCCAGCAAGTTGAATGTTGATCACATTGAAAGGCTTGAAAAGAATATCGTCGAGACAGTATGCAAACTTGAGATGATATTCCCTCCATCATTTTTTGACTCAATGGAGCATCTACCCGTACATTTACCGTTTGAGGTAAAAGTCGGAGGATCGGTCCAGTACAGATGGATGTATCCATTCGAGAGGTTAGATATTACATGAGCTATGTAATTTATAATTAAATGTTTTTATTTTTATTTTAATGTTTATAATTGATAATTTTTTATTAATATATATATATATATATATATATATATATATGCAGGTACTTGTTCAATCTAAAAAAAAAGGTTAAGAACAAGGCGCATGTTGAGGCGTCAATATGTGAGGCCTATATTGTTGAGAAGAACTCAACATTTATCTCATACTATTTCGAACCTCATTTGAGAACGAGGACAAACCGTGTTCCACGACATGATGATGGTGGTGAAGTGCCTTCAAGTGGGAACTTGTCAATATTCTCCAATCCTGGATGACCCACACCTAAAAATGTCGTGAAGGGAAGATATTTGTTTGAAATAGAGTTCAGACAAGCACACAATTATGTCTTATTTAACTGTGATGAGCTGAGACCTTTTATTAAGTAAGTAGATGTTCAACTTAAACTTTGTCAAAAGTGTACTATTTATGTTTTGTGATACCATACACTCATATAATTTGGAACAACCTTGCAGGCAACATCGACGATACTTACTGTCCAATAACTCACAGCTGATCGAATCCCAGATCTTTCAATTACAAGATGAACAATTTGCCACATAGTTTAGAACACATGTAAGTCCTATCACAAACTCATTATCTCTTGCAATGTAATTAATTGTAGTCAATGTTACATAATATCCATTTATTGATTATTGTTGTATTTAATTTACAAACTAGGTTTATCAAATGGGAGGTAGTGCTCCTATTTCACTGTCTTTACTATGTCTGAGCCCTAAAAGAAAAGTCAAGTGCTATAACAGGTATTTTGTCAATGGATATGTCTTTCATACTGAAGAATACGAGCATGGAAGAAAGACATACAACAACGGTGTTTGTATTAAGGGATCGACTTCTAGTGAGTTTGAAGTTGACTACTACGGTAGATTGGAAGAGGTCATCGAACTGCAATATCATAGCGAGCAAAATATAGTGTTTTTGTTCAAATGCTATTGGTATGACACAACTGACAGAGGAATCAGAGTAGATCCTCACTATGGTCTCGTTGAAATCAACTCAAAAGCTAGACACCGCAACGTAAACGACGTCTTTGTTTTCGCAAAGCAATGCCAACAAGTTTATTACACACACACCTCTTCCTTTAGAAAGGACCGATCAAGAGTTGATTGGTTATCCGTTTTAAAAATAAAACCCAAGGGTCGTGTCGAGGTTGTTCAGGATGAGAACGAAGACACAAGTTTGATAGATGAAGTCTTTCAAGCTAGTGAGTTGGTTGAACCATACTGAGTTGCTCCGTCGATTGACTTAGAAGAAAATTTGAATTTTCGTGTTTTCAATGATTGTCTTGTTGATGTTGACGCAGAGGAGTTGAAGAGTGCGATGAAACTGATGATAACAATTCAAGGACGAAGATGAAAATTCCGACTAACTAAACATGTTATAAAGCCTTATTTTGTAATGTAATAATTTGAAACATGAAATATTTATTCTTCTTTAATGGTCAGCCCTTGTTATTGTATTGTGTGTGTTGTAAGATTGCAATTCAAGATTTTGTGACAGGGTTACATAAAAAAAATAAGAAAAATTTACGATTTCACCGACAGGTATACCGACGGACAATAACCCGTCGGTATTTCACAGAGAGTTGAAAAATATTTATGGGATTGTGCCACTTTCACCGATGGACTCACCGACGGATAATAACCCATCAGTATTTCACAGAGAGTTGAAAAAAATTTACGGGATTCTGCCACTTTCACCGATGGACAATAACCCATCGGTATTTCACAGAGAGTTGCAAAACAATTACAGGATTGTGCCACAATCACCGACGAGTACACCGACGGCTTTACCGACGTAACATACCGACGGAATCACTGACGGATTTACACATCTCGAAGCACATGCATGTCTGACACGTCCGTCTGCACAAATACCGACGGATTGAAAAGTCTGGCGAGATTTTTGAACTTTTTTGGTGCGCATTTCAATTAATTTCCGACGGTATTACCAATGGAATTTAATGCCACCGACAACAATTAACTTCCGTCGATAATACCGTCGAAAAAATTGCTATATAAAACCCCCCCTCATTTGGTTCATTTTTTTCTCTGGCTCTGTTTCTCTTTTCTCCATTTCTCTTCTCCTCTCGGTTTATATTTGGCTTTTGGAAGCTATTTTATTGTTTTGGTGGTAGTTTTAAAAGGTATGTATTCTTTTTTCTTTATCTTTGTATTTTTTTTATTTTAATTATGATTATTTTTTTTTGTGTTCTTTATTTTGTGTATTGTTTGTAGATAAAATCTTAAATTCAACACACTATTAAGGTAAACATTTTTTATTTCCAAATTTATTTTGAATTGATATAGTATTTTTTTAGTTTTGTGTATTGTTTGTTTTGTGTTTATGTTGTTTTGTATAGTGTTTTTTAGTTTTTTCATTTTATTTATTAATTTTATGATATTATTTTTTGTATTGTTATAATTGTTATTGTTGAATTTATGTTAAAAATGTTAATTTATATATATAGAATTACATTTAATTAGTTTATCTTAATGTAGGATATTATTGTTTGTATTGCTATAATTGTTATTGTTGAATTTATGTTAAAAATGTTAATTTATATATATATATAGAATTACATTTAATTAGTTTATCTTAATTTTAGGATATTATTGTTTACATGTCATTGTTATTGCTTGTTATTATATTTTTATATTTATGTGTACACGTTAATTTCTATTTTGAGGTCCATTAGGGTCGATCGTGTTAGGAATGATATTGATTTAGTTACCTTTTGCTTTTGACCATGTAATTATTTATAAATTAAGAGTCTTGTCTCCTAAAACTTGAAATGTAATATTAATTTGTAAATTTGAATGTATGTATGACTTTAATCTAATGTTTGTAACTCTAAGTACCAATTTAACAATGAATGTTCATAGTTGAAATTGATTCTTTTAGTTGAATATCATTATATAATGTTAATGAATAAAATGTTGTGTTGATGATGATGAGTTGGGTTGAGATCCAGGATGATTGGATCGGGATGTGAAATAAAATTGGAAGTAGAATATGATTTTGTCGATAACTTAGGACCCTCCAGTATAGGGGAGACCCTGTCGAATTTTTTTTAAAATAATCAAAGTTAATTATGTAATTATTCATATAAATTTGTGTAGATGCATAGAATGAAATCTACAGCACGTCGTCAGAAGACGATTGCAGCTAGTTCTTCTAGCAGCGAGGAGGACGTATCCTTAGGTGCTGATCACGGCGAGGAATCTACGCCAACTTGTGATGCTGCCTCTTCTAGCGCGGTTTCACAGCGCAGAAGCAGTGTGCCTTCACAACAGAGTCAATTCACATGCAAGTACCAGGCACAATGGAAGGATGACCTCTCAATGTAAGTTTGTTTAGGTTTTAGTTTTTTTATACATATACTTATAACATAATTTATGAACAATTAATTAATATTACTACTTTTATTTAATTTCAGGTTCACAAACATTGAGGCTGCAATGACTATAACATTGGCGTTAAAATCATCGATGGAGATTCCATTGTTTCAATGGAGCCAGGTTTCCAGACATCCTGAGTGAAAACCTAATATCGATGCATGGTTTAAGCGATTTCAGGTCGGTGTTAATTTTTAATTTCCAGCTTATTTTTAATAAATGATTTTTATAATTTTATATCTTGTATTATTTTTATTTTATATGAATTATTCATATACACAGAACAAATTTGAGTGGGATAGGACGGACAACAATGTTGTGAGGAGGGTATGGGAGAATCACACGACAACTAGGTAACATCGAAAATAATATTTATTTTTGTTTTATAATTTTATGTTTTAAATTCTAATTTGTTACTATGGAAGTAGGTTGCATGATTTTTGATATGACACCCAAAAAAAATCAAAAAGACATGCGAGGGATAACGGTCTTGAAGGATGGAATAAGGTGGCGGTTTGGCAGGAATTCAAACCGCCGTTCATCTCGGGGGAAATATGGATGGCATATATTGAGCACGTGACCTCAAAGCGGTTCTCACGGCGCTCACAATCCGGCGCTGACAACCAGAACCGGCAAATTCATGGTTCGGTGACCACGCACACTGGCGGATCCGACCCATTCAACGCATATGCAAAGCGGATGGTAAGATTAATTTTAATGAAATATATCGTTAATTAATTTGTCGTTCCTTATAATATATTTAACTTTCAACCTATTTTTTCCTTACAGGCTACGTCTCTTGGACGTGAGCCGAGTCCAATAGAGCTGTATATAAAGACGCATGTGCGGAGTCATGACCGCCAAAAGGGGGTGCAACAGTTCATGGACAATCGTGCTCAGCACTTCGTGATATATTCGTTCATTCATTTTATTTTGTAAGTTATTATTTTCTTGAATTGCATCTTGAATTGCATTTGATGATTTTTTTACCGACGGAATTTTCAGGAGACCTATAATAGCCGGTTGAGGGAGAGATATGAGGACAATCCGTCGACCCATCCAAATTTCGATCCAGATTTGTGGATGGAGGTGGGATCATCTGGTGGACCCAATAAAAATCGGGTCTACGGGCTCTCCAACACTACGGCTGAAAACTTGCGTTCGGCTCGTAGTGTCTCAACCGTTGGAAGCTCTCCATCAGTATCGAACACCCAGTCTGAGGAGTTCATTGCGTTGAAACAACAATATCAACAACTCTCGACGAATTATGATGAGCTCCGTCAAATAGTCATGGAGATGAGATCAAAGATGGGTGACGATACTTGTGCAGCTCCTTTTTGGCTGTATGGTCCCGGGAACAACAAGCCTCCTCCTCCTCTAGCTCCGCCGCTATTCTAGTTTAATTTTATTTTTTAAACACATTAAATTTGTAATGAATATTATTTAACATTACTTTTATATTTTTAATGTTTAATCCAATTTTAGAATTTGATGGTGTTACAACCGCAAGAATCAGAATCTACTTAGACTCTATTTCACCTTAGTGCTTGAGAGTGTGATAATGATTATTTTTCAAAGTGGTTTTCACTTGAAAATTAGTCAAAATAATGTTTTTTTTTAAAAAAAATTATATTTGACATTAGCATATCAAAATAATCCAAAATAATTAAAAAAATTAAATAAAAAAATAAATTTTAAAATTTTGTATAATGTCATTTGGAACATAGTTCCAAATGGCCTCTAAGTGTGTGTTTCAAATTGTGGCATAAGGTGTTTTTTACAAAAAAAATTTTGCTTGAAAATACATTAAAATGAAATTTTTTAAGATTTTGTTTTATTTTTAACATCAGCACATCAAAATCATTAGAAAATACTAAAAAAAAAGCATTAATTTGATGTTTTTTCAAGCCAAAGGCACCAAAAACAAAGGCAGAAACTCTCACAAACACACCTTAAAATGAAGCTAGATGATCGAGAAAGAAAGGCTCCATGTTCGAACATTGATTGATCTTAGCGTATTACCTACCACTTTAAAAAAATATATTGAAACGAAAACATATTAGATTAATATGAGTTTAACTTTTCGAATCTACAACCTTTATCATTAGACCATGGTAACCCCACAAAAAGCAAATTGAAGCAAATTATGAAACCTAATTCTCAATCAATCAAATATTATTAGGATGAAATTGAAAAAATAAAAAAATCTAAAACATAGCCTGATTTATCCTATAAAACCTGCGACTCGGGTCATAAGATTAGGATAATCTCATTGAAAGTAAATAAAAAGAAACTATGAAACTCAATTCTTAACTCAATGTTGAGGGTAAAATTGAAAAAGAAAATCAATTAAAAAAACCACAAAAAACAACCCAAGTTAACCCGGGTTAATTTGTCAAACTCATTGCCTAGTTCATAAGACTAGGATAATGTCATAGAAATCAAACAAAAAAAAAAACAACACAAGTCAACCTTTTAACCTACCAAACCTACGATCTAAGTCGTGAGATTAGGATAATGCTATAACAAAAAAAAAATCAAAATAAATTATGAAGCAAAATTCTTAATCAACCAAATATTCAAAGATGAAATTGAAAAAAAAAATCAATTTAAAAAAAGGCTACAAAATTGACTCGAGACAGTCTACCAAACTCATGACTTGATTAATGAGATCAGGATAACCTCATTGAAAACAAACTAAAATAAATTAGGAAGCTCAATTCCTAATCAATAAAATGATATAAGATGAAATTGAAAAAATAAAGTCAATTAAAAAAAGAAAAAAAAACTAAGTCAACTGGATTAACTTGCCAAACCCGTTGACTTAGATCATGAGACTTAGATAACCCTATAGAAAATAAAATAAAACAAATCAAGAAGTTCAATCTCCAACAAATCAAATGTTAAAAGAAAAAAATTGAAAAAAAAAATTAATCCATCAAATGATTAGTACTTGAAAGTGCATTCTCATTAAGGTTTTATAACATCATATTGCATTTAAAATACCATTAAATTCTCCGACTTAAGCATGTTTTATAATAACAAGTCTGATAATATAAGATAACTTTAATTTATGGTGAATGCTCATTTTAAATGAAGACATATCTCACAATTCAAATGATTGATTGATGTGATTAACTATTGAAAATGAAAGGATAAAGAAATAGCTAAACTTAGAGAAGAGATGTTGGTTTAATTCAAACACGAACACCATTCAGTTATTGGGTAATAACTGGAGCTGTAGACCTTAGATTTAGTTCTAGTTTATCTTGATGAAAAGTTAAGAAACATGCCTAAAACATTCATGAAGGTCCAAGACTTAATTCCATCATTTTAGAGTTCAAATCTTAGCATTAAAAGAGAAGTCGGAATCTATCCTACAATCCAGACACTATTCAATGTTCAATCCATAGCTCGAGTTCTAGAAGTCCAAATGAGCTCATTCATTTCTTGGTGGAAAGCTGAGACAAATTCCTACAACTTTCATGAAGACCACTTTGTCAACTTCTGATTGTAGCAATGTCATTTCATCCAGACAACAAATACATACCTAAACCACCAAGTCAATAGTTGACCACTAAATCAATAGTTAATTACCAAATGAATAGTACTTTTTAGCCTATAAAAGGAGGCATTTGCCATACATTTAGGCATCTTGGTTTTAAGATCAAGATCTTGCTCTTGCTTTGTTTCTTTGTAATGTTCACATTTTATTTCATATTATATTTTCAGTAAAAAAACTGAAAAGCCCAATAATGCGGGCCTAGTTGACCCATGCGCCTAGGCTTGTTAATTTTATTTATTTATTTTAGGGTTAGACTATATATCGTTCGCCCCACCTCATTAAAAGAAAAACAGGCAACACGTCATCTATTTTGACAGATTCTAGCCACCTTTGGTGGCTAGAAAATTATGCAGCCACCCTCTAAGGGTGTAAAAAAAAACCATTTTGATCCAATTTTTCCACCAAAAATACCCTAGGAACTTGAAAACCTACTTTTGGTATTAAATCACCCTTTAATTCGGCTTAAAAATGAAAACTAAACCCAATTTAAAATAAGATTTTGAAAGTTGATCTACTCTTTTCAGAAAAGATAAATGGAAAAGAAAATAGATATAAAACTCTTCTAATTAAATAGAGTCCATTGATATCAGGAATGACAAGTTTTATTATTGAAAAATTAGCGTTTGTCAACTTTCTCTCTTTCATCATAATATAATGACTCTCTCTCTCTCTCTTCTCTTTCAAACTTAGAGACTTAGATAAAAGATGTTTTTTCTTTAAAGAACCTCTAAGTATTTCACTAATATAATCTCAATCTTCTAATATAATCCCAATCTTCTAATTTTCAATCCTTTTAAAACAATAATTGCATCATTTTTTTAACTCGAGCATGGAAAAAATAGCGATTGAAGGGTGAAAAGCTAGAATTTACGCCTTAAAAAATTAAAAAATAAAAAACATGTTATTTTTCCTTTTCTTCAATTTCAGTCCCCTCATTTTTAATTTCATGTAAATGACTAAATTAAATATCTTTTCATGAAATCAAACACCAATCTGTCCAAGATCTTAGTAACAATATAAAAGGACAAGTAAAAACAAATTATCAATTTTAAATTTTAATTAACATAATAATAAATGATGAAATTTAAAGGAAAAAAATTAATTATAAAATATAAAAATCATAAAAACACTATTATAATGCATGCATAGTGAATTATCTAACAATCCACATTAATTTCTTTAGTATAATTATAATATATTATGCCTCTGCTTATCGTAATGATTTTGTTTTGTCCGTTTTTTTCTTTTAAGAGGCGGGCCTATTCAATAAATTTAAACTCAAGCAACTCTGGTCTATTTTTGGTGTGATTTGCAAATATCTTTATTTAAAATTAATGGAATTCAATTCTTTACTAAATGCCAAACATTAGAATTGGTCATAACTTAGAACTTAGGAGTAGAAAGAGATTATTTCAATCTTTTTTCTTTTCAATGAAAATCTATTATTTTCTTCTGCGATTAATTTTATGAATTGGTGGAATGAACACCTTTATCGTCAATTTTAAAAAATCAACCGGACACCTTCAATTTTTTGGGTAGACATGATGTTTTACACATGGTGGACAACCAATGAACTTGATTTTTTTTTAAAAATTTGAAAAAACTTTATTTTTCAGAAAGTATATTTTATGGGCTCAGGTAAGCGAATAAAATCCTGGCTATCTTAGACTCTTACAAGAGGTGCACATCCTGACTCGAACTCAAGACCTACTATGTAAATTTTCAACTCTTTATCATCATATTACACCTCTTGAAGATTGTAAATTAAAAATTTAGGGGTCGCTACGTCGAAAACTAAACTAATAGGGGTAAATTTACAAATTTCAAAGCACGAAGGTATACTTACACCTTGCTATGAATTTTCTCGAATGGAAACTTCTTTCAGTCTCTTAGAGAAGCATGTGATGTGAAATGGGCTGGAAATCTGCATTTACTCGCTTACCAGGGGAAAAAAACGATCATTCTAAAAACAAAACGAAAATTACTACCATGGAAGGGAAGGTGAAAGTATTATTTAGTCTAAGGATACATTTATTCTTGTCTTCATATTATAATGTTTCTATGCAGAGGAAGGTGTAAGCATTTAAGAGATACACGAAGTCTTTTAAGACAACATTAATGGTTGTGAAAACCCTTAAGATGATGACGAAGTCATGATGCTACTCGAGCACATCAGAATGTCATATATATATATATATTAGGGTTCCCCTTTCCAGCCGTTAGACTCTCTCTCTCTCTCTCTCTCTCTCTCTCTCTCTCTTCTCCAGCCAGTAACAGACCCCCGACAGCAACATTAGCAGCTTTAACAACTCGTCCTTCTTTAGCTATTCAGCAGCTCGTCCTTCCAACAACTCCTAGCTAGTAAATTTCTTAATTAAATTAAATCTTAATTAAAAAAATATTTTTTTTATTTTCTTAATTGGATTTAAAACTTTTAATTATACTATTTTAGAAAAATAAATTTTCTAAAATAAAGAAAGTTTTTCTAGCCAAAAGAGGTTTTTATTTAATTCATCTTAAAATAGTTTGGGATATTAATAAGAATTTTAATATGATTAATTTTCTTATTAAATCTTGAAAATGGTTTTTCAAGAAAAATATATTAAATAAAATTTGTTAAAGTTTGGGAAATTATAAAATTGAGTTTAACTTAATATTTGGATATTATTATAAAATTTCAATAAAGTAAATAAATAGAATTAAAGCATGTAATATTTTTTTTTATGCATATTAATGTTTTTTTATGCATGATGGATGATTAAAAGACTAATATAGAGTTTTTTCAGGTTAAATGGTTGTAATATCAAATGGGGTTTATGTGCCCGACTTTTTCTTTATTTTTCTTCTATAATGTAAAATTATTTTCTCATCTAATTTTTCTTGAATGTAACTCAAGGTTTATTATTTAATTTTTTAAAAGTTATTTAATTTAAAAAATATAAAAATTTAGATAGAAATTTTTTTTATAGTCCAATATGAAGAAAAAATGGTGGAAAGGAATACAATTATGGTGCTCACAAGACTTATAAAGCCGTGTAACAACTATATAGGATTTGACCTTAAGAAAATTAGTTTACATATATCTATAATCATCTAATTAGAATAATATGCTAGGGGTGTGTGTGTGTTTGTCATGCATCTTATATCAATCATGTCATGGGATGAGACCTATTTAATATAATGAATCCCTTTTTAATATATTATGTACATATTGAGATAGTGATTTGTTACCTTCTAAATTTATATGCATAAAATCAAAATTTCATTAATGGATAATTTGTTAAGCCCCTTAATGGTATCATAAATTTATTATGTTTAATGCTATAGAAATGGGTTCCTACTTAACTAAACTTATATGAATTGTGTTGCACCTGATATGATGTTTGGGATCTCCTAAATTAATTGGGGGGGATGGAGTAACCGCCCAGTAATTAATCATATTTTATGATTTATTTTATTTTAAAAAAAGACATCATTCCTAAACAATCAAAGACACATCAATAAGTTTGATGTTAATTACTAAAAATATGAGATTTTGTTGATCTTTATCTTTTTATCAAAAACAATTTGATGTTAATACCTAAATATAGGAGATCTCATCAATCTTGACCTTTTTAACAAAAAAGAATGAATTTAATAATTAAAAATAAAAGATTTCATCGATTTTGGTCTTTTAATAAATAAATATGACGTTAATTCCAAATAGGAGATTTCATAAATTTTTTATTCTTTTATGAGAAATCTTGATACTAATCCTATATAATAGGAAATTTTATCAATTTTGGTTTTCCAAGAGAAATTTTAAAGTTAACCCAAAAAATAGGATATTTTATCAATTTTGTTTTTTCAAATGAAAAGTTTGACATTAATTCCTAAAAATAGGAGTGAGCAAAAAAACAAGAAAACCGGAAAAAAAAATAACCTAAAAAACCAAACCGTGAAAAAAACCAATTAAACTGAAACCGACCGGTTCGGTCTGTTTTATAAGACTGAAACTGAAAAAACCAAACCGAACCGAACCCAAATCAGAAAAAACCGAGTCAAATCAGAAAAAACCGAGCCAAAGTAGAAAAAACCTAGGCAAAACTGGAAAAAAACCGAGTCAAATCATTTTTTCCCAAAATAACCGAACCGACCCGAAAATAACTACAATATATATCTCCTTGAATTCTTTTATGAAAGAATAGTGATTCTATAACAACCTTTGATGAAGATGGTTTGGTAATTAATTTACCTTGAAAACATTCTTTATATTGTTGCTGCAGGACAATATTTGAGGCATGAAAAGTAGAGAATGTTTTCTTTAACATTTGGTTTTCTGTTATATTTTTACCATATAATTTCATATGTGAGGTAGTTTTAAAAAGAGTAGAATTATATTCATTAACCGATTTAAAATCTTGCAACGTTAGATGCAACCAATCATAACGAGTTTGAGGGAGTATAGTAAACTTTTGGTTGCCATATCTTTCCTTTAAAATTTTCCACAAAACAAGAGGATCTTTTACTGTGAGATTTCAACTTTTAATCCTTTATGAAAATGGTGTCAAATGAAAATCATTGCTTTTGTGCGATCCTGCAAATATACGTAATTTTCTTCTTTGATGGTCTCTCCAAGATTTATAGCTTCTAGATAAATCTCAGTGTCAAATATCCATGACAAAAAGTTATTCATAGATATATCAAGAGCAGTAAATTCATGTTTCATTAGATTCAACATTATTTATATATAAAAAACATCTTAATAAATAAAATCATGAATATAAAAGAAAAAAAATCAATCTTTTAAAACTACTATTCAATTCTTTAGAAATACTTGTTCTTCAATAACTATATTTAATTTATTTAATTCTTTAGAAACTTACAATACTAGTTCTTTAGGAACTTTAAATCTTGATGAATAAAAATGAAAGAAAATTCATCAAAATAAGTTATAAAGCCAAATATATTCCATAAAGTATGAACAAAAATGATTAGAGAAAAAATATTAAAATTAATACAAGCCACGTAACATAAGAGTTCATATGTGCCAAGATTTCAATATAAATTAAGTAAAGTGATTGTGCTAATAACGTGTTCAAAAAAATAAAGAACTAGTAAAAACATACATATTCAGAATAAAACTTAAAAGAGAAGTTCATACATTTTCTTGTATATTTTTCTCAATACTTAGAATACAAGACAAATAATTTATTTATAGAAGAAGAAAACTCAAGTGTCATAGAAAACCAGAAGACAAAACCCAAAAGTTATGAAATCTAAGAGATTCCAATGGACATTCAATATATATAATTATAAATTTTATAACAAGTTAGATAATTTTATAATTGAGAGTTTTTTACAAGGATGTTTTAGAAATAAAAAATATCATCTCTATAGACATGTCTTTTTGTACCTCCTGTTTTAAAAATATTTAAATTCACTATAAAATTATTATAAAAATAAATTTATTTTTATATCTTTATCTTTATATTTATCTTTTCAATCAAATATTTTTTTTTATCTCTATAACTTTCAATCTTTATGTACTAAAATACTATCCAAATCATAGTTTTGAAACCCGACTCGGTGGTCGACCCAGTCTAATGATCGGGTCACGGGTTAGATGGGTTGACCAGGTCAACCCAAAAAAAATCAAATAAAAAAATTGCTCTTAGACTCGTGTCAGCATTTAGTTGTTTCTTTGAAGAACTCTTTTTAGGCATACTGAATCAAACTAAAAGTTTGGTACCACTTGTTTAACTAGAATCCAAGAAAAACAAGAGCACCAAGCATCAAACACCCAATTCAATTGCCAACAAAATATACACTAATAATTCATAGATTACTCATGTTTTAAAAGACCTACTGATATAAGTCAGCCAACTGGAGAATAGCAGAGAAGCAAACAAATAACAGCTAAATACAATGGAACATCTACTAAAAATCAGTAAGCTGAATTCACACATTTTCAGCCACAAAATGCAACAAATAGTTCAAAATTGAGAATTTCTTCGAATTCCATTTTCTTTATTATTCAATGGCAGAAAAAAATGAAGATTTTTAATTGAAACTCAGGAGCTTGTTTGATTTTTCATTGTTTACCACAAAAAAGGTGTAAATTTATTTTTACAAATGTTTAATTATTTAAAAAAATTATCAAATTAATCAAATTATTTCTCAATAGCAAGAGAAAATAACTTTTCTGAGCTGAATTCATCATTTGCATGAAAATAAATTTGGTTTTACTATGTTTCCAGGAAAGCAAACACAAACAAGTTGGGAACTTTTATTTTTATTTTAGGTTTTTTAGCATGAAAATCAAATAGAAAGTAGTAATTAAGAAAGAAATAAGAGGGTTGAAGATATGAAAGAAGAACTAACCTCTGATAGCAATTTATAGAAGGAGAATAGATTGGAGACGGACAGTCAGGGAGGCAAAGAGACAAGGACTAAAACTCTTTAGTTAACAAGGAGATTAAAGAATCAAACGAGATCAATAATGTCCTGCCATGTAAGGCTGCCGATAAGGGTAGAGCCCATTGACAAAGGGGACGTCGTGTTTGGGGTAGAGGCGTATTACGGGCACAGGAGCTATGCGATTGAAATTGTTTTTTCTTTAAATAAGTTTTCTCTCTGTCTGCAATTCTGCATCGTTCATCTTCATTGTTTTGGCCTTTTAAAAGGCCAAAACAACGTCGTTTCACGGCTATGTATATATATAAAGTCGGGTCTCATTCGGGTTTGCTCGGGTCGATTGGGTTTCGCCGAGCCAACTCCCCGGCGGGTTTTTATTTAGACTCGGACCAATTCCAAATCCAAATTAGATGAATCCTGGATCAACCCACCAGACCGATCCGGGTTTCAAAACTATCATCCAAACAACAACATTGCAAAAATGAAAAAGAAGGCAGGTTCAAAGTAATTTATTAAAATAAGTAAATAAAAATTAAACATATCTGGGAACTGTTTCCAACACAATTGAGGAATAGTTGTGGGGTCCACCAATATAAAATCTATCCTCCAATATTCCAAAAAAAAAAAAAAAAAAAAGCATCACCAAAATTTTAGCCCATTGTTTTCTTCTATCTATCAATTTTTCTTTCTCTAACGAAGAAAACCGAAAAGAGAAAGCAGAGAAAGATGCAGATCTTTGTTAAGACCTTGACTGGTAAAACCATCACTCTTGAGGTTGAGAGCAGTGACACCATTGACAACGTCAAAGCCAAGATTCAGGTAGACTTCTTCATTTTTATTTTTTTTTGGGCTCTAGTTTTAATTGATTCCCTTTTGTTTTAATATATAGTATTATAATTTGTTTCCTGGGAAAAACTATATTTGGTTGTGGGTTTGGTTTGTCTTTCCATATAGAGAAAAAGGAGGGTTTTTTTACTTGTAATAGTCATCGTATATTTGAATGTTGTTGATTGAGGAGTTCGTAGCAAAGAGTGTCTCAAATTAGTTAGGTTGTAATGGAAATTAGCTTTGGGAAAGCCTGTAACATTGAAGTTCAGCTCAGAATTTTCAATAGGAATGAACTATTACGAGTTTATTCATGATTTACTTGTCATGACTTGACATGAATCTTTGATTATTTTTTTGTTTGGTTTTTGGAGCTCTTTTTCCATATCGAAATGGTTTCCCTGTGAGATTTGGATATTTAGGTTTTTTTTTTTATTCGGGAGTTGATGAATTTGTGCTCAACTATTGGTGATGTGTATGGTTCAGGACAAGGAAGGCATCCCTCCAGACCAGCAGAGGTTGATTTTCGCTGGTAAGCAATTGGAAGATGGCCGGACTCTTGCTGATTATAACATTCAGAAGGAGTCAACACTTCACTTGGTTTTGAGGCTTAGAGGAGGAACTATGATCAAAGTCAAGACTCTCACTGGAAAAGAAATTGAGATTGACATTGAACCTACTGATACAATTGACCGTATAAAGGAACGTGTTGAGGAGAAGGAAGGAATTCCTCCTGTGCAACAAAGGTAACTATTGTGATCTCATTCTGTTTTTATCTGGACAGTCAAGCTTAGAAAGGAGGGATGCTCTTGCATAAGTACTTTGAACATGTTTTAAATTATTGGCGGTTCGTTATCTGTTTGTCTATTATCTTTCTTGTTGCATGTATTAATTTTAAGAGATGCTAGTATGACTGCATTATCTTGGTTCATGCTGTAAGATTCCACAACATTCTTTTGCTACCCTAAACCATCCACAACTATTTTGTTTTTTGAAATGTGGTCAATGCATTTATCTAAATAGCGAATACAATCGTGGCAAACCTGACTTAATATCACTGTCTGTAATCAATATCCTAGGCGGAGCCTTGTTAGTTTGCTTCAGTAATTGTATCATCCAGTTTCACTTCATGGCCGTCGTTGCTTTCTTACACTTGAATGATGATATGGTGCACTATTATATCATTCCTTCCATTGAGACTCTGGTTGCAGGCTTATTTATGCTGGGAAGCAGCTTGGCGACGACAAGACTGCTCGTGACTACAATATTGAGGGGGGCTCTGTTCTTCATCTTGTGCTTGCTCTCAGGGGCGGTAGTTTTTAGACTCTGCTTATATCATTAGGAAAATCTACGTGCTGAGACTTGTTTGCGACGTGTGGATAAACATGAGGATATGACATGAATTGTTCAGTGAATTTTATGGACTGTGACTTTATTTTGCACGCTGTTTTGTTTGCTGTCAACTATTATATGCTGAGGCTAATACATAATTCTCGTGAATCTTTTTGAACTAGTGGGCATGCTTACGCTTCTGATCATATTTTATTGGAAATTAGGGAAGAAAAGGCTCGGTCTTCAGTGGAAAAGATGAGGGAATTGTTTAAGGTTTTGGTCTTCAAGGACGAAGTGGTTATGAGTAAAAGCAGCTTTGTTGAGCCTACTTAGAAATGAAATCATTTATTCAATTCTGGAGCTTTAAACAACATAAATAAATTCCACAATCATTTAAAGTTAAGAGTTTTCTGTAGATATGCAGATTTGTTTTTTTCGAGAATGAAGGCAACAAATTATAAAAACTAATTTTTAATAAATACAAGGTTAAAGAACCAAAGAAAATAAAATAAAACTCAAAATAATTAAAGGACTGGATTAAAAAAAGAAGAAGAGCATTGTTAATTTGTAATCTCAAAATAATATAAATAATGTTTTCCGAGGAGAGTCGCAAGAAATTCACTAACTCTTTTAGGTTTTTGTTAATTTGTAATCTCGGGGTACGTAGAATGGTTTTCTAGTTCAATAGGGAGCCCATATAATGCAGATCGCCATAGTTCCATGTGGGGCACTTGGTTAGAAGATTCACAGGGGATTGTAACTTGTAAGCTGAGCCCAAAACTTTCCATTAAGATAAGCTAAGTGTGGCTTTTTTTTTTTAAGGTTTGCGGCTCTTTCCATTAAGATAAAAAGATTATTCTTCAAATGTTAATTTAAAATTTAGCCCAATCTCTTTCTTTCAATATTTAGCCTCTTGGGTTAATTAATGGTCGATGGTTATAAAACTTGATCCGAAACAATATTTATATTATAAGTTAAACACGTTAATTCATGTTAAATATTTTTTTTATAAGAAAAGATTTCTTTTAACAAATATTAATTTTTAAAAAATTAAAACAAAATTTTTCTATAAAAAAATCATTGAATAGGTCTCACTTGATTTTGTCATGTCATCTGAGTTTGATTGAATCAACTCTTTAGTTAGTTCAAAAGTAAATTTGATTTGAGCCAGGCCAGACCTAATTCAAAGAATAACCTAGTCGATCCATTAGGGTGAGTTGAGTTTGGTAACTATTGTCACATTTTGCTGAAATGTGTGGAATCAATGAATGTTGAAAGCGAAAAATAAAAATAATAAAATGGTCACCTAGTAATTAAAAAAAAACTTTAAATTCTAAAAAACAAACACTAGTTCTAGATATTTAGGTATTATGTTAGTTATGTTTAAGGGAAGAGAAATATCACTCTTACCATATCCTTTCAAATGAAAGATTATCTTTGTTATGTTTTTCTAAGCTTATTTATGCTATTATATTTTAAGCTTATTTATGATTTATTTTAAAAATGATGTCGATCCTAAAAAATAGGAGACTTCTATAAATTACATATTTTTAAGGCTTAATGTCAAGTTTTATATATATATATATATATATATATATATATATATATATATATATATATATATAGATAAAACTTGACATTAAGCCTTAAAAATATGTAATTTCATTGATTTATGACAATTCTGACATTAATCCCTAAAACTATAAGATTTTATTGGTTTAGAAAAAAATTATGATGTTAATATCTAAAAATAAAAGAATTTGCTATTTTCAAAAAAATTTGATGTTAAACCCTAAAGATAGACAATTTTGTCAATTTAGAAAAAAAATAAGTGTGCCTTTAATCCCTAAAGATAGCCAATTTTAAAAAATTTGACATTAATCCCTCAAAATAGATATTTTGTTGGTTTAGGAAAGCTTTTATGTTAATCCCTAAAATAAATTATTTCATTGATTTAGAAAAAAAATGGGCATTAATCCTTAAAAATAGATGATGTCATTGGTTTATAAAATTCTTGAATTTAATCCCCAAAAAGAAAGATTTCATTGATTTTACAAAAAAAAAAAAAAAAAAAAACTTTGATTTCTTTCAAAAAAGATTTTGATAATGAATGAGAATATTCTAAAACAATATATTAGACCCACCTTAGATTTTTGAAAGGGTTTTAGAATGTTGACCCAGGCTTTTTTTAATATGAGTTAAATCTCAATAAGTTTTATAAATAAGTTATAAAACTTTATATGAAAACATGTAATATAGTAATTTTTTTTGTTTTTCTCTATTTTGTTTTTAGAAATAACAACATGCAAATGAAAATATCAAAATGACACAATAATTAATAAAATTGCATGAATTATTAAATAGATGCAAAAATATTTTTTTATTTATTTATGTGAGAGACTTGGTCATAATGCATGGGATTTGAAACACATTTTCTAGCATGATCATAAAGACAAGAATAAATACAACAAGCATAAGAATAAAAATCCAAGATAAAAATTTAATCCTAAAAATAAAATATCTTAAGTCTCACATTATTCATTATTGTATATCATCCATGCAAGAAAAAACACATGTCATGGTTTTTTTATCATTCATAATCAAGGAAGCATGCAACATTTAAATTAAAGTCTTATTCATGCACCATCATCTAAAAACAAAATGTATCTTAAAAGTCTAACTTGTATCATTCCAAGTCTAGGTTACAAGCAAACATAAACACATTTATTCTTTTCTTTTTTAACATAAAAGACATGAAAAACCCAAACTAAACACATTTAAGCCCTAAAAACTCAAACTTTAAGTTCCATGCTTGCATTTTTCATATATTTAGCCATCATACCTTAACTTATTTAATTATGTTGTACATAAATAGAATCTATTTATGTTATGTAATATTAGAAAGAAAAAGGTGGCTGTTCTGTTAATGGGACCAAATGAGTAACTTTTATACTGATTCCTCTTTGAGGGGTTGATTTTGAATGACTTTCTGATTTTTTCATGATTACCTCTACTCCTTTAATTTAGAGTCAGGAGCCCTAATTCTTATTTGATGGTCTTTCCTTACGTAGCTCCCCACTTCTTTGATCAAGGTCAGCAAAATAACTAATGATTGAAAGGTAAACGGGAGAATGAAATGGGGAGGTTGGAGGGTCTGCCTTACCGGAAATTGAGTATTGGAAGGAAATGAAAGGCTTTTACTAAGACCACCGAGCGAATGAAGAAGAGAAAGGTTTTGTTTGAAGAAGATTTGACTGAAGGGAAAAGAGATGTGTGTGTGTGTGCGCGTGCGCGCGCACTGTATTTTTATTAAAACATATAATGTTTAAATTAAACCTAACTAAGCCTAAAAACACCATTTTTAACTTATATTAATGTATTTAAAAACCAAAAAGCATCATTTTGCATCATTTTGCCATAAAACCTAAGGAAAGAAAAAGAATGAAAAGAGTTATGACTTACGTTAATGGTGGTTCCAACAAAGTGGAGAGGTGTCGTGGAGGCTCCTTGTGACTGTCATAATGGCTGGCTCATGGTGGAGAGGATTTTGGTGGGTTTCTCTCTAGATTAAGCTTTCTTTTTTCTTCTTGTTATGTGCTTTTTTTTTTCCTTTGCTTTTTTCTTTCTCTCTTTCCCCTTTCTCCTATCTAGAACTCTCTATTTTGAAATGAACCAATTTAATCACCTAAAAACCAAGCTTTACATCTCTATCATATTTGGGACTTAGGTGTTTTGGTATGGTTTTTCTTTCTTTTCCTCTCCTCACTCCCTTCTACTCTCTAGATAAGTTGGTTTTAGCTAAAACCTCCTTTACCCACTATCTCCCTTATAAATTTAGACTTTCTCTCTCTAGACCTCTCCCCATTCTTTCTCATCATGCCTCTCTATTTATAGGATGAGAGGAAGGTCTTAAAACTTTTATAGGTGGAATAAACTTATACATTGATATCATTAGGTTAATATTAGTCATCCATAATTTCTATACAATTTGTACATCATGCTCGGGTTGACTTCTTTGACACTCGTTTTATGCCATCATAAGGAAGCAATGAAATGAGTCTTTAGCTGAAAATGAAGTACAAGCGTAGAGAAAAAGAATGAAATGTATCTTGGCATTTGATGTTCATATGAGAGTGAGAAATGATGGTCCAAAATTTCTCCAAAACACTACAAGAAGTAGAAGAAAACAAGATAAAAAATGCATCCATGTGTGAGGATGAAAAATGGGCTGTTCTATTCTTGCCAAAATAACATCGTTTTTGGCTTCCTTCTTCTTCTTCTTTTTTCAATGAAATTCACCATTTTAGTAAATCATTTTCCTATTTTATTTTTTTTAAATATGTCCTCACAATTTGAAATCCTTTATATTCAACTAATTTTGATTGATTTTCCAATATTTCTTTCAATTAAGCCCCTGATGATATTCAAAACTATCCTTTAATGTTGGCTTGATTTACACTACAGTCCTTGGATTTCAAGTTGTGTATTTTTTATCAAATTGACCCAAAATCTTAATTCTTTTCTTCAATTAAGCCTCTAATTTAATTAATAGGATCCCTAAATTCCAGTGTCTATTCCATTTTCATCTAGTATTTCATTTCTTTTATTTTTAGTCAATTTGACTCAAAATTTTATTTTTTCTCTTCAATTACACTTTTAATTGAATTAATATGATCTCTAAATTTAGAAATTGGTCCTTTAATTCTTTTGTTTGGTCAAATTGACTCGAAATTTTATTTTTTCTTCTCAATTAAGTCCCTGATTGAATTAATTGGAATTCCAAACTTTTCCATCTCTTTCATGTTGGTCTATGGCTTGTAAATTGAGCTAGATTTGCCTTTAATTCTGATTGTCTTATCAATTAGGCCTCTAATTGCATGAATTGAACTTCTAAACTTTGCAATCTTTTTTGTTTTGATCATTGGCTTTTCAATTTCTTCAATTTAAACCTTTTTTTTAATTCTCAAACCTTTTAAAAAATGATTTTTCTAAAAAAAGGATTGTTTTATTTAATTTTTTTGGATATTTTAGAGGGGGTAAAAATTGGGTAATAATAGTTGGGCCCCTTTATACAATACGAACAGGATAAAGTCTTATGAAAAAGGCTCTTTTATATACTTTGTGTACTAAACTTGTAAAGAAAAAATAGTATTTGTTACATATTTTGAAAAGTTATAAAAGTCAAAAAGAGAATTTGTTGGGGGAATTGTTTTTAAAATTTTAGTCATTTAGAGAGATTATCTATCTCCATTTTTAAAATGATCAACTGAAAAGGTGACAAACTTGAATACAAATAAAATAAATACAAGGGATCATCTATGGACCCATGTAACAAAAAAAGAGTCATATTTGGATCCACACCACTTACTAATGAGAATGATCATCGAGGGATCCATCCAGATGAAATGAAACGGATCATTTAAAGATCCAAACCACTAACTAAGGAGAAGGGATCGTCTAGAAATCTATCCGAATAAAATGAAAGGGATCATTTATGGATTTATGTAACAAAAAAAATAATCATTTATGAATCCACACCACTAGAAAATGATAAGGGCTCATCTAGAGATCCATTTACATGAAATGAAAGGGACCATTTATGATTCCATGAAACTGAAAATTGATCATTTACAGATCCACACCAGTGACTAATGATAAAGGATCATCTAGGAATCCTTATAACTAAATAGGGATCATCTACGAATCCACACCATTGATTACTAAGAAAGGATCATTAAGAGATCCATTCAAATGAAATGAAAGGGATCGTTTATGGGTTCATATAAACTAAAAGGGATCATCTATGAATCTATACCATTGACTAATAAGCATGGTTCATATAGTAATCCATCTAAATAAAATGAAAGAGATCATTTATGGATCCATGCAATTAAAAATTGATCATCTACAAATCCACACCACTAGTTAATAAGAAGGGATCATCTATGGATCCATGCAACTAAAAAGGGATCATCTATAGATCTATAAACAAGAAGAAAAAAGGATCATCTATGTTAATTATAAATTTTAGTTTGATTCATTTGCCCATTGGTTTTGGTTGATGAAGTTTTGACTAGGACTTAATTTGAGCTTTCTAACGATAAAGTCTAACATTTCCTGATCAATGTACTGAATTTTATGATAAAATGGTTGATTTCGTTACCAGATCTTTGTTAATTTGCATTTATTGCATCCTTGTTAGATTCCATATGGAATTTTTACTTATATTTTAAAAGACTTTTTTGTAAAACATTACATAATACTATTATGGGTTAGATTACACATATGAATATTTATCTATTTAAAAATATAGCCCCCCCTTTTTTAATCCATCTTTCTTGTTGATGGGAGGACCCGTTATTTATGATCTAACTTCATATGATTGCTATTTCTAGCCCATTCAAGTTCTTCCATACAAATCATATGTCTGGATGTTAATATGTTATGTAACCTAGACTTTGTGTAACAACCATTACCCTTGTATGTTCACTACAAGAAGTTCTACTCAATTGACCTTTCTTTGGAATATGACAAATAATCTTTTAGCCATAATGTTGCCACCTAGTTTGATGGCGCCTACAAGTTTAGTATTCGTCCATCATTGCACACTCTTTATCATTCCTAATAAAAAAGTTGTGCTCTACTACTCTAAACTTTTAAAAGGGTTCATCAACTTATCTTTCACCATGAATTCTCTCAAACAATGTTTTTAGTTGTTCAAGCTATGTTTATTTTTCAGCAGCTATCAAAAGTCATATATGTATTAACATCATCATCATCATCATTTATTTATTTTTATCGCTAACATGTTATGATGGAAATCTCTATATCATCACTTAATTATTTTCATTGCCATGGGTTTCTTTAAAATTAATTACCTCTAAGTTGATCTAGATGTTTTTATCTTTCCACTAGCCATTCAAAGGTATACAATATCATTTCAAAAGCATATTTTTTGCTCTTAAAAGGGGAGCATTTTGCCTTATTAAGTTTGTTAGCTTATTGCACGATTCCATGTCCTAAAGAATATAGTGCACCAATAGCTTGTCGATGATTTTTTTAAAAAATTTTAGAGGCTAACACCATCCAATGTAAACAAGTTATTTTTTTTTATATAAAAAAAGACTTTCAAGACATGTAATATATGATATGGTTTATGGTTATGAAAGAAAAGATATAAAGACCAACTAGTGTTTAAAGGTTCAAAAAGATAAGATCACTTATCTTACCTGTCGCACCCGACATCGCGACGACCTTAAAAATAAATCTGGTTAAAATATGTATGGTGGAAAAAGAACAGATATCTGGCATCTGGTTCTTTTATGGGAAAATATCTTGTTTAAGGAGTCGCCACCTAGCATTATGGTCACTAAGAACCCTAACTGGTCAACAGAGATTCTATGGTACGAGATTGGTTACGTAAAAGGGAAGATATTATCACCTCTTAAACGTTCTGTCTGAGGCAGACTCCATTGCTGATTTTGTCTTAAATTGCTAAATATTTATTGGTTTATGATCTGATGGTTTATCTGCAATATCCCTGACTCTGGCGCCAATGAATATTCAACTACAAATAATTCCAACTCTGGCGTTGGTAAATATTACGTAACTATAAAATAAATTTGAATCAATATTTTTATTCCTGACTCTGGCGTCAGTGAATAAACAAATAAAATAAATTTATTTTTACACATGCACATATTTTTTATTTTTCTAGCTAAATAAAATAAAATATAATGAATAAAAATAATATAAATTTAAACCGGTATTTTTATTCCTGACTCTGGCGTTAGTGAATAAACCAATAAATTTATATTATTTTTATTTATATATACACATTTTTTCTATTTTTCTATTTTTCTATTTTTTTATTTTTTTATTATTTATATTTTTGGGGGCTGGTGCAGCTGCGGGGTGAAGGCGAAGACGATGTCGATGGTGACGGAGGCTTGCCCGACTGCTGTTGCTTCCCCTCTATTTCTGTTTTTCTGCGTCTTCCCTGGTCTTCCTTTCCTAAGCTATTTCTTGTGCTATTATTGGAAGACGAAGACACAGACAAAAACGGTGGTCGATGGTGATGGAGGTTTGAACAGAGAAGATAGGGGTTCTTCTCCTGTGTTTTTTTCTTTTTTTTTTCTTGCCCTCAGATCTGCTCTTTCTTCCTCTGTTTTTTCTCAGTTCTCTCTTCCGATCGTTTAGAGTGTGTAGCTGGAGACGAATAATTAGGCTGACCAACGCTTGTCGTTTCCCTACACTTCACTTGTGTTTTGAGAACAAAGACAAAGCAGGTCTGTTGTCCTTTTGCTCTCTCCCTATTTCTCTTTTTTTAGGTCCCCTCTCTATTTTCATTCATGCTCTCCATTGGCCCCTCGGTTCTGCCCTCTCTTCTCCTCCCCCTGCTGGTTCTCCTTCTCTGGTTTTTATAACCAGAGAATGCCATGCAGTCGCATGGATTTTAATGCAATAAAGGCATCCGTTTTCTTCTTTTTTCGGGTGAGAAGATGAACGATGTTGATGTTAATGTTAATGGTCATTTGCATTTTGATCCTTGACATTTTGAATTTTTGCAGTCCAATCCTTAGGTAAATTGCAATTGAAACCCTGCATCTCAGCGCCATTTACACATTGGTCCTTGGGTTTTAACTCCTTGCAAATTTGACCAGAATCAGCTCTATACTTTGATAATTTTTCAATTAATTCCCGGAATAAATTAATTCCAAGTTCAATTAAGTTTAAAAAACTTATCAATTCTCGAATTAAACCCTTGATTTGATTAATTAAATTAATTTCAAGCTTAATTAAGTCTCAAAACTTATCAATTCTCCAATTAAACTCTTAATTGGATTAATTAAATTAATTTTGAGCTCAATTAAGTCTCAAAACTTATTAATTATCCAATTAATCCCTTGATTTGATTAATTAAACTAGTCAAGAATTTAATTAAATCTTTAAACTTCCAATCATGTTGCCCTAACCCAAATTTTAATTCATTCTTCATTTATTTTATTTTTACTTGCTTTTCATCATTTTTTCAGTAAATAAAATAATAAAAATAAAAAGGTCAAAAATTGGGTTATGACATTACCTATGTGGAGATCTTTGTAGGCTTGTTGTTTTTACTTTGTCATTTTAATAATTGATGCTATTTCAATCTCAATTCTTCTAATCTAACTTGTGCTTTGTTACTGTTATTTTATCTTCAAGTTTAGACTTTTTACCATCATAAAGGACATTTTAGTGTTATTTATCTTTTGTTTGTTTCATTTTGTTTTTTTATTTGATCATTTGAATTTTTCACTTGATTATTTATTGGCTCTCTTTTGTAAATTTATTGTTCATTTCACATTTCTCTCTTCTTTTTTTTCTATTAGGAGAATTTCATCCATTATTTGAAAGCTTCAAGATTGTGTCTTTAGTGTAAAGGGTGATCCTAGTTTGGATTATCATCCAAGGATTATTTAAGACTTAAAAGGGAAAATAAGGGATATATTTTTGTTAATAAAGGACAAATCAAAGATGATCTTTCTTCATTTTAAATATGAACTTTCCTATGCAAACAAATGCTAGCCTTATTCAATCAATGTGAAGAACCTTAAGGTCAAACATAGAGTAGAATTGATGGGATAAGTGTGATCACAACCCAAGTACACACCATCACCTTGTCACAAAATCATTTGATTATATTTAAACACATTTTATTATATATTTTTTTCTTTAGCAAGATCTTTCTTTTGTAAGGTTTATTGGGAATGACAAGGGTCTTATAGCTTAAATAAAGGCAAGGTCAAGGTTTACTGGGATGAAATGAATTTAAGGGCTTTTATAGGTTTTAGAAAGGTGGAGATACCCCCTAACATCATGACACTTTTTCGATGTAGACCATTTTTATGAAAAAAAAATTATTATATTTATCCAATCATGAATGGAAATAAAATGCCAAAGGTTACTTTCTTAAAAATATCTCTTTATTTCAAAAAATATTGATAAAAATAAAAAGGTATACTTCATTAAAAGATGTGATTCAATTTTAAAACACATGGAGACTATATTTAAGAAATACAAAGCTCTAATACTTTTCAATAATACAACATTTCTTCTATTTCATATTAAGTCCTTTCCTATCAGCACATTTTCTCACAATTGTTTTAGTCAATTGGGTATCCTCCAATGTATTTATAGTCAATTAGGGCAAAATCTTGTAAGAGTCCTTTGTTGTCACAAGGCCTGCATTATATTCCTTATTTTTGTTCTCTTCTAGTTTATCCAAATATTTTTTTAAGGAGTTTCATCTCATAACCAGTTTTATTTTTCTCTCATTTTCTTTTGCAATTATTATTATTTTAAAAAAACTAAATTAGCCCTTATATTTTTTTTCAAATGTCATTTTAATCAATAAAAAAAATTAATTGATCTTTCCATCTCTTCTCTTTACTTCTAAATTTCTTATTTTTTAAAAAAAATTCAATGCAAAAACAATACGTGAAATGGTCAAAAACTATGAAATGACTAGAAATTGGTCAAATCGCATAAAAACATAATTTTCTATGAATTCTTGTATTTTTTATATTTTTTTAATTATTTTGAAAATATCTTAAAAACATGGGTAAAAAATGAGTGATGACATCAACTTTATACCAATTAGGGTACAACGAGTGAAGTGGGTTTTGAGGTAAAAGAGAAATCTATTGGATGCTAACCGACCTTTTGTATATCTCATTTAGTGGGGGGGAAAAGGTGGTAAAATTTCTTATTTTTTAAAAAAATTTTACGAGGGCAATAGTTGTTTCCAGTCTGGTTATTCATTTGAGAGGGTTGAAATGTAGTATTGGTGTGTTGGTTTCCTAGAAAATGGGTGGCAAAGTTAAGTTTAATAGTAGTTGAGGTGTTGGTAGGTGTTTGGAAGCAAACATTGATGGCAATCCTTTATGGGTTCCTTTTCTTGTCTTGGTAATAATTTCCTTATATATTATGAACTTTTACATCCTTCTTTCTTTTAGTAAGTCTTTTCTTTTTATGAGCATTCAAGAGTTTTCCTACCTTGATATCATGTTCAATCCTCTCATCCATAATTAGCATGTTAATAAAATATTGAGTTCTACTTCCCATTAATCACTTAAAGTAAGGTGTTTTTAATGAATTGGAGAATAAGCTAATCATCTTTTTTTTTCCTAGCAACAAGGAATGTGTTTGGGTTGCCATTTCACGCCACCTTTTGGCATACTCTTAGATTAACTCCTCTAGACCTTTTTTTAGTATTTATAGGCTTGATCGATCTAGGGCTACATTCGTATTGAACTTGTATTATTTGACAAAAACATCCACTAATTCTCTCTATTTTTTTTTTTTAGTATTGTCAAGTCTCATTAACCAACTTAGAGCAACACCACTCAAACTCTCATGGAAGAAATGTATCAATAGCTTCTCATATATACTATCTTAGCCATTTTACTACATTATACCTGAAGGTGAATTATCAGACATTAGATGTCACTGTACTTAATAAACTCGAGCACTTTAGATTTCTTTGGGATAATTATATCATGCACTAGGCATATCTCATTTGTTTTCAAAGGGTTGTAGATGTTTATCCTTTTTATAGCTCTCAATATTTCCTTAATTGCAAATAACATATTAGACTCAGACTTTTTTATCATCTTCATCGTTTGCAACTCATCAGCAGTCAAGTCTTGGTTGGAAATGTTTGTGTTTAAGATGCTAATTGAGTAAAAGGGAAATAGACTGTGTATTAGATTCCAACAAAGCATTGTTTACCTTTAAGTGTAGTGAGATAATGATAAAAAGATAGCTTGGGTTAATTATGCTTGTTATGTATTACATGCGGGCTATGCTTCAGTGTGAGTTTTTCAATGGCTCGATACTCCTTTCCTTAATGAAATTACCTATAAGGCTCGCTTGATCAGACTAGCAAGCTTAACAACCTTTCTTTTGAGGCTATCAATCTTTTTTTGTTGTTTTATTTCTTGTATAGTTCTCTAATCCATCTTGTTTTTCAAAAAAGTCTAGCATTGTAGATTTTGAAGGGATGTTGGATTTTAGAGGACCTATATTTCACCTTTAATAGAATTACTAAAATATATACAAAATGAGTAAAATATGTAAATGGATGCAAAATATAGGATTGATCATGCATGTTGGTTATTTATTTGTGTCCTAAAAGGGTTTATCTTATTGGATAAGATCTAGATTATAAGGGTTTAGGTTATACTTTTCTATTCTTAAAGATTTTTCAAGTCCCCAAATTGTCTGAATTACCAATGGGGTAACCCAACTTCTTAACCTTATACACCCAGGTTAAGAAGATACTCTACAATACTAAGAAGCATAGGGTGATTTTCAATCTCAGTGGGAGTTTAAGTGAGCATTAGTGGAACTAAATCACACTCACGACCTAAATCTTAATGTCAAATGCTAGAAAGGGTGAGCTCAGATTCAAAGCTTTTATGGGTTTATAGTGAAATGTGTGAAAATTCAGATAAATAACATGTATGAATATGCAATCTGATGTGTGAAATAAATATAGTAAATGAAATTATGTAAATAAAAATAAATAGTACAAATAAAATAAATGCTAAAAAACAGCAATCAATAGGAACAAACTAAAAGTAAACATAAATAGTTAGGCTCAACCCTGTTCCTAGTGGAGTCATCATGTTGTCACACAATGACAAAATGCACAAGACTCAACGAATGTTGAAAGGGGAAAATAAAAATAATGAAGTCGCCACCAAGTAATTAAAGAAAAGTTGGAACTCTAAAATAAACATTGGTTTCACAAATTCAGGTACTAAGTTAGTTATGGTTAAGAAATGTTATATACCACCCTTATTGCATCCTTTCAAATGAAAGATTACATTTATTGTGTGTTTCCCTAAATTTATTATATGTTATTACATTCAGAGCTTATTCATTATTTATTTTTAAAATAATGCTAGTCTTTAAAGTTAAGAGACTCGTTGAAAACTTTGATGCTAATCCTTAAAAGTAGAGGATTTTGTCGGTTTAGGAAAATTCTGACATTAATCCATAAAAATAATATATTTCATTATTTTAGGGAAATTATGACATTAATCCCTAAAGATAGATGATTTTATTGGTTTAAAAAACTTTGATTTTAATCCCTAAAACTAAGCAATTTCACTGGTTTAGGAAAATTTTGATGTTAATCCCAAAAATAAATGATCTCATAGATTTAGATAAAAACTAGATGTTAATTCCTAAAAATAGACGACTTGTCGGTTAAGAAATTCATAAAGTTAATCCATAAAATAAAAATCTCAATGACTTTACAAAAACAAAACTTTGATTTCTTTCAAAAAAAAAAGATTTTGATAACGAATAAGACTATCCTAAACACTAGACTAGACTCATCTTAGATTTTTGAAAGGGTTTTGAAATGTCGACTTGTAAAGACCTTTTAATGTGAGCAAAATCTCAATGAGTTTTACAAAGTTATAAAACACCAAATAAAAATGCAATATGGTAAATATTTATTTGCTTTTCTCTTTATATATATATATATATATATATATATATATATATATATATATATAAAAGGACATGCAAATTAAAAAATCAAAATGACATGATAATTAACAAAATTGCATGAAATATTTAACAGATGCAAAATATATTTATTTAGAGACTTGACCACAATACATGGGATTTGAAAACAATATCTTATCCTAAAAATACCTTTTTTAACTTGTGTTTATGCACTTAAAAATAAAAAAGAATCATTTTGAACTATTTTTCTATATACCCTAAGGAAAAAAGAAAGAAAGAAAGTTATGACTTACCTTAAAAGTGGTTCCAACATAGTGGGGAGGTGATGTGGAGGCTCCTAGTAGCTTTCATAGTGGTTGGCTTATGGTAGAGAGGATTTTGATGGTTTTATCTATTTAGATTAGGGTTTTTTTTTCTCTTTAGTTTGAGATTTTTTTTCCTTATTTTTTTCTTCCTATCTTGCCTCTTTCTTCCTATTTGGAACTCTTTGGTTTGAAATGAACCAATTTACTAACCTCAATACCAAGCTTTCCCTATCTATCCTTTTCAAGTTATAGATATTTTGGTATAGTTTTTTCCTTTTTTTCCTTTCTTTTTTCTATCTTTTCTTTCTTTTCTCACTCTCTTCTACCCTCTTACCAAGTTGGTTTGAGCATAAACCTTCCTTACCCACTATCTCCTTCTCAAATTCAGATCGTCTCTTTCTAGACCTCTTCCTTTATTTGTCATTATACCCCTTTATTTATAGACAATGAGGACTAGAACTTTATAGTAAAAATAAATTTGTTTGTTGATCTCTTTGGGTCAATCTTTGTCATCTAACATTGTTGTACACTTTATACAACATGATCGGGTTTGCTATTTTAGCACATGTTTTCTGCGACCACAAGGAGGTAATGAAACAAGTATTTGGATGAAAATAAAGTACAAGTGAGGGGAAAAAGAATGGTATGTCTCATGGCATTTAATGTTTATGTGAGAAAGAAAAATGGTAGTCCAAAGCTGGCGTACATAATTCCAATCAGGAGTATAAAATAACATATTCCACCCCAAAGTTTACTTCCAAAGCCCTATTGATTACCTTTTGTAAGACCACACCAATGAAGCATAAGATCATCTAAAGAGTAGGGTATACACCAAGCCAAATCTAGCCAATTCACAACGCTACTCCACAACAACCAAGAATCTTGGCAATGCAAAAACAAATGAGTGACAGACTTAGACAGAAAAATAGGGCAAAAATCTTTATGTTGAAGAATGGCTTTCCTTCTAACAAAAAGAGCCCTTATAGGAAACCCATCATTCAAGGCCAACCATTCTAACAACACATGTTTTAGAATATAGGAGTTGTGCCAAATATCAGTTTTGTAATGATAACCATCAGAAAAAATGATTTTATCCAAGAAGAGAAAGCAACCTTTAACTAAGAATAACCCTTTAATATCTGAAGCCCAAACAAGTTGATCATCCTTGCTTTTGTTGACAGTAGTATTGTGCAAAATGAATAATAACTCATTTTAGTGCTCGGATTCCTCCTACCTTAAAGGCCTACTTTAAATGAATTTCCATCTCCATATGTCTGCATCTCAACAACCTATATCAACAACAAATCCATGCTTAAAGTTGCTAATTATGTACAGTTTATGAAAGATAAAAGATAGTGGCATGCTCTCAATCCAAGTGTCATCCTAAAATATGATATTGAAGCCATTACTAAGCCTCATATGACATGAATATCTCAGTGCAACAACAGTCAGGTTTGAGGAGTTAGTGGTCAAGACAATACCTAACCAAATTAAGGACAACTTTTTTTTTAATGTGGGGATACCATTAGTGAATTAAGGTTTATACTTATCCATAATAAAGTTTTTCTGATCAGCATTATTTTTTGGTCCCAATCTTTAAATCCATTTAAACAACAAACTTGTATTTTTTGCAATGATTGAACTCACTCCCAACCCTTCTTTATATTTATCCTTGATAACCAAGTTCCATGCAAGACGATGCATAAGCCTTCTATCTGTCAATCAAGACCAGAGGAATTTGGCTTGTAGCAAAGTTATTTGCTTCGCAACCATTTTAAACAAATAGAAAATTGATAAGCAGATTAGAGGTAAAGAGTATAAAACACTTTTAATCAAGCACACTCTTCTCGTAAAAGATATCATCTTACCCTTCCATGATTGTAAGTGACTTCTAATTGTTGACAGTATAGGTTTTCATATGGAGATCCATTTAGGATTAAAGCCCAAAGGAAGACCTAATTATTTTGTAGGTAAGGACTCATCTTTGCATATTGGGAAGTTTGAAATTGCAACAGCATAGTCCACGTCAATATTAATTCTTGCTAGGCAACTATTATGGGAGTTAACTTGCAAACCTGAGCACTTACTAAACCAATGTAAAACTCTCTTCACATTCATTAAGCATTGCAAGTTGTTTAGGATGAACAACAGGGTATCATGCGTAAATTATAAGTTTGAAATACTTGTACAGTCATGAAATTCAATACCAGACACAAACTTAGTTGATAAGCTTCTATCGAGCAGGATTGATAGGCCTTTAACAACTATATTGAAGAGAAGGGGATATGGGATCTCCAGATCGTATACCACAAGAAGCCCCAAACTTAGAACATAGAGAACCATTAACTAAGAATGGAATCCAAACTATAGAGATACAAGCCTTATCCATTCATGCCAACATGAACCAAAGTTCATGTACCCCGAAATATTATCCAGGACATCCTACGACACAGAGTAAAAAATCTTTGTGAAAGTCAAGCTTAAAGATAAAACTCTTCACTCTGGAATTCATCGAATCCACTACCTCATTAGCACACATAATGGTATCCATGATGTTCTTGCCTTTAATAAAAGCTGATTGGTTTAAGCTAATGACACATCTTATAACATCCCTCATTCTATTCTCAAGTATCTTCGATATCATCTTATAGATCATATTAATAAAACAAATGGGTCTATAATAAATGAAAGTTCTGCAGTTTGAAATCTTCAGAACTAGCGTAATGTAGCTAGTATTTAATCTTTTAAGTGGTGTGCTTGTACAAAATAATTCTAAGACCAACATAAATGAGTCAACTTTCACCAAACCCCATGTCTTCTTATAAAAGTTGAAATCAAACCCATCTAGACCTGAGGCCTTTGTCCCATCACTATTGAAGATGACATCATGAAGCTAAATGCCCTATCCTTAATCTAATTAAGAGTTTTAAGAAAAATCTCATTATGTATAACCTTCTAGATATGATTCCTATTATTGCGAAGCCTAGTTGACATTTGAAAAAAACCTGTGTTGCGGTCTCCAAGTTTTACCCGGTTCAATCAAGTTTTCTACTCCAAATAGACTCCAAGTTTATGTTAGCCTTTCACCTCTTAAAAATCAAGGAACTGAGATTACCTTGCTCCTCAATGCTAAGACTTACAGATTCAGCCTTATGCTTAAGGTGATCAATTGAAACATGCAGGTCTTTCACAATTTGTTCTTGATTACCAAAGGATAGCTTATTCCAACATTTCAATTTTTCTTTTAATGCATTCCATTTTCTAAGAATCTGATAATTACCTTGAAAATCTCTCTCAATATCTTTCCAAAAATCATTAATCATAATGTGAAAATTCAGGTGTTTTAGCCAACAATCAAGACTCTTAAAAGGTTTACATCCCCAATTTACTAAGTCTTCTCCAAAAAGAAGGGGGCAATGATTTGACATACCTTGACTGAGTCTAATCATTTTCAACCAGGAAAGAAATCAATACATTATGGGTGGGCAAAAAATCTATCTAGTTTACTCATTGAGTTCCTTCTAAACCATGTGAACTGATGGTTAAGAGGGTACTTTATCAAAGCTCAAGATTGAGTAAAGTCTTGAAAATTAGAAGCACCTTTTTTGTTATAGAAGTCATTAATCCTATCTAAAGCTTTTAGGGTTTCATTAAAGTCGTCATAAAGAAATCAAGAGTATTCCATAAAAGCAAAGGGAAGCTCAACAAGTTCATTCTTGACAATTCTTCTTCTAGAAGTAGAACAAGGAACATAAATACCCATAACAGCAAAAACTACAACATTCTTAATATATCGACCCGTAAGAAAAATCCAAGATTCAGAGAATTCAATAGATTTTGCTAAAAAAATGCTCTCATCCCACATTAAAAGCATACAAAAAGAAATACCATAATATCTAATAGCCTTTTTAATAAATTTCCTCTTAGATAAGGAACCTAGACCGCAGATATTCCATGATATTATTATAGGAAAAGATTAATACCTGATCAAATAATCTCCAGCTTATTAGGTATAGCTCTCCTAGTTTTCCTTTTCTCCTTTAATATCACTATGGAATTCAGTTGTCATTGCAACATCACTATCATGGCATATGGTTCCCAATTTTGATCCCATTGACATAGTATCCTTAGCCTCATCAATAGAGTTGAGCTTGCTTGGAGTCGTTGATTCATCGCACGTGTGCATTCATCAAAGGAGCCCTCTAAGTCTGAACTATGTTATGGTTCTACTATTTCATGTCCTTTTGAGAGTAATCTCTTCCCATTTCTCAATTACATAGAAGAAGTAAAGTGTATATCCTTATCTATAGCCCATACATTTTACCTGCTGTTATCACAGCTCGCCCATATTTTTATTTTTATATGTAGCCCAACCATCTTGCCCATTGTTATCATAGTCCAACATACCCATGTTCTCTTTATAACCTATCATGTGTTCTGTAGAGATACGCTTAGTCATTCCCAAAGGGTGGTCGTTATCAATATTTTGAAACTTTAAAATTTTAGGAAACAAGTACTTATGGTACAATGCTATAGTTGTATCAGCCTTGTGATTAAGACCACTTGTCACCTCCAATCTGTCGAACCAAGGTTTAATGATAATGCCAATATCATCACCGTGGTGTTTTGTAGATGCAAGAATTTTAGTTGAGGTGGGGCCAAATTGTTTGATGTTGTCATCTTCATCCGAGTCAAACTCAGAAGTCACCTCCATGAAATGTCTTGTTAAAGCAAGTTTTGGGCAACACTAGAGTTGAATCTTTGATACTTTAATCTCCATTGTTTCATCATCAATCTTGAGTTAAACATTTTCATTTAAAACATCATTTTGTTCAGTGGCTATAAGGACACGAACACCCTCCAAAAAACCTTTAGTTATACTTGTCATATCATAGCCAATAATATTCCTATGAACCTCCAAGATATAGGAGATTCAGCTCATGTTCCATATCGTCATTGGTAACCCTTGTATCTTAACCCATTTAAACATATCAGTGACTCTATCAGTGGTTTCCATGGTTGAATGACCAAGAGCTTTCTTGACTTATCACAAACTTCTTAACAATCAAAATACTTATTTGCCCCAAATATCAAAAAATTAATGGCTTAGTGGACAAAAGCTTTTTTATTTTCTTTGTCTATGTCCAATGTAAATACGAATTTAACCTTGGATGAGACAAAAAAAAAAAAAAGCTTTGCATTTAGGGGTATTTTTATAATTTCACATGGGTATTTTGTGTAATTAACAGGTTCATGAGGGATGTTTTGGTATTTTCACATTGACTTTTGAATATTTAAATCAGAAAACTGGGAACATGTGTTGATCACGCACCACCATATGGGTGGCGTCTATGCCATTCAACGACGCCACCCGATGGACAAATCTAGCCTTCCACCATCTCCCTGGATGTGCAACCATGGTCTTTTCCACGTGGAGTGGTGTGTGGCGAAGAATGGTGGTCAGATGGTCACCAACAGTTTTTTTTTGTTTTCTCTCATTTTTTTCTCCCTCCTAGCAACTAAAGTCATCAAGATTTTACCCATGCAGCATGATGTTATTTTTTCCAACATCATAGACAACAATAATAATAAATTAAAACATGGCAAACACAAAACCAGCTTGAAAACATAATGCTTAATATGAAACCTTTGTTCAAGATTTCGTTGAGATTGAACATGGTCTTCCTTTTTACCAATACCGAGAAGACATGTCATGGAATGACTGATGTCATTTCATTTGAAATTAAGTCTAGCAAAGGCATGGGTTAGCAAACACTTAATTTGCAATAAAATGAGGACAAAAATGTTTCTTTCATGTATTAGAAAATAAAATGTCTCGTGTGTGTACGTGGGACATATTGACCAATGTTTGCTATTAATAAAAAGTCACTATTTTCCACCAAGAACATAGAGGTCAAATATCAGCTCAAGGGGCATGCCACATGGCTCCAAACACATGTATATAAGCAACACGTCATGCATATGTTATACAATAATAATAATAATAATTCACGATTTTTCTGTCTCATGAGATCTTGGACTTGTCTAGTTTGGTAGTCATGAAAAGTCTTCAATGGTTAGTGAGGCTACTTACCAGGAGAAAGATGTCAAGATTAGGTACCAAATGGTAAAAGGACTTGTTAATGTTAGTTTCCCTAACAAAAGACTTAGCTTAATTAATAATGTTTATTGTAAATTTCAAATGGTTAGACTTGTTTTGCTAGACTTTAAGCAGGTTCGCTCGCATGGGCCAGGGGTTTGGCATATAATTTATTAGTGAAAGCGTCGATATTCTCGTCATCTTCAAAAGGCACAAAACTGAGCTGGTGACCTAAATCCTAAGACCACTTGCTCTTGATCTCGATCTCAGACCTTAATTATATTGTTTTATCCTTATTCAGACATTTATTATTAATTATCTTACACTATTATTATTTCGTCTTGTCTCCTTTGTATTATTATTTAATTTATCGTAGAATATATACCAAACGCTTTTTTAATGTGGCTATTTTATAATAAAAATCTTTAATATTTATTCAAGGGCTTGTATATATATAGAAAAATTGGTGAATTACCTTTGTAGCGGGCCAATATTTTCAATCAAGAATATTATATTATATTATATTATATATGATGATGCTATAAATGAAAGGAGCTGTCATGTATAATGTCATGATCAGCTGTTAATTAATTATATTAATTGCTAGAGAAAAGTGAAAGGTTAATCTCCAATTAGATTTGGTCTCTACATGTATAAATACAATGAATAATAAAAAGACGTTTACTTCTTGTATTGTAGAGAGAAATTCTTCAAATGATCTCAATTATTTTTCTTACAAGATTTGATGGCTAGTGCCTCGATGTCATGTGAGTACTAATGTGAACCATGCAAAGTCTCTTTTTTTTTTCTTTTTTCTTTTTTCTTCTAATTAACCAATAGAATTTCCTATAAGTGGATGATAATTACTTTTCTAACTTATTCGGAAGTCCTTATCAAGTTATTTCATTAATTAGCAATTATTTACTTTATTATAAACAAAAGGTTTTTATTACATAGTTCGGTCTTATATGAATCACATGCATGTATTTTATTAAATTGAAAAGGTGTGAATTTCGTCTCATCAAAACAATTTAATTTAGTAAAGTCACATGACTGTTAAATAAAAAGAATGAAAGAGAAAGAAAAGTATATATATATCATGTATTCCTGCTTGTATTGTGATAAAGAAAAGTGTGGCTTGATCGATCAATGCAATATAACTCTGAAATCAAGTTAGAAAATGAAGAGGAACTTGGGCACAAAACAATATTTTTCTTCTTAGAGCATGTACCCTCTAACTTAGAATCATTACCTAAATCTCATCTATGTTTAGCTCATATATATGTGTTAAAACTCCACACACGTGCGCGCATTAAATATTTTTCTAAATTAATTTTATTTTTTTGTTTTTTTATTTTGTATTATTATTCTTTTTCCTATTTAAAGGGATCGAATAGCTTTTTTCTATTTTGTTTTTCCTATTCATTATTACTAGAGTTTTCTAGTTTTTTCTGTATAAAATATTGTAATAACTTTTTGATAAATGAATAAAATTAAGTACTTGTGAGTTGCGAGTTTTGACTTGTAATAAATATCGTTATCTTTCATTTATGTCTTCGTCAATTAGTATTAGAGTCCAATAATTCATGGTACGTAGTTAGATGTTGTGTGTGTATTAATAAACATGTATAAAAAGGATTGTAAAATAGGATGAGCTTATGTAAAAGGAGCTAAGAGGTTTCTTCTTGAAAGAGAAAAAATACATCTAAGAACTAGTGTAATATTTTCATCTATGTCAATTATTGTTATTGACAATCTTAATAATGAGATCCACGATGATGATGAACTAAGAAAAGATGATCAACACAAAGACGTTACATATCCACAATGGGATGATCCACACATAAAATAATATTTACAATGGAGAAAAGTTCCTAAATAAGGTCTAAACTCGAGAATAAGTTTCTTCAGATCCGGTGAGACTAATGTATAAGGTTTTATAAGAAAATAAATATCATTATTAGTTAATTTTTATTTTTTTATTTTATTTTTCTATTCTATATTACTATAATTTTCTATAAAAAAATTGAAAAAACAGGGAAAAAAAAAAGGTGACAGATATAGGATTACCAGCTAGGTATATATATTCTATAATTAAATCACCTTGATTTGGCAAAAAATCCTGTGACAAAACTTACCAAAGATGATTCCTGGATGACACTATGTTGTTAAAAAAAATAAAATCATATGGCCCAACATGGAAAGAAAAGTTGAAAAATATATAGTTGAGGAAATTCTTATCTGTGGATAATACTTTATTTTGTTAAATTGAATTTGAAGTAGTTGAAAAATAAAATAAAAATAAAAAAACATAAATATCTTGTGTACAGAATTAATGATATAGTTGACGATACAGCCATATGGATGGCTAGGATTATTTACCCATTTGGTCAACCATGTGGCCTCCCATATTGAATTATGTTCTCACTGGGAGTAAATTCTATTCCAAAAATGGTGAAGTATAGAGGAGTGAGGTTACTGGAGTGGGATAGTCTGCATTAATACAGGACAACGCATAGTAACTAAATGTTTGAATTATAGATATTTAGTGATCTTTTTGGATCTCCTTTTATTTATTGCCCCAAATAACATCCTATTTCATGGCATCATGACCCTGTGGGCTCTAGGTCATCTCTACATGTTCATGTCCCCAGGGTGTAATATTATTCCGCTATATAAAGAGAGAAGAGGTGATGGCAAAGAGTCTCCATTAATCCATCGATTCTTCTTCATATAGCTATCAAACTTGAGGGGGAGAGAGAGAGAGAGAGAGAGAGAGAGAGAGATCATGGGAAAAGGGAGAGCACCATGTTGTGATAAGAGTCAAGTGAAGAGAGGACCATGGAGTCCTGCTGAGGACTTGAGGCTTATAGCTTTTATTCAGAAACATGGGCATGAAAACTGGAGGGCTCTTCCTAAACAAGCTGGTCAGAAATCTCCTCTCTCTCTCTTCTTGATCATGGAAAATATTCATCATGCATTCTTAAATATCGTTCTCATTGTTTATCTTACATGATCATTCCCTTTTGCTGAACAAACAAATTGATTTCTCATGCATTCAACAACATTCCCTTTTCATTATTCATTAGCAGGGTGGGAGGGAAGGACTCTCCAAGAACAAGTATTTGGCTGTTCATTGCCTTAAAGAGTTGAAATATAAACATTTCCTAGCTTGCACTGATTATTTTTTATCAACGGGATCAGAGTTTCTTTACACTGATTGCTTCTCTAAATCCAGAATTCAAATCTTTTTCATCTCCGATTCTCCACAAACACTTGTTAGCCCTCGGTTTTTTTTTTTAATTGAAATTAATTATGTTACCTTTTTTTCATCAACTTAATTCAATCCAGTGATTTTCTTTCTTTCTTAACTCCAAGCTCTTTATATATATATAAAGAGCTTGGAGTTTTTTTTTCTTATTATTTATTTAGAAAAGGGAGAGGTGGATACCAGTTGAGGTATAGGATTATTGACTTCAATCCAACAGTTAAAGCAATAGTTTTGTCTTGTCTTAACTCTTTTTATTATTATTATTATTATTACTACTCTCTTCGATTTTTTTCCTCTTCTTTTTAGGTAGATGCATGTATGTCCACTGCACTTGGCATGAAATGAGAGGCATTTGCCGTTTTATTGTTTGTTGACTGATGGCTATATTAATGTAGTAATCAGGCAATAATAGGAAGGCAACTTTGAAACGCTTATTCAAATCATTTAGTATGCATATATATACATAACATCATTTTCATTGCCAGCCTACAATATATATTAGAGATTATTATTTTATACTATGAATCCTTCTACCATTTAATCTGTCATTAATTGCCAACTCCAATGGATTGGGTTGCATGGAAGATCACCAACATTACAACCTCGATACCAATATCTTTAATATCATTCTAGATTCAGAAATTCACCTCTAGATTGCACCTATATACATGTTTTGAGAAATTTCTAAGAAGAACTTGAAGAAAATGTTTAAGAAAAGCCTACCATCGAACCATGTTTTCCAAGGCACTTTTGTGCAGAGATTTTAGTAAAACATGGAAGATTTGGCACGGATATTTCGATTGGAGGGGAAATGAAATTATGTATAGAAACAAATATTTATCAGTTATAATTTTCCGCTACTTTTACCTCTATATATCTATGTCTAAAACCAGACTCATTTGTTTGTAGTGATATTTATTTGTGTTTGTAGCAATGGTGGTGTCTGCGTTAGCAAAATCTTTTGTAGTCTCATCACACTTTATATTTCATATCTTGCCTAGTTGGGATATTCCCAATTTAGATTCAAGGCCAGGCAGCAATTGATGGTCACATCAATATACTAGAGGTTGCTAAGATTTCCCATTTTGTTGACGAAGATGCAAGATAATCTTGTTTTAAAAAATATTATAATAAGATAATCTTGTTAATTAATCCAATTCAGCCTAAAGGAAATCGGAAACAAATGCTCACCTCGTTGAAAGAGTTACAAAAGTTGAATAAGTAGCTAAAGGTAGAGCCTAAATGCCCAATCTAACACGCAGCTTGGACTTTGTTTGCTTTTACTATTTCATGTAAACACGTAGAAAAAAGTAGAGGACTAGAAGGGAGGGAAGATTTCAACCTCAAGGTGGTTGAACAAGGGAGAAATTGATGATGTCGTTGTGAAGCCAAGAATTATAGCATTGAGAAATTTTGTACTTCATTTTTTTTTTTTGAAGTAAAAAAAATCTTGCCGTATTGTAGGGTTGCTGCGATGCGGAAAAAGTTGTCGATTGAGATGGATTAATTACCTGAGACCTGACGTTAAGCGTGGTAACTTCAGCGAAGTGGAAGAAGACACCATAATTAAGCTACATCAAACTTTGGGAAACAAGTAAACTACTTCTACACATAACACTAAATAAATCTTGACGGGCGTTTTACGTTTAATATCTTAATTAGTATTGTATTTGTAATAACAAATTATAATCTTGCAGGTGGTCAAAGATTGCATCTCATTTGCCTGGAAGAACAGACAATGAGATTAAGAATGTGTGGAATACTCACTTAAAGAAAAAACTGGCATGCAAAGATGATGGTGAACATTCTGAAGGAGATGAGTCAAAGGGATCCTCCTCAACTTTCACGTCCTCCTCTTCATCTAGTACGATCATGTCAAGTGGAAAAAGAGCTTTGGAAATGGAACTTGATGAACAAAAAAATCAAGGGTTCTCAACGCAGAAGCCCCGCATCCTAGAGAACGAAGAGGACTCGTCACCAAGGGGAGTGTCTAATAATCAGTTTAAACCAGCCATGAAACCAAACGAATTATCAAGTTCCTCTTTTTCTAGTAACAATTCCAGCATCACCAACTCTAGTCAAGCTGATGTTTCCGAGCCAGATGGTGAAAAAACGGGTTCGTTTTTTAACTTTAGAGGACGTTATAATGTTCGCAATTCACTAGAGGAGGTAAACAAACCAGAAGAAATCGTGGCCGAAATCCCATTCGAGTCGGATTACGATTTTTGGAACATGTTGGACAGCTTAAGTTCCTTCCAGTCCAGTGGAATTCAGCTGCAAAATGTTGAAGCTAGCCAGAGCTCAAGATTTGGAGATGCATATAATATGGGAGAAGTTGAAAATAAGAAGTGGCTCCGTTACTTGGAGAATGAGCTTGGTCTCGATGCAACCAAAGATGAAAACCAGAATTTATCGAAGAAGGCTGCGGAGAGTACAATAGTCCCTGAGAATTTTCAGCATGACATACCACTCAAGCCAGCTGAAGTCCATCCAGGGACAGTTGAAAATTTTCATTTGTGGCCTTCTTTATGAAAACAAAGGGAAAAAAAAAACTGTCATGTGAACCTATAAGTAGGTTAATTTAGGTCTTTGAAAACAGCAGCAGTAGTTTGTAGAAATTATAAGTATGTGAAACTAGTGACTTCTCTTTCAATACACAAGTTTTTGGTATTACTGACATATAGTCATTGGTATAACGGTAGTTTACTGGCTTAAAACTGTAGCTTTGGCATCGCCAAAATTGTTGCTACTTGTGACTTTTATAATTATGACTGTAAAAAGTGTACTGGGTATCGTTAAAAATGCTTCTTCTTCTTCTTCTTTTCTTTTTTTCCAGCGAGCATTGTACTATTTTTATGCTATGATAAGAAAAATGCTTTTATTCTCTCCTTCTGGGAAAGGCCCAGAGAAATCTTAAAAACCAGTTTACCAAACAGGGCCTTAAATTAGGTGATATTTGATAGAATGATAGAGACATTCTTCAGAGTTTATGGAAGTGCCATGTATATTAATTGAATTATTTTGTTTGAACATCCATCTCAGTGGGTAGGTAAAATCTCTTACTCACCCGCTATTAAGAATTCGTGAGACATTAGATGGCTGTGTGTCCCCACGCCTTGAAAAATGGTGGGGAGGATAAGACATGGATCCACCAACAGCAAGTCCCATGGTTGACCTCGAAGTAGATTTTGTTGACAAAAACAGAATGAAATTGGAAATGACACAAGTCGCAAAGCAAGCAGCCTGATCAACTAGAAAATATCAACACAAGAAAATCTGTGCTTTGAGTCTGCTGTGGAATATGAAGGAGCGCACAGTAACTAGCTCTTGTGCCGCCTGGGCAGACATGAATGCTCCGGAGGAAATCTCAAATTAGTTACTGAAATATAGAAATAAATTGCAAGAAATATTGATAGTTTTGATTCAATATTAACAAAGTTGATGAGAGACTAAGATATATCGATTGTCACGGTCAATACTAGCGTAACACGGCGGGATGCGTCGACATCAACATCACAAGAAAATATAAACCTCTTCGAATCAGCACGTTAACCTCCAAAATGACTGAGATAAGTCTCCTTGTTAACAAAAATTAGTATTGAGAAGGACAGTTCACTGTAGGAAGGAAAAAGTCAGATAAAAGGACAGAGAACTAACTGATACTGGTCACTGCTAAAATATTCTCTCATTACATTTCTGCGGCGTCACCATGGAGGCGGCACATTGACATTTCTTAGATCAATGCTAGCCTCATGTCCGTGCTCCTTACTTAGTCCGACTTGGTTTTTTTTATCAACACAAAAAGAATTAGGAAAAGTAGCAAGATTTTCATGAGAAATCAAATTTCCCATCATCAATTGTCTATATAATTAAGTGATCGCTATCAAATGTTTCTTTGTGGGTTGGTAATCTTTTCTACATATTAAGACAAGATTTTCTTGTGTTCCCACAGCTTGGAAGAATATGCAGAGCTTTGAACTCTTCATGGACTTTTCTAGCAAAACAATAAGTCAAAACAAGTAGATCAGCCCACATATATTGGTGCACCAAACCACCAACCTAGAGAGAGCCTGTGGTCTCATTTGAGCTTGTCGATTTGTGCGGGGAGGGAGAGAGCTGCAGAGTTTCAGGTGAAAGGTTAATTAAAAAGCAAAAGAGGAGCAGCAATGACAGAATAGCATCACCGCTAAATCGGCCAGGGATGGGAAATCAAGTTTGAACCAACTCTTGTTTTCTAAGCAGGAATCTGCCTGCCTGCCTTGTTTGAGAATCCAACGCAACGCAACGCAACGCAAGCCTTGGAATTTCTGCAAAGGAATATACTATCATATCGGATGGAAAGACAAAGTTTGTGGGTCTAAATCAATCACTTTCAAACAAAGATGTCTTAGGGTTGGTTCCCACTTACATTGTAGCAACATTCAAATCATTTGGTGGTCCAATATTGATGAGTGGAGATTACATGAATAATATTTGATGAGATAACCCATGGAATTTCACCCAAGTATTTCTTTCTTTCTTTTCTGAAAAATTATACTTTATATTCTATGATTTATATGTTAATATGTTAAGTAACCACGCAAAAAAAAATATATATATATATATATATATTTATTTTAATATCTGAAAAGCCTTCAAATATAAAAATTATCATTCATAATTCATAATTATAATCAATTCCATCTACAATACCTTCAAACTTCAAACTTATCCATTCCTTTAGATTATCTCTTGGATTATGGATTACAGTAGCTATTATTTTTTAAAATATTTTTTATTTTAAAATATAATAAAATAACATTTTAAAAAATATGTTTTTAAAATTAAACAAAACAATTTAAAAATACCTTAAAAATAATAATTTAAAATAAAAAAAATAAATAATTTTTTAAAAAAATAACAGCGCAGCCACGTAAACAAATACACCATCATTGGAATGATCGGAATTCTCCCGTCTCGTCATCATTCTAAAAAACTCCAAAGCCTCATTAGGAGTTGTCTCTCTAAGAAATCATTGAAGTCCAAGAAATGTTGTCTCTCTCATACATTTTATCAAACATTCCATGAACACAAATCTCTTTCTGGAATTTTCATGATAGCCCAAGATCTGATGGAAAACCATGCAATGGTCTTTTCATAATAGCTCAAGATCTGATGGAACAAAAGAGAACATACGGCTTCCATCCTCAGATGTTGCCCAAACCATGCCATAATCCAATGGAAAAACAAGAAAAACATTCGTAACTCATCCCGAGCAGCCATAAAAATCACAAAAATCCCATTGAAGCCCAGTAAATGAAACTAAAAAAACAGTCACTCACAAGGCATCAAGTTGCTTCACTTAGATAGAGAGAAGGGAATGTCTCCACAAAGCAAGTTATCAGAAAGATCCCTAGCTAGATTCCACATTGCAAACCACATATCAGCAACAGTATAGTAAAAACTCAAAAACCAGTAAAAAATCAAATTTTATCAAACAAACAGAAGACGAAAGAATATTACAGATGGTATAACGAAGCCCAATTGCCAATCTCTCCTAGGATTTGACCAATCAACGTGTTCCCTTCAAAGTCTCTGCAATTTTTATATATAAAAAAAAAAACACATAAAAAAGCACCATCAAAATACTCCAAACAATACAAAAAAGGTCCCAGTGAACTAGTATTGTGAACAAAAATGATAAAAAGAGAAGCAGCATACATGGATTGCAAGTTCCTCAAATAGGGCTTCAATTGGGATTTTTGTAATTTTCATGATTTCTCAAGAATATCTTACCTGGATCATAATTGCTACTCTTGAATGCCTTCTGAAGCGTAGCCATCCCACTCATGCCCGTTTCAATCAAAATAGTAGAATAATACAAATCTTTATATGCTTTCTTAGCAAGATACATGCGTAAATCTCTTCGGATTCTCAGAGAAGCAGCCTCCCTACTTATGTTCTCATAGACATGAACCCAGAATCAACTGCCACATCCATACAAACTTAGCCACACCACTCAACTCAATCAATGTCGACCAGAACAAAAGAAACCACTGCTCAGAAAAACCCAAATAGCCCTTCACCCTCCTCTATCTAACCCAAAGCCCAATTTCAGTATGGACTTCCCGTTCGAGAATGTGAGACCTCATCTTTACCTGCGTGCCTATTACTACAGTATAAACTAAAATAGGAAGCGGTTCTATTGCCATTATCGAATTCACAGTTAAGCCTCTCATATTTCATTATGAGTTTCAATAATGAATTTTTTGAAAATTCTCAATTTGATATTCCATTTTTTTTCATAACTCTTTTAAATTTAATTTAGAGCTTAATTTTTTATTTTTTTTATTTTTTTTTTGTAAAGTGAGGGGTTGAATTAAAAGATAAAGGACTGAAGTGATAAACACAACTAAAATAAGTGACTGCTTTGCAATTTGTTTGCAAAGTTCATTTTAGTCTTTCATCTTTTTAAGCTAATTGGTAATCGGTCCCTATAAATTTTAAAAATTATATTTTGATACCAAATTTTATTTTTCTCTTTTTAGTTCTTTTTTGTGAAGGAGAAAGATGGGGTTATCAAATTCCGGCTTAGAAAGAAAGAGTTGTCATTGGGGATGATTTTGGCCAACAAAATAGTTGATTGTTGTGTCAAATGGTTCAATATGATGAAGAAAATTAAAATTATGTGTTTTGTTTTATCTTGAAAACACTTAAAAAACACATCGTAGTGCTAGAAAAGAAAACCAACTTTCAATTAATGCTCAATTTAGAAAGAAAAAAAAAATAGATTGTATTATAATAATTAAAACAATATGGAATTAATTTGAACAATGGACAAATATTGAGCCTTTTTATTTTTGCAAACATCAGGGACTTAATTGCATTATTTGAGGAGAGATTCAACCTTCTTCTTTTTATCCCTCGATTGTTTTTCTTTAATTTTATCCTTTCACATTATTTTTTTTATATTTAACTTGATTTTTTTTTGTTGCCTATATATAGAGATCCCACAATGTTAAGGAAATAATATGATGTGTTTGATGCTCGACTTTGTAAGATAAAACACAATTTTATTTATCTAAATCAGTAAGGCTTAGAGGATCCAATTTGAAAAAAAAATAACAAGGAATGAAAAAATCAGGCAGGGCAACTTGGTTGGTGTGTGCGTTGCATGTGCTAGTGGGTGGAAAGAGTCTGCCAATACTTTGATGGCTCGTGTGGCCTTTTTCGATGGCAAACCACCACCATCCACAAATGTGTTTAACCCACCTTAGAGAGACCTTTATGGTGGTGGAGTGTGTTCATGGTAGTGCAACGATGAGGCTTCGCACAACTTTTTCTTTCTCCTCTTCTCTCTTTTCTCTATCTTCTCCTTGAAAATCATACTAGCCTGCAAAAGTTAAAAAGTTTCCTGTTATTTTGCTTTAATATCAAATCTAGTCCCTATTTTTTATTACTATTTAAAAAAAAAATTGATTTTGTTTTTCAATTTTGTCCCTCAATCTTTTGTTTTATTTAATTTTTATATTAAATTTGATCCTTATTCCTTTTATTGTTATTTGTTAAGATAAACATAAAGCATAAAAGCTTAATTAAGTTAATTTTCTAATCAACAAACCTATATAAAAAGAAAAAAAGAGTAAACCTTAATATAAAAGATTTCAAGCCTCATATAATTCATTCATTCCTTATTCAAGAAATCAAGATCATGTCTAGAACCCTTAATTTTCAAATTATAATAATAGATACTTAGCATAAACTATAACAACTTAAGCAAACAAATCATGTAATATTAAAATTAGAGAACAAAAAAAATCTAAAGAATTAAAATTTAAGTTTCCAAGACAAGTATTTCCAATTTAGATTATAAAACCCCTAGATTACATGAGCCTAAAATGTCATGTTTATGATAAATCCAAAAAAAGATAAAAAAAAAAATCAACATTGTCATATTTTCATAGAAAACTATATTTGGGGACCATCATATGTTTTTCATTTTTTTTTTACCACATAATCTCCCTAACATATTGTTATACAATAAATAAGTCAAAGAAGTAATTTAGGTAAAAAAAAAAGATGAAATAATGAGTTGGACTTAAGTAAGTGTTTTCATATAAGTCTAGGCTAGATAAAAATAAGGACATACATGGTTATGGGCTTAATCAAGTGGATCATAAGGTTTGGATTAAGAAAAGAAAGAAAAGATGCAATCTATATTTGTAAAAGAAACAGACTAAAACAAGTGAAGTTAGACAATTTCAATCGTAAATCTTTAAAATAAAAGGTAATGGAAAGAGTAGATAGTTAACAAACGATTATCTATAACATTTCCTATATAAATTAAGGCTAGAGGAAAACAAAACAACTCAATAAAAATCAACAATTATTGATGTGCAATTGAACTAAGTTTTTAGGATCTTTAAAACCTGTTTATTAGTAGGTTTATAATTTCATAAGCGATAATTAGTTGACTTGTAATAATAGGCTTGCAATTTCCTGTGTAATCCAGTAAGCTTGCAACTTTAATTAAGAAAAAAAAAACCTAGAAAATATCATAAAATATATCACTTCATGTTCTTCTATCAATGAATTATTATGCGTGATTGTAATCAATTAAAGAATCATTCCATGAATATAAGTTCTTTGATCCTAAGTTGCTAAGTTATCTTTTAAATTCATATCATTCAATTTATTTGATTACTCTTATGCATATAAATAAATCATAGAATTTTAAAATTTATATTTAAGAGATATTGTTACAATCCTGGAACTACAACTCTAGAATTGTAAGAATAGTATTTGAAGTTCAAATTGTTAATATCAAATTTAACATCTAACCTTGAAATTCAAATTCTTTTTAATTAAGACGGGTACAAAAAAACCTGAAATAATTAGCAACCATAGTGGAGTGTCATATTTATTTCTTTGAAATCATGACACCAAAAAAATATGAAAATTACAAGAAAACTTAGAGGAAATAGAATAATTGGTAGATGTCTCTTATTGTAAGTGTACAACGTCGAGGTAATCGTCCTCTTAAATCGGGATAGTCAAGAATGATGTGGGTGGAAAGGACAAGGGGTTCTTGTCTTTTATCAGTAAAAAAAGGAAATGAGAGTCACTACTTAGTATTTTGGTTATTAGAAACCCTAACTAGTCTTAGAATCTAAGAAAGGGGATTGATTGCGTAAAGAAATGTATTAACATGCCTAGTATGCCTTACTTGAGGTAAATTGCATTGTTTATTTATCTGATATAAACTAAGAAAAAATTATATTTTCTAATTGTTGATCTATCTAAGTTTTTAAAAAAGTAATTCTCGATAAGAAGATCTTTATCTTATCAAATTAACAACATAATTGTTCTAATGCCAACAAAAATAAATTATCTTTTCATTTAATACTAGAAATATATCTTACGTATAAGTTCATAATCCTGCGTATTAAAAGAATTTTTTTTTGATATTTTTGAAATATAGGTCAAAATCCTTTAGGAATTTACAAACTTGTTGTAAAATCCATGCAATATTAAAAAAAAAATGTCAAAGTATTTTAATTTTTTTAAAAAATGCTTAAATAATTTTAAAATTTTTAGCCATATGCAAGAAAAAAAGAAAATTGTTTTTTACTCGATTTGATTGGGTTAACCCGAAATCTTTGGCTCGACTATAAATTGAACAAAAAAATCTGGTTTGACCCAAAACAACAACCCACAAATAAAACTAAAGTAAAAAAAAAAATTGAACATCTAAAAAACATAAAAAATCAAAAATTCTTGAACAAAACAAATCAAAAAAATAAAATAAAGAACACCAAGAACACTGGAAATGAACCCAACAACGTGAACTCAAATCCAAACCAAATTTCTTGATATCAAAAAGATAGAAAGGTTGCAAATCATTCAATGATCAAGAATTAAGGTTCATTCACTTTGATTTTCATTAAATTATTATGATTTGGCTAAAATGGATTTCGATTCAAAACCAAAACCCTAGGATTAAAAATCATTATAAACATGTTATCAGTACAAATAAACACTAGATTATTTGTTAGTCATACATAAGAAAGGGTGATGTGCAAAGAAATGGACAAAACATGGTATGAATCTAAGGGCTAAAACAATGTTCTTTCCAAAAACACAAATAACATGCCTAGAAAGCCCAAAAAATTTCCAATAAAGGCAGCCTCTATCAAGTCTAGAAAATGGTATTTTTGGATTTTAAAGAATGTTCTTTTTATCTTAATAGATCATAATATCATACACAAACAGGTTTGAATCTAAAAAACTAACAAAAACATCAAATAATCAAAATGAATCATGAGATACCAAATCTAGAAGCTAACAACTTAAAACATCCTACATATTCATGTAACATAGATTCAAAATTGATTTTTGAAACCTATTTTTATGCATGAACAAGCTCAACAAGCTAAGGATAAACACCCTTACTTTAACATACATAACTTAAACTAAACCAAAGTTAAAACAACATTTATATATCGAAATGAGAACTTAAACAACAACTTGAATACATTAAAAAAATAAAGAAAACTTTAAAATAACTTCATTAAACAGAAGTCAAAACAACAATATTACTTGTTAAGCATTCAAAACTTTTTTTTATATATGTAACTATAAACATAAGAAAAAAACAAACAAGAAAAACAACAAAAGCAAGCCACAAAAGATCTACTTTTAGGTTTGCAATGTATACCTAGAACAACCACTCTCTCTTGACTTTTCTTTGAAAAGTTTTGCCTTTCACAAGCTTACAAAGCTTAAGAAAACTTTGTTTTTTTTTTTTTTTCTTTTGGGCCTCTAAATTTATATTTCTTATTCTCATTACTCTCGTTTTTCTTATCTTTCCTTTTCTTTTTTCCTTTCCATCTTTTTTGTCCAACCCCTAACCATGCTTAGGGGGGTATTTATAGGGTTTTGGGAGGTCTTTAATCAATTTCTAACCTCTTAATCTTGAGAGAAGTGTTGTGAACCCTCAGTAAGGATCTATTGAGGAGCCTTTATGTGTGAACACACGAAAACCAAAATTTTTTTTGCAAGATAGTTGTAGTGTTGGGGTTGATTGAGTTGCTCACTTTCAAGGTTTTTTCAGAGTAATTTTGACATTATTTTCGGCTGAGATTGATAGAAGGGGTGTACACCTTTTATTTGGATTCATTTTTACTCAATTTAAAGGTTTGTAACTCCATATTTATTCGTTCAAATGTGCCAACCTGATTAGCTCCAAATTTGAAAATTAAGTAATGGCTGATTAGGGACAAGATGTTGGGGATTTTCATAGAAAACTTAGGATGTAAACATTTAATTTCATGGAAATAGGGTTGTAGAGGGGATGTTCCTCTTCCATTTGCAAAAAGTCTCATACCATTTGGAGGTCTAAAACTCCAAAACGAGCTCTTGAAAGGTGTCAACCTGATCATCATGAATGTCCAAGAAAGAAAATGAACATAGGCTGAACGACGCATTGTCTGGATTAAAACGGTAGAAGTTAGAGCTTTTAATTTGGGATTTGACAAATTTTCAATTTAATACATGTTATTCCAATTGTAGTATATGAACCCTTAATTGACAAAAAATAATAATTAATTGCATGCAATTTTAATCCCCGCCTAACTCAAATATCAGCCCTTAAGTTGGCCGACATTTTCATTTGGGTTTTTAATTTTGAATTTATTCATTTTGACCCTCAATTGACCAACAAACTTTCAATTGCTTCAATGTAGCCCTTAATTTGGTCATTTTAGCCCCTATATTCACGTGTCTTTTTAGTTTGATCATTGGTTTTGATTTCTTCAATCAAATCCCTAATTACCCATCAACTTTCAATATTTATGCAATTAAGCCTTTAATTTGATCAAATTACCTCCTAAAAATCACAATTCGGACCCCAAACTTTAATTTTTTTTAATTAAAGTTTAAATTGACTTTAAAAATCAATTTTTCTTGCAATTAACCCCTCAATAGATTCAAATAAACCTTGAAAAATTCTAATTGAGTCCTTAAACATCCAATTTTGAATTTTCCTCCTTAAATTGAATTTGTTTTGCTAAAAAGATCCTCATCAGTAAAAAATACACTGTTGAATTTTTTAATCTTGTATATTTGATCCTCCTCAACTAGTTTTTGGCAATTTCTTGGGCGTTTTGATATACTCTTCCACTATTATATTTTTTTAATCTTCTTCCAATATTTTTTTGATTTTTTTTGTATTTTTTCTTTTCTCTGTTTTTTTTTATTTTTGTTTATGTGGGGCTCCAAAATGGGTAATAATAGATGCCCCTTCTTTATAATACTTATGGAGCAAAAACTTGTTAAGTGTTTTGCGTAGTAAGTTTGTAAAGATAGATGAATTGCCCTTCAAAACTATTCTTCTCAAAGCTTTTATTTCGATTAACCCGAAAATCTATATTTGCAGTAATTCTCTTCAACCAGAACTATGATTAAACTGTTTACAACTTGGTTAATCTGAAATCTCAATCTGACAATTTCTTTTAACTAAAACCTTTATCTCTGATACTTTCTAATTACAAGGTTTGAAAACTTAGTGTTTCTTGATTGCAGGGTTGAATTTCTTGATGTTTCCTGATTGCAGGTTTGGCCTGAAATTCTGTATCTTAGTTGTTCCCTTAGTTTCAAAATTTCATGTTATAGCTCGGTTAATCTGAAATCTGAATATAACGATTCTCTTTAACCAGAATCAAAATCTCTATCTGCAACTCGGTTACCCTGAAATTCCAATTTAGTGATTCCCTTTCATCAAAACCAAAATCTTTATCTACAGCTCGGTTAAACTAAAATTTCAATGTGACGACTCCCTTTAACTAGAACTAAAATCTCAACATTTACCTTGGTTAACCTGAAATCCCAATCTGGCGATTTCTTTTAACCATAATTGAAATTTTTATTGATGGTTCAGTTAACCTGAAATCCCAATCCGGCAATTCTCTTTAATCAGAACCAAAATCTTTATCTTCCTTTCAGCTCAGCTGCTCTAAAAACCCTGAATCTCAACGATCCCCTTCAACTAGAGCTTTCCAAAGACTCCTTATTTATCAATCTTTTGATTTGTGCGAGTTTGATTTCAAGAATTGTTCTTGTAAAATAAAACCTGGTGTAATGCTTTAGGGTTAAATGCACGTATCTTTACCTAGTTTGGAAACATAAATCCCATCTTTTCTTTGGTTTCTTGTGAATTCCTTTTTTAGTGAGAGCTCGTTTGTTTGTTCAATTAAGTTATGCTCTGTTTCCTATGTTGTCTTTCTTACCTTTCTTATTTTTTAGAAGAAGTCTCCAGTTTTTGTTTCTTGTGGGGCCCTTTCTCACTCCATCAAATATGTGATTTGACATTGTTTTCTATCATACTCTTGTCAATGCTTTAATTGTCTTTTTCATTTTAAATTGAAGATTATGAGAGAAGGGCAAAAACACATTATAGTTCCTAGTTTTTTCACAAATTGACAAATCACATCTTTAACCGAAATCAATTCTTAATCTTTTAATATCTAATTTTTAACCCCTCCAAAAATTAAATTAAGAGAAAATAGGTCAAAATTTTAGCTATGAAATATATGATAATATATATATATATATAGGTATGACAAAAAAAAAACATCACAAAGAGTTGTAGAAAAAGTGTGTTTGTTAATATTCTAAAATGAATTGCAAACAAAGTAAAAAAAAATGAGTGGTATTTAATAACAAAGTAAAATAACACAAAACATAAAGGCTTGGGCCATCAAAACGAGGTAGACACGCAGGACTTGCAAGGTTAGGCCTACATGTTTGGTCTTATTTAAAAAAATAATAATTATGTGAACGACTTGTTTTCCATCTAATTTTTGTTTTAAAAAAACAAACCAACAACACATCGTCTACTACGTCATATGACGAGTTAGTGGCCAACCCTCTAGGACCCCTAAAAGTTATTTTTCAACACCTTTTCACCTGAAAATGCATAAGAAACACCATTTAGACCTTAATAAACCCATTTAGAGTTTTAAATAAGCATTTAATTGGGTAAAAAATGAAAAATTAACCTGAATTTAAAATATCATAAGGCCAGATCTATTTTTTTTTCTAGCAAGATGAAGGTTAAAAACACATCAATAAAACTCTTCTTTATGAAACCCCGTGTACTCTAAGATCAATTGTTTTTATTGCTAGAGGTGGCCAACCAATTATGTTTTTTTCTTTTTACCCATTGTTTGATGACTTTTTCTCCCATTTCTTAAATTGAGAATTGAAAAATATACAAAATGAAGTTTTGGACTAAAAAAATCACAAAAGTAAAGGGATCTAAAAAGAAGTCAAAGAAAAATAAGTGGACTAAAAAGCAATTTTTCATGTGAATTAGAGATTGGTCACACGACTTTCTTCTAATTTTTGGTTTTGTCTCTATTCTTTTAATTGTGTCTTTAACTATAAAATAAAATTATATATCATTAAATCAACCTCTAATGAAGTTTAAAAATCTAATAAAAACCTTTAGCTCTCTATATAATGAAAAGATAAGTGATCATCAACTAATAAAACACAAAAAAATAGCATATGAAAGGATGCAATGGAACAATAAAAATTATTTGATGACAAAAATAACAGATGTTATTGAAATCCATAATGAACTATGAGAGGTACCATAATATAATAAGCTACAGTAAAACACCCTTAAAAGTTTTTTTTTTGGTAACTAGCCAACTTACTCTCATCTCATTACAAGTCGGATCAAATGTTAATTTTTAATGGAAACAAATATACAAGTATTGTTAATGTTTGTTTTTTCAACAAAACAATTTAATTGTGAACTTAAAATTTAACAGGTGTGTTTAATAAAATAAATTGATAATTATATACATCAATAAATATTACAAAGAGTTGTTAAACAATAACCAAAAAGTAAATTAGAAAGCTGAGAGATCCGATCTCGTGTCGTGATGAGCTATTCATTTTTTTTATTTAATTAAATACCATTATTTTTTAATTGATTTTAATTTGCCAGTATGTATCAATATTTTTTATTTAGTAAAAATAAAAAATACAAAAAATATTTTAAAAAAATAGGCGATTTGAAATAAAGATAAAAGACATCTATGTAATTAAAACCCCTCTGTTTTATTAAAATGTTCCCTTTTTGTCCATCTTTTATCAAAATATTTTATTTGACAACACCTCATCATAATCATATAAAAATTTTAAACTAATAATAATAATAATAATAATAATAATAATAATAATAATAATAATAATATTTTGATAATTTTGATGTAAATGCATTAGAAATATAAGAATAATACACCGCTTTTGTGTTGATGTGGTGAACATTTTGGTTGTGTTATCAAGCTAGGTATGGCTTAAGTTTTAAATTAAAATGGATTAGAGTTAACATGATATGATACAATCGACATTATGAGTATAAATGCAACCCAATTGACATGGTCAAAATTCAGTTGGATCGATCCAAGTCAACTTGGTAAACTCGTTAGTCGGGTCATGGATCAAGTTGGGTTTAATACATTGGTTATTTGGAATCTAATTTTTTTACTTAATTATATAACAATACAAATAGACATGTGTAGGAAAACGACTAAATAAAATTTACATAAAAAATCATGAAAGGTTTTAACAAAAGCACTTGCTAATATTATAAAAAAATATTATAATATTATTCAAAAATAAAGTTAAAATTAAGAAATATAAAATAAAATAATATTCAAAATATATTTTAAGCTAATCTATTTTAATAAATTTTATTTAAAACTGAAGACTTGTCATGTCGAGCTCTTGCTAAGCCTGATTTTAAAATAAATTGAGTTAGAGTTGACTTGAATAAACTATTTAAACTTGTAGACCAAAAGGCAATCTATGTAAAATTTGGTTTGACTTAAAAAAGAAATTCTAGTCGATGTCGTTTGAACTTTTTGTTTATTAGATATTGAGACAATACTGATTGGATCGATCCAAGTAAAGGAGATTAACTTGTCAAACCTGCGACTCAGGTCATGAACTCAGGTAGGTCTAATAACTTCGATAAAAAAATATTTTAATTTATCTCTTATTTAATTATATGATAAAAAAAGCATGCACAAAAAAATGACTGAATAAAATCTTAAGAAAATAAAAATATCATTAAGGGTTATAAAAATACAACGCTTAATAATATTATAAGAGATTGCTATATTATTATTCAAAAAAAAAATTAAAATTGAACAATATTTAATAAAACAATATCTCGAAAATATTTTAATTGATTTATTTTTATAAAATTTAAATAAAATTAAAGGAAAAAGTAAAGGCCAAAAAGAGATAAAGTATTTGGGCTAGGATGGGCCATTGTACCTAGTCATAAAAATAAGGTCATACATGTATGGGCTTGTATGACCAGATCTAACACCTGATCTTTATTTAATTTTTTTTTTGTTAGAATAAACAGATGACGTGTTGTCAGTCCATTTTTTTTTTGGAAAAAGAAACCAAATAAAGTGCCATCTAATGTGGCAAATGATGCACCATTTTCTTGTTTAAAATCCGACCATAAGAAAGATGGTTAAAAAATCAGGTTGGATGATTTGGATAAAAAAACCATTTTAAATTAAAAATATATAATAAACAATCTTAGAATGTTAATAAACTTAAAATTTAAAAACAAAAATACAACATTAAACAACAAATACAAACAAAAGAGAGGGGAGATGATGAGTCGTGAAAGTGAAAAATCACCCAAAACAAGAAATCCAAAAATAGAAAGACATTGAAGACAAACCTGACTAATGAAGCAATTGTAATGAGTAAATCATGTTCAAAGAAAGGTAGCAAAAATAAACGATAACAAATTAAAATTAAAATGAAAATAAAAAAAAGTCATTTACATTAGCTGGATAATTGCCAATACAAGCAAAAGTAGTTTAAACTTTAAACAAATAATAATAATAATATTATCTCACATATCTTGTTGAGAGCTAGTAGAAGTCATCATTGAAATAACACGTAAACACCAATATAAAACAAAAGAAAAATCAAAACAACAACATCAATTTTAATTCCATAACAATAAACTAAACTAATAAATCTAAGCTAAAAAATAAAGGTAATTAAAAAAAAAATGTTTATAACTCAAAATTAAACCCAAAACCTAAGCTTAAAAACTGAACTCTAGTTTGGGGAAGAGAGAGATAAAGAGTGAAAGTCTAAAATGTAGAAAAGATAGAGGTTGCATATTATTGCTGTTTAGAGAGGAAAAATAAGTAGGAGAGAGAGGAAAGGAAACAAAATTGTTTTTGTTGGAAAAAGAGAAAGAGAAGAAAAAAGAGGAAAAACTTGGTGGGCATTTAATCACGTTTCCAAGATACAAGGAAAAAGGAAAAAGGAAAAAGGAAAAAAAGAAAGAAAAGCTAGAATGCATTATGTTAATCTTCAGTAATTTTTACCTAGATTAACAATAAAAAAACCAATGGATTACCCATGTCTTTTAGTTTTTTTTTTTTAAAATTTGTAATGTAATATAATATAATGTAATTTTCTACTAAAGTTTTTTTTAACTATGATTTTTTATTATTATTTTTAGTACATTAAATATATTAAAATACAATTAGTTTTTCTAAATGGTTTATTTTATTCCCGAGTGCTCATAAAAAAGAAGAAGATGAAAGAAGCCATATTTACCCATGTGCAATCTAATAATAAAAAAAGGCTATTTAGAAGAGTAATATTGATAATATAGCTTTATAAATAGTATAAATATGGCCTTTTATTTTGTTTATGTGCACTCTAATAGTAAAAAATCATTCAAAAAAGCTTATTTTATTTTAATATATTTGATATTAATAGAATTATTTATTAATTATAAATAATTAATTCAGCTGCAATCAAAACTTTGTTTTACATAAAAATATATTAAATAAATCTTTAACATTTTTGATCAATACATAAAAATAACATGAAAATAATATTTTAATTTTTCAATATAGATTTCACCTTGAACACATTAAAAAAAAGAAGATAAAAGCCAAAATTTTATCATTTCTTTTGGCTGATGTATTTAATAAGCACGGTTTAGTTTTGTATTTCAAATTTTTTTTTAAAAGAATTTGAAATTTTTTTATTTTATTACTTTAAATTAATAATTTTTTGGTGTTTTTAAATTATTTTAATATATTAATGTTAAAAATATTTGTTTAAAAATAAAAAATATTATTTTAATATATTAAATAAAAAACATTTTAAAAAACAACCGGTAATACTTTAAAAATTAACCAAAGTTAATATGTTACACCAAAACTTCACCCTCACATCTCCCTAAATTACAACCCACTCCTCCACCACCTCTACCTTCTTTTCTTCTTCTTCTTCTTCTGCTCTCACTCTCTCGAACAAGCGCCTACTTCTCTCCCTCTCTCTCTGAAAATGGACGCTTTTAATCACCTGATCACCACCAATTTCAACCACCAAAACGACGACGTCAACGAAGAAGAAGAAGAAGAACAACGAAATATTATCAGCAGCGGTGTAGTGTTTTCGCAGCTAAAACCTTACTGTTTAGACCTTCTTCAACTCCTCCAAAACCCTAATCCTACTTCTTTTTCATCTTCAATTCCCTCACTTGTCCAATTCCTCCACGACTCTCCTCCTCCTTCTCTCCAACCTTTCTTCGACTACGTTCTATTCCCTCTCCTCCTCCTCCTCGACGCCGCCGTTGATTCTCGAAAACAAAATCCTAAGCCTCATAAAATAAGCGACAGAGTAGCCGAAGGAGTTGTTCAGTGCTTAGAAGAGTTGTTGAACAAGTGTTATTTAGTTTCCATTGATCAGGTATTTCAAACAAAAATTCGAAATTTCCTGCTTGAATTTGTTTAAATTAATTAAAGATATTTGTTTTTAGATGGTAGTGTTGATGAAGAAGTTGACGTATGCGGCCATGTTAACGGGAAATGAGGCTTCGGAGGAGTTTAGAGAAGGAGTGATTAAGTGTTTTAGGGCATTAATTGTAGGATTAAGTTCGTGTGGAGTTGAAGGCTGTTCATGTGAAGAAATTAATGGTTTGCCTGCGCTTGTAGAGGCTGGAGACAATCGGAATGTGAATTCAGCTCGGGATTATTTAGGAGGGGAAGGAGAGTGTTTGGTTTCGTTTTTGAGGTCGCAGAGTGCGTCTGCTGCTGTTGGGCATTGGTTTTCACTTCTTCTCAAAGTAAGTTGTGATTTTTGGGAACTGTCCTTGTTGTTCATATTTGAGTTTGTGCTGAAAAATGGTCTTTTTATTTTATTATTATTATAAAAGGCTGCAGATAATGAGGTTGCTAGAGGACATAGAGGGAGTGCGAAGATTCGGGTTGAAGCATTTTTGACTGTGCGTGCTCTTGTTGCTAAGGTAATTTCATCTCATCGTGGCAGTATGTAAAATTGTAATGTTAAAGCTCATAACCTGCAGTAGTGCATTTGCATATATTTTTGTTATGTAAGTGCTCTGTTTAGTTCTTTTGCAGGGAGTGCTTGTGGTGATTGAATTTAGTTATTTTGGGGCAACTTGTTGGATTTTTGTTTGTGATGTAACTATGTTGCATTAATTTCTTGTATTTTGTAATTATTGACTGTTAGCTTGGGAGATGTTTCTTAAGGTGTTGAGTCTTAATAGAAGATGCTTTGCTGTGTGGCAGCGTACCTATCCATTAGTGTATCTTTCTTATTAGTTACTCACTTTGATTTTTTGTTGGAAATGATAAGACCAGAAGTTTCTTCTAGCAGGAAGGATTATAGTAATTTAGATTAGCTTTTGGGTTAACTGAATCCTACCTTCAGCTTTATCCTGCAAACAAGTTCTCACAACAACAATTAGCTAATTTTAGTGGTAAATTATCTTTTGTAGATTGGTACTGCAGATGCATTGGCTTTCTTCTTACCTGGTGTTGTTAGTCAATTTGCAAAAGTTTTGCATATGTCAAAAACGATGATAAGTGGGGCAGCTGGAAGTGTGGAGGCTATTGACCAGGCAATTAGAGCCTTGGCTGAGTATCTGATGATAGTCCTTGAGGATGATGCTAATGTATCCAGTCTTGATAGATCTTTATGTGCTGGTTCTGGCTTTAATTCAAATAAGAAAGGATCTTCTATCCACTCAGTTCTGGATGAACTTCGCCAGTTACCTGTTAGCACTCAAAATCAGAGTAAAGTTGCAGCTGAAAATTCAGTTGCTGAAGCAGTAAAATCAGTTACTCCTGCATCTGAATTTCAAAGTGCTAAGCCTGACAATGAAAAAGGAGCTTTGCATGTGGATCGCACAAGAGACTGGGTTGAGGAAACTTCAGCACATGTGGATAGACTTTTGAGTGCAACCTTTCCACATGTATGTTTTTGAAATTCCCTTTTTGTTCAGCTTTTAGTTCCTGTTAAGATTTTGGTAGAGGAATCAGGTCTCTACAAAACCTCATTTTTGAGTTAGTGCATTTACCCACTCTCCTTTGATGGTGTCAGTTGATTCTTTTCATTGCCTTAATAGTTTACATGTTTCTAGATTTGTCTTCATCCAGCAAGAAAGGTGAGACAAGGACTGCTGGCTGTCATACAAGGGCTGTTATCAAAGTGCAGTTGCACTCTGAAGCAAAGCAAATCCATGTTTTTGGTAAGCTAAGAATTGAAATCTATTTCCATGTAACCTGTCATTTTTTCCTTGAAGTTGACTTGCTGCTAGTACCAGACATTCAATATATATGGGTGCAAATGGTGTTGCATTTTGTTGTCTGTTGTAAAGTTTTAGAATCATTTGTATTCCTTGTCATTGTTATTCCGTAAGAATGGAAGCTGTTAGAACAAACATTATGTTTGTTTAGGACGTTGTTTTTAATTAGACTGGACAAGGCATCTAATAACTTTTAACTTCCTGTAAATTTTGGCTTCATGCATATTCTGATGAGTAATCATGCAGGAGTGTCTATTTGTCTTGGTCGTTGATGAATGTGGAGACATTTCTGCACCTGCTCAGGAATTTCTTGAATATTTACTCTCATCAAGCAGCAAACTTAATGTACAATCTGATGTTGCTGAGCTTTTTAGCAGGTTAGTCCTTTATGTGAGAGTAGACTGGATGTGGGGGCATACAGGATTTCTTCTTCAAAATAATTTCTTATTATGAATTTCTTTTCCTCTTAAGGCTCGTCGAGAAGCTTCCAAAAGTAGTTTTTGGTAATAATGAATCACATGCGCTCTCACATGCCCAGCAATTACTTGTAGTTATCTACTATTCTGGTCCCAAGTTTTTGATGGATCACCTTCAGTCTCCGGTAGGTGCCTGACATATGAGTTCCCCTTTTTTATTTTTCATTCTTTGTACAAGGAAGGTTATAATTTCCAGCTATCCCTTCTTATATGCATAGGTAACAGCTGCAAGATTTTTGGATATTTTTGCTCTCAGTTTGAGTCAGAATTCAGTATTTATAGGTGCTCTTGACAAGCTTATGTTAGCAAGGCCATCTTCAATTGGATATCTTCACTCTATTGCTGAGTTGAAATCTGGTTCTCGATTTTCCTCTGATTACCAACCCATTGTGGATGTTGTTCCATCTGACAACCCAAACTCCAGAGATATCCATGGAAAAGCAATACAAAACCCTTCGCTCTCTCTGCAGGACAATTCTGAGCTTCCACGCATGCCCCCTTGGTTTGGTAGTCGGAAATTATATCAGACTCTAGCAGGAATTCTTAGACTTGTAGGTTTATCTTTAATGACAGGTCATCTCAACTCTTGTAATTTCAGTTTCTTTATTAGACTTGGGTCTCATGTTCTCTATACTTAACACCACGCATGTTTTTCTTTTTGTGTGTTGCTAGACTCTAAAAGTGAAGGGCATATGTCAGTTGTCAGTGATATACCACTGGGTCACCTTCGTAAACTGGTTTCTGAGATCCGTGATAAGGAGTTTAATAAAGAAAGCTGGCAATCTTGGTATAATAGGACAGGTTCAGGCCAATTGCTGCGCCAGGCAAGCACTGCAGTGTGTATTCTGAATGAGATGATTTTTGGTCTCTCTGACCAAGCAGTTGATAATCTTATAAGATTGTTTCATAAGTCTGAGTTAAACTGGGAAGGAGTTCAAGCACCTGATGCAAAAGGTGCTGATGCTCAGCCCAATACAGTTGAACATCCTGAGCGTACTCGATCTATTTGGAAGGTTTCACAGGAAAGAGTTGCTAGGAGTCATTTGAATGATTGTGTTGGTAGAATTGCACACGAATATCTATCTTCTGAAGTGTGGAACCTTCCAATAGATCAAAAATCTTCTCTCATACAGTCTGATGGTGAAGTTGAAGAAATTACCTTGCACTTCTTCCACGATACTGCCATGCTGCAACAGGTACTTTGTCTTTCTATCAGAAAGTGCATATAATTTTATGAATCCTGCATTAGTTCATCAATTTCCTGGATGGCATATTACTGAGCTTCTATTCTAACCTCTTGTTTTCTCAATCAGGTTATTATTGATGGGATAGGCATCTTTTCCATGTGCCTTGGGAAAGATTTCGCTTCCAGTGGATTTCTTCATTCATCCCTTTATTTGTTGCTTGAGAGTCTAATATGTTCAAACATCCAAGTTAGACAAGCTTCTGATGCTGTTTTACATGTCCTTTCCTGTGCATCGGGCCATCCAACGGTGAGCTTGCATAGCCAACATTTTATCTGCCACCGGATCTGTGCTTCTGTGACTGTTTTTATGTTGTTATTTTTTCTTGTAGGTTGGGCAATTAGTCTTGGCAAATGCAGACTACATAATAGATTCAATATGTCGACAATTGCGTCATTTGGATCTTAACCCGCGTGTGCCAAATGTGCTGGCTTCATTGCTTTCTTACATTGGAGTAGCTCATAAGATACTGCCTCTGCTGGAGGAACCGGTGCGGCAATTTACCCTGAATTTTGAGAACAGTTTTGAGTTGGCTTGGTCGATTTTCTGAGAAATTGTTATTTTTCTTTCGTTTCACTAATTATGAAATTTATGCTCCTTGCTCTTTCTCATGTGCATACGCATTCTTTTTCTCGTGTTGTTAATTTTGCTTTAACCCACTTGGCATTTTATTAGTCATTAAATTACATTTAAATTGATTTGCTGCTGATATATGATGCTTAAGACAAATGTTGCAAAATTGTGCAGATGCGCACTGTTTCTCAGGAACTTGAGATTCTTGGTAGACATCAACACCCAGTTTTAACTATTCCCTTTTTGAAGGTTGTATTTTATGTCAGTGTCTACCCAGTAATTTATTGTATATGATATTTTTCTTATTGTCAACAATTTTGTTTCCTGTAGGCTGTAGCAGAAATTGGTAAGGCGTCAAAACATGAGGCTTCTTCACTGCCCACTAATGCAGAATCTTATCTTATGCATGTCAAGTCCAAAGTATCTGATATGGAAAAAGGAAAAAAACTGGAATCCCATGAAAACTCAACATCATATTATGACAATGATATTGATATGTCTGACATGGAATCAGGTGATTACTTCAGCAATTATGTCTTGCATTCTGCTTATTCAGTTTGGAATTGGATCTATGGTTTCATGATCTGGTCCTTTTGATTTAGGTGTACAGTTTTGTTGTTTCCATGTTATCATTTACAAACTTTTGGATAAGAAGGATGCCATGAATTAATTGTGCACCATTTCAAAATGATGATGCCCATGGTTGTGCACTTGTGCTTGCTCCCATTGTTTTTCTTGTTATTTCTAGATATCAAGGAGATGGGAATTTTTTCCTTTGTGCTTGATATGGAAATAATGTTGCTTTTGGCAGTTTGCACATTCATACCGTGTCTTTTAGTTGCTGTGCGATGCAGAATACTCACCTAAACTATGTAACAGATTGAATAACCAAGGGACACTTTATGACTCCTTATTGAATCATCCACTTCTTCTTGTGAACCATTGAACTGTATCCCTCCTACTAGATTTATGTCTGTTTATGTATCTTAGTTGATCTGATTTTGATACCTGTCCTGAAGACAGAAGAATTTAGTTCTTTCATTTAGAGTGTGTGTGTGTGTTTGTTGAGAAAGCTCTTAGTAATGATATTGATTGCAGAGCAATGGGAAAATTTGCTTTTCAAGTTGAATGATTCCAAAAGATACAGACGAACTGTTGGATCAATTGCTGGTTCATGCTTAACAGCTGCGATCCCACTACTAGCTTCAATGAAGCAAGAGGAATGCTTGGTGGCCCTGAATATAGTTGAGGTACCTATTGTGCATATTAATTTTTGAAATTTCATCAGGTGTGTGATATCAAATAAGCTTGTTGAAATATAGATGTGAGACTTAATATGCTTTGTACAACTTAACATTTGTTTTTCTCTTACATCTTACATTTATGAAGCTCAAACTTGGGTCTATTGGTGGTAGATGTGATACCTAATTTTTTTGGATGTTGTTGGGAGTACTGGGGTTTTTAATTGTAGTAGTCATGTCAAGGGGTGTTTGAGAGTGTGGCAACGGTTGTTTTTAAAAGTGCTTTTCACTTGGAAATGCACAAAAATAATATTATTTTTTATTTTTTAAAAATTATCTTTTACATCAGCATATTAAAACGATCTGAAAACATTAAAAAAATTATTTTAAACAAAAAACAAAATTCAATTTTTCATGAAATACAATTCCAAATTGTGCCTTAGTGTCGTTGCTGCAAGAAATTATGGTCATCTCTCCAGTGCTGGTGCTAAACCTAAATATTCTAATTGCAAATTCCTTGGATAGAGGTCGGCAAGGTGCTATTAATATAGTGGTGATACCCTATCTCTCGGTTCTTATAATTATTTTTCTATTTTATCTTAAAAAGTTAATTGAACAAACTAAAACCTTTCAGATTACTTTAAATCTGTGAATGGACTGTTTTCTTTATGCTAATGCCATGCATCAAACAAATTCTTGAGAGATTTTTCTTAATATATTCTCACTACAAATTGCATTCTTAGGATGGCATTGTGACACTGGCCAAAGTGGAAGAAGCATATAGGCATGAGAAAGAAACTAAAGAAGCAATTGAGGAAGTGATTCGATCATATTCATTATATCAGCTTCAAGATACTTTGGATGCGGCTGAGGAAGGGACTGATGAGAACAGGTTGCTCCCAGCAATGAATAAAATATGGCCATTCTTGGTTGCTTGTGTTCGTAATAAAAACCCAGTGGTGCGTATTCATCTTTTCCTGTTGGAAGTTGCCTTATGCGGTATACCTTTAGTGATGGTATTGAAACATTGTTGCTTTGTTAATCTAGTCCTGGGACATTTTTTTTCCCTACAAAAAACATTGGTCATCTCTTGTTTATGGTTTTAAATTCTTAACTCACAGCAAGCTTCATTCTTAGCCCAACTGTTTTCACATCCTGAATTGCTGAAGTTGAAAAGAGTAAAGAAACAAAATAATTTCATAATAAAGATCATTTGGCACTATTATCTTGGATTCTAACTCCTTTAATTGGACAGGCTGTCAGGAGATGTTTAAGTGTGATATCCAGTGTAGTATTAATCTGTGGAGGAGATTTCTTTTCGCGCCGCTTCCACACTGATGGACCACACTTCTGGAAACTTCTTTCAACGTCTCCATTACAGAAGAAACCATTTTCAAAAGAAGACAGAACTCCACTTCAACTTCCTTACAGAAGCGCTCCTACTTCCTCAGGGGACTCGATGTCTGAAATTTCAAACTTGAAGGTCCAGGTTGCAGTGCTCAACATGATTGCTCATTTGTCCCAGAATAAAAGGAGCACATCAGCATTGCAAATAGTCCTCAAGAAGGTTAGTGGCCTTGTCGTGGGAATAGCTTTTAGTGGTGTTAAAGGGCTTCATGATGCGTCCATTAATGCACTACGCGGACTTGCATCCATCGACTCTGACCTTATATGGCTTCTACTAGCCGATGTGTACTATGCTTTGAAGAAGAAAGACTTGCCTTCTCCACCCATCTCAGGTTTACCCCAGATCTCTAAGATTTTGCCTCCACCTTTATCCCCTAAAGGGTATCTTTTTGTACAGTATGGCGGACAAAGCTTTGGATTTGATATTGACTACCCTTCTGTAGAAACTGTGTTCAAAAAACTACTTTCCCAGATTTTTACTAACCAATTGTACATATAGATGTGCTTACACTTTTTTTTTTTACCATTCTGCATTATATCTCATTTCATCGTGAGTGATTACGGTATCCAATTCCACTAGTCTTTAAATTGGGCTGGTATCAGAATTGTGGCTGCATGATCAATGGTCTACTGTACTATTTATCAAAGTTTTCCGTGTTCTCTAAAATTGGTTATGTTGTGGCAAGCGAGTATAATTATTTTGGAATAATGCTAATCTTACAGAGATTGCTGCCAAAATTACTTTCTGGAAAATTCCAAGTACTGGATTTATGGGGTTCAATGTTTAGATATTACTCATTCAATGCACGTGATATTTCCTTTTCGTTCTGTTTGTTTTTTTTTTCCAGAATTTATGAGGGAGATCTATGTATGATGCAAACGCAATGTTTGGGTGTGGATGGCAATCAATTGCACCATTCAATCCCATGTTTAAACATAATAATTAATTATATGGCTGCAATTCGGGAAAACCACTTGTAGATTTTTGCTCAATGGTACCTCATGCCTTGTTTGTTTTCGGGGAAATACTTTTCTAGGAACAACTCTCCTTTCCTATGTTGATGAGCTCAAGAAGAAGTTAAACCTTTACAAGAGAAAATTATCTTTGGAAAACCCTTTCTTTTTTCTTCACAAATAAAATACCTCATAAAAAACTTTCTAGCTGTTGCAAATCTCTCCCTCTCAAATCTCTGTACTGGAACAAAAAGCATCATCATTTCCTTTTCTTTTTGTTTATTATCTGCAACAATCTTCATTGAAGCTCCTTGAATCCTCTTATTTCAGGTAACCCTCTTCCTCAAATCTCTCTCTATTATTTGCTTTCTCCTTTCCTCTTCTTCGTTTAGATTTTTAGTTGTGATTGTGGCATTGATCTTGTTTTCTTGTTAATTTGCTGTATTTTGTTATTATTATTTTATTTTCTTTTGTATCTCGTGTTTTGTTTGTTTCGGGAAAAAACACTGCAATTCCATGTTTTGTTTTGTTTGGGATCTCAAGATCTTGTATGTTTTCCTTCAGAAAATGAATGTAAATAATTATGGGCTTCAAAAAGTGAAAAGTCAGTCAAGAGTTACTGTTAAGCTTCTCCGCCTATGCACTGATGCAATGAAAGACAAGGTTGCCAGTAACCTTTATTTCTTTTTATACCATGCAGTATGTGGTTTTAAAGCTTCCAATACTTGCTCTGCATGGTCTAGGAATTAACTTATAAATCCCATATGCTCCTAAAGTTAGTAATTAAGCTGAATGTCTCACAACTATTTTTGCTTCCCTGACACTCTGAAGACAACCCTGCACCTTGCTCTCTGCATTGACTATTGTTCCAAGCAGCTGTATCCATTGGTTCAACATGCTCGACAGTTATATCTTTAGAAAATATTTTTTTTCCCAGCAATGGTGAAGCCCTCATCTGATATTTTTCAATACTCACATCTTATGAATTAGTTTTCTATTTGGCATGGGGATTCATCACTTGGTGTTTAAATATCTTCATTAGGTCATGTCGTTGCTTTAAGATTAGGCTTACTGAGAATATTTAGACCAAGTCAAGTTTTAAGATTACAAAGGAATTATCAGGCTCTGATTTTTTTAAATTTACACAAGAGAAGGAGAGGCGGTTTGTACTTGGTTTTCTCATGATTTCTGGATTGATTCAAGAGTTGAATTGGTTTTGGGTTTTATTTTTTCTAATGCATAGTTTGGCTCTAACAAGTATAATGTTCAATTCAATTATTTGATCGGGCTAAATTTTTTCCAAAAGCTTCTAAAGATCTTCTTTTATATAGGGTTAAAATTTCATATTAATCAGAATTCGATAAGGTTTTATGATAAAGTCTATAAGCTACTATGCGAGAATTACATTTAATTTGCTAGTTGGTTTATAATTCTTTTTTTTTTATTTTACTTAATACTCTTATTATTTCTTAAGAATTATTTAAGATGTTTTTTACCTAGTATAAATAGGTTTATTTATCTTGTATTTAGGTTTTTTTAGAGACTTTGTGTATTTTAGAATAATATTATGTGTGTGCAAGGTTGCTTATACTTTAGGTTCTTCATTGAACTTATCTTTAACTTATTAAAAATCAATTATCTTTGTGGTGTTCTTTCTATACTTCCAGTTCGTGATTCCTTATAATTATAAGGTTGGGGTCTTTTTTTATCCAATAACTTCGTGTCTCTTTTCAAGTAATCATTGTGTGAGGTTCTTTATTGTAATTTGATTTTAGCTTTTTTAAGTTGTTCTTTCTTGCGTGTGGGTTTAAAGGTTCTTACCTTTTAGGTTCATATCGGTTGGTATCAGAGCAAGGCTCTAAAATAATGTTTTATCGATCTATCTATTTATCTTTAAATTTCCATGTTGTTTGTTTGTTGTTCAAAAAGTTTACTACTGAATTAGTATAGTAGATGAAATAAAAGGTTGAAATTGCAAGTTGTTTATTTTGCCACAAATTGGGTATATAAAAAAAAAATGAATTTGGGACTTAATAAAAACACTTTAATTCATATTAGATTGTGGTTATTGTTAGTTTGATATTGATTTCGGGTTATTTGAGAAAATTATGAATCAGTGTTTACCAAAATCAATTTGCGTTGTATATTATTTTGTTTATTTGTTGCTGTTATTTTCAGGTCAATATAATCTATTACAGTTTTGGGTTCTAAGAAGTCTTTTTTTGCTTTTGTTTTCTCTTTCATTTGTTTTTATGTTTGTTAACATATTCCTTGTTGTTTTTATTTTTGCTAAATTTTTTTATTGTTGTAGATTTATATCGTAGTCATTTTTGTTTTTCTTGATTGTTTTGAGTCCTAAAATCCATGGTTAATCTTATAAGGTTGTGATTTTGATTGTTTGTGATTAATTACTTAAAGAACTGGAAAGGAGATCACAAAAAAGATGAGCATATTATCCTGAAAAGCTAGAATTAAATGAAACAAGAGTGGAGTGACATCATATTGAGTGTTAACATGTGAGGAAGTGTGTGTGTGTGTGTGTGTGTGTGTGTGTGTGTGTGTATATTGTTATTAACTTGAAATTTTAAATTTCAACAATGTCTTCCAAAGACGCATCATCACCTGCGAAAAAGAGAGGAAACTTGTTTTTTATGCTACGTGTTATACATCAACAATTTGAGAGGATTAAGTGAGATTTGGTAAGGTTTTTAATTGGATGGATAAACAAGATGTTGTGATTACTAGTTTGCGAAAAGAGTCAGTCTGAAGGGGTCCTAATGTCAGAAGGCTAGAAAGACATGTTACTCTACCTTTAGATGACTTTATTAACGAGAATGAAGATTAAGAAGTTGAAGATCTTGATTATGCATCAATCAACCAAGGTGATAGATTTTGACAACTTAGAAACCGAAGAGATTAGGGAATTTGACAAGATGAAAACTTCCGCCATAGTGGTGTAGGAAGTGATTTAGGGTATCATGATGGTTTGGATAGAAACTTAGGAAGTATTAAGATGAAAATTCCAGCATTTCAGGGAAGGAATGATCTATAGGAATATTTAGAGTGTGAGAAAAAAGGTTGATTTGATCTTTGATTGTCACCACTACTCGAAAAAAAAAGGGCAAAACTTCTTGTTATTAAATTTATTGATTATGCTATAATATGGTGTGATCAACTTATTTTGAGTATGAGAAGAAATGATAAGAGGCTTATTGACACTTGAGATGAGATGAAGGCAATCATGAGAAAGAGATTTGTTTTGGGATATTATTATCGGGATTTATATACGAGGTTGTAAAGTTTGGCTCAAGGGCTAAAAGTGTAGAAGATTATCATGAAAAGATGAAAGTCGCTATGATTTGGGAAAATATAGTGGAGGATAGAGAAGCTATCATGATTAGGTTTATGAATGGGTTGAATACAACATAGTAAACTTACAGGAGTTATAGCACTATATAGAGTTAAAAGACATGATGAATATGGTTCTTACCCTCTGGGTTCATATCAAAATTGAGACCTTTTCTCTCAACCAAATCTAAAGAAAAATCACTAAAAATAAGAATATTTTCCATTGGTAACATAGCCATTAAATGCCTTTTATCTACAATAGAGGACTTATTTTGTAGGTTTATCAAAAGATCCAAACCCTTTCTTATAAGTCTAGATCATAAGGTCAATGATATCACCTTTTCATGTGGTTCAACCTAGTTCTGATCTCTTATTAGGCTCTCATAAATATTAGGCTTAAACTTACTAGGAAGATACTAATTAGCCCAACAACTCCTTAGGAGGCCCAAAACACCTTGTCTTTGTCAGCGACGCTGTTTGTGGCCATAAAAAAAAAGTCATTTTGTTTCTTTTTTTTTTTTACATAGTTTTTGTTCATATCATAACTGATAACCATGACACTCCTAGATTTGGTAAAATTATAGATTTTCTAAACTGCCATCAAAATGCTCAAATAAGGCCAACCCAAGTTAGATCTAGTTAGTGACAATTTATGACCTTTTAGTAGAGGAGAGAAGATAATCCTTTTTTATTTATTTCCTCATTTGACTTTTCCATACACATGTATTTTACCCTAATATTTAGACTACATGACACACATACATACATACATACATACATAAATACTGAACATGAACTGAATATATAAAATGCTTGTAAAGCTTTTATTACTACCATTTATTATCATTTTTATTATAATATATATTCCCATAACACCTTTCTAAATAAGGTACCTTGTAAAGGATTAGGATTTTGCTAGGAAGTACATATAAGCATAACTATGAGATTATTTGAATGGTAGGTGATTAATACTTAAAAGTGCATTTTCATTAAGGTTTTATATGATTATATTGCACTTAAAGTATCATTAAACTCCCTAACTTAAGCATGTTTTATAATAACAAGTCTGATAATATAAGATATCTTTAATTTATGGTAAATGCACATTTTAAATGTAAGCATATCTCACAATTCAAAGGATTGATTGATTTGTTTAACTATTGAAATTGAAAAGACAAAGAGAGGGCTAAGCTTAAAGAAGAGATGCTGGTTCAATTCCGGAACACCATTCGATTATTAGGTCATAATTGGAGTTGTAGATCTTGGATTTATGTCTGATTTATCTGGATGGAAAGCTAAGACATATGCATAAAACATTCATGAAGAGTCTAAGATTCAAAACTGTCGTTTTCAAGTTCAAATCTTAGCAACCAAAGAGAAGTCTGAATCTGTCCTGCAGCCCAGATACTATTTGGTGTTTAACCCATATCTCGAGTTCTAGAAGTCCAAATAAGCTCATTCTTTTTTTTGTTGGAAAGATGAAATAAATTCCCATAAATTTTATAAAGCCTATCTATTCAAATTCTGATGTTAGCAATAACAGTTTGTCCAGCCAATAAGTCAATAGTTAGCCACCAAGTCAATGGTTGACCACCAACTCAATAGTTAGCATCAAATCAATAATTCTAAATTTTAGCCTTTAAAAGGAGACATTTGCCATACATTTAGGCATCTTGATTTTTAGATCAATAACTAGCTCTTGCTTTCTTTCTTTGTATTTTTGTAATGTTCAAGTTTATTTCATGTTATATTTTCATTAATCTCTTGTTTATACTTTTCATTTTCTTTACTATACTTAGTTAACTTATATCATAATTATATTCTTATCTTGTTTATATATGTTTCTCTTCTTCATTATGTTTAGCTAAGTTTATTTTATCAAGGTGAAAAGGTTACACTAATAGTGTTAGAATAAGTATAATATAAACTCAACATGGACTTTAATGTTTATATTCAAAAAAGTTTGTTGTTAACATATTTTATCATTGTTATCTTATTCATTCTTAATACCTTACTTGTTAAATGATTAATATAGATTTGCTTGTTAAATGGTTAATCTAGCAATAACGAAGAAAATAGATGCTTGATTCTTAATCTACGCATGATTACAAATAAAACATTGCCCTTAATTACATGAAAACTTATTTGGTTTGTGATTCGTGTTTGCCCTTACAAAGTCCGAAAGCCTTACAATAAGAAGAGTTTTGTCCCTCTTTCCTGAATACAAGCTCGATTAGAAGTCTTCAATTTAAGAGTGGATATGTGTCTTTGTTAAAAGGAGTTGAATATATTCAGAAGTGAAAAATAAAGGTATATAGAGATTATATATAGGTCTACCCCTTTATTAATAAGGTGTGGCATGCCTTTTTGGTTGTATAATTACCAATTAGACATATGACGAGTCCTTCTCAAAAGTTATGAATTTCTAAAGATTATCAAAAACACCCTAAGGACCTCATAGTATTTTTGGTATTGAATTAGCAATGAATTGGTTAAAAAAATAAAAAATCATTATAAATCCAAAAACATTCTCGATGCACGATATATCATTTTTTAACAGGATAAAGTAAAAAAGACCTAAATGGAACTTTTCTTAACGAATGAAACTCATTGACACTAAAAACGATGAGTCTCAAAGCTAAAAAATAATTATTTGTCAATTTTCTCTCTCATTCATAGTAATCTAGTGACTCTCTTCTTTTTCAAACTCATGGATTAAAATGTGAGCAAAATAAAGTGTTGGACCAAACTATTTAATTTACAAATTAAAGGGACCAAAAGAAGAAATTTGACAAAATCCAATTGGCAAAATGAGGCAAAAAGGCATTGACATAGTTGTTTTTTTTAAAAAGCTTCCTATTTTTTCACTGTTTCAATTTGGATCCTTTCTTTATTTTTCTTGAACAATAAAATTGAATTATTTTTCATTAAATCGAGCAACAACCCGATGACAAGATTACTTTTTAAGATCGAGATAATTACATAACAAGTAGATCAAAATAAACAATCGAGTCCAAATCACAATCAACACAACATTGAATGATCAAATTAAAAAAATAATAATAATGGAAGGCAAAATACAAAGAGAAAATAAGGACCAGAATTGATAATATATTTTTCTTAAAAACAAAAGGCCTATCTTTATTTTAAGAAAAATTGAAACAAATAAATAAATCTCTTTTTTTGGACCGCACACCAACCAACGTCAAATGCATTTAGTATCTTCATTGAACCATAGTTCATATCCTATCCTATCTTGCTTTCAAACATTATAGGCATAACAACTACAATCACAACCCATTTTATCAACCCCTTATTGGAGAATATCTTTTTAATTAAAAAACTTTGTTAAATCACCTTATTAACATTGTTTTTTTTTTTTCCCCTTCATATGTAGGATATGTATTCAAATTCAATTGGTTGGGCTCATGGTTGTCAAACTCGCGAGTTGACTTGTAAAATCGTATGATTTTACGAGTCAACACAGATATACAGTGTAAAATCGGGTAGAAAACTCGAAAACTAGGAAACTCGGTCAAACTCGGTGAACTCAGTAAACTCGGATCGAGTTTATCGAGTTTGAAAAAATTAACAAAAACTATTGACTCTTCTCAGTCCTCTCCTCTCCATCCTGTTTGTCTCACAAAAATTCCCCTTTCTCCTTTCCCCAAATCTCACATTCTTTGATTCTTAAATCTCAACCCTAACAGAAGCAGACTAACACTAGCAAGTAGCAACGCCTTCCACATCAAGTTGTGCTGTAATTTGTATCTGCAAAACTTCAAGCCGTAAAGTGAAACTAAAACAGTAGCATTGTAAGAAAGCAATAGCTTAAAATCCAATAATAAGTAAAACATTAAGGAGATTAAAGAATGCCACCTAAAATCCTCTCCATGCGCAACCTTACAATTTTTTTTCCATCAACAAAACCAAAAATAAGAACCACAGCAAAAACCCACAAGCATGTCCTCATATTTCCAGCCCCTAACCCAAGATTTCGACTAAAAACCGAAGTGGGGCTTCAGGGTGAGTCCAAAATGAGAAGTAAAAGGCAATATTTATGAAGAGCCTATAGTTGGTATGTCATATTGAGGAGTAGTTGAGGAGTTTACTTAGAGCGTGGGTTATGGGTCTATATACAAAAATAAAAGGGGGTCGTTTTTTCAGGTAGAGATTTAAAGGGAAAGAAGCAAAGAATTTACTTGAAGAAACAGAGAAAGACAACATTTTTAACATGGAAATGCAGCGAACAACATGTACAAATCTTAATATATGTGTGGGTTAAGCGAAAACTTTGTTTGCTTTGCCGGTTTGATGACAGGTCTAAGGGTGTCTAACTCGCGAGTTGACTCAATATTGTTGTTTCAATATTGCCTGCTTTTTTTTTCTACAACACCAACACAAAACACCCTGTCAGAATTAATATAACACCATATAGATGAATTCTTAGGATCAGACAATATTGGTCTTGGTATTAACAGTAACACTAATGTTTATAATATTAGTGTTGGTACTAGTAGTAACACTCTTGATGATACTAATATTGATGAATGTCTAAGAAACAATGAGGAAGATGAAGGCAATGATGCAAGTTTTAGTTTACATGACACATCAGCAGATTGTTTGTTTTAAGTTTGTTAATTGTTAGTTAATGAAAAGTTACTTAAATTATGTATGAATTTTTTTTTGAACCATGTATTTAAAGATGCTTGAACTATGTATGAATTTTTATTTGAACCATGTATTTTAAGATGCTTGAACTTTTTACGAAAAAAAATTTTCCTTACGATTTTACGATATGTTTTTACGATCCAAGCTTATTTTGTATTTTTCGTGCCGTGTTAAAAATACATTTTTGACAACCTTGGTTGGGTTTATTTCTAGAATTAGTTTGGAATTTTCTTAATATGCACATATCCGTTAATCAGCCCAAGTAATTGGATCCCGAGGAGGCCTAATATAGGTCGTGAATTCGTGATTTGCTTTGACTCGTTAATTAGGAACCAAAAACTATATGACACATATGTGAAACCTTTTTTTGGTTTAAAATTTACTTCTAGTGTTTAATTTTTATATAGATAATGAGATTTGAATTTATAATCGTATGAATCTTAAAGTTATAATATAATATTAAAGAATGATTTTAATTTAAAAATTTAAGTATTATAATGAATTTTTAAGTACTGTTAAAAAATATATGAATTTTTAAGGATTGTTTTTTAAAAAATATTATAATGACAAATATATATGAAATTTATAACTACTGAAACAATCCATATAAAAATTAATAAATAAAAAGTTTAATATTACACGAGTGAAGCACATGGCAAGAAGAAAAAATCAATATGTTTGACTTAAAAAGAAGTTATATAACAATATGTTCAGCTTTAATTTACTTTTTTTTGTATTTTTCTCAAAATGTATTAAAATACATGTAATTTTATTGTTAATGACATTCAATTGGGTTTTAAACTTTTTAAAAAATTCCATTGTCTTAGGATTAGTTTTAACATTTTGGTACCTATTTTTTTATTAATATTATTGACTTTTTATTAACAATGAATTAAATTGGAAGTTTAATGCTTTTTTTCCCCTTTTTCGTAGAAGTCTCAATACATTTTTATTTCTTTTTTCTAAATCTAATTATTATCGGTTATTGTATTCATTAAATTATTAATTAATGGCTAAAATAAATTTTTTAAGAATATCAATTTTCATTAGATTTAATGATGATGAATCAAATAAAAAAAAAGATGATTGAATCTAATTCGGTCAAACCTTCAGAACTTGTAACACAAATCATAAGGTTGGATCGTTGCATTAAAGACAAATCCAAAAAAATAACAATATAAAATTCTCAACCAACCAAAATAATTAGAGATAAACTTGAAAAAACAAAATAAAAAAATTGATAAGAAAGATAAAAAATATAGATTTTAAAAGAATAAGAATCAAATTTGACACAAAAAATGAAATCATAAGGATTAATTTGCAAAACAATTTCAATGAAGAAAAGGATAAGAAAAACAAAAAATAACAATCAAAGAATAAATACTAAATTTAATATAAAAATCATATGTCAATAGATGAAATTGAAAAAAAAATCAATAAAGGATTCAAGACCAAATACATTACAATTAAAAGAATAAGAACCAAATCTGATATAAAAATCAAATGTCAATGATGAAATTGAAAAACAAAACTAACTCAATAAATGATTTAAAATCAAATACATTGCAATAAAAAGAATGAGGATCTAATTTGACTCAACAAACAAATAAAATATCCATATTTCTTTGTTTTTTTTTTTTTGCAAAGATCAACATGTTTTTTTAGGAGGGGAGAGAGGAAAAAGAGACGGAAGATAAAACGTGTGGCCGGATCTCAACCAACGGTCTTTTGACTGCACACACCTCACCACCGTGATTAAGGCGGTAAGACGCATCAAACGCCACCCGAAAAAGCGGAAATCATATCTGTTTTGGCACCACCCGCGCCACCCTAAAAGGGCGGGCGACGTCTACTTGTTGGAGTGTGTTAGGCACGCACCAACCACTTTTTAATTTAAATAATATTTTATATGTATAAAGAACGCAATTACCCTTCACCTCATATAAGAATAACGAAAAAATCATAGCAAAAAACTAAAGCACCCTTGCATCCGAAGCTAAAAAAATATTATTTTTAGAGCTATTTAAGTAATTATCCTGAATAAAAAATTAAAAAGCCCGAAAAGCCTCTTTACCTAAGGGAAACATTTTTTTTAAGTTAAGTTAGTAATTATACTATGTATCAAAGAGGTAAAAATACCGTATAACCCACTCTTTTCTTTTAATAACTAATGTATCCCAAAAAAATACCTTCCTATCCCTATAACTAAACTAAGTGAGCTTACCGTTTAAAAATAAAAAAAAAAAGTAATCTTACACAGTGAAAGTGAAATCATGAGTTCTTTTAACTTTCGTTATAATATAAATATAAATATAATAATTGTGTGTTTTTTTTCTTTTTCGTTTCAGCGTTGGAATCACAAATCTTCTCTTAAATACAAGGCCCAAGACTTTGAAGAAGAAAACCCATTGTTTTGGAGCCCTATGTGGAAGGCCCAACACTATGAAGCTGGATCTATCAACCCATTTCTCGCCCATCGGGCTCCATTTATTTTTATTTTTTATTTTTATGAAATTCATGAGCTACAATTGATTAATCTTCCTGGTGGCTTACAGAGTGCTGCTACACTACACTACAGGTTACAAAATTAATTATTATTTCGTGATATGAATAATTTCTCTGGAAAAAGAAAAAAAAAACACTTAGCAACGCGAGGGAAATGTCAGAAAAGGGCTAGTATTAATTATAGTTAATAGTCTGAATTTTTAGAATTAAAAAACTAATAAATTGAGGAAGACCAACGTGGCTAAGGTACTATTTAATCTGTCCTCACACTACAAGGTTTAATTAGTTAATTTTGATAAACTACAGGTCCTGATCCGTAATTCACTCACCGAAGCAGGGATATATCATAGAGGGAAAGTCCTTCATTTTATGCCCTAATTAGGGGAGGGGTTTGGTTATGAAGGGCTGGAGGATCGATCTATTGAGTCATGTATGATCTTCAGTTTCTATGCATAGTCTAAAATATTCTTATATATTGTGTTACTTTGAAATTTTATTTTCATTTTTTAAAAGGAAAACAAATAATATCACTATACATTATAAAATACAACTAAAAAATATATATTTTATATATAATTTTCTTAGATTAATTATCGTTCTTTTTTCAATTACACACAAAATATCGAGATATGATTTTTAATTTTTAATTTACTTTTAAAATCATGATAAGTTTTTTTATTTAATAAACAATACCTTTGAAAAAAAATACATAAAAAAAGAAATTGAGTTTAGATAGAAGAGATACATCCTTACCTAGTTATTTTAAATTACTAAAAAATAATAATTCGGCTAACAACAAATATTTTTTTTAGAATTTAAATAGTTACCTTTTCATATAAATATTTATTTTAATTATAAAAAAATAAATAAAAGTAAATTTAAAAACAACCAGTCAACATGAATATAATTATACAGTTGAAAGGACGTCGTCGAGAGGGAGAGGGGGGATTGAAGGCAGAAATGAGTTCCTACAACATGTGAAGAACTCTCACAGGTCCCAAGTGAGTTCCGAGGAACTGTAGCATGTGTTAGAAACATGGGGAACAAAGGTACGCCTGATTCGTGAAGCCAAAACCCTGTTGCCATTGTTAATCTTAGAAACTCTGTCAATCCTCGCTGTAGAAAGATCTCCTAATCATGATAATAAACCAATGAAGATCTCAATTAATCATGAAATTTCTACTCACCCTCCCATGTGACTCAGATCACACCTTCACTTCACATGCTAATTAATCTTCGTACCGTATATAGGCCAATAATTCTCTTGGATATCTTATTATACACTCTCTCCTGGGTGCTGTTAAGGAAGAAGTGCAAAATCCAGAGCAAAAATTCCCTCTTTTCTCGAAGAAGATGATCATGGGAAGGTTTTAACGTGACTCTACATGCGAAGCCATGTGCCATTACCGCAAATCAAGGCCATTAGCATTTTCATGGTACTCTACTGTGATCACGCGTATAAATAAAACTAGCCCAACATTGTTCTTGGAATAATTTACTTAACAGTTAAGTCAATAATTCCAATTGTATATTCTCTTCTTCTTTAAGATTATTATAAAGTTATCGTACTAAGAGAGAAATTTATGACGAATGCAACAGATTATTCAAGATCTAGTTGAGAAATATTGATGCAAAGGGTGAAGGTCTTAAAGTATTTCGACTGTTAAACTTATCTTTGATGAGCATCGGACGTGGGAGCCGAGATCAACCCGACTTCACCTGCTTCACCTTATTCTAACCATAAAAATTCTAAGATCAAGAACGTAGGAGTGGCAATGGCCATTAATAAATTCAAATATATATCCATTCATATATATTATATCTTAAAACTATAAGAACTCGATTACTTTCAGCACAAGCGCATGCATTTTCCGAATGAGTGTGGATTTCTTGGAATCATTGAGGAGAGAGGTTAAGAACAACGACTTTGCTAACTTCAAGTTATTTTCTATTGATGATCAGTTATACAAGTTAATAATAAATGGAGTGATCTCTCTCTCTATATATTATATTATTCATTGTTAAGAGCCAATCATATAGGGCGCGCGTCTTAGTTGGCGAATACCATGTTGGAATTTCTGACAAAACTGTACACAGTTTATATTCATCCTTGCCTCCCTACTACAGATCACAAGATCTTGTTTTTTTAGGCTTCTTTTTGCCTGGCATATGACGAGCCCTCCCCCCTGGATTGAGCCAAACCGAGTTCACATACGAGCCAAACTCGAATCGGGTTTTCTGGAATAAATTAATAACATCAATACGCTAGCTGGTAGTTAGTCAAGTTTCTTTGCATTTAGTCTATTGACTAAAAATGAATCTTTAATAAATTTTTAATTTGACCCAAACCCATTTGACGTGGTGGTTGAGCATCTCAAAAAATTAATCACGTTTAATGTAGAAGCTTGTTAAATAAAGACCTTTTAAAGAGCAAAATCTAGGATATTGCATTTTTGAAGTAGGCTATCTGCTATAACTAAGCATGTTTTAACCATATAACGAGCCTAAATCTTGACATCTTGTCTCTGGGATATGTGCAATGAACATAATATTATAAGAGATTTCTCCAACTTCAAGCACAAAATACTGCTAATAGCTTGACCAATTTCTCGAAGACCTACATCCATACTAAAACTGCCTTAGCCCTTAAGGCTACAATGTGAGATTTTTTTTAAAAAAAATAAATGTTTTCGGTATCATAAGATGCTTTTGGCACATATGTGTGAGATTTATTTTCTTGTTATTACGCTGATACATGTACAATTAAGGTTAGACGCTACTAGTTGCAAAAGTTCATGATAAATATTTGTCTGTATATATAGTTACAAAGCTCTTGATGTGGAAGATATTGATGATCGATTAAAAACTGTGGTTGAGGCCATATGTGTGTGTATATATATATTATCATTCTCACAAATTTTCGATCCTTCAAAGAGATTCGTTGAGATACGGTTGTAACATATTTCAAACATTCTGTTTGAGAGTATGGTTGTGGTTGTTTTTCAAAGTGTTTTTCATACCAAAATATATCAAAATGATATTTTTTTTATTTTTTTAAAAATAATTTTTTAGATCAGCATATCAAAACAATCCAAAACATAAAAAAAATAATTTTTAACAAAAAAAATTTTAATTTTTTAAAAACACGAGTTGGTCGACATTTCAAAACACTCCCGAACATCTTTCCAAGTGTAAGTGTAGCTGTTTGCTCTTTTCATTTAAGTTGCGTATCCCATGAAGGATGTAATGTTTCTTTAGTCGTCACAAAATCATAGATTTTAGCAAAAAGAATATTAAACTTAATAAAAAAATGAGAGTCAAGATAAATTATGATCCATCTCAAATAAGAGAAATCGATGATTAAGAAGAATTAATAATGGCCTAGCCTACATCCTAACAAAGAAAAGTGGACAAAAAAACCTACTTCTTAAGAATTACGTACTAACATCATTACAATCAACATAAAATATAAAATTAGCCTAACCATAAGTAATAAGGATTAATTAATTAGCCTTACATTTCAGTCGAGTTCCTAGTTGACTCGTTGAATTTTTTATAGACTAATTCATGATCATTATCTAATTACATCAATAATTAAGCTTTTAATTAAGATTAATGTGTTGACTTTGCGGCTTAAATGATATGTCATGTGACCCGCACTGCACTAGCTTGGAGGCAAAGAGTTCATGGTCTGAATTCTTCACTTTGGTGTCAATTTTCGGTGCCTAATTATAAGAATCTTGCTTATCCGTTTCAAACACGGTGGATGTGAGGCCAAAGTCTGATTGATTGAATCCTTAATCAACTTGATTTTATTATTGTTATTTAAGCAATACTCTTCTTAAATTAAATTGAGTTAAAAGGATTTGATGATTAGTTATTGCAATCATTTTGTGTACATTAGCCATAAACTCATAACATATAAAATTGAATTGGTTGAAACCTGAATTGAATAAAAAAACTGATTAGACAATATTGGACATATTTTTTAAATTTTTTTTCAATGTTGTTTTATTGACGGTAAAAAAAGTAGACATGTCATGTGGAACTCTTTGATAATGTTATTAAACTTGGCCAAACAGGTTAAAGTTGAAACTCATGTCCTAATTCCTTACCTAAGTCGAGCATCAAATTAAATCACATAGAAGTTCTCACAACGTAACCTAGTTGATTTGACAAGTAGAAAAACAATCTGATGACTAGTGAAAATAAGATTTATTTTGAAAAAGAATTCTGGACGACATTTTTTTTTAATGTTGTGATTGCGACGATGACATATTACATCGATCCCGATCAACTCGGACTAACTGAATAATTTGCAAGTCAGGTCATTCATGGAGATGACAACAATGAGCTAATTGGGTTGATGTGCTATCTCTTTTCTTTTATTTTCCATTCTTCTCTCCCTATTTGGGTCTTATTTGGGCTCAGGTGCGATGATATTGAAGGCAAAATTGAAGAGTTATCCAATTAGTGACTAAATTACAAAAAAAAAAAAAGCTTAGATCGTGTGAGATAAATTTTGGGACTCAATTAAAGAATTGTTATTACATCAAGGACTAAATTGAACAAATAAAAAAAAAGCTAGCATGTGTAGAGCACGCTTCATCGTGTGAGAGGTGTCATTATATTTGGGGTTGTGTGTGCGACCTCCTTCAGCATACAAAGACAATCTTTCATGTAGCTATTGAAATTGTCTCATCGTTGCTATTTTTCTAAAATGACGTGTGTCTGAGAAGAAATTCCAGTATGGTTATGGTGATCATTTCTTCTTCTTTTTCTTTACTTTTTTTCTCTCTCTCTTATTTCCTTATTTCTCGTGCTTGAAATTTCTTCCCTTTTCCTTCATGGATGGAAAGGGTTTAATTATTTGCTAATTTTCAATTGTAATCTATGTAGTTCTAATTGTATGGAAAACAAAAAACTAGAACAATTTTTTACAAAATTAAGCGACAACCTAACTATGAGGTTTTTTTTATCAACAAAAACCCGTTTATCAAAATAAACTATTAAAACTAATTTTGAATAAAATCAATATGAAAAGATGAAAAAAACATGGAAAAACAATATCATTGTGTAAATTCACAATACCAATGAATAGCCAAAATTCTCTTGTTTGTGACTCTCGAACCTACTGACTCTTAATTGAAATATTATATTTAACAGAATTCATTTCTCTTCACTTTCAATAACGCATTATCTTCACACGCTATGTCATGGAGTAATTTTATATTCCTCAAAAAGTGGAGTAATTAAAAATAATAAACACGTAAATATAGCAAGTTCTGTATTCAAGTGCAACTCAAATATGTGAAAACTTCTTAAGAAAAGTTGAATTTTATGTTCATCATTTTTTTTATGAGATAAATGTTATCGAGGTGTTTTAAGCTTCCATCTCGTTAAAAAAAAAAAATAGATCAGAGTTAAGAAAGAATTTCTTTTATTAAGTTTAGTGTTATTATCTTTTATAGATTTATGATTCTTTTGATATTAAAAATGACTATATTAAAATTCTTAAAATGTTTATTAGATGTTTTCATGTGAAAATATAATAAAATAAATTTTAGATTAAAAAAAACTTGAAACTCGACTTTCATATCACCTATTTATTGGCTAGAATCTAAACTAGTAGATGACACATTGTTTTTTTAATTTTATTTTAATAAAAATGTGTTTTTGTAATGTAAGGTGTGTTGGTCCAATCTCCTAGGCACAAGTGCCTAGCCTCTTTTTGTATTTTTTTTTTTTTTTTGCATTTTGTTTTTTAGATTTTGATTGGAAGTCATCATAAATTGATCATATTCTTAACATGATATTTAAATTGATATTCAATTTTTCCATATTTCTTAAATAATATTTTTTTTTGTGAGAATGTTAACAATTTCTTTTTTAATAATTATATATGTAATATAAAAAAATAAAAATATTCTCATTAAAAACTCAATGAAAATATTTTTTTTTGTTATTTTAAATAGATTTTTGACATGATTTTATCACATTAATTAATTGTTTTCTCCAATCATATATAAAATATTGAGATATTATTTTAATATTTTTTATTAGAACTTTTTATGGAGTTTATGCTAAGTTTTTATTTTAAAAAAATTAAATATAGTTCTTTTGATTAAAAAACACACTTTCGTTAAAATAATAAATAAATTCATTAATAAGGAAACAAAGTTTAGATGGTAGATATATATTTTTCCTACTTTTTTAAAATTATTGAAATCTTTAACAAATTCTTATTTTAATTAACGTTGTATTTTATTTAAGAAACGTGTTGCTAATAAAAAAAATACGTTTTTACTTAATTTAAAAAACATTAATAAGAAAACAAAAATTCTTATAACAAAATGCATTTTTTTATCCAAAATATAATTACTTATCTTTCTTTCAAATATCTATTTCAATTATAAAAGAACTAAATAAAAAGAAATTTAATTATTCCTTCAAGTTTTTGTAAAGGTTGAATTTCTTCCTTGAACCTTTCTTAGTTTTGCATTTTTAGTACCTATAGTTGTAAATTTTATGTTCCGATCCTAAAATTTTATTAAATTTTATTATTTTACATTTTAATCTCTGAGTGTTGACGCAGGAGAAAATAATTTTGGCCAGCCACATACTAGGAAAAGAAAGAAAGAAGGGTTGATCTTGTATCAATGAATTCATCTTTGATATAGTCATGTTGTTAATAAAAAAATACATGTTTTGTCAAAATAAAAAAATACATAAATAAATAATTATGATTTTGACCAAATAAATAATTTTATTCCTTTAAACTCTTTCAAATATTTATTTTAATATATGTTGTATTAAATAAAAAAAATGGATTTGAAAATGATTTCATCGTCTACTCTTACCTCTGTTCCATAATTTATTTGTACATGTATTATTGATGACCAGAAAGAGTCTTTATAGCCTACACTTATAAAATACTTACATTTAAAACTTCCGGTTTTAGTTTTAAACAGAGCAAATAACAGAGATTTTGAGCTGAACAGTCTTGAAACTAGAAAGATTAATTTGGACTAATTAAAGACAGCAGCACATGCCAGGAATATACTCTCACGCCTTAAACTTACAGAAATAGCCTCATATAAATTATTAATCAACACCTGTACGTACCCCTATATATATATATATATATATATATATATATATATATATATATATATATATATATCAATTTAATATAGAATTATTGCATACAAGATATAGCCGCTCCAAATCAAGAAAACTCCTCTCATAATTAAATCATGACTAATTAATGGGAAGTCACCTTAATTGATATAGAACCCCTAAAATCTCAAATTCCCCGTTATCTGTAACAGAAAAGGGGAAGAAGGCAACCAAAGGGAGAGTAGAAATAGGCAGGGGTGTTAAAAAAAAACGATTAATCAAAAGAACTAAATAAAAATTAATTGAAATAACCCAACTAAGATGAAAAATTAATTAAATTGATTTTCAAAACTATAAAATCTAACCGGTTTGGTTTTGATTTTACAATTAAAATTGGTAAACTAAACCAGTCCAACTAAAAAAATCTAATATCTATAAAAATAAAGAGAAGTATAAATTCAGCCTAATTGAACAAGTATCTAAACTTTTAGGAGTCCAATTTATTTTGGTAAAATTAAGAATGGTTAATTTGAAATTTCTCAAGAAAAGAAAATAAAAAAAAAAACTTAAGCCTATATATACCTGTGCTAAATCGGATCTCATACTGCTAAATCTTATCAATTAGGTTATGAAAATTGTTTGAAGAGAGAAATTTAATTTTAGCAATGTTATCTAATTAGGTTTCAATGGATTAGGTTTACTGATTTTATTTTTTAAAAAAAGCAAACTAAACCTAATTGGTTCAGTTTAAACTGGAATTTGATCTGGTTCGATTTATATTTTCTAAAATCAATCTAATTTGATTCAGTTGGTTTTTTAATCTAAACTAAACCGAACTGGGAACACCCCAAAGTAACAAAGTAACAGTAAGGCATAAAATGTGCATGTTAAAAACAATATATATATATATATATATACATATTAAAATGTAAGCAATAACTGATGATCTCTCCAAGATCCAAAGTGTGGCTTCTTGATTTTACCAAATCTCAAGATGGATTCTTTCATTGGTATTAACCTTTGTATTAATTTCCCATAATTTCTCAAGAACCAACCATAAAATGCAATTCTTAAAAAATTAGGGCAAACAAAAAGAACAACTAATTTTCTATTTTCTCCCCAGCCCCTGTTTTTACAACCGGGAAAAAAAAAAAAAAAAAAAAAAACCCCTTCAAATCTCTCTTCATCGCCCGTCATCAAGATCGAAAGAGGTATATTTACCAAAAAGAAAATCCCAGAAAACGATCTCTTGATATTGCCAATATAATTCAAGCATCTATAAAAACCTCCCCACATATAAGTAATCTCACAAATAGTCCTCGGAGGTGAACAAGGAACCAAGTAGATCCTCAAGGTCACTTGACTCAAGCCCGAGTCTCAGCGACTCTATAACTCGTTCAAAAACCAGCACGTGACATGGAATTCTCAGCACTCCTCTCTGCTCGTACCCGTATTCTTGAGCTGACTTGTTCAGAAGCCATATAAAGACCGGGCGGTTCAAGAGCTCAGCACTCACCGTAAACCGCTCCATCTCATCGCCAACATACACCGGTACGTGCCCCTCAGGCACCGGCTTGTCGGCTCCTCGCCTGTGGGCCGACCTCGAGCCGCCTGATCTCCGGCGAGCGGTGGTTGTGGAGGGGGTGGATTGAGAATTCGAGCGTAGAAGGCTATATTGAGAAGAGTCCGCAACCCTGGAGAGGCGGCGAATTAGCTGCTTCATTCTAAAAGGATGGATTCAACAGATTAGCGTAGAGAACGTAAAGACTACGAGAAGATTAATTTGAGAGTTAGATAGTAAAGAGCAAGTGGGTTGTTCTTGCTGACGGTAAGATGTAATATTGAAGGCTTGAAGAACGAAGAGTTATTGAGAGAGAGAAGGGAGAGGGAGAGGCGGAATGGGAGGAGAGTGGGATGTGTATATATATAGAGAGGTAACAGAGGTGGTTTATAATGAATAAAAATAATATTTTTTAAAAATTTTTAAAATTTAGTATTAAAATATTTTAAAATAAAAAATTTAATTGAAAATAATAAAAAATCAAAAGTACTGTAAAGACAGACACCAAATAAAAAAAAATAAAAAAAACAAGGGTAGACATGAAAAGGTGATGAAAGAAGAGAGGGTACAGGTAGGGTACTTGCCAGGTACAATTAGCGAATAACGAAGAAAGATGTTATAATAATATTATTTTTTTTTAGTTTCTGTTTCGTGTGCTTTTCTTAATTTGTTGTTTACTAGAAATGATAGTTTTTTATAGAGGAATTAGTTGGTGGGGTGAGTGAGACGAGAGGCTTTTTGTGTGATGTGATATTCAAATTATGGAAGCTGACTTGTCTCATTGGCTGCTCCCAGTTGGCAGTTGGAGAAGTGCGAAACTTGAAAGATTTCTAGACAAACACTGCTCCGGCATTTTATATATATATATATACACATAAAAGATAAAATCAATTTTAAATTAAACATAAAAATATAAAATGTATTTGATCAATATGTTAAATAAAATTAATCAATCATTAAATATGTCAAAACTAAAAGAATTAATAATAATAAACAAAAACTAAATTGATATATTAGACGACAAATAAAGATACAAAAACCTTATTTTTCAACCTGACTTGCGCTTTAATATCTTTGTTTTATTATGTACTTATATGTTTTTTCTAAACTAAAAATAAACAATTGAATTGAAATACAATAACCTATTGGCATAATTTCTTTGTTTGTTTTTTTTTTAATCTATCTAGCGTCATCATGTGTTATGGTCCATGATCCATTAGATAGGTCGAGTTTTAAATCGAATCATGTAAAATATGGTTTGGCACGTTCCGTTTGATCAAGTGAGTCCAAACACAACCTGATCACCATGTTCAAAACTCAATCTAGCTCAAAAAAAAAAAAAATTAACTAACTCCGTCTAGCCATTTATCTCTTTCATTTCCCTTCCCTTATTTTCTCCATGGTTAGGCTTTCATTAAGCTTAAGTTGGATGAAATTTTGAACCAAACTGAAAAGCTATCAAAGAATCAAAGATCAAATAAAAAAAATAAAGAGTTATAAAAGAATGAAATTCAAGAGTTATAAAAGAATGAAGGGCCAATTTTTTTTTTTAAAATGGATGAATTAAGGACCATATAAAAAAAATTGAAGAGTTATAAAAGAATTAGGAATCAAATAAAAAAAATCTAATGAGGGACTAATTTTTTTTAAAGGAAATGGCTGAATGAGAGACCAAATAAAAAAAAATTAAAGAGTTATAAAAGAATTAGGGACCAAATAAAAAAATCTAATGAGAGACCAAATTTAAAAAATATGGATGATTCGTGCAACACACACGTCAACATGTGAGGAAGACAATCGTGTTTGGGTAGTGCGAGCGACCTTCTCCGAGCTTTGATGTCGGCTTTCCATGGTGTTGCTAAAATCAGATTGGTAGTGACTCTCTCCTATAGCAAAGCGTGTCAAAAAAGCAGTCACAACATGGCTTTGACAACCTTTTTCTTTCCTTCCTTTTCTTTTCTCGTTTCCCTCTCCCGTTCTATTCCCATGCCTATCATGGAAAAAAAAACACTATTGTTGACGTCGATAATAATTGGTGGAAGAGGCCACAATGTTTCTTCTATATAGGATTTTTTTTTAAAAAAAGGATTAATTTATAGGATAAATTCAACTACATAATAGACTAATATAATACAATTTAACATAAAAATTTGATCTCACCAAATAAAAGACATCATAATTCAATTTTGAAAAACATATTCAGATTTAATTTAAGAATAATAATATGAGGATTTAAATTCAAATCTTTTTAACTATTGATTTTACTTTTAACACAACAAAAAAAATAACAAATACAAACAAAAATACCGATTGCTAAATTTTCATCGGTAAATTGCAGTGAAATTCATGCACTGATGATAACTTTTTGTCGGTGTATACCAATGGAAATATGGAATTATTGTAGGAAAATAAGGAATTAAAAAAAAGCTACAATGACATGTTATTTTTACATACAGTATTACCGATGAAATAAATCCGTCGCTAATATTCGTCTATAAATATGTTCATAATATTTAAATTAGGACCTGGCAAACGATCCCCTTGTTCCCCTCCCAAATTTCTTCCTTTTCCTCTATTTTTCTCTGCAAAAAATAACATATCCCCTTATTTTATCACAAACAAAACTCCAATCACCATAAATCCGCCACCCTAATACTCAGTTTGTTAACATCCCTATTTTGGTTCAGTTTGTTTTAAGGACTTCACACATCAAGTCAACAAAACTACCTATTTTTTGTTCGAACTCAATTTTAAAATGTTATTTTTTTTCATATTTTTGTAGTGTATGTAGTTTGTGTTGTTCTAGGATTAAGACAACACAAATACCTAAAAGAGAGGTGAATTAGATATGCAAGGTAAAACAATAAATTTTTAAAAAATTACCTAATAACATGCAATTCTAAACACTTAACCAAATACGGAAGCAATAAACAATATAAATGCAATAATTAAAGAGTGAGAGTTTAGAGAGATTGCACCAATATTTATAGAGGTTCAACAAACTTCCTACTTCTCTCATTGAACTTTCATTCAAGAGTTTCATTGTCACACACCGGTCTTCTTAGCGAGTGAGACCAAACATTTACATGATTTTTTTGTGGGTGCAAGATTATACCCAATTTGTTTGTGGGTTTAAGATCAAACCGTTATCCCTAATCTTTTTACGGGCTAAAGACTAGAATACCTTTCACCAATACTTGTTAAAGGACAAGTATTAAATCACTCACAATTTTATCTCTAAGAGACTTTCACAAGTGTTTAGAGTGTCACTCATACTTTCCACAATATACTTTCTTAGTAGAGTTAATTGGAATAACGATTAATCTCTTTAGAAGGATTTTGTCAATTCACACCTAACCTAGTTTTTTAATGATTACAAGTAAAACAAGGGTGTTATAAGTTGTTTTTTTAGAGGGATTATACTTAGATTTTTTCCTTAAAAAGCTATTTATAGGCTTAGAAAAGAAACTAGCTATTATACGTAGTTTTCTACCCATTGGCAGAATCAGTTAAACTGTTTTATAATTGGTCAGATCATTTTTAAAGAAACCCAAGAGTTTCTAGAATTTTTTCAGAAACAAACTAGCCGTTTTGAGAAAAGGCTAAACTAGTTTAAGAAACGGTCATACCATTTCTCAAAATGGTTGGACCATTTTGGCTACTGCTTTGTCATTTCTAAAACAAAGAGACCGTTTTGGCTATTGTCCAGATTTTGTTCTATTTTTGTGTTTTTAATCTTTTTTTGGTTTTCTTTGGTTTTTTTTTTTGGGTTTGTTTATGTTGTGTTGGTATTATAAGATGTCTTAAATAAGTCTAGTATTGTTTGGCAAAACCCAATTACAAATTCTTGATAAAGCGAAGTTGATAACTATTATGTTTACAAGTTCTTCGTTCTTGAATCAGGGTTATGCATGTGAATGTTCAATCGTAGATGAAGAAGCAAATACAGACGCGACAAGGCTTTTTGATCTTTTAAAAGACTCCAACAAACTATTATGTGATAGGTGCACAAATCACAGTAAATTATTGGTTGTTGCATGTGTGTTCACCATCAAGTTAAATCACAAACTGAGTGAGACCGGTTATGACAAAATTGTCAAATGAGCGAGAAGCATTTTACCTGAAGGGCATAGATTGAAAAAGAACTTCTATGCTACTAAATCCATAATGAAACCCCTTGGCTTAGGATACCAGAAAATTAACATGTGTCCAAACTTTTGTATATTGTATTACCTTGAAAATGAAGATTTAATCGAGTGCCGAATCCGTGGGCATGCTCGTTACAGAATCAGACCGATGGAGTTTTTTTGTATAAACTCATGCAAAATGATGACCATTAGAAAAGGGTGTAGTAGCTTATGGATAGCCGAGTTCAGAAGTTCGTGGAATGTTGAATTTCAACAATTTAATTTGTTAAGTTATTATTTTTTTGAATTAGTTGATTTTTTTTGAATTATTTTTTTAACACTCAGTTATAAGAGAGACACAAGGATGATTCTTTGACCCATTCAAAACTCGATCCAGATTTGTAGTTAAAGACAAGATCATACAAAGTGAACCCGATATAAATTGGGTTTATGGTATCTCATACACTATGACTGAGAAGTTGCGGATGGTCCAAAGTGTTTCAGTCGTTAGATGCTCATAATTGGTTTTAAGCACTTAATCTACAAAGTTCCAAGTGATTTTAAACCAAAAAATTGAAGTTTGGACGACCCATCTTACTGCTTAGACAAAACGACTTAGTGCTGAGATGATCGAAATTCAGCAATTATACATGAAGCTGAAATCACACATGGATGGTACATGTGGTCCACCTTATCGCCTCCTCGGTCCCGACGAAGACCCACCACTTTCTCCTCCTCTTCCTTAAGCACCTCTCTTCTAGATGCATTATATTTAAAGTGATAAATTTTTAAATCTATAATAAATATTTGATTTTTTTTATTTTAATTGCTTTTAATTGTTTTCTATTCTATTTATTAAATCTATTTTCTTAAAAAAAATATTTAAACAACTTACTGATAGAACAAGTCATTTGAAAAATTCCAGAGAGTTGGAAAAGAATTACATGAAATGTCACTAATACTATTTAATCACTGATGTGTTAATTCCATTAATAATATTAAAATAAATCACCGATGAAATTACAAATGGTTTTTTTATGCCATTTTCACCGATTAAAATACCGACAAAATGATGCTGGTAATTTTTTTTTTGTTTTGTGTGCCTTTTCCGTCTATATCTATTGGTTATATTACTGATGGAATGATGGATACAATAAAAATTACTGATGATAAGTTTTTCAATGAATAATAACTATCAATAATTGTGTTGGTAAAAATAATATCGATGAATCACTATTTTGTCGATAAAATGTAAATTTTGACGGTGCAAAATCTAAGAACAAAAGTTAATGAAAACTAGGAAGTCAGATATATAAATAGAATTTCGTTTTTTATTGTTTTTTTTTTATTTTCATTTTAAAAGGTCAATAGAAATAGAAATTGAGCTTACAAATGGTGATTGGAAAAGCTTTCTATGAAACTATATATTTCAACATCTAAAAAAGAAGTTTGTCCATGTTTTTATTTAAAGATCTCCTAAGATATTTGTCAATTTTTCAAATGAATTTTATGAAATGATACAAGTTTTCAATCTTACCATCAATAATTTGGTCAATTACTCTCTTACGAATTGAATGAACTTGTATATTTATCAAGACGTGGATAATTCTAAGAACTTGCAAGATAAAGCAAGAAATAGATGATATTTTTATTAAATTAATTAAATGTTTTTCGTGATTTTGCAATTGACTGATTTTCACAAGAGACATCCTGCAAGCTTTCTGTAACTTAATACAACTTAGACCCATATGTTGTTTATGAAGCTCAAAAAACAAAGATTTTAGTAAATCACATCACCTACAAAATGTACGACCCAAGGCATTCTTGATGATAAATTAATATGTGATTTTGCCATGTTATGATAACTTTCATGCAAAACTTTTATTAAAGAAATATTAAACTTTACTCCACTAATTAACTTGGATAATTAAGAGATGAAGAAAGGTCAGCATGGGCGAGAACTATTAAATAAAAACCTGAATTATCCGAATAATAAATTTTTAAAAATTTATTTAAGATAATTTGGGTAAAACAAAAAAAAATTACCCAATTACCTTAATTATATATATTTTTTATTAATTTATATACTTATTTATTTATAAATTTTTAAAACTAATATGCTTGTAATTTCCTTTTTTAAACCTGATTTCGTATAGTCAATTATTCTATCTAGGATCTAATTTATCTAATTAATTTAAATTTAAAAATAAAAAGAAATGGGGTGAAAGATCTAAAATTTGGATAAAATAGAAACTTCATAACTTAAGATTATTTTAAATCAGAGAAATTAAAAAAAATGGACAATTTAAAGAATTCTCTAAAATAATAATTGTTTTTTACCCAAATTAACCGAGGACTCACTTTTAAAAAGTAAGTGGGAACACAAAAGAGGAGAGAGGAAGTACGAAAGGAAAGTGAGAAAAACGCGGCAGTTACGCAATCGCCTGATGGGTGTCCTGTCCGTAGTTCGTTGCTAGTACAGTTCCGTGACTCTAATCCTTCTCTCCTTTTTCGAGAACGCCTTAACCTTTTTACTCTTCTTTCCTTACGTGTCACATTAGCCCACAAATTGAATTTGCCACTTTCCTTCTCTTCCACACACGCACCTCCCAGTTCGATCAATTTCCAATGTGTGTTGTTTTCTTCACGTTTTAGACTTGAGAGCTGGGTTTGTATAAAAAGAAGTGATTTTCATGTTTCTTTCTTTTGGGTTTAAAGCTGGGGTGGTGGCCATGGAATCTTAAGCAACTTGGGGGTGGATACATCCCACATGAATGAATGATGTCTTTCATATTTGTGCACGGAACCACATGCTTGGCCAACGGTTTTGGTCTCTCTCTTCTTCCTTTTTCCTCTCGTTTTTGTAAAAGGAAGTTAGTTCAGAACATCGTGTGGCATCTGAGGGTTGGTTTCACGAGTTTTACCTTGATGGAAAAAGATAAATATATCAAAATTCACTCAATTGAATTGATGCCTCGAGTATTTGGGTGCATTGGATACGGAATTGGGTTCTCAAAGTTCAACAATTTTCTATTAAAATGAGTGAATTTGAGCAAAATTAGTAATTTTTGTATGAATCAATTAGATTGTAATCGTATCTCATAGGTAGAGATATCAATAAATTTGTAAGGGGTGGAGAATTTGTTTCGTTAATGGAAATGAAAATTAATTTATGATCTCTCATTATGATTTGCAATAGAATATGAGATCAGAGGGAATTTTGAAGGAAAAAATACATGGTTGTTAGTTGAAGATGTTTCAAAATCCAATATATTTAGGGATGATGTTTATTAATGTTTGGATAGTGAGTAATCATACGTTCACGTTAATATTCTCTTCTCGAAAGCTCACAAAGTAGATGGTTGGTGGTAGAAACCCTAATACCTGCAAAATAGTCTATTTTAGTGGGATTTTGGGACCCTCTGAAGATAAAGTCAATGATTTTTAGTAAAGGGTTGTAATAAATAAAAAGAACGAGCTTTAAATTCTAAGAACAAGAGTGTCTGTTCTTGTTTTTGTATGATAAATGCTCTGATAATTAAAGTACGAATGCTTAGAGAATAGAAATTATGAACCATTTACTTGGGTAATTCAGGGGGTATATATAACCCCTAAACCTTGTCATGTTGCTTGAATAGAAGGGTTAAAGTGTCATTTTCTCTTGATAGCATTAATGAAAGATAAATATCTCTTACACATCAAGGATAAATTTTGAACCCTGTTATCTTCTTTTCAAGCCTTTGACATTGCTCCTTCATCTTGCGGCTATCAAACTAAGTCCTATTGTTAGTGATCTAGATTTCAGGAATTTAAAATCTGTAAATGATGTTCTTCCATAAGAAAAAGATGATCTTGTTGGTGGTGATATCTGCCAAAGCTCTAGAACCGGTGTATATACCACAGAATTCTCTATAGGTTTCCTTCAAAACAGAAGTGCTTTCTCTAGGAGATAAGTACTTTAACAAGGGAGCTAAGAAGTTCGACTGAATTGACCATGTCAACCAGAAAACACCCTACTACTCGTCTAATTAGATGAATGACCCCGTTTCTATCTAAGGGCTACTCCCTAGTAAGCAAATAATCTTGAATGAGAGTTCTCTAATCATTTTGTATTAACTAGGGCGACCACTTACCCCCATTCTATACTTGATTTCTCTAAGATTTTAATTCATACCTTCATAGGGAGTTCGACCAAATTGGAGCTTGCCAATTTCAACAAGAGATCTAACATGCAATTCTCTTCCCTTGGAATATGATTAATTGAAATTTCTCTGCCTGTATCTATCCAAGAGACCTGTACTTGGACTTTCTACAAGTACTTCATCAAAGTGGGGTTTCTCATTTTATATGTACCTTGACACTATCCTACTATCAACTAGAAGTCATTGTGGATATAGAGAGGGAAAACCTCCTAAGCTTCTGCCAGGCCCAAACTTGCTAGGAGAGTTTCATACCCTGACATATTATTCATGGCTAAAAATTCAAATAAAATCCCATACTCAAAGACTTGCCTATAAGGACTCATAAGCACTACCTCAACACCACTTCCTTCTAAATTGGAAGATCTATTGATATATAATTATCAAGGAGAGATTAATTGTATGGATTCTGATGAAATTTCAACTTCACCCGACAGGATCAACTACTCAGCCATTAGCATAGGTTTGTCCTAGATGTCATTCTCAAAAGAAATTTTTGCTATGAAGTCTACTAAAGCTTACCTTTTAATAATTGGTATTGGTTGGTATAGGTGTCCATATTCTCTTAACTCAAATACCCATTTCACTAGATCTAAGCGCTCACTAGAGCTAAGGCCATCCTTTTCACTTTTAAATATTTATCTCAGCATCTGGAGAGTTTGATTGTAATAGTAGACTGAGCATTGTACACCGTTTTCTTTCCTAACTAATACTACACTAACTACTTGATTAGAAACCCTAAGATAGAGAAACAAACTCTTATTTTCCTTTTGTTGTGACAAGATTTTAGGAGATAAGAGATAAGTTTTGAGCTCTTTAAAAGCTTTTACCATTCCAGTATCCACTAAAGTTTGTGATATTCTTCAAAGTCTTGAAGAATGGTAATTCGCATCCCCCTACTCCACTTATCAAAGCCTTTGAAGCTATTGGCTCAATCAATTACTCCACCTTAAGCATTTCTTTATTAAACCTCTTCAAATATGCCTTGGTGGATCCCTCTCCTGATTGAGTAACACCAAAGATTTCTATAGATCTTCATTTGAAGGGTATATTAGTGTTAAACCGTGAAACAAGTTTAAAACAAATGTAATTAAAACTCATGATAAAGCCTAGCTTCAGGTTGTTATATTAGGCTCATGCTGACACGTGAAAGTTGTAGGGAACATCTTATACATAACATCACTATTTTGGATGACTAACACTCCAAGTTGATATGTATATTTTGGACATGTTCTCGTGGATCTATCAGACCATCGTTGTTGTCCAAAGTCATCTTCAGGGATATATACTACTTAAGGATAAAGGTGTTCAAGGCTTGTCTAGATAAAGGTGATCACTTTATCTCATGAGGTTTGCAGATCTCATCTTATATGTATTTACCAGCCAAACTTCTCTTAGATTGTTGTCCAATAGGCTTTGAAGGGTTGGAGAATTCTAGCGTGGAACGACATGATTGATGGTTAACTTCTATCTTATAGTGGTTAGAAGGATCATGTATAAAGTGACCACTTATGGGTAGAGCTTCATGTTGATGAGAACAACCTCTAGAAGGACTAGGAGATCACTAGGGTGGAAAGCTCTTCAAGCATTTTGCTTAGCCTCCTCTGGATAATAATATTATCTTTTAACTGAGGGGATAGCTTATGATTGACAAGCTATGACTAAGAGTGTTACATAATAAGCCAAAACTATCTGGTGTGGTAAGGTCTGAAATTGCTCTTGGGTTGCCAACACGACTCGAGTAAGGGCTTGCACTTGGTTGATGGGTTGTTGAAACTCTAATGGAGTAGATGTGCCAGCAACTACAGGGAGGTCCATAACACATCCCATCTTAAAGGTATCTTGATTGTCTACCATTGATAGTGATTTGAAATGTTAAAAACCAGCTTTGGAAGAACAATTGATGTTTTTTTTATCAGGTTCTCATAGATGGTGTTAATTGATAATGTTCCAAAATCCAATATGTTCAGAGATGGGGTTTTTGAGTGTTTGGACAGTGGGTAATTATACATTCATGTCAATATTCCCTTCTCGAGAGTTTATAGAGTAGATGGTTGGTGGTAGAAGGTCTAAGACCAGCACAACAATCCCTTTTGGTGGGGTTTAGGGACCCTCCAATGATAAAGTTAGTGACTTTTTGTAAGGGATTGTAATAAAGGAAATAACAAATTTTAAATTCTAAGAACAAAAGTGTTTGTTCTTATTTTTGTATGATAAATGCTTTGAGAATTAAAATACAAATTCTTAGAGAATAAAAATTATAAACCCTTTACCCAGGTGATTCAGGGGGTATATATAACCCTTGAACCTTGTCATGTTGCTTGAATGAAAGGGTTGAAGTGTCATTTTCTCATGATAGTATTAATGAGGGATAAATATCTTTTACACAATATTAATGTTGATGGAAATATGGTAGGCCCTTAGAAGACTTTTATACACTTGGTGGTGTAGATAGATGATTATTCTTAACATTAAAATTTTAAGTTAAAAGTTAAGAATAAACAAGCAAATCCTTGTGATCCAACATGGGGCCCATAATGGTCTCAGGCCCATACCCACTTTAATTTGGCACGATGTCAAGCTCACAGGTGAAGGGTCTGGTAATTTATCAGACTCATGCTTATTTGGACTCAATGCGTAACTAATCTAGAGATGTTGGATATGGCAGCTCGCTAGACTCATATTTGTTTGAGCTCAGCACATAGTTGAACCAATGAAGGTTAGGTTCGGTAGTTCGTCAAACCCGTGTCTTTTTAGGCTCAGCGTATAACTATACCCAGAGATATTGGGTCTGACAACTCACCAGACTTATGTATGTTAGGGCTCATCGCGTAGTTGAACCCTGAGATGTTAGGTCTAACATCTTGTCAGATCCACGTGTGTTTGGGCTCATTGCATAGCTAAACCCACGAGTGGTGAGTATGGAAGCTCGAGCAAAACAACATCTATTTAGGCTCTACACGTAGTTGATCCCAAGGGTGTTGGGTCGGCAGCTTGCCTTACCCACGTCTGTGTAGGTTTTGCGCGTAGCTGAACCCAAGGATGTTAGGTCTTGTTGCTTGCCAAACCAATGTCTCTTTGGTTTTTGGGCTCAGATCATAGCTGAAATTAAGTATTATGAGAGTTAAGAATTATTAAGTACTGCTTACATGTGTTCTGAACCACGTGGAAATTGCTCATCCTGTATTTGAAAAATTTAAGATTCAATCAGATGTTAATTTTAAGATAGTAAAAATTAACGATGTTGTCTACGAGAAATTATTCAATCTATTAGTTTATGTTAGTGTAAGAGAAAAATTATTTAAAAACAGCATGTTAATATTATACATACCAAATAAAAGGCCTCAATTCATCATAGTTAAATAACATATAATTATGTGCATGTCTAAATTTGATTTTTATCAAGTATCTTTCTCTCACTATTTTTTTTATAAAGGTCATTCAAGATGGGAAAATATTGACAAATTCCTACTCGAAAGCACTTTCCCATCATTATCATGTCTTAAAACGCAGTTGATTCATGTTCTCAAGTGAGGCTCAAAATAATATAGTAAATATTGAGATCTCTTCAGTAATATAAGTCTCGCATATTGAAGCCTCAACATGTGTCGTGTTTTTAAATTTTTTTCTTAAGGTTGAACAAGTATTTGCTTGGAATTAAATGAATGCCTTAAATTAAAAAAAATAAAGATAATAGAAATTTAATTAGGATGCATGTGTAATCCCTAACCTCTTAAATGGATACACTTATCTGTATTGGACAAGGCCTTTAAACTTTTCCTCAAACTATAAATATAAAGGTTGATATTCAATTGAGTCGAAGAAGGATGGAAGGAATATCATCTAAAGTATGTAGATTGTCTTAACGATATTCGTTTCAAACTTCTACATATATTGGGTATGAAACTTGTTGAAGTATTTATCTCTAAAACAATTGACTGATCTTTGTGAATGCCATATTCCTTTTGGTAATAAATCTCAGTAAACAAGTGGAATGAGTGTTTGTATAAACACATGACAATCATGACTCTTCATTCCATACAATCTGTCATTCTTCAAATTCACCAATCTAGATATGTTTGAATCATATCAATCAGGGAAACACATACTCTTAAGCCATTAGTAAATAAGTAACTGTGTATTCTTATCTAAGGCGAAGCTGACTTTGCTTTACCACCCGTGATCCATCATAAGCCAACTTTATATTCTTAAAGTGACAAAAAAAAGGGTATATCTATTATAGAATTTATATTATCACTTGTCTTCCCTTTCACATCCATCATCGTGTTAAAAATGTTTTCAAACATATTTGTTTTAATATGCATTACATCCAAATTATGACAGAGGAAATTAGTCTTCCAATAAGAAAGCTCCTAAAAAATACTTTGTTTTACCTAATTATGGGTCCCATCTAAACTAGAAAAAATTTGATTACGGATTGAAAATCAAACACAATGCCTTCGTACTGTGATACCACATCATACAATTTTTCACCTGACAGTACTGGTGCTACAACATCCCTTTCAACTCTATCTACAAAAAAATCCCTTTTGCTTTTTCTGTACTTATGATTGGTTGGTAAGAACCTCTCTTGGCAATAAAAAAAGATGTTTTACCACTATTTATGAAGGTAAAGGCTTTATTATTCTCCATATAGTATGGACATGTTAATTTTTTCATGCGTTCTCCTATAAGAAACTAATTCATACGTAGAAAAATCATTGGTAGTCCACATCAAAGTTGTCTTCATTTAATAATTTTTTTTAAGACATTATACATTAAAATCCCGAATGACCACAATTGATTCAACTCATCATTAAATGATCAAAGACAAACATCTATATTTCTACCTAGACTATTAGGACCAAGTATGACTGTATATAAGAACATGAGTGTCACTAACCAACAAGAATATGGTGCAACAAATGACCCAATTGGATTGAATCCATCTGTATATAACCTAACATGTATGTTTTGTGGTTTTATTGAAAACTAAGAATGCACCTTATTAAACTCCTTCTAAGCTTCACCATTGAAAGGGTGTATCAGGACTCCATCCACCGCATCATGTGAATGATACCATGTCATATACTCAAGTCTTTAGAGGCATGAATAAGTTTTGCAGTCTAGTAGCGATTAGAAAGTATCTCAGTTTTCTATATACAACAAGAGTTCTTTCTTTACTAGTTCTGGGTTTATACCAAGCATGCCTAAAAGTTCTATAATTGGTCAAATCTATATTTTTAGGTAGTACAACATGTAGAAGTTTGGACACATGTTAAGTTTTTGGTATCCTAGGCTAAGGAGTTTCATCAAAGATTTAACAACATAAAATTTCTCTTTCAACCTATTCCCTTAAGATAAAATGCTTCTCGCCTATTCAATAATTTTGTCATCACTAACCTCACTTAGCCTATGATTTAACTTGATGGTGAACACTTGTACAAAGACTGATAATTTACTATAATTTGTGTACCCATCTTATATTGCTTTGTCAAATTATTTCAAAAGTTAAAAGAACCTAGTTGTGTCTATATTTGGTTCTTCATCTACAATTGAACATTTACCTGTATAACCCTGATTCATTATCATTGCATCTATAACCATACTTCTACAATGATTATTATTATCATCTACAACTCCATACACATTGCTAAGATTAGATGTGGAACCAACCATCATTTCTATCAAGGTCTTGTAAGGAACATAAAGTTCTCCAAGTGCAAACCAACACAAATATTTTTCCATGAACCTTTTTTTATAGAAGATGTATCATAACAATAACTGGATCGAAAAACATTTATTTTTACACCTCTTAAATGTACATCTAATATCATCTCCACTAATATATTTCGGATTAGATAGTGTGTAACTAATAAAATCCTCAACCCCATTAAATAATCCATCATGTGCAATCCTTTGGGTGAAACTTAATACATCTAAAAACAATCATCCATTACTTATATCAAACTTATATAGAATATTGATGATAACATTTATTAATTAATTATGTGAACTAAATAAATTAGTTAACACTGGTTTACTCAAACTTATTTAATCTATTTTAATAGTACCCTCTAATGATTATCGATTTTCTCCAAAAAAATTCAAATTCCTCCAAATTTACCTAAATTTTCAACTTAACAATAAAATTGATAAAATATGAAAAGTACCCGTTAAATAACCTATTATTTATTTAATTATAAAACACCTAAGTTACAAAATAAAACTCAATTTCATTAAATAACAAACAAATATAATTTTTTAAAATCTCAAATAAACTGTAACATGTACAAATCATACATTTATTTAAAAAATTTCTATAAGAAAAAGCTATAAAACAAGTAAACACACAAACAAACTACATAAAAATACCAAGAAATTAAAATAAAGAATGGGTTACAATAAAAAAATGGATATGTTTGTATACTTGATATGGCAAATCTTCAAAAACAAAATTGAACCAGAATATGGATATTGACAAACTAAGTGTTGAGGTGGCTGAATTTGTGATGATAGGAGCTTGATTTGTAACAAAATAAGGGGGTGTTGTTTTCTCCAGAAAAGGAAAAAAGAAGAAGAAGAAGAAATGAGAGAGGGGAAGAGAGGATCTAACATATTATAACTTAAATATTACCAATAGATATACCGACAAATATTAGCAACGGTTATATTTTATTCGGTAATTTTATCTGTAATATTGACACGTCACATTTTCAATGGAAATAACGAGAGAATACCCGTTCATTTTTTCCATTCCTTGTTTTCCACTTGTAATTCTCTCAATATTCATCGATGAAAACAACGACGTTATGTTTCGCCGGTAAATGTCACCGTAATTTATCAAAAATATTTTTTTTGTCAATATTTCTTTTTATATTTGAGAATTTTCTAGTAGTAATTTAGGGCATATTTTATCATTAATGTGGGCAAGGGTAGATTTTCCAACTCAACCTTGGCAGGTTAGCTTGTACTAGTATAATTGGAATTTTTTTTTTTTTTTAGCAAATGTTTAATTAATGTGACATGATTTGTCTGGTATCCAAGCATTGAATTTGTGTAAGAATGAGAACACACCATGTAATTCATGGGCATGCAATGTTTCGTATCCTCTCTGTCCTAGTCTATAGATTATATACTGAGAACGTAATATTGTTTGAATTTCATATAAGAATTCCTTAATTAGTCTTTTTGGTCGAACATCACTACCAAGTTGCGGTGGCTTTGACAATTGAGTATTTTCCAGCAAATTAACTCGATAAAAGTCTGCTTCTAATCAACCTTTTGCTTGGCTATATATGCATGTCATGACCTGCTTCTCTGGACTTAGCCAACCCGACTTTCGTACTCCTTCTCGAAGTATTGTTCTTTTATTATTATTATTATTATTATTATTATTATTATTACTAATAAAAAAAAAGTAAACACAAATTAGTTTCTAAAGACAGGAGGAAAAAATAGCTAAGAGAACATGCTTGGGATTAAGGAAATTAACAAGAAGATTCATAGGCTCAAACTTCGGTTTTACTTATGAGCTAGCTGCAATATTTGATAGTTAATTACTTATCACATAATTTTTTCCAGCCAACTTAATTTAACCACGTAATTAAATCTTCTTTCCTCGGGTTAAAAAAATAATGAAATCAATGAAAGGGAGGAAAGATTATAGCTTCCGGCCATTTTAGCATAAAAAAATTGTCAAATAATATTAACGGAAATATTGATAAAATATTTTTTATTGATATTTTATGATACTTTATGATGATAATAAAAACAAAATATCTTTGTAAAAAATATATCGCGTAATAACCGATGGTTTATTTTCTGTCTGAAATTACTAACAGAATAAAAAAAATACAAAAATTTTATCGGTGATTCCGTCAATAAGATGACATGTCATCATTTGTTAAGGAATTTACCAACAATATTTTTCCATAAAAAATTCATTTAGAAAATTTAAAAGTGTTATAACTAACACCAGCCTCATCCTTCCCTTTTTCTTCTTCTTCTTCCTATTTCTCTTTAATTGCAAATCAAAATAGGAGCCCTTCCCCCTTATTTGCCACAAATCTAGGCCTTATCATTACAAATTTGGTCACCCAACACACCGTAGTGTCAATATCATTGTCTTGGTATAGTGTTTTCTAAATATTCCTTACACCAAGTAAGCAAACCTACCCACTTATATTTTAAGTTAATATATTAATATTTTTATTAGTATTTGTAGTGTAGTTTGGTTGTATATTTGTAGCATAGTTTGATTCTTACTAAAGATCAAATTTTCTAAATACAAGATAAACAATTTATCACGTATTTTAAAACAAAAGTATGTTATAATTTGTAACTATAATAAGAATGTAATATCCCACATCGGCAGGTGAGGGAGTGGTAGCTGGCTTTATTAAGAGTGTTGGTTGCCAACTTGTCATACGCATTTTGGGGCGTCAGGCTCAGATGTGGGCTCGCGTCACCATGAACAAAACCGTGAGGGCGGTAAGGCCCAAAGCGGACAATATATGGCAAGTTGGGCCGGGTTATTACATTTGGTATCAGAGCTGACCTCACTGGCTGTCCGGTTGTGCCGATGGGGTCGTTGGGCTCCTTAAGGGGGGTGGATTGTAATATCCCACATCGGCGGGTGAGGGAGTGGTAGCTGGCCTTATTAAGAGTGTTGGTTGCCAACTTGTCATACGTGTTTTGGGGCATCAGGCTCAGATGTGGACTCGCGTCACCATGAACAAAACCATGAGGGCGGTAAGGCCCAAAGCGGACAATATATGGCAAGTTGGGCCAGGTTGTTACATTTGGTATCAGAGCCGACCTCACTGGCTGTCTGGTTGTGCCGATGGGGTCGTTGGGCTCCTTAAGGGGGGTGGATTGTAATATCCCACATCGGCGGTTGAGGGAGTGGTAGCTGGCCTTATTAAGAGTGTTGGTTGCCAACTTGTCATACGCATTTTGGGGCGTCAGGCTCAGATGTGGGCTCGCGTCACCATGAACAAAACCGTGAGGGCGGTAAGGCCCAAAGCGGACAATATATGGCAAGTTGGGCCGGGCTGTTACAAAGAATATATTTACTTAATTTTTTTTTTATCAATTTTTAGTTGTTATCTTTAACCAGGTGTACAATATAGGAGGCAATACTAATGGTTTGAAATTGTTATTTGTGGGTCATGAATGAAAGGTTCAATGTTATAATAGGTACTTTGTCAATAATTATGTATTTAATATAGAAAAGTATGAAGATTGTAGAAATACCTATAATAGTAGGGTTTGTGTTAAGGGATCAACTTTGAATGAGTTTGAAGTTTTTTATTATGACAAGTTAGAAGAAATGATTGAAATGTAATATTATAGGGAATAAAATATAGTCTTTTTATAAAATGCTATTGGTATGATACCAATAGTAGAATTAGGGTAGATCCTTATCATGGTTTGATCAAAATTAATAAAAGAGATAGACTTATCAACATCAACGGTGTTTTTGTATTGGCCAAAAACTACCAACAAGTGTATTACACATACATTTTCTCCCTTAGTTACTTCATTGTTACCATCTTTAACAAATTGAACATGACTTCTAGGTTTGGTTCTTACAAAGGATAACAATCAACTTTGTTACAATCCTTTCTAAATGAAAGAGTGTAACTAGATGAGTTAGTTAATATATATCAATTTGCTCCATCTACCAAGTAAGAAGAAGATTCAAATTTTTATATCGCTGATAAATATTTGTGTTTATGTTGATATTGAAAATGATATTTTGAGCACCAGTAGACATACAAAAGTTGATGAAGATGAAGGGATTAAGCAACTTCAGTTCAAGAAAGAGGTTGATGATGATGATGGATATGAAGATAATGAGGATTCATATTAAACAGTGGATTTGAACTTATTTTAGATGTAAAACATCGTTATGCAATTAAGATATTTATTGTCATTTTATATGCATTATACTTTGTACATTTATTAAGAGTTTGTTATTATGTATGTGGTTTTAATGAGTTGTTGTTGAATAAGTTGTCAATGTAGCTACTGTTTCTATTTAATTAGGTTGGATATAGATTATAACTAAGATCCTTGGGTATAAATTTCGCAATTTCACCGATAAAAATAGAAAATTATGAATTATTAAGTAATTATTTGTGACTTTATTGTTGATTTTACTTACCAATTGACTCACAAATGAACACAAAAATCATCAAAGAATTGTGAATGAATTTAGAGGTTTTTAAAAGATTTAAGAATTCTTTGAAATGATCGATAGATTCATCGATAGTTTTAAAATACTCTATTAGTGATAATGTTGGTGATGTGATGACGTGTTAAATTATCGATGAAAAATTCCGTCAATAAATTTAAACCTAAATATACAAGACAATCCCTAACTTTCCCATATTTCCCCTAAACTTCACACTCTATCCCCCGCTCTCTCTCTCTTTCTTTTATATATATATATATATATATATATATATATATATATATATATGCACTACTTAAGGACTTAAGGATTGTAAAACCCTTTCTTTAGATATATTTGAAATTTTTTGAATAGAAAAATTGAATTCAAAGGTTATATTGTAATATGAAAAAATTTCCTATTTGTTTGTGGATCATGTTAATAAAAACTAAACAACATCTTGGATAAGTTACTTCTTATCTTTTTTATATATTTATATCAATAAATGTCTTTGTTAGTTGGTTATGAATATAATTTTTAATATGAGACCATGAAGAGAGAAGCAAGCTCACCTATGCTAAGGGAACTTATAAAGTTCACCTATGCTACGGGAGCTTATAGGTAATATGCTAGATATGGATGTATGGGGATATATCTTTTACTAATAGAAAAGATAGAATTATGTTGGGAGAATTGTTCTTCATTGTGTTGTTTTTTTTTGTACAATGAAAACTAATTGACTTTAAAATGTTATATGCCTTTATTTCCAAGTAATTCTTATTGGATTTATCTCTCACCTTTCTCATGGATGAAAGAAAACACTAGTAATTTTTTTAAGAAAAAAAAAAGATTATTGAAACATTAATTAGCTTTTTTTTAGAAATATAGATGGTTATTTTTTTTATCAATAGTTGTAATTGACAACAATAATGGGGAAAGTTGTGAGTTTAATAATCGTGATAACAATAATATTGACGATGAGGATGATAATAATGATATTAACGATGACATAGTTGTAGATGCCTATAGTTGAGGCTTAACAGGGGGAAGTTTAATGTGAGTACTTATATAATCTATATTTTTAGTTAATATATATTTGCTTTTAAATTTATAAACTAATTATTTTATTCAAATGATTGCAAGGAAAATTTTGGTGGGATGTTGCAAACTCTAGGGTTGCTAAGCGAGTATGGAAAAATCACAATACAATTAGGTGAGTTTTAATGTGTTAAGTTTATAATTCTTGTTAAAATTGTAATTTTTTAATTGTTATATTTTTTTAGTTTAATGAATTTCTAAAACAGGATGCGTAATTTCTGGTGTAATGCATACACCTATGCTAAGAGAAGAGTCAAGTCATATGACTTTGAGGTGTGGATGAATTTTAGATTTCCTGACGTCACTAAAAGTAATTAGAAGAGATATCTAGAGTTCTTGACATCAGAGGGTTTTAGGAGGCGGTCATGGAGTGAGTTCTTAAACAGAAACAAGGAGACTCGTAGTTTCATTAGCAAGCATACTGACGAGTCATTTCTTTTACTAACCACACAAAGCACCTAGTAAGAGCCTTTTTTATTTTTAAGAATTTCTCTAAAAATGTTAGTTATTATTTGTGATAACGTTTAACTAATAATTTATTTTGCAGATTACATACTTTGGGCGCGAGCCAGGTCTGATGGAGTTATGTAATGAAACACATATACGAAGGGGGGATAGATAGAAAAATGGTGCAATAGTTTATAGATAACCGAACTAAGACATTTATTGTAAGTAAACTTTGAAACCTTTTGTATATTCTTTGGACTAATCCTTTTTGGTCCATATCTTTGACTTTTGTTTTGTGTAGGAACAATATAACGTCAACATGTATGTCAAACATGGAGAGGACCCTTCAACCCATCTAAAACACGATCCAGAGTTGTGGTTGGTGGTTAAAGCAACCGGTGAATCCGATAGGAATCAGGTTCATGATATCTTTATGACTACAACTCAAGATATGAGGTTGAGTTATGGTGTTTAGACCGTAGGCACCATATAATCTGGTCTGAGACAACCATCATTAGTCATTGAAGATTTGGTTGAATAATAAATTAGTGCTCCAAAGGTCAAAATGAAGGCAAAGTATGAAGAATAAAGTAGGAAGCCATGAGAGGAGATGATAACATATTTGTCCTATTGTTATCCTTCCCCTTACCAATCTCCATGAGATTTTCCTTTCCCTTCCCCACCACCTCCATTTGCAGCTTCTTTTTAATGTATATAAATATTTGTAATTGTTTTTTACAGTTAAATTAATAATATTAAATGTGTTCTTCAAATTTTTTTTGTTTAATGTTGTTTAGTGTCAAATTGTTTGACAAAATTTTATAAAAAAGCAAATTATTAAAACATCAATGGTAAAAATGTTGTTGGTGTGTCTATTGATACAATAGACCAATTTTCCTAAAAGAATTACAAAGAGTTATTAATTATTTTGATATAAATCTATGGGTTCACCGACATAATATGGTTGCTAGTGAGTTTTTTACTTATACGTGATACATGACTGATAATTTATTTGATGGTAATTTGTTAGTAATTTACTGACAAATAAACCGATAAAAATTAATTATGACTATTTTTATTATCGATAATAATATTTTATCTACAGTTAGATTTTAAATAATGGATTGATTTTATCGCCTAATAAGACACTAGCGAATGAAACATTTTCCCCGGTAAATCCATCCTTCGATGATATTTGTACTTACAAAAACACATCTTTTACGCATTATTCAATTACTGACATTAGAATCATATTATTCAATTACTTTTAAATCTCCTTTTTCGAACAATTCATTTAATATATAACTCATTATATTACCAGCGAAAAAATTATTTGATATTAAAATGAACGTGAAGATCACATGAAACTCCTCTCTCTCTCTCTCTCTCTCTTTTCTTTGTCTATAGTTAATAATAATATATCCAAAACTTTTTGACTGCCCAACTAATCCATATAATGATTATTAATAAAATTATATTTACATATTTTACAAGAATATTCGATTAAGAGGACAACACCACCACTAATATATATATATATATATATATATATATATATATATATATATATAAAGGCTTTTAGGTTGTGGGTTCACACCATGACACCACAAGTGAAGTGAAGCTAACTGTCAACTGTACTAATTATCAAATAATTTATTCTTTTAATTTATTGTATGAATATTTGTTCATTTTATTACAATATTTATACGAAACATCGTGTGTATGCGTGTTGTTCACATAGAAATCATTAATTAGTGTCAAAGTCTAAGTACCAACACCGCGTACGGTATAGCTGTGTTACTCAATCACATAGGATTGCTCCTACAGCTGTCAAATTGAGTGTTGAAGGGGTCACCACCTGATTTATTAATCTACACCATCCGATCAATGATCAAAATGTGAAGAAAGTACACCCAGCAGAACCCCATAATTTCTAGCTCAACAACTTGGCTTGTGTAAATAAAGTACTCTTTTTGTATTCTTAATGGAATCTCAAAGAGAAGTTTATTATTTTAAAAGAATTATTATTATTATATGGTTAGGTGAAGCATGAAAGCAACTTAAATCTTAATTTCCTTGCAAAACAACGCAACATGATCCTCAAGTCTTAGCATAAACATTTACACATTCCATGTAGAATCTCGTCGCTGTTTCTATAACCTGTTTTTCTGGATTCCATTTTATTAATTATTTATAATAATCTTTCATCAACTAACAGATCCAATTTTTATGGAAACGAGTTTTCCAGTTGAGAGAATTGCAAAATCCCATGCCGACCAATAATTTAAGTTTCATCCCCAAAGGAATTAAGTCGTTCCTTTTTTTATCTTATAAGTGTCCTGAAAGAAATTCATTTACGAAACTGAAGATCCTCCCAATGTACTGCATCTATACTTGAATAGTTTGGTTCTTATTTCTTTTCCCTGTTAGATTTGTTAAAAAGGTCCACTACGGCTGAAATTACACGATACAAAAGAGGTAAAAAGAGAAAAATTACGGTGATCCAAACTCAAATTTTACTTCTTAAAAAAATTACCAAAATATACAACGGTTAAGCTTAATTTGTTTTCGTTCAATATCGGACCTAAAATTACTTTATTGTTCATGAGTACTAAAATTCAAAATATTTAGAAATAAGACTGATGTATTAGATAATTGACTAATCTGTTAGTTTAAGTAATATGATATATTTTTCATAGTCAAGCTATCTAGTGACTTCATACAAAAAGCCTAGAGGGTTGGTAACCAATAGCATGTGATATCTGGTAAGTTAGGTGATCGGTAGCTGTGATAGTAGCAGGTAAGGTCTGGTAAGTCAAGTGACTGGTAGCTGGTACCTGCAAAAGGTCAGTAACACAAAATAATATGTATTGGATCAATATAAAATACCAAGAGACCCGTGTGCTATTCAGGAAAAATTACATGACGAGTGTTGAGCTTGGGCAAGGTGTCCGAGCCTATTAGAGGTGAAATTGGGTCAGAGCGTTGCCTGGACCCAAATTCACTAGGCTTAAGCATAGCAGCCCGAGCACACGAGGGTGCTGGGGTGTATGCCTAGCACTAACTGGGCATACATCATGCATCGGCGTACGTCTATGCACTAGGTGTCCATGCGCCCATACAGAGAGCATAGGCTCAGGCTACTTGCCCGAGCCCATGTTTCTAGTTCGTGGGCTTGGGCTCCTTACTTGAGCTTATGTTTCTTGGGTGTTTTTTGGGCTTTTTTTTCTCTTTAGAGGATTTCTTTGGGTCTATTTTGGGGGATTTTTTTTGTCAATTTTATTTGGATCCATCAGTAACCCCTCAAGTCTTTGTGGTATTAATCCGTAAAGACTTATAAGAATACTCAGTTACCACGATTATTTTGTCAAATTTTCTTCATATGGAAAGAGGGGTTAAAACCCTGGGTAATAAACCAGAGAGCACATATGTAAGATGTGCACCATGCTTAAACAAATTTCTAAGTATATAGAGGGGAACCATGAAGGAACCCATACTTAGAAAATGTTTTAAGAGGGTGAGGTGAGATATAAAAGACTTCATATTAGAAAAACTTTTAAATGGTTAGTGGAAATCCATATAAGGTGAAACCTATACTTCAATTTTTTTTTAAAGAGCTGAGGGGAACCCAAGGATGGTGGCGGAAACTCATGAACAGTGACCCCTGATTATACCATACTTAAAAAAAAAAATTAAATAGTGAAGGGGACAGATTCATGGAAGGTGGTTTTATTGCACTGGGGACAGATTCATGGAAGGTGGTTTTATTGCACTAAAAAAACCAAGTCCATCCCTGGGAGAGTAGTTGCACTAGAGTGTGAGAGGTATAAGACTTTTCTAAATGGCATAAAGCATGAGGCATGAAAGCTCTTAATTTAAAAAAGATCTCATTAAAAATGGGAGGTATGTAGCCTCCTTGATGATGACGTGGGGGCTTGGAAGCCCCTAGAAGGTCTGTAACCTCCTTTGTGATGGTATGAGGGCTTGGAAGCCCTTTATTGAAGATGGTTAATGGTGTGTGAGAGATATGTGACATCTCTAGGATGATATAAGATATAAGATCCCATTACTAGATAGTGATGCTAGTTTGAGACTGCATTGCAGAGGTGAGAGATCCAAGATCAACTCTTGATGAATTGGTGAGAGGCTTCTAGGTGTCATTTGGAGACTGTGAATCCCAGATCAACCCCTAATAAATTGGTGAGAGGCCCTTAGGCATCACCTGGAAAATAGGGGATCTCAGGTCAACCCCTTGCGGATTGGTGATAGACCTTTAGGCATCAACTAGAGAATGTGTTAGTCCGATACTGCATTGGAGAGTGGGGATCTAAGATCAACTCTTGGCAAATTTGTGAGAGACCCTTTGACATCACATGAAAAATGTGTCAGTTCGAAACTACACTAGAGAGTGAGGGATCTGAGATCAACCCCTGGTGAATTTGTGAGAGGCCTTTTGGCATCACCTAGAGAATATGTCAGTTTGAGACTGCACTGGAGAGTGGGGGATCCGAGATCAACCCCTGATAAATTAGTGAGAGGTCCTTTGGCATCACCTAGAGAATGTGTCAGATTAAAAATGCATGGAAAGTATGAGATCCGAGATAAACCCAGGTGATTATATGGCTATTGTTATAGGGAGACCAAGTCAATTCTCTTCAAAGATATTGGCCAGAAGCCCCCACTAGATATATCATGAGGTGATTTGTTGGGATTCAGGGAACCTGAAATGTTCGTTGTGAAACAACAAGGTTGGTAATTGAGGTCTATTTGATAGTAATTGTAGGAGCGTGTCTAGAGTACCAACTATGTGCACGAGTATCACAATGGCGTGAACAACCTCTAAAGGGACTTAACGAATAAAAAGGCAAAATACTCTCTTGGTGGTCATTCTACCAAAGCTCTTATGGGTAGTGCAACGAGCTATGGACGCTGGGATAGGCCGATAGCGATAGTGATGGGGTCATGTGTGTTACCATAGTTGCCAAGACTTGTTGGGGTGACAAGGTCTGATTTTAATCTTGGGTTGCCAACACGGTCTAGGTAAGGAGTTGCATCTGACATATGAGTTGTTGAAGGTCTAGCTGTGTAGAAGTGTTAATGATAACAAATAAATTTGTCTTGTGTCTAAACCAAGAAGTGTTTTGGTTGTGTTCCATGGAATGACATGGAAATTTCAAAAACAAGTTTTAGAAACTGATGGTTTTTTATCAGTTTTCCATGGACGGCGCCAATTGATGAGTCCCAAATTCCAAGATGCTTAGGAATAAGGCTGATATGTTGGATAATTGGCTGATCTCTTAGTTCAAGCAATCTGATTCATTCTCTATAGTTAAGGTATTTAGCAACTTGATAAGAAAATCCAAGAGGGTTGGTAACTGGTAGCAGGTGATGTCTTGTAAGCCAAGTGATCGGTAGCTATGGTAGTAACAAGTGATGCCTGGTAAGCTAGGTAACTAGTAGCTGGTACCTGCAAAATGTCTCTTTTGATGGACGTGAGGACTCTCCAATGGTAAAGTCAGTAACTTTGTAGAGAGAGAACGCGCAATTATATTTTAGAGACATAAACTCTGAAACTATTTATGCTAAAAATATTAAGAATGAAGAGATTGTAAAGCTTTGACTTGAAGGATTCATAGTGTATTTATATCTAAAAAATCTTGTCCTTTTATAGAGAGGAGGGGTTGGAGTGTAATTTTATCTTTGTTATATTTTGAGTTGTATTCTACTCAAAATAATACGATTGGATTAATATAAAATACTAAATGACTTGCACAGGGTCCAAGAAAAATTCTATGGTGAGTGTGGTACACTCGGCGTACGCTCAATGCATTGCAAAGCACCCATGCATTATTCTTGGTGCGTGGGCCCAGGCTCCTTACTCGAGCCCGTGTTCCTTTAGTGTTTTTAGAGTTTTTTTTTTAGAGGATTTTTTTAAGCCTATTTTAGAAGATTTTTTAAAATCATTTTATTTGAATCCGTCATTGTATACTATCTCTCAAGTCCTTGAATCACTTAATTGTTTGAGAATATCCATAAACACACTGTACAATTATAAATGAAACCCCAGTTGAAAAACATTTGACATTAACGTCCTAAACACTTTAAGCAAAATCTCTCCAAAATCTTAAATATAAAGAAACATTAATTAATTTCTTTCAAATCTCTCAATTTAAATTACCTCTCTGTACAAAATAAATCTAAAAATAATAGAAAAATCAAAATAGATGGATGTGAAAATGAGTTTTGAAAATTATTCAAGAAGAAACTTAATATGAATTGAAGTGCAAGCTATTTCGAGCACAATTTTGTCATTAAATAAAAAAAGAAAACCATTATTTACAACCTTAGCTAGTCATGAATTCATTCCTTTAAAATAAGGATATAGTTTCAGAAAACCGAAGGAATACACAAAGAACTCACCCTAAACAGATACCATTGATTAGTGGCATTGGGTCGGTCCATTCGATGATTTTGCTTGTCGGGTGATTAATTAATAGTGTTAGTGAATGAAACTGCCGAAAACAGGAAACTATGAATGATATTTTCTTAATTAGCACTCAAGGGCACCCATTCGATGGGCTTATTAATTAAGAGGGTGTTTGGCTTGGAGGTAGCTTATGTTTTTTTTGAGTAAAAAGCATGTTTTTATAACTTTTAGAGATGTGATGTATGCTTAAAAGATATTGTATCTTTAACAAAAAAACCACCACACCTCTAAACCAAATAACCTCAAAATGATGGTGGATTAAGGGAAAGAACAGAGGGTATAGGGTCCTAAACAAGGGTATGCCTATGAGCCATGAAATTTGTATGTCAGCTCCCTATAATGCCCGTACAGTCAATCGTGCTGCGGGACCAAACGCCACCGACCCACGACCCACCAGCCACCAGCCACCAGCCACCAGCTTCTTTCCATGCTTTTTTTGGCCGTACAGAATGGCAATTCATTAGGAAAAAGCTTGAGAAAATTGAAAGAAAATGCGTGTTGTGTGAACAGACAGATTAGATTTTATTATATGATATGGAGTCCCACTAGTTTATGTCTTTGTGGGCACTATTTTTTTGTACCTATAAGTAGAATAGTTCCCACCTGTTTCGCAGTTACTTTCGACCCTTGTCATTGCAAAATTCAGATCTTAATCCTTAACTTAAAAATTATATATATAAAAAAAGAAATCCAAATTCAACGGTAGAGAGGAAGAACTGAGGATAGAAGGAAGAAACATGTCGGTTTGAATAGATAATTTAATTAATAATTTTAAAAAATAAAAGTTTTTATCCTGTTATTTTTGTTTATCAAAATCAAACCAAATCGAAAATAAATATCTCTAAGTTTTCTATATTTTGGATACATTAAACATGGATAAATTCATTGAATTTAAACTTTAATGACCTCAAATAAAAAAATAAAAAATTATCTTCGTTCCACATTTTCCTAAATGTAACCAAATGCAATAACAGAGTTGATGGCAATATGATTTGTCAGAAGCCTGAAGATTAGCCAATGGAAAGCACTTAGCATGCTGTAATTTTCTCTCGAGAGGGATGAAGTCAGTATTGCTTAAGTATCAATCTCAGAATCCTTGTCAACCTTTCCGCTCGAATATAAAAATTTAGTCAAATAAAAGGGAAAATTTAGTGGTCCAAGTTTGAACGAGTGGAAATAATAATTGCTAAGAAATTAATTTGTTGGTTGTCCAACCGTACAAGTCGACTACGGACACTACGACTTTATTACTATTATTTTTTTTGTCTGAAAATTTATTTACAGGTCAGGGCTCCACAGGTTGGGCAATAGATATGAACAGGAGTGCTCGCCGATGTTAGAGCCCATAAAAACAGTCATGGTTGCCTTCCACGCTGCGCACAGAAATGAGACAGCATGAATAACTTCTCTTTCCCCTTTCCATAAATTCTCTTAATTTTCAAATACTTGCTTTTTCTATTTTAATTTTGAACCATTTTCTTCAAATACATTAATCAATACAACCGAGGTGTAGTTTAACTAGTTAGGTTCTAAGTTTGCTCCTTAGAGATTATCAGTTTGAATTCCACAAACTTTACGGTCATTGGAGACTTACAAGGTCGTTAACTTCAGGGCTCGTGGAATTAGTCAAGGTGTGCAAGCTGGTCCGAACACTCACATTAATAATATTAAAAAAATAGAGTTTCACTACAGTAGTTGTAAGCAATGCATGAGTTGGATTTTCTTTTGAATCAAATGATTTTTGGCCACATTCTGTTTTCTATGATGGACAAGTAATTCTTTTTTTTTTTTTTAATGTTGATAAAACCACTCCATATTGTTATAATAGCATTTCATTTGAGAAATTCATTTAAACTTTTAATAGCATTATATATTGAGTAAAGTGTCAATAACAATGGTCGTTTTCTGAGATATATATATTACAACCATCAAGGAAAAAAAAACCCTTATAGACATAGTAGAATAAATTAAATTTTGGTTTCTTCAAGGCATGAGCATAAGCTCATGTGTACGCATTTCAAGACGAGGCCCTTTCAATATTGAACACAAAATCATCCAAAATAAAGTCTTGGAAGGAGACATAAGTAGATGTTGGTGCTTGAAACGAGACCCTCTTTCCTGGGGAAGGTTTGAACGGGAAGCAACTTGATCTGCATTGAATCTTTTATGTTACTTAATATCAGCTTGCCAAGAAAGGAGTTCATGTGCCACCAACAAGAGGGTAAGGAGTCAAGTAAATGAATGATAATTAAAAATTAAATTAAAGCAACTGAAGTAGGTGTAGGAGGTATTAAAGGTGGCTACATTTTTCTCCTTTGGACTTAAATAGCAAGCAGGGGGAGAATTCAGCAACCATGTGATTGGCTGATTGCTCACTTTGAAATTTCCTTGCAATATTTTGTATTATTTGATTTTATTTAGGTTTGATGGTGACCCAATAAATAAAATATTACCCTTGCAATCTTGGAGGTTTGGTTGGACAGTGAGTAGTTTTGCTTTAGTTTGATTATTATATATATATATATATATGAATGTTCCTTCATGAAAGTACGTAGCCTCATCATTAAAATATGAAATATATTAATTAGATATAAAATATGATAATGAACGTAACAAATAGTAAGTTTGGTTGAATCGGCTGAAATTATCCATAAACCTCACAATTAATAGGGTAATTTAGCTAGAACGTGGGGACCAAACTAATAAAAATAAATTTGGCTAGCTAGAATATGAACTCAATTATTGAAACAATTGCTATTCTCAATTGAGTCAGTCCATGTTAGCACATTACTAAACTTCGCTAGGTCAGAATTTTATATTCTGAAACTAAGAAAAAAACAAAGTCAAACCACAATCTCCAAGAATTGCATATTCACTCAATTGGTTGATGCAAAGAATTCTCTCCTTTTTAGTTCATGTTTTTGCAATATTATACTCTCATTCTTTAATTAGCTTCTAGAACTGGGATCCTAAGCCAAGTTCTTTTATCCTGGATTTTTCAAATTGTATAGCCGGGGTTAGGATTCTTATGCAGTTTTCAAAGGTCTACCAATTATTTCTTGTTTTATAGCTTGCGGTTCTAACGAGCAATTGAACACGAAAAGTCCAAAACCAATACACATCTTACTTGTCGTTTTGAAAACGAAATTGTTGTTAGGTCATGCATGAAAACTACATGAAATCCTTCCTTGTAAGTTACTAGGGAACACCTTTTACATTTTAATTTCTAATTTGTCCTTCTTAGGTGTTGTATACTAACTATGTCAGTGTCTATTTTCATCTTCACTGGGAAATTATTAAACTAGTGCTCTTTAATTTGATCAATGTAGCTATCTAGATTAGTTCATAGTAATCTCAAATCAAATTCTGTTTATGTCTATGGATTTCAGTTTAACACAAGTTTAAACCCGAAAACTGTATAAAAGTACATAACCAAAGTTGTAAAAAAATATTATTCAGTAAAAAGTCCCATAAAATCTAAAAAGATAGACTTAAATACCCTAGACATCCGCAATATCTAGGAAACAACCAATAAAAAAATTAATAAAGCTAAAATTCAAAATAACAAGAAACAAGCCTAAAAATACGGGCTGAAACTTTGAATGCAATTTTAAGGGTCTTCGAAGAAGAATTTGGTGAATATGAGTGAATCATATGTCAACTCAAGTCTAATTTTCTATAAGGAACCCCTTGTAGAATTTAAATCGGACCCAATGATAAAATAAAAGGTTATGTTTCATAAAACTGTTTTTGTTTTTTGATCTGTTTCATAAAATTCTAGACTAATTATTCCAAAACTTTATTTTTCAATCTCTAGTTTAAGAGATGAGAGAAAAAGTCATCGAATTTTAATGGTGGAGCGAGAGAATTATTGTTGACACCAATTCCGACCATAAAAATAATCAATCTTGGTGTCGACGAGTTCCATTTGGTGAGAAGAATCCCACTTAAGTATTTTTTTTACCTTCAAATTGTCTAAAAAACATATATGAGCTCGAAAAGACTTTTACTTTCGAAATTATGTCAGGTTTGTAGATGGCTTTTTAAGGTTATTGATGAGTTTATAAATGTATCTAAGATGTGTTGAAAATAAGTTTTTAGGGCCAAAAATCACTTCTTCTGATTTTCCAGCCATAATTTGGGGAGGAACAAGCAATGCATTACTTATATATTTTTTTGTAAAAAAAATAGTTTTCCTCTTAAAAAAAAAATTAGTCAGCCCAGGCACGCGAGCTTGAGCTATAATGCACACAGGCCTAGGTTTTTTAAAACCCAATAGAGTTGGACCACCTAGGCCAGGCTCACGAGCTTTGGGGCTTTTTTTCCATTTTTTTAAAAGAGAAAAAAAAATATAAAGTTTTTTTTATAAAATATTATTTAATTTAGAGTATGCCTTTTTTTAAAAAAAAAATCTTGATTTGAAGTGTTTTTAATCCCATAAAATAAAATAAAAATCATTTCATCATTTATTTGTTTGATTTTTGAAGGTTTTTTTTTTACATAAAAAAACCCCTTTTGTTATCAAACTTTAAAAAAATTAGAACTATTTTTATTTCAGTCTCATACATCATTTCTATTATTTTAAGAAAAAGAGATTGGTGTTTGATATAGAAAAGTATAAAAAATAATATTACAAATAAAAAAAATTATTAAATCTAATGGGATCCATTACCCGGTTCAATAGTTTGGCACATTAACCCCAATTATCTCTGGTCTCTTTTTTATCATTTCTTGAATTTAATATTTTTATTTTCAATTCTATCCTTAATGTATTTTGAATAATTTAATTTTATAGAAAATTTTTATTTTTTACGTGATAATATTTTTAATCCTAAATTTACAAGAATTTTTTTAATTAAAGTTAATCCTATATATTCAATTGAAATCGAACAATAAATTTAAAAATAACAATTAAAAATTATTGCAATAACAACTAAAATTCAACACAACTATTATTTAATAAAATCATAAAGAACAAATAATTCAACAAAAATAGAGAAAGAAAAAGAAAAAATAATACAAAAACAAATGTAGGCCTAAGGAATGAAAAATTCTTATCTTAATGGAATGCTTAATTTCAGAGTTGACCTAGGTGTGATAAAAAAAAAACAAAAAAAAATACATTGTTAAAAAAACTTTTAAAAAGAAGAAAATACTTCAAAAAATTTGCCCACGTACCTTTTAATTGTGTCGGGAGAAAGAAAGCTTGATTTCTAGCCTTGATGTTTGAGAGACAGAATGTAATAGTAGATTAGTGAGGAGAGAATTTGAGAAAACTAAGATTTAGCCGAGAGAAAAAAAATTGATGTTTTGATGCTCTCGTTGCATTTTAAGACTATGTTTTATGGACATAATTACTAATGGAATATTAAATATTATTATTTTTAAATAGTCTGTCAGTGATGTCGTTTGTAAAACCCCTCTGAATTTTTTCATTTCGTCTATAATTCTGTCAATAAAATAGTAAATAGTCAACAGTTAGAAATGTATTAATTACCAGCGCGTTAGAGTTCACAGTCCATCGTGATTTCGTTGGGAAACCTGCAAGTTAGTCAGTAAAGGCATTAAGTGCCAGCGCGTTGTAATTCACAGTCTGTCAGAGATTTCGTTGGCAATATGAAAACTTTAATTGTCATCACCGACATATGAAGGGGTACAGTTCCTTTCTCCTCTAGAATATACTGACAGAAACAGATCATCGATATATCTGTGTGTAATTTGTTTCATAAATAGTGCCAAGGAGAACCCTTCGCCTCTAAAATATACTGACAGAAACAGATTGTTGTTATACCCGTGTGTAATAAACAAACTGTCAGTATTTTCATTGGTGTGAAACAATGTCTGATGCTAGATTGTATCTATATTCCTTATCTATCCATCTTGCAAATACTTCTTTGTAGAGAATTTCTTCAATAAATATTACATTATAGTTTATGGCATTACATTTTCATATTTTGATAGTTAGTCGGAATTGTCTTCTTTTTTTCAAATGAATCGTGGTTAGCTCCATCGCAATCTTTTATGTTGATTTCATTGTTATCATCATCTTCATCGACTTGTGCTCGGCTGCTGGAGTTTAGAACAATATTCAACTCCTCAACATCATTATCAAAAAAAATATTCTCGGCAATGCAAAAAATTGAATTTTCTTCTGAGTCAATCGATGGATCAACCCGATATGGATCAAGTAACTCACTAACTTGAAAGACATTATCTCCCACGTTTGATTCATTGTTCTCATCTTGAATAACCTCAACATGACCCATGGGATTGGTTTTCAATACGAATAATCAATCAACTCTTGAACGATCCTTTTTAAAAGAAAGGGTGTATGTATAATAAACTTGGTGGCATTGCTTGATGAAAAAAAGACATCGTTGATGTTGCAGAGTCTAGCTTTTGAATTAATGTTGACCATACCATGATGGAGATCTACTCCGATTCCTTTATTAGTGGTATCATATCAATAACATTTGAATAAAAATATTCTATTCTGCTCGCTATGATATTGCAATTCAATTACCTCTTATAATTTCTCATAATAGTTAACTTCAAACTCATTAGAAGTCGATCTCTTAACATAAACCCCATTATTATATGTCTTTCTACCCGACTCATATTCTTCAGTATGAAACACGTGTCCTTTGACAAAATACTCGTTGTAACTGTTCACATTTCTTTAAGGACCCACACTTAGTAAAGACAATGTAACGCTAGCATTCCCTTCGAATTTATAAACCTGGTATATAAAGTACAACAATGAATAATGGATGAGAAATGTGTAATAAAATTAAGTATCCCGATGGATAATGATAATTAAGCAATACTTACATGTGTTCTGAACCACGTGAAAAATTATTCATTTTGTAATCGAAATATTTGGGATTTGGTCAGCTGTGAGTTTTTAGACAGTAAATATTAATGATATTGCTATGAGGTATTCAATAATGTATGAGTTTTGGATATTACAAGAGAGAAATAGTACATTAATAACAAATTTTACGTAGTATACTTACTGAATAAAAGGTCTCAATTCATCGCAGTTAAATAACACATAATTATGTGCTTGTCTGAATTCTATTTCAAATAAATATCTTCCTTTCATAGCATTTTTTGGTGCGGGTCGTCCAGGATTGGAGAATATTGACAAGTTCCCACTCGAACGCACTTCACCACCATTGTCATACCTTGGAACGCAATTGATTCTTATTCTCAATTAAGGCTTGAAATAGCACAAGATAAATGTATAGATCTCTTCAACAATATAGGCCTCACATATCAAAGCCTCAACATGCTCTTTAGTTTTAACCTTTTTTTAAGGTTGAACAAGTACTTGCATGGAATTAAATAAATATTTTCAATTATAGAAAATAATTAAAATAATTTTTTAATTACATTGCATGTGTAATCTCTAATTTCTTAAATGGAAACAACCATCTATACAAGACTAGGCCTCTAACGTTTACCTCAAATGGTAAATATATAGGTAGATTCTTCATCGAGTCAAAAAATAATGGAGGGAATATCATCGAGTCAAAAAGTTTGTCTTCCCCTTCACATCCATAATCGTGTTGAAAATGTTCTCAAACACGTTCTTTTATATGTGTATGATGTCAAGTTATGGAGGAAGAGATTGGTCTTCCAATAAGAAAGCTCTCAAAAAATACTTTGCTTTACCCAATTATGGGTCAAACCAAAACCAAGAAATTTGTGCTTACTGTATTGGAAACCAAACATACTATCACCGTACTCTAACATCATGTCATACAATTCTTCACCCAAAAGATGCGGTGGTACAACATCCTTTTCAACTTTGCCAACAAAGAAATCCTTTTTGTTCTTTAGGTACTTGTGATTCGTTGGCAAGAACTATCAGTGACAGTAAAAAAAAGACGTTTTACCGTTGTTTGTTAGTGTGAATGCCTTGTTATTTTTCATGTATTATATACATGCTAGTTTTCCATGTGTGCTCCAACTAGAAACCATTCTATAACCTGAAAAATCATTGATAGTCCACATCAAAGTTGCATTCATAAGAAAATTTTGTTTCATCGATACATCATAAGTCAAAGCCCTAGATGCACAGTTATTAAACCCGGACCGGCCTAGCAGGTCGACCATGTAACAGACCCGACTGTACGACTTGATCAATGTTAAAAGATCCCAATATATTCTCTTAGTTTGAGGGTAATTTTTTTTTAATTTACCAAAAAATTCGGCAAAGTTTCGTTTTTTTTAGGACATCCCAAGTTATCGATCACTATCAATTTACTCAATCAACCCATCATCACAAGGTCCCATAAATTCAGACCTTATATATATATATAAGTTCAAAATCAACATAGCCCCATATATAATATCATAAAATTTTAAAGAAAAATGAATACTAGCATGTAAAGAAAGCATTACAACATAAGAAGTGTTCTTAAACATTTCAAAAGGGGTTAATTACAAGATAACTAAAGTACTACATGCTAAACTGAACATTTAAAAATACATCAAGGTTTACACAAAAGCATATTACATAAACGCGTTAATTCCCTTTTGTTTAAGTTAAATATTTACATAAGCTTGACAAAGTAGAGTCCTAAACTAATGATCTCCCAGGATATTTGATGGAAATGTTACATAAATAAACATACCATTATGTTGATAAAAGAAATATATATATATATATGCTTATGTAATGTATCTGAATGAAGTATTAATTTTCTATCGGATCCATAAGAATTCTAACAGACAACTTATATTTTGCTTGTAAATCTTTTAAACCCAATTAACACTCATTTGCACATTCTTAATTTGAATACTCTTATTTACTTGCATGAACCTGGTGACCTTGCAAAGCCTATTCTTGGAATCTATTTCCTGGCAATCATATCACGGATACCATTAGCCGAAGCTAATCTTGTAATCCATTTCCCGGCAATCCTATCACGGATGCACTCCTATCATAGATGCCATTAGCCGAAGCTAATCTTATAATTCATTTCCCGGCACTCCTATCACGGATGCCATTAGCCGAAACTAATCTTATAAATATGCTAGACTTTATTTACATTGAACATGATATTTATTGTAATTACATTCATCAGAGGAATTTTAAATTGTATAAGTGCAAATAAGAGGGAAAAATCACGCACCTGCCCCGCCTGTCTCGTGATCTCCCCTAACAGAAGATCCAATCCTGATTGCTCCTCCTAAATCACAAGGAAGTTTTTGGTTATGATTCCTTCAAGCTGATATTATAGAGAATCCATATTCATTAATTACTCATATGTTACTTTCTATGCATGTTCATTTCTTTATAATAACAAACATACATATATCAGGTATATTTTCAAAGTTAGTATCTCAATGTGCAAGTGTTCGTATGACTCAATTCTTTTATATTCTTACATATAATATTCACGTGAAAGTACTGTTTCTGTCTAACTTTGAACTGTTACTGTCTAGACATTGAACTTTTACTATCCAACAGTTGTTGTCCAACCATTGTTGTTTGAACAGTTACTGTCCAACGATTGATGTCCAACCATTGTTGTTTGAATTGTTGTTGTCCAACCGTTACTATTTGAACTGTTGTTGTCCAACGACTGCTGTTTGAACTGTTGTTGTCCAACCGTTGTTGTTTGAACACTAATAAGATTTTTTTTTAACTATATCTAGAGTTCTAGAACTTCATTTTAAGTGAGATTGATCTCGTTGGAAAGCTAAGACACGAGGCTACAAGTTCTCTGAAGGAAGGAGAACCCAATTCTGCTTTTAAGATTGTCAAAATTGCTCATAACCCATCGGTCCTACTGCCCTACAGAATCAGTCACGACTCAGTCTCGGTTGGTAACCCATAACTGGAGTTCTACATCTCCAAATTGAGCAAGATTAGTTTTCTTGGTTAGCTAACATCCAAGTCTACAATTTCTATGAGGAATCCAATCCTAATTCCCTCATTCTCCTACCTGAAATCTCACCGAAAGTCAAAAGACAAGTCTGTCCAGATTCGTCTCCCCCTCCCCTTCACACAATACTTTCATAAACTACATACCACACACATGAATTAACTTAATTTTAACAATAAGTACTTTTTTCCCCAATTCATGTCTAAGAACCCTATCCTATGATTCAATATCAAAGCATCAATTCATTATCGAATTTGAAATGAATTTTTAAGATCATGTTTAGAACACTTTATCCGGTACGAATTAAGATTTTGATCTTCAACCAGTTGAAGATTTTCAACTCCCTCCTTTCTTTTTTTCTTGTTCAATTTTTGTTAATCCCTTGTTCACAAGTGTTTATCCCATCTATAAACCCTTAATCTTGGATAGGTTCTTGAAATTTTAGTGTTTCTCTCTTGATTTTTCAAGAATGGGTATAAAACTCCCTATTTTCTCTCCTTATGGTTCTTGCAGATTTTTGGTGAGGAGAGAGTATTTATACTCTATGATTTTTCTTATTTGCATTTAGCCTCCACTTTCTTTAAGTGTATTATTTTTTTCAATTAAATCCAACCCTCAACATTACCGGGCTTATTGTAATGTTTTGAATTATTTCACCCGGAAATTATATTCAAAAATTTCTGAATTCCTGTCTTTTATTTAACCATTCTTCACTTTTATTTTTCATGTAGTTAGTTTTCAATTTAAGCAACCTTTATTTATATTTTTTTTTTCTGGGGTTTACAGACCCGGTGGCTGGACCGATCTAGGTTTGTTAAAAGACTAGTCGGTGCAACAACCCAGCAAAACCCGATTGACCCGACAGATTGACTCATAACTCGAGTGAACCTGGACGAGACCCGTTTTTTTTCAAATTTGGTTTTTCTCCTATGCCCCTCTTTTTTTTATTTTTTTTAGTTGGTTATTAACACTTTTTAAAGTTCATTATATAAATATTAGAAAAATATTTTATTTTTTCATATGGGATTTAAGACCCTTTAGTATATATATTCTATGTTCCCAAGAAAACAATTATTTTTTCAATATGAGATTTGAAGCCCTTTCGCATATATACTCTATGTTCACAAGAAAAAAGTTATGTTTTTTCAATATGGGATTTGAAACCTTTTAGTATATATACTCTATGTTTCAAAGAAAAAATTTATTTTTTCAATGTGGGATTTGAAGCCCTTTCGTATATATACTCTATGTTTACAAGAAAAAAGTTATCTTTTTTCAATGTGAGATAAAAAAAATTTGGTTTAAATACTTCAACTTAAAATGATAACATAATATCTTTTCAATGTGGGATTTGAAGCCCTTTAATATATATATACTCTATGTTCACAAGAAATAAGTTATTTTTTAAATGTGGGATTTGAAGCCCTTTAATATATATACTCTGTGTTCACTAGAAAAAAGTTATGTTTTTTCAATGTGGGATAAAAAAAACTTTTTTGATTTAAATACTTCAACTTAAAAGGATAACATGATATCTTTTCAATGTGGGATAAATTTTTTTAAAAAATATTCTTTTAAACTTCATTATTTATGTCGCGGGGTGTGAGTTGGCGCGACATCGTCTGGCGATAGAGGAGGCTCTTGTCGTGCCTCCTGTGTAAGGTGTTGTGTTGGAAAGGTTTTTGGGTTTAATCATACAATTATGATTAATGTTCAGGAATCGCAACCTAGTATTATGGTAACTAAGAACCTATGGTCTGCAAGAGTCTAAGTAAGGGACTGGTTGTGCAAGGGGAAGACGCATCACCTCCAGTGCACCCTACCTAGGGTAAGCTGCATTGTTGTTTGATTGATGTCTAAGTTGGGTTTCTATTCGTAGGTCTTTTCTAAGGTTCAAGGTATATCTCTCTTCATGAAAAAGTCTCTACCTTATTGGGTTAAATCCTAACCGTTCTAAAATCTAAATTTTAGCATCGCATTTTTACACCTAATACCTGAAGGTGTACTTTACCGTGTAATTGTACACCCCATAAATATTAAAGTCTACATCTAGACCCTAAAAAAAAATTGGAAAAAGATTTTTGATATTTTGGCCAAACCCTAACGGATGATCATAAATTGGTTATGATATCCATTTTTTTTTACTTTTAAAACATGAGAAAGATGCAAATGTTTTATGAAAATAAGCTTGGAAAATTTTTAGGATTTGGCCATATGCATGAATTTTTTTTTTGAAATGTTTCGGAGAAAATCGGGTATTTTAATATCGGATTTGTATCTTAGAGTGTAAGTATACAACCCAATATTAAGCAAAATTGATAGAAAAATATTTGGGAAAATTACAATTTTTTGAAATGATTTTTTTTGTTTTTTTATTTATTATTATTTTTTAATATTATAATATATTATTATAAATAAAAATCTACATGGGCTGGGCCGACCCAGCTTACTGGGTCAGACTCAGCTACAGAAAAGGCCGGGCCGATTGTAGCCCAAAATGGTTGGGCCGATATCGGCCCAACACATTTTTATCTATTTTTTAGGATCGGGCCGAACCTGGCCCGGAAATTTGGGCTGGGCTAGATATGGCTCGACCCAACGTCTACTGCATGAGCAGTGGGCGTGAATTATAATTCACGTCCTACTGTTCACATGAACAGTAGGGCGTGAATTATAATTCACGCCTATTGTTCACGCAGTGAACAGCGTGAGGGAGAGGGAGAGGGAGAGGAAAGTTACCTGGCGTGAGGGTGGTCTGACCGAGGAGGACGACGTGGTGCAAATGGTGGCAACGGTGGAGAGTGCGTTGCAAGGGCTGCTCCTGCTCGCGTTACAGGGGCTGCTGCTGTCACGGTCGATGCTGGGGTTGCTTACTATTGGAGTGTATGAGGAGAGAGTCATCGCCTCTACTGCTGCTAGTAAGGGTGGAAGCCGCTGGAAAGGGTGGTTGCTGCTACAGCTGGGGTCGTGGTGGTAGAGAGGGAAAAGAGTTTCGTAAAGAAAAGAGAGAGAGAGAGAGAGAGAGAGAGAGAGAGAGAAGTGGTGCAGCCACCACGTGAGGTTGTTGAGTGTCTAAATGTGATGTAGATTGTAGTGGGACAGACGGTGGTGAGAGTGGTGGTGGCCAAAGGTGCGGCTGAGAAGGAGAAAGCAGAACAAAATGAAAACAGGGGAGAAAGGCTGATCCTTTGTCAACTTTACACTCGATTTTCTTCTCCCTCCGAACATGAAATCTGCTCCTATTTATAGGGGTGGAAGAGGGTAATTTTTTCTTCACCGGGGAAAAATTTTCAGCCCTTGATTTGACTGGAAGAATCCAAACCGTCGGTTCAAAATGTGCACCTTGAACTGCAAAATTTGATAGTCCAAGGCTGCTCGAGTTGGCTACTTTAGGCCAGTCACCGAAGTAGGTTTGACGTTTATAGGCCTGAACGGATAATACTCAGGGATAGAAGGATTTTAGGTGGCCATTTTGGTGCATGTGTTGTCAATTTTGGGCGACATACGAGGCATTAAATGCACCTGCAACACTGCTACCTAGGCAACGTTCACGGGGAAGATAATGAACAGTGACCAGCGATGCCTCGCCTGGTCTCTCTCTCTTTTTTTTTTATACTCAAAACGGCGCCATTTTAAGTTTGAATTAGGGATTTTACCGAAGTTCAATGTAGTCCTCTAGCTTTCAATTTGGTTCAATTGAACCTCTAATTGACCCTAAACCTTTGATTTAATGCAATTAGGCCCCTGCAGAACTTTAACTTTAGCCCTGTAATTACGCGCCTTTCGCATTATAGTCTTTGGTCTCAGATTTATGCAACTTCACCCCTAATTGACCATTAAACTTTCAATTTCTTCAATTTGACCCCTGGATTTTGTCAATTAAACTCCTATAGTTTGGCGCCTTTTGCTGATTGGTCATTGGCTATGAATTTTGTCAATTTAACCACTAATTGACCCCAAAATTTCAATTTTCTTGCAATTGGCCCCTTATTTCAATCAATTAACTTGGTAAATATTAAATTTGGTCTCTTAAAATTCCAATCTTCTCAATTAAGCCCAAATTAGGCTCCCAAACTTAATGTTTCACCAATTAAGCTCCAAATAAACTTAATTTGACCCATTTAAAATATAATTAAGTCCTTGCATTTAATTAAATCCTTTAATTGGACCCAAATTAATTCTTAAACATAATTAAAATTTAATTTGGCCCATAATTAAATCAAATTGGCCTATTAAAAATTTAATTATGTCATTGGACTTAATTTTTATGCAAATCCGTCCAATAATCATTTAATTTAACCTTGAATTTGCATTTTTTTCTCCATTTTTTAGCATAATGGGGTATAATTAGGCCTTGAATTTTCTCCAAAATTGCAACTTGATTCCCCGGTTTGCTTTCTCCACGTAGCCAGCCTTTATTATTATTTTTTGATTTTTAATTTGAAAAGAAATTGATTTTTTTGGGAATAACCCAGAATTGGGTTATGACAATTTACATGTATAGCTTATATTCACATGGATTTTTTTTTTAATTTTTTCATATGAAATATTAAAACTTAGAATATTTTTTTAATTTTTCCGGGTTAACCTGTGAAACCCGGGACCCAACCCCTTGGCCAAGTCAACCCCTGGGTCGGGTTTGATAACTATGCCTGGATGACCACAACTGCATCAACTCATCAATCAATAGTCGAAGACAAACATCTATATTCTAGCCTGGATTATCAAGACCAAGTATGATCGTAGATAAAAACATGAACTCCAGCCTCATACATATACCCGGTGACAAGTTGTAAACCATGAGTATAACCGGACAACAAGAATAAGGAGCAGCAAACGATCCGAATGGATTGAATCCGTCTGTACATAACCCAAGATACACATTCCTTGATTCTGCTGAAAAGTGAGGATGCACACTGTTAAAATATTTCCATGCTTCACCATCGGAAAGATGCATCATCACTCCATTCACCGCATCATGTGATTGGTGTTATGTCATGTGCTCAATAGTGTTACAAGAGTCCTTCCCCTGCCAGTTAAGGGTTATAACGAGAATGTCCACATATCCTGCACTTGATCAGCTTAATATTTTCAAGGTAGTACAACTTGCAGAAGTTTGGACACATGTCAATTTTCTGGTATTCTAGACCGAGGGGTTTCATCATGTACTTAGTAGCATATAAGTTCTCTTTCAGCTTGTTCCTTTCAGGTAAAATGTTTCTCGCTCGTTCGATAATTTTGTCATAACCGACATTACTCAATCCATGATCCGACTTGATGGTGAACACCTGTGCAACGACCGATAATTTATTATGATTTGTGCAACCATCCCATAATAGTTCATCAAAATCTTTCAAAAGATCATAAAACCTGGCCACATCTGCATTAGGTTCTTCATCTACGATTGGACATTAACCGACATGAACCTGATTCATTCTCATTGCATCCATGACTATTGTCTTATAAGGATTACTATTATCATCTACAACTCCATGCACGTTGCTAGCACTATAAGTTGTCTCAACCATCCTTTCTACCATAGTCTCATAAGGAACAAATGGTTCTCTGTGTGCATACTAACACATGTATTTCTCCATGATCTTTTTTATAGAAGATACATCGTTACAACATCTGAATGAAATTTTTTTTTATTTTTACACCTTATACATAGACACCTAATACCACCTCCACTAATATTTCTTGGATTAGATATTGTGTAATTAATAAAATCTTGAACCCCATTACAATTTTAATTAACTACGTTAACTAAATAAATTTACAAAAAATATTCGTTGAGCTCAAAATTATTCAACCTATTTTAATACTTCTCTTAATTCATTATCAATTATTTATGGAGATACAAAGTTGTACACATTTATGGAAATTACAACTCAAAAATGAAATTGATAAAATATAAAACGGGACCCTTAAACAAGCTGTTATTTATTTCATCACAAAAAACTTAAGTCGGTAATTCGACATAAGTTTCAACAATTTATAAACAAATACAATTTAACAAAATCTAATACAAATCATAACATGTACAAATCATAAATCCATAGAACAACTTTGTTTGAGAAAAAAAACAATTAAACAAGTAAACAACCAAACAAAAAATGGTACCTTTGCTTAATTAAGGTGTAGAATCCTCAATAAAATTTCACTAAGAACATAGATGATGACAAACAGAGTGTTGTTGTGACTGAAACAATTGTGGCATGTTGAGTTGTGTTGAGATTGAAGGGGGGTGGGGCTGTTTTGTTGCAAGGAAATTTTACAAGGAAGATGTAAAAAAGGGGGAGGGGGAGAGGAGGGTCGAGTGCTAGGTCATATATTAAATATTACCGATGGATTTACCGACGGTGACTCTGTCAGCTATTCTATCGATATTAATGTCACATCACTGTATGATTTGCCTGTTTGAATCCCACTGTAATTTCATCAGTAACTGCATCATACATGTCATTGCACTGTTTGGTTTTTTTCTTCCTTCTATTTCAACTGCGATTCCCTTGGTATATGCCAACGACATATTTCTGTTAGTGTTTACCGATGGAGTTAACAATGGAAAAATTTGGTTGGTAAATATCACTGTAAAATACCGACAGAAAAAATTTGTCGGTGTTTTCGTTTCTGTTCGCCAATTTTTCTGGTAGTGCCTTAACTCTTTTATAAAAGTTTTGTTTTTTTTAACTTTACTTTTCAATCCAAGTTGATAGTGTATTAAATTTTTTTCCCGCATTGATCAGTTTTTTTATATATCTATGTGAAACCTTGCTATCATTACCTCTTTTTTCTTAATATGATTTAAATAAAATCAAATTATTTAGTTGGTCAGGACTAAAATATGCTTGCGATGTCAAAATATTTTCCTGAAAAAACAATAAAGACCTACAACGTAGCGCAGGCGTGAATAACTAGTGCAATGCAAGTCACATTCCTCTTTGTTTTTTGCAAGCAAAGACTACAGTTACCAAAAATTGTATGACAAGGCAAACGAGATTCATGACCTGGAATTCCACCAATTGTTTGCTTATCGTTGCTAACTTGTCTCTATTACACAAAGAAAGCTTGCAAATAAGAATATATTAGAAAGGTGCCCGAGTTATCCAACGAGCCGATTTGAATTTTTCTTAATATAAGATAAATATGCAGATAATGATAGCATTTTTAAAATATTAAAAAAATCAAGCTATCAATTTGAATAGATTCAATAAATTTAGTTAATTTAACAATATAATTATAAAATAAAAAAAATAACAACAATAAAAAATAAATAAAAATGACAGATTAATAAAAAGTGTTTTCCAATATCATGAAAAGACACGCTATAAATATTTTTAAAATGTCTCAACAATTTTATTTGAAAATAAAACAAAATTAAATGAGAATGAGATAATCTTATAAAATAAAAATTGAAAATATATGAAGCTCAATTACCAGTAAAGTAAATACTAAAGGATAAATTGAATAAAATTAAAAAGGACAAAAAAAATTAACTTAAGTCAGCACGCTAAACACGAAACCAACTTAAAAGGGCGAGATAACCCGTACAAAAGAAACTAAATAAGACAATGAAGATAAACTTTTAGGCAAACAAAATAATTAAGGGTGAAACAAGAAGAAATCAATAAAAAAACATTATGAAAAAAACGCTCAAGTTAACCTAGGTTAACTTAACTATCTTGCGACCTGAGATATGAGATTAAAAAAAGCTATCACAATACACACACACACACAAAACACAAATCATGCTTGAATATGAGACAAAGACAGACTTACCAGAACAAGATTATAAAATGTTTTTTTTTATTTTAATTTGATTAAGAAAATAAAAGTTTAATCTAGATTTTTAAAATTTTTATTTGTTTTCTCATTGTCTCTTGGTTACGAAACAAAAAAGATTGGAATTATAAAATGCATTATTACTTTATCATATCAATCTTCAAAATGAACAACTATAATTTATATGAAAGTGGAGAATAGAGAGAAGGGAAAGATTAAGGGAGTGCGACACAATGGTGAGTGTGAAGATGAGAGAGAAAAAAATTAAGAGAAAGAAGGGAAAATATTATTTATACCAAGAACTCAGGTTACTTATTTTGGGTTATCAAGTTGAGAGGGTTTAAAAAAATCTCAACCTGTGCCCGACTATTGATATCCATTTAATAGTTTTTTTTATTTACTATTTTCATATCCGGGACATCACGGCGACCAATTAAAATTTCTTGATTGAAAAAGAACAGATTATTTGGCATCTTGTTTTTTGGGGAAAGACGTCTAGTTCAAGAAATCGACACCTAGTATTATAATCACTAAAAATCCTAACTGATAAATAGAGATTCTATGGTATGGGACTGGTTAAGCGAAAGGAAAGATGCTATCACTCTTTAAGCGTCCTACATGAGGCAGACTACATTGCTGGTTTTGTCTAAAATTGCTAAAAAACATTTTTCCTCTTTTTTTTATTCTTCCTATAATATTCTTGACTTTAGCGTTAGTGAACATTTACCTATGAATATTTCTAACTTTGACGTTGATAAATATTGCACAACCTAAAAAGTATGATATTCATGACTCTAGCGTCACTGAATAGGTTCATAAAATTTGGATTTTTAATAAATAAAAAACAATTTTTTATGCCTTTTTTTCTTTTTGTTTACCCTTTTTATTATTTGTTTTTTAGACAAAAAAAAAAAACATTGCATAACATATTTAATTTAACAGTAACAGTTTGCAGATTAAGCATATAACATAAAAAATACAAAACAAAAGGAAAAAAATTAAAATTAAGCTTGAGGGGCTCACAAATAAATTAAGATAGCTCCCAAATATTTTAGGAATTTTCTGATATTGAAAAGAGAATAAACTATATGAACAAAGCATAAGAGTGTGTTTTGTAAAACATATAATCTGGTCGGTTGGGCCTGGCCCACTCTCTTTTTTGGGTGGGGGTATAGGCTGGGCCGGATCTAATTAGCACGGCCCGGTTACTGGTTCAGACCAGTAACCCATTGGGTTGTCTTTCCCGGAGGCGTGTGTGAACTTAATCACACACGCCTGCTACAGTCGTTGGTTAATTAAATTGTGAAGAGAGGGAAACCAAAGCACCGGATGCCGAAGCTTGAAGATGACGGCGTAGCGTTGGAGAGCTTTCCTTCTGCTCTTCCCCTCGTTCCTCTTCTCTGTGACCTCTTGTTTCCTTTCTTGTCTCTTTTTTTTTGGGTTTCTCTCTCTCTCGGTCTCTCTATCCTCTCTGTGTGTCTTCCCCCTATTTTCTGCCCTTTTTTTTCCCTCTCTTTTTCGTTCTGTTTCTCGTCAGAAAAAATCCCTCCCTCCTCTTTTCCTGCTTTTTCCTCTGCCTTTTATAGGCTTCCCTGCTGCTTATCTCCCCAGGGCCATGATAAGGCCTGGGGACATTGTGTTTTGGCCGGATTGGGGCACCAACAGTCGTGCTCGTGCCCATGCCGGACTGTTGGTGGCGGTTTCCGCGGCCTGCTAGCGATCTCGTGGCGGGGGAGGGACGTCGGCTGAAACGGAGTCCGGCCTTTGGTCTTCATCTCATTGCCTTGTTAGGGTTATGTGGCAGAATTTCCCCTTTTCAGGTGATGTCCCCTCCTTCCATAGGTAGAAGAAGGAGGAATAGTGCCTTTGAAACGGCGTCGTCTCAGGGTGGGAACGGAAAATTTCAATTTGGATAAATTATAATTAGACCCCTGTATTTCAGCGCTATTTACAAGATGGCCCTTGGTTTCTAATTTAATCACTTTAATCCTTAATCAGCCCTGAATGTTTAATATTTCTTCAATTAAGCCCCTGATTTCATTAATTAACTAATTCAAGTTTAATTAAGTCCCCAAACTTATCAATTTTTTAATTAAACTCTAGATTTCATTAATTAAACTAATTTAAAATTTAATTAAGTCCCTAAACTTATCAATTCTTCAATTAAGCTTCAAATATCATTAATTAAATCCATTCAAAATTTAATTAAGTCCTCGAACTTGTCACTTCTTTCAATTCCTACCAAATTTAACTTCAAAAATTATAATTCCAACCTGATTAACCCTTTAAACTTCTAATTTGTGTTGTCTAGACCTAAATCTTTATTTTTCTTCATTCATTCCAATTTTCCATTTCATTTTCTTTCTATTTTATAAAAATAAAAAAAATAAAAAATTAGGTTATGATAATTATCATTTCTAATATTCATATTATTCGAATTTGACGAGTTGGGTCGAGTCATATAATGCAAATATTACAGATAAGTTGATTTTTTTGAACACCTCTAAAAATATGGAGGGGATGCTGAGAAAATTCTAACATCTTGGAATCTAGTGCTTGGACAATGAGTGACACATGCGTGCGACGATGCATGAAATGCATTTAATAGTAAATGTTTCATCTATAACAAGACAAGACGGCCAAATGTTGTAGAAATAAGGCTTAACGAAGTAACCCAAGAAAGGAAAGGACCAATGAAGCCAATATCAATGAGATTGATTACCTCGCTAATGAAGTTTTGAAAATGAACATGTTGATTGTTGTTTTTTAAGTCAACTTGATTAAAAATCTAGTTATGGGCTGTCACTCGTCCAAATAAACATGTATACACCTAGAAAAGGATGTTCTCCACTCACAAAGAAATGGATAGTGAACACTTAGAGATGAATAATTTATCAACCTTCAAGGTACTAGGTGTTGGGACCTTTATAAAAGTGACTTTCAAAAAACTATTAACCCTTAAAAACATGCTTATGTTGTTGACACTAGGATGAACTTAATATTTGGATCGTTATTGAGAAAAAATGGTTTTAAGCTACTCCTTAATAGTGACAAATTTATAATTTCTAAAAATAGATTGTTGATAGGAGATGGGTATCTTAGTGATGACCTCTTCAAAATTTGTCATTTTCCTTCTAAATGCTTGGTCCTAAGCAACCAAAAAACTTTGGTCTCTCATTTTTTTTTTTTTGCCCTTTTGGTCCTCTTGTCCAAATACTTTTTTATTTTGATTTTTTTTTAAAAAAGGCAACATGAATATTGACTTAATGAAAAAAATTAATCAATGATTTTGAAATGAGTGTGTTAAAAACCGAACGCGTCAAAAATAAATTTTTGAATTTTTAATTCTTTTGAAAAGACACTGAAAATGCCAAAAATGACGCAAATACATAAAAAATATATATTTTAGATTTTTTGTTCATTTTTGCTATAATTTGGATTTTTTCAAAAACAATGAAAAACAAGGTAAAAAATTGGGTTATGACAACTATTGTAACCATGACTAATAATAGTAATAATAATAATAATTCTCACCTATTTGAGTATGTGATCAAGCCATGTGAATTATAAATTTATTTTAATAAATCTCGATTTATTACCTATTATGTTTTTTGAGAAAAAAAATTATAAGTAAGGTTTTTGTAGAATAAAAATTCATAAAAACTTCTTTCCATTCAATTGAAAGAAGTAATGATCCTCTATATTTAATTCACTTGGATATTAGTGATTTAAAGTTTGTGCAAACTATAGGTGGGAAAAAAGTATTGCATTGCTTTTATAGATAATTGCACGAGGTATTATCATTCCTATTTGTTTAGAAGCAAAGATGAGGCTTTTGTAATGTTGAAACATTACATGAATGAAGTTGAAAATCAATTTGATAAAAAATAAAGGAAATAAAAAGTGATAAAGGTGGAGAATACGAAACACTATTTGGTGAATTTAGTTTTTAAAATGGTATTATCCACCAAATTACCACTCCTTATTCACCTTAATAAAATAACATTGCAAAACATAGGAATTGAACTTTAAAAGAAATGATGAATGAAATGTTGATAAGTTCAAGAGTACCTCAAAACTTGTGTGGGGGAGTAATTTTGATTGCCAATTATATACGTAACAAAATACCCCATAAGAAGCTAGATAGTATTGTTCTAGGATTTAGGCAACAATAACACATGGGGGGGTTGAATTAAGTGTTTCACTAATAATAATAATTATTGGAATTAACTCCATTAAATATAATTAACACAATTAACCAACAATATAATTAAAGTGGTTAAAGTAAATACTATAGGGATATAAATTGCAAACTTGGTTTTTAACATGGTTCTGCAAGCCTACACCCACACCTCAAGCCCCAAACCGATCTTAAGTATTGTATTCTTTGCTAATCCAAGCCAAAAATTACAATGTCCTTGATGAATCCTCACCAGGCTTTTTTTCATCACATTAAGATTTTTCACCTTGGTTATGTACCTTATTAACGACTAAGAGTTTTTCATTTAAACTCTTGAAGGGTTATATTTTTTTTTAAATGTAACAACACTCTCTCAAAGAGTAGATAATTCAATTAAAGTTTATATCTCTATAGCTCACTCAATAGCACTTAGAATATATGAAGGTGTTTAAGTGAGAGAATTTATACTATTGTGTAAGAATATGAAGGTTTTAATGCATAAATATGAGTGTGATTTAAGATTGATGATTTGAAGTTATTTTTGCTCTTAAAAAGACTATAAAATAACTAGTTTTTTGCTAGAAACATATATATATATATATATATATATATATATATATATATATATATATCTTATCTAATTGCAGAATAAAACATATGAATTGAATACACACACACACACACACACAAGCTATATAGTTGTTAGTGTTCCTCTGACAGATAAAACGCTCGACCAATTTAGATTGGTCAAGCTAATTGGTCGATCGGTTCTTGTAGATTCCCAAGGGTTCATCCCTAATAAACAAGCAGTTGACTGATTCAACTTAAAATCTAGTATTAGCAGTTTTAAGCATGGTAAATCTTGAATCAACTAAATGCATATCAATCCTATAATGCTTGCAATGTGAAGTATGTGAATTCATTTTAATTTGTACTATCAGGTAAGATATAAAGATTTACATAATTTGCATTAAAATGAATCCTTAACAACTAAGTCTTCACTTACTTTGCATCTTAGACTTATTGATTGATTTCTTCATTTAATTCTCCATGCTTATTGATTTGATCTTTATATAAAACCTGTTTAAACTTATTTTCAAGCAAGCATATCATTTGTCCATTTTCATTGAATAGTTATCATCAAAATATATAAATATTAATATGTGATCCAAAGATCAACAAAGAGAACACCATATAAATTGTGAAAAGGTAGACTACCACCATATAAAGAGAACACCATATATCGCAAAGAGTGGGGTGTCTTGCTATAATGGTAGTACATGATCCCAAAAAGGTCAAGATAAAACTTAAAATTATGGATTGTGAATTTATTGGATATGCTTACAATAAGTATGCATATCGATTTCTTATACTCGAATCAGGTATTGAGGATATTCATCCTAATATTATTATGAAGTCAAGGAATGCTACATTGTTTAAAGATGTGTTTCCATAGAAAAAAGTGCAAGAAAATCATTCACTTAAGAGAACGATTGAGACTATTTCAAATAATAATAATTATTTAGAAGATGATGAAGTTGAGTTTAGAAGAAATAAAAGGGGAAAAAAGACAAAAATATTTGGTAAGTATAAATTTTATTAATTAGAAAAATAATTATCATTGATAGTTTGATCTTATTTTTTAAACTTTGTTAATTTAACTAAATTATTTGCTCGCTTATAATGAATTTATGGGACATATTTAAGAATAAAATAAACAAAAGTCTACTAATAGGTCTCAATTCATGGAATTAAAATATGATAGATTTATAAGTTTTTCATAATTTACAAGTAATCAATCTCTGCTTCTAAGTTAAAAATGTTGATTTGGCTTTATAAAACATCCAATGCATTTTTTAAAGAAAAATTAAATGTGAGGTCCACTCACATTTTAGGTTAAAAATATGTTAGATTTTATAATTTAACATGAATACTTTAACATAAAATATTATCATGTTTTTTTTTAAAAAAATCAATTAAAAGTGAATGAGAAATTGTACTTGTAGAACCTTTGGATAACAAAAGTTTTAAACCTAAAATAACACTCATGAGTTTGGGCTTTAAGTTTGGTTAATACAAAATATTTTGCTTAGAATGAACCAATACATTAATGATAAGATAATTGTCACGGGGTGACGTCGTCTAGCGACGGCGAAGGCTCTCTGTCGTGCCTCTTGATGTGAGGTATTGTGTATTGGAAAGGGTTTTGGATTTAATCATAAAATTATGATTAATGTTCAGGAGTCGCCACTTAGTATTATGGTCACTAGGAACCTATGGTCTGCGAGAGTCTGAGTATGGGACTGGTTGTGCAAGGGGAAGATGCATCACCCCCTAGTGCACCCTACCTGAGGTAAGCTGCATTGTTATTTGATTGTTTTTTCTAAGACGGGTTTCTATTCATTGGTCTTTTCTAAGGCTCAAAGCAGATCTCTCTTCATGAGAGAGTCTCTATCTTATCGGGTTAAATCCTAACCGTTCTAAAGTCTGAATTTTAGCATCGTATTTTTACACCTTGTATTTTTAATACTTGAGGGTGTACTTTATCGTGTAATTTTACACCCCATAAATATTAAAGTCTACATCTGGATCCTTAAAAAAAATTTGGAAAAAGATTTTTGATATTTTGGCCAAATTCTAATGGATGATCATAAACTGATTACGATATCCATTTTTTTTTTGGATTTTCAAAACATGAGAAAGATGCAATCTTTTTAAAAAAATATGCTTGGAAAGTTTTTAGGATTTGGCTGTATGCAACAAAATATTATCTTTTTTTAAAAAATTATTTATTTATTTATTTTGAAATATTTTGGAGAAAACCGAGTATTTTAATACTGGATTTGTATTTTACAGTGTAAATATACAACCCGATATTATGCAAAGTTGGTAGAAAAATATTTGAGAAAATCACAATTTTTTTTGAAAGGATTTTTGAATTTTTTTTGAAAATTTTCGTTTTTTTAATGTTATAATATTATATATTATTATAAATAAATATATATAGTAAATATACATGGGCTGTGCCGGCCCAGGAACTTTGGGTTGGGCTGATCTCTGCCCAACAGAACCTTTTCTCTTTTTTGGGTCGAGGTAGACCCAAATGGTTCGGCCCAGGCCCACATGGTTGCTGCCCTGACCTAGCAACCATGCAAATTAATTATGTTGCAGCAATGGAGAGGCCTCGCTACCTAATGCCGGAGTGCCTAAATGGAGGCCTGGCTGGTCGAAACGGGGAGGGGCTGACGTGAGGTCAGTGGCTGAGGCTGTGGCAGAGATGGTGGCCGGTGGTAGAGGAAGCAAAAGAAGAAGAAGAAAACAAGAAGGGTTGCAGAGAGGAAAGAGAAAGGTTCACGGTGGCTCTTAGTGGTCAATTGGTGGTCGATTGGTGGTTTCCTGTGGTGGAGCTGATGGTGGAAAGACCAGTGACAAGGGTGGTAGTGGCTAAAGGCCACGGCGGAGAGAGAAAGAAGGGAAAGGACCGGTTGCAAGAAAACTGAGCAGAGAAGGCTGGTTTTTGGCGATTTTTGGACCTGATTTTCTCCTCCCTCAGGTCATCAATGGAGCCTCTATTTATAGACAGTGGAAGAGGGTAATCTCGTCCACACCGGGGTAAATTTTCAGCCCTTGATTTGGTTGGTTCGGATCCCAAATGTTGGTTCAAAGTAGCCTCCCTGAGTTGTCTAGTCTACAGGAAAAGGCTGCCTGAGTTGATCTCTTCACGCCGTCGTCGGTGTCTCCATGCTGTCATTCATCCTGAAACGTTCACATGGGGTTGTAGAGGAACTGTAGGGGATCCGTTTCGTGCAAGTTTTGTTCGATTTTATGGAGAAATCAAGCATTAAATGCACCTGCAAATAAGGCTCCAAAGCAGTTTCTTTCGGGTAAAAGAAGAAGACAATGAATAGTGACCAGACAACGCGTCGTCTGGTCCTCTTCTTCTTGTTTTTTTTTTTTTAACTCAAAATGGCGTCGATTTAGGTTGAATAAGGGATTTAAATTGATTTTTAATTTCATCCTCCAGCTTTCAATTTCTTTCAATTGAACCCCTAATTGACTATAAACTTTGGATTTAATGCAATTAAGCCCCTGATGAACTTCAATTGGAACTCTAAAGTTACGCGCCTATTGCAATATGGTCCTTGGTCTCGGATTTTGTCAATTTAACCCCTAATTGACCATCAAACTTTCAACTTCTTCAATTTCACCCCCGGTTTTGTCAATTAAGCTTCTCATTTTCAGCGCCTTTTGCAGATTGGTCCTTGGCTGTGAATTTCTTTAATTTAGCCCCTAATTGACCCCAAAACTTCAATTTTCTTGCAATTTGGCCCCTAATTTCAATCAATTAACTTGGTAAAAATTAAATTTGGTTTCTTAAAATTCCAATCTTCTCAATTAAGCCTAAATTAGGCTCCCAAACTTAATTTTTCACCAATTAAGCTCCAAATAAAATTAATTTGACCCATTTAAAATATAATTAAGTCCTTATACCCAATTAAATCCTTCAATTGGACCCAAATTAATTCTTCAACATAATTAAAATTTAATTTGGCCCATTATTAAATCAAATTGGCCTATTAAAAATTTAATTATGTCATCAGACTTAATTTTTATGCAAATTCAACCAATAATCATTTAATTTGACCTTGAATTTGCATTTTCTCTCTATTTTGGGGCATAATTGGTACAATTAGGCTTTGCATTTCCTTCAAAAATAGCAGCTTGATTTCCCACCTGCTTTCTCCACATTGCCAGCCTTTATTTTATTATTTTTTGAAAAACAAGTGAATTTTAGGGAATAATCCAGAATTGGGTTATGACAGTTGCCCCCTCTTTACAATGCTTACGATAGAAAGTCTCGTAAGAAATGTCGCACCCTCGCGAGCGGAGCGCGGCGTCGCGGCGATCCTCGATTGGTTTCGGGGTCTTTTGTTTTATTGTGAATAAGGGAGTCGCCACCTAGTATTTTGGTCACTAGGAAACCTAACTGGTCTTTCAGAGATTCTAAGGCAAGGGACTGGTTGCGTAAAGGGAGCACCCCTAGTACGCCCTATCTAAGGCAAGCTGCTTGGTGTTTGGTTTGTCTTATAATTGCTATGGTGTTGGTGTCTTCTAATCCCATCAGTTTTTCTTGGTTTGATTCTAATTAAATTTATTAAGATAGAAATCCAAGGAGATTCCATGTGCTTTACAAGCTCATTTTTCCCTTGGTATTTCAAGAGTTTGCGACTCGTAAATCGCAAGGAGGAGGGAAAAAAATTTAAAACTCTAGGGCGCTTAATAGCCTATTTTTGCCTTAGTATTTTATACTCTCACGGCTCGTAAACCGCGGAGTAAAAAATTGAAATGTCCTCGATTATAATCAAGGCTTCTTTCAAGGATGTGTGCGGATTTATTATTCCTAGAAAATTATTTTGGATATTTACCACTCCGGGTTTCTTTATCCAAATATTAACAGTGAATAATAACAAATTATTCCCAATAATATTTTGGATATTCGTCCTTTAAGGATTTCTTTATCCAAACATTAGCGGTGAATAATAGGTAATTTCCCCCCAAAATAAGATTTTTATATTTTTTGGAATATTGGCCAATATCCTTTGGAGTTTTACAAACATGTTGTAAAATCCAGAAATGCAAGAAAATAATTTTTATTTTTGTGTTTAAGAAATTCATGCGAAAACACATTTTTCAAAAACTTCCAATATTTTTTGTATATAAAAAAAGCGTTTAAAACATGTTAAGGTATTGGCCGTATGCAACACATAAAAAAAACATTTTTTGATATATATGTATATTTGTCACATCGCGTCGAAAAACCAGGTATTTTAATACGGGATTGATATATTTTTTTTACAACAAAAAAAAATCTAGACCTTGAAATAAATATACCAGAAAATAAATTTCTTTCCCTTTCTTTTATTTTTTATTTTTTTTTAAAAAAAAAGGTCCGGCCAGGTCACTTCCCAAGCAAGTGACCCGGCTGGACACATACAGCTTAATGAAAGCTGGTGAGTTACTGTTCAAGTGAATTAAATTTCACTTGAACAGTAACACATGCAACCAAAAAATGCATGCAGAACTGAATAACAGACCTGGAGAAAAAACGAAGGAGCTGCAGCGATGTTGAAGGCGTGCTGGCTGGTCTGTCCATGTTCATCTGTTCCAGCTCTTTTCCTTTTTGTTCTCTGCTTGCGTCGGTCTCCTTTCTGGTCAGGCAGCGACTGGAGGCGAAGTGGAGGGAGACGACTGGTTGCTGCTCACGAAAGACGTCCCTCCTCGCTGTTCACGGTGGAGCCAGGTTTGTCGCAGCGCTGGACGTGTTGCAGACGCGGTGCTGATGAGGACAAACTGGCAAGGTGCAAGGCTATCACGGTAAAGGGCGGCGTCTCTCAGAAAGAGATTCAACAGCCCAGGGGGTGCACCTTCTCTGTTTCTAAACCGAGAACAAATGGAAGATGGCGGTGTGGCTGGTTTAGGAGGTCAGTTCCTGGAGAGAAAAATAAACATGGGCAGGGAGTGGTGGATACTAGTCTAGGTTTCTCCAAGGAAAGGGGTATGTCTGGTTTGTCCTTGGCAAAGAAAGGGAGGCTGGCCGAGAGATGGAATGGGGACCAACTCGGAAAGGGAGAAGAAAGGAGCTGAAATGGCTGGCTGGCAAAGGGAAATGAGAGGTGATTTCTGTGTAGAGAAAGGGAGGGGAGAGAGTGCGGCTGAAGGGAGAAGGGAAGCTTGTGTGCAGAGGGAAAGTTTTGGCAAAGGAAGGGGCAGTGACGGTTGTGAGAGGGAGAGCGCTGGGTCTCAAAGTTTGCTGGGGAAAGCAGTAGCAAAGGAGGAAGGTAGGAGGCTGTGTAACAGAAGGGGGGGGAATGAGGAAAACAGTGGAGGCCGGTCAGGGCATACTGGTTTTGGAGAGAGAGAAGGAAAAGAGGGCGAGGTGGGGTTTTGGGTGAGAGATGATTCTCTAGTTTGTTTTGCAAAGGCAAGGGAGGGGAGGTTCTTGGTTCTGCAGGGAAGATGGAGATGGGAGTGGTGGCTTCGTTTCGGCTGGTAGAAAAAATTAGGTTTAGGGTTTTGTTTTTTTTTCGTGGTTGCCCTAAAATTTTCTCTTTAAAAATTGTTCTATGTAAATTTTCTCCTCTCCTAGCATATGGCTGGATGTTCACTTATATAGAAAATCTCTACATGTTTTATTTAAGGAAATATTGCAATAATTATTGTAGAGATTGTCTTCTATAACCAGCACCAACAAATCCTATATATATGGTATTTTTTTATTGCAGTGATTATTTTTCATAACCAGCACGAATCAAATCATATATCTATGATATTTTATATTGCAGTAATTATATATGATTCAGTAAGTATCTCCTTGACATATTGCTTCTTTAATATTAGCCCTGATGCTCTATGTTGTCGCCACATGTAAACCCTTATTTTTTTATTTTTAAAAATTATTAAAACATGGGTCAAAAATTGGGTAGCAACAAGAAACTTTAGATAGTAAGCGTTGTAAAGAAGAAAAGGAAGGATGGGAGATGATTGACTCATTATATTGAGAAATGATGAATCCTTTTGAGGGCTAGAAAACGCACTCGGAGTAAAAACTGGAAGATTTTTCTTTTGAAAATTCAGAGATTTTGAAGTAGTCGAATTGTCATGGGTGACCTACCTAGAGAAAATTGAAAAAAGGTTTTTTTAAGGTGGTCTTATTGTAATGGGCGACCTACCCGGGTGAAAAATGAAAAGATTTCTCAAAGAGGTGAAAAATACGGAGATCTTTCAAAGTGGTGAAAAATGCAGAGATTTTTCAAAGTGGCCTTGTTGTAATGGGCGACCTGCCCAGACGAAAGGTTTTGAAGGTTGCGGAGATTTTTCAAAGAGGTGAAAAATACCAAGATTTTTCAAGGTGGTGAAAAATACAAAGATTTTTCAAGGTGGTCTTGTTGTAATGGGCGACCTGCCCAGGTGGAAAGTGAAAAAAGTTTTCAAAGTGGTGAAAAATATGGAGATTTTTCAAAGTGGTCTTGTTGTAATAGGCGACCTGCCCAGATGAAATTTTTTTTGAGGTGGTGAGAAATGCGAGGATTTCTAAAAGAAATGGTTTATTGTAATGGGCAACCGGCCCAAATGGAAGATGAAAAGAGTTTTCAAAGAGGTCTGATTGTGGTGGGTGACCTACCCGGGTGAAATGTCTTAAAGAAATGACATGATAGGGCTCGAAGGTGCACTATTCAAGAGATGAAAGCTCAAAGGAGCGTTCAAAAATAGATAGGATTTGAAGGGGAACGAGGGCTGGAAAGCACACTTGATAAGAGGTAGGGTTAGAAAACGCACTACCTGAGAGGTAAGGGCTCAAAGGCGCACTCGAAAAGAGGCAGGGTTAGAAAACGCACTACCCAAAATGGTCGAGGGCTCTAAGGTACACTCAAAAGGAGATAGGGTTAGAAAACACACTACCCATGAGGTGAGGGCTCGAAGATGCACTGAAAAAGAGGTAGGGTTAGAAAACACACTACCTAAGGTGGTCAAGGGCTCTTAGGCGCATTTGAAAGGACGCATGGTTAGAAAACACACTACCCATGAGGTGAGGGCTTGAAGGCGCACTCAAAAAGAGGTAAGGTTAGAAAACGCACTACCTAAAGTGGTTGAAGGCTCTAAGGCGCACTCAAAGGTAGGCTGTAAAGCACAAAACCTAAGATGGTAGAGGGCTAGAAGGCGCACTCAAAGGGGAAAAGGTAGGGCTTATAAAGCGCATTAATTGAGATGGTTGAGGGCTCAACAACCTACTCAAAAATAGATGATGGTGAGACACCGATCTGTTAGGGATGAAAGTAATGCATCATGATTAATATGAATGTGTACTTACCTGAGAAATATAGATCCCCTTTTCTTCATGGAGATTTCCTCTTCTCAAAAGTTTGAGATTCTGATAGTAAGTTTTGATGGCTCTTCCGCTCTTGCTTACTCGAGTCATATCTTGTGATCTTGACCACTAGGAGGGATCAACATACATGTTTACCCACAAACCTTTATCTGAAGGGTTGTCAGCTCTGCACTATATCTCATGTTTTCTTAAAAAGGGAATTATGGAGTCAACCTTATGTGTTTTGTTGGATTGCCCCCCAGTTTGATCATGCCTCCAAGTGTGCAATTTGGGTTTTCCTTGGGGATGAGGCTATAAGGAAGAAAATTTGGTTATTTACAAGGAGTTGTTTTCATGAAGAATTTTTGGAATCTCAAAGTTATTCCGAAAAATCATTTTGATGTTTGTTTGTTCAAAATAAACTTGTTCTGAAAAATTCAAGAGATTCTCATGGATAGGTTTGCATGAGTGTTGAATTTTTTTTTTTTTGCTTTTGGTGAAGTGTTTGGTCAAAAGGGTTCAAGCTTTAATTTGAGGGTTTTAAAGAACCAGTTTTCAAAGCATTCATTTTGCTTGCATGAATAATGACTTGTTTCACATGGGAAAGCAAAGTCTACCGATCCAGATTGCCTGCCTTTGATCAGAAAGAGCTTGATTGGGCACATAATGTAGGCTTTGGCTCTTGGTTATGAAGAAAATGATATTTATAAGCTTAAAAGGTGTATAAGGGACTTTAAGACTAAAGATCACAAGTGCTTATTTCCCAAACTCTTTTTTGGTTCATACATTTTTGGACCTTGGAATTGATTTGCAAAATGGTTCACGGTGCCCCCCAAAGTTGGGCTTTTTCTTCTTTTGGTTTTGAGCATCATTATATTAGTGATTTTTGTGGCACGCTCAAATATTTTTGGAACTCTTTCATGCCCCCCAACTTTGTTTGGGCACTTTTGATCATTGAGGATTTTGTTTCATGCCCCCCAGTGTTGTTTGGGCACTTTTATCTTTGAGGACTTTTTCATGCCTTCCAGGGTTGTTTGGGCACTTTTAGTCATTAAGGATTTTTTACACTTGCCCCCCAGTGTAGGGTGTGATCCTAGCCAAGGTTATTTTTCAATAAAAATGCATTAGGTTCAAAAAGGGACTACAATGGATTTTTTAGAATTTGTGAAAGGATGATAAAAAATGGCCTTTCTTCATTTCAAATTCATTCATTCAGAATCGACAAGCTTTGATTTCTCACATGCGAATATGCAAAATGGTTTCTCAATATTCATGTAGTCAAAACTCAGCTTTAAAGTTATCTCATGGTGTTCGGGTTGTGTTTCAGGTTTTTTTATAGGTGTTAGGATATCACTTGAATTTTCAGAACTTGTTTGTTGGAACAAGCACCAATTTGATTTTTTTTTGTTTTAAAACTTTGATTTCCCAAAAATCCTTGTGAAAACATGGGGTCATGCTTGTTTTTTGGGAAAAAAGAGAAAAACACCAAAGAATTCTTGGTGTAGTGGTTTTGTGAGTAAAAGGTGTGTTCAGTATGTTATTTGCATGAAAGCACATCATGAACACAGGAAAACACATGATTTTATTAACAAGAAAGGCTCATTTGACAGAGAAAGTCTTGTTGGCATTATGAGCTAAATTGCCAACAAGACTAAAATAGGTTAAAACAGACATGATCAAACAAAAGGAAATAATTGGGTAGGCTCCATCTTCCCATTCTACAGAAGAACTTTGTCCTCTATCTTTGAGAGTGCACACTGCCTTCTTTACACCCTACTCTTGTCATTAGTGCTTTGAGGTTTTCAGAGCTTCCACCTCCAGTGCATTCACTGATCCAATACCTAAAGCATGATTGGGTAGAGGGTTCGAACTCACGTTTGGAGTTCCTTCAAAGGTTATCCATCCAGCTTTAATCAAATACATGAGCCTCTTCTTGAAAGCACTGCAAGTATGAATGTTGTGTCCCGCGGCGCCTGCATGGTACTCGCAAGTGAGGTCGGGCTTGTACCAGTTGGGGTAAGGTGGTTGTAGAGGTGTCAAGGGTTCTGGAGCTATATACCTGATGCTTAGTAGTTTTTGGTTCATCTCATTTAAGGGCAACGATAATGGAGGTAGTTATTCTTGGACTCTTTGGTGTTTGGTTTGAGGCTCAAGTTTTCTTGTGGGGTGTGTAGGGTTGAGATTGATGTTAGAAATTTGGGGTGAAGGGGATGGAGTGTGATAGTTCTGGAATGGGTTCTTCCTACCCCTATATCCACTTTCAACATAGTCGACCTCCTTCCTTTTACGCTCAAAACCTCTTTTCTCAGTGGGCATATAAATTATACCACCTTTTATTTCTTGTTCTATGTGCTCAACTACTGCCACAACATCAGTAAATTGTTGGGCCGAACTACCCATCACATGCTCGTAGTATGGGTCTTTAAGCGTGTTGGCTAATAGAGTGACCATCTATTTGTCCAAAAGTGGGAGATGCACCTGAGCGGCTAGATCTCTCCATCTTTGAGCATATTCTCTTATGCTTTCCTTGTCCCTTTTCTCTAGATTGGACAAACTGGTTCCATCAGGAGTAATGTCCATGTTGTACTTGTATTGCTTCACAAATGCATCCACCAAGTCTTTCCATTTCTGGATTTTGGTGTTGTCCAATCTCATGTACCAGTTTAATGCCGCCACACTTAAGCTATCCTAGAAAAAGTGCACCAGTAGTTTTTCATCGTGTACTACTTCTACCATTTTATTGCAGTAGGATTTGAGATAAGTTATAGGGCATTGTGTTCCAGTGTATTTGATGAATTCAGGAACACAAAATTTTTTTGGGACAACCACATTTGAGACCAGACACATTTCTGCTGCCTGTACTAGATAGTACAAGTCCACCCCTTCAATGGCATTAATTCGAGCTTCCAACGCCGCCATCTTATCTTGATCAATGTCATTGGATGACTTGGTCTTGTGGGACTCATTAGCAAATGGATCTATGGCTGCATGGGCTGGTGCCGGTGGCATTGGGTGCACAAATGCTGGATTGTATGGAGGTTCTTGACCATGTTCACTCATTGTTTCTTCAGGTTGAGCTGTTTCCGGAGGCTGAACAAAAATAGTTGGCTGATTGGAAAGACCTTCACCAGAGGCATTTCTAAGTGTTTGCTCGAGTAAGCTAATGAGGCGAGCCACGCTTGCTATCATAGACTCTAATTCTTTTTAGAAATAGGCGTCACGGTGAGCACACTCTTCATCTTCCATGTTTCTTGCTTAGAGTTTGGTGTTGTAGACTCTTTGGGGACCTATATTTCAACATGTTGCATGTATGTATGTTATTTACAATGGATGGATGTATATGCGTGGATGTAAATGCATGTACATGAATGGCAAAAACCCATGCAGAATGACTATGTAGGGAGTTCATGCTCTAAAGGAAGGTTCTAAGTCATTACATGATAGGTAGGCTTTCTACCTAGTCTTAAAAGGGTCTATGAACTGCCTAGTGACCACTTCACGTGAAGGCAGTATAGGGGTTTACAAGGAATGGTTAGGGCACAGTGTGACCGCCATTATCGAGTAAACACTCAGCTCATAGTTGGATGTTTCACGAATCTGAACCCCGATTGAAAGTCATGAGGCAGACCGCTACTCCCCACCTAACCTAGAATTGGGTTTATTCACAGAATTAAAATGCTAAAGCAGTAAAAATACGAGCTAAAATTAAAGACCAACAAAAAGCAAACAATCAAACAAGCAAAGCTTAGTCCGACCAGACAAGGTGGTCCCCAGTGGAGTCGTCATCTTGTCGCTGGGCGACATCGTCTAGCGACGGTAGAGGCTCTCTGTCGTGCCTCTTGATGTGAGGTGTTGTGTATTGAGAAAGGTTTTGGATTGAATCATTAAATTATGATTAATGTTCAGGAGTCGCCACCTAGTATTATGGTCACTAGGAACCTATGGTCTGCGAGAGTTTGAGTAAGGGACTGGTTGTGCAAGGGGAAGACGCATCACCCCCAGTGCACCCTACCTAATGTAAGCTGCATTGTTGTTTGATTGTTTTGTCTAAGTTGAGTTTCTATTCATTGGTCTTTTCTAAGGCTCAAGGCAGATCTCTCTTCATGAGAGAGTCTTTACCTTATCGGGTTAAATCCTAACCGTTCTAAAGTCTGAATTTTAGCATCGTATTTTTACACCTTGTATTTAATACTTGAGGGTGTATTTTATCGTGTAATTTTACACCCCACAAATATTAAAGTCTACATCTAGATCCTTAAAAAAAATTGGAAAAAGATTTTTGATATTTTAACCAAATTCTAATGGATGATCATAAACTGGTTACGATATCCATTTTTTTTTTAATTTTCAAAACATGAGAAAGATGCAATCTTTTTAATGAAAATATGCTTGGAAAGTTTTTAGGATTTGGTCGTATGCAACAAAATATTATTTTAAAAAAAAAAATTTGAAATATTTTGGAGAAAATTGAGTATTTTAATATCGAATTTGTATTTTACAGTGTAAATATACAACCCGATATTATGCAAAGTTGGTAGAAAAATATTTGAGAAAATCACAATTTTTTTAAAAGGATTTTTGAAATTTTTTTGAAATTTTTTGTTTTTCTTAATATTATAATATTATCTATTATTATAAATAAATATATATTGTAAATATACATAGGCTGGGCTGGGCCGGCCGAGCTGACTGGTCCAAGCCCAAAAACTTTGGGTTGGGCCGATCTCAGCCCAATAGAACCTTTTCTCTTTTTTAGGCCGGGGCGGACCCAAATGGTTAGGCCCAGGCCCACATGGTTGCTGCCCCGACCCAGCAACCATACAAAGTAATTATGCTGCATGCAGAACGAATTCTCGTTCTGCATGCAGCAACTTAGCTGCAGCGATGGAAAGGCCTCGCTACCTAATGCCGGAGTGCCTAAATGGAGGCCTGGCTGGTCGAGACGGGGAGGGGCTGATGTGAGGTCGGTGACTGAGGCTGTGGCAGAGATGGTGGTCGGTGGCAGAGGAAGCAAAAGAAGAAGAAGAAGACAAAAGGGGCTGCAGAGAGGAAAGAGAAAGGTTTGGTGGCTCTCGGTGGTCGGTCAGTGGTTTCCTGTGGTGGAGCTGATAGTGGAAAGACCAGTGATGAGGGTGGTGGTGGCTAAAGGCCACGACGGAGAGAGAAAGAAGGGAAAGGACCGTTTTGCAGGAAATCTGAGCAGAGAAGGCTGGTTTTTGGCGATTTTTGGACCCGATTTTCTCCTCCCTCAGGTCATCAATGGAGCCTCTATTTATAGGCGGTAGAAGAGGGTAATCTCATCTACACCGGGGTAAAATTTCAGCCCTTGATTTGGTTGGGAAGGATCCTAAACGTTGGTTCAAAGTAGCCTCCCTGAGTTGTCTAATCTGTAGGAAAGGCTGCCTGAGTTGACCTCTTGACGCTGTAGCCGGCGTCGCCGTGCTGTCATTCATCCTGAACCGTTCACATGGGATTGTAGAGGAACTGCAGGGGATCCTTTTCGTGCAAGTTTTGTTCGATTTGATGGATAAATCAAGCGTTAAATGCACCTGTAAATTAGGCTCCCACACTGTTTCTTTTGGGTAAAACGGGGAAGACAATGAACAGTGACCAGACGACGCGTCGTCTGGTCCTTTCTCTTCTTTTTTTTTATAATCAAAATGGCACCGTTTTAGGTTGAATTAGGGATTTAAACTGATTTTCCATTTAGTCCTTCAGCTTTCAATTTCTTTCAATTAAACCCCTAATTGACCCTAAACTTTGGATTTAATGCAATTAAGCCGCTGATGAACTTCAATTGGAACCCTAAAGTTACGCCCCTATTGCAATATGGTCCTTGGTCTCGAATTTTATCAATTTAACCCCTAATTGACCATCAAACTTTCAACTTCTTCAATTTCACCCCCAGTTTCTGTCAATTAAGCTCCTTAATTTTGGCACCTTTTGCAGATTGGTCCTATACTGCAAATTTCTTCAATTTAGCTCCTAATTGACCCCAAAACTTTAATTTTCTAGCAATTTGGCCCCTAATTTCAATCAATTAACTTGGTAAAAATTAAATTTGGTCTCTTAAAATTACAATCTTCTTAATTAAGCCTAAATTAGGCTCCCAAACTTAATTTTTCACCAATTAAGTCTCAAATAAAATTAATTTAACTCATTTAAATTATAATTAAGTCCTTGCATTTAATTAAATCCTTCAATTAGGCCCAAATTAATTCTTAAACATAATTAAAATTTAATTTGTCCCATTATTAAATCAAATTGGCCTATTAAAAATTTAATTATGTCATCGGACTTAATTTTTATGCAAATTCATCCAATAATCATTTAATTTGACCTTGAATTTGCATTTTTTCTCTATTTTGGGGGTATAGTGGGGTACAATTAGGCCTTGCGTTTCCTCCAAAAATTGCAGCTTGATTTCCCGGCCTACTTTCTCCACGTTGCTAGCCTTTGTTTTATTTTTTTGATTTTTATTTTGAAAAACAAGTTAATTTTGGAGAATAACCCAGAATTGGGTTATGACAATATTAATGAAAATATTTATCCAAGATTTCGAACCCCAAAAACCAATTTTCAAGTCTCTTTTACCTAAATCACCTGAAAAACACCATAGCAACTCCTTAAACCACCTAATGATCTAAAATAACCCTCGAAATTACTAAAAAAACAACCTAATTTAAAAAATCTAAACGTACCCTATCTACTTTTTATAGCATTTGTAGAGGCAAAAACACCATCATTACACTTTTCTCATCGAATGGAACCTTTGAACACCAAGCTTAGCCATCTTGGTTGCAAGATCATGATAATGGACACTTTCTCTCTATCATCATTTTCCAGCGAGTTTCTCTCTCATTTCTCAAAGTTAAGGATTTAAAAATAGACCAAAACAAAAATTTTAGTGAATTTGGAATTTTCCATGGTTGTTCTCTACCTTTAGATTTCTATTCCCTGCCTTTTATTTTTTTCTCTTTCTACCCCAATTTCAAACTTAATCTCATATAATTAGACCTAAAAGGGTTCAATAAAAAAGTAAATAAAAATAAAAGGAAAAAAAGAAGAAAATATGGCAAAAAATGAAAAAATATAGATGGAACAACATCAATGTTCATATGAATAGTTATGCCTACTCCATTTGTTGTCGTTTTATCCCAATTTTGAACTTAATCTCATCTAATTATACTTAAAAGGGTTCAATCGAAAGAGAAATAAAAATCAAATGACAAAAAAAAGGCAGAAAATGAAAATAATAACAAATGGAGCAACATCACTCGTATGAATAGTGATGTAGATTCCATTTATTTATTTTTATTTCTAATAAAAAATGGTTTTCAGTTTTATAAAAAATTCATACAAATAAAAATAATTCATATAAAATATAAGAGGAAACAAATTTAAAAGAAATAAAATTAATAATTTCAAGGTATCATCTAACTAAAAAAATATAAAAGATCAATCACTATGTAAAAAACTAAACTAAATCAAATTTTTTAAGAAATAAGAAAGAGGGTATAAACCAATATTTTTTAAAAAAATATTTAACTAGTAAAGATAAATTACTAAAAAAAAATGAGAGGCCAAGTGTAGACTGGCCAAGACCATATGCATGACTTGTAGCAAAGACTTAGGTGTACCTGTGCCTTGAAGCCAATGCCTGTACATGGATTTGTTTTTTATTATTTTTCCATTAGGAGAAGAAGATGTGTCATTCCCTTGTTTTTTTTTCTTTTGTTTTTCTTAGAGAGGGTGATAGGTCTCCTATAATGGCAAGCTACCTACACCTGCTGGATCAATTTCAATCACCTTTGATGACTAAAAAATCAATTACAATTAGGGTCCTAGTTTTTGGACTCCAAAACTTGATTTTCAGGTCGTTTTTACCTAAAACCATCTAAAAAATGCCATAACAACCTCCATAAACCACATAATAACCCAAATAAACCCCAAAATAATTCAAAAAAATTATGATCTAAAAAATCTAAATGGACTCTGATCTATATTTTTTTTGTCATTTGTATAGGCAAAAACCACTGCCAGTTCCTCTCATCGAATATAATCTTTGGACACTAAGTTTGGCCATTTTGGTTGGTTAAATTGTGACAATCCACCATTTTCTCTCTCTAACACTATTTCCCAATGAGTTTCTCTCTCCTTTATCAAAGCCAAAGACTGAAAAATGAACCAAAATGAAAATTATCATGAATTTAGGATTGGCTATGGTTTTTCTCTGCCTTTGACATTTTTGTCCCCTAACTTCTTTTTTTTGTCTTTCAACCCCAATTTTAAACTTAATCTCATATAATTAGACCTAAAAGGGCACAATTGAGAAAGAAATAAAAACAAGAGGAATAAGTAGGAAAAAATATAACAGAAAATGAAATGAAAAAAAAGATAAATGGAGCAACATCATTATCCATATAAATAGTGATGTTAACTTTATTTGTTGTCTATCTAGCCTAATTCCAAATTTAATCTCATCTAATTATACTTAAAAGGGTTCAAATGAAATAGAAATAAAAATTAGAGGACAAAAAACAAAACAATATGACTAAAAATGAACAAAAAAAATAATAGATGGGGCAGTAGAACTGTTCATATAAATAGTGATGTCGACTCCATTTGTTTTTTTTTTATTACTAATAAAAATTGGTTTTTAGCTTTAGAAAAACTTTATACAAATAAAACTAATTCATATAAAATATAAGAGGATATAAATGTAAAAAAAAATTAATCTATTCAAGGTATCTTCCAACTAAAAATAAAAAATAAAAGATCAATCACTATGTAAAAAACAATACCACATCAATTGTTTTTTAGAAATAAGAAAGATGGTATAAATCAATATTTAAATAAAAACAACTAACTCAAAAGAGTGAAAAAAAGAAAAAAAGAAAGAAAAGAGGTCAGGTGTAGACGAGCTAAGCCCACGTGCATGGCTTGCAGCAAAAACTTAGATATGTTTGGGCTTCGAAGCCCATGCTTGTGCCTGGATTTTTTTTTAATCTTCCATCAAGAATAGATGACGCATTGTTCCCTCATGTTTTTATTTTTTTAGAGTGGGCGATGGGTCCTCTATAGTAGCAGGTGATCTATCGCATGTAATGGCAAGTGAACTATGCTAGCTGATTCAATTTCTAGTAACATCTGGTGACTAAAAATTAGAGTCCAAGCTTTTGGACCCCCAAAACTCGTTTTTCATGTTGTTTTTTTCACATGAAACCACTTCAAAAACACCATAATAACCTCCATAAACCATTTAATAACCCAAACAAACCCTAAAAACAAAAAAAAAACTAATCTAAAAATCTAAACGAACCTCGATATTTTTTTTGGCAAGTGTAAAGGAAAAACCCACCAACAACGCACTCCTCTCATGAAATGAAACCCTTAGACACTAAGGTTGACTATTTTAGTTGGGAAAATCATTAAATTGACCACTTTCTCTTTCTAGTGAGTTTATATCTATTTCTTCAAAATTAAAGACTGAAAAATAGACCAAAATGAAAATTATTGTGAATTTGGGATTGATTATGGGTTTTTTCTACCTTTTACATTTCTTTCCCCTACCTTTTATTTGTCTTTTCTAACCCATTTGCTAACTTAATCTCATCTAATTATACCTAAATGGGTTCAATCGAAAGAGAAATAAAAATTAGAGGACTAAAAGAGGGGGGAAATAAAATAAAAAACTGATGGAGAAACCCACCAAACTATTTTTTCGGCAAATGTAGAGGAAAAACACATCAAACAGACCTCGATCTATGATAAAAAAAAAAAAAGAAAAGAAAAGATGGAGGAGCATTTATTCATATGAATATTGGTGCCTACTCCATTTCTTTTATTTATATTCTAATTTCAAACTTAATCTCATCTATTTATACTTAAAAGAGTTCAATCTAAAGAGAAAAAAATAGAGGACAAAAAAGAAAAATTATATGGCAAAAAATGAAAAAATCTTAAAAGATAGAATAGTATCACTGTTCATATGAATAGTGATGATGACTCCATTTATTTTTTATTGCTAATAAAAAAAGATTTTTATTTTTATAAAAAACTTCATACAAATAAAAGTAATTCATATAAAATATAAGAGGATACAAATATAAAAGAAATAAAACTTATCTTTTAATTTGTCATCCAACTAAAAAAAATATAAAAGATCAATTACTATGTAAAAATAAAAAATACATCAATCTTTTTTAAAAAAATAAGAAAGATGGTATAAATCAATATTTAAATAAAAATAATTAAAAACAAGAAAAGAAAAGAAAATAGACCAGGAGTAGATGGGCTAGGCCCATACACTTCGCTCGAAGCAAAACCCTAGGTGCTTCGAAGCCTATGCTTATGCCTGAACTTTGTTCACTCCTTTGTTTTTTTTTTTTTTTTATGGGCAGCAAGTCGCCATTTGGTTCCAATGACAGTAAAATCACAGTCCAAGTTTTTGGACACCCAAATTTTTTTTTTTCAAATTCTTTTTACCTAAAACCACCTTAAAAACACTATAACAACCTCCATAAACCACCTTAGAACCCTAAAAAACTTAAAATCATTTAAATAAAAACACATCTAAAAAATCTAGATGGACCATAATCTACCTTTTCTAGCATGTGTATAGGAAAAAACCACCACCATCATATTTCTCTCATCGAATGGAATCCTTGGACACCAAGCTTGGCCGTTTTGATAGGCAAAACCCTGATAATTGACCACTTTCTCTCTGTATCATTATTTTGCAGTGAGTTTATCTCTCCTCTTTCAAAGTTAGGAACTGAAAAACTAAACAATATGAACTCTTAAACCTAAATAAAAATTGTTGTGAATTTGGAATTGGCCATTGTTTCTCTCTGTCTTTTACATTTTTATCCCCTACCTTTTATTTTATTTTTTCTTTCTATCCAAATTTTAAACTTAATACCATTTAATCATACCTAAAATGGTTCAATTGAAAGTGAAATAAAAACAAGCATTCAAGTGAAAGTGAAATTAAAGTCAGAGGACAAAAGTAAAAAATTATGGCAGAAAATAAAATAAAATAATAAGTAAAGCAACGTCACTGTTAATATGAAGAGTGATAATCCTAATTTCAAACTTAGTCTTAATTAATTAGACTTAAAAGGGTTTAGTGGAAATAAAAATCAGAGGACAAAAAAATCATATTATGATTAATATGCTATTGATCAGCTCAACATTAATACTTAGAAAGAATCAACCATTATTGAGATTCCATTAACTTCACATTACTTCTTTTGCTTGGTTTCATCGGCAGCTCCTCTTGAACTTCCCACATTGCCAGGACTCTCAAGATTACTCAAGTTATCAAGAAGATCATACAAGATTGTTTTTGCATTAGATAATAGTTGGAATAATATTGCAATGCACACCAAACAGATGACTGACCTTGATTTGTTGCGATCACAACTGGGGCAATTGCATGACTCTGGCTAGCAACAACACCTGCACCCAAAACTACACATGATATTGTTACAACTAACATAGTCAATCATGGCTATGCAACTCTTTTCCGATTAAAACAATTGCTCAACCAGTAGGGGTGATCCTTTGCATTTCTTACTTTCAAATTCATGGCTTATCCCCTTTTATCTGTGTTTCCTCTTACCTCAACTAGATGTGGCAATCGTGTCACGGTAATTACTACCTGTATTTCATATTTAAACAAAAACAAACCTCATTTTGTATCCTTTCTTTTCTGAGACTTTCAAGTTCAAAGCTTCACTAACAGGAGCTGGCCATTAATATCGAAACCCCAGCAAAATGAGAGTTCTTGACCATAACCACAGCAACCACGACATGGCATTCAAAATCGGTCCCACAGCAACCTTAAAATCTCTATTTCCTCCAACAATAACACATAAAATGTTTTTTTATCAAAGAAAGCCAGTGTTATTACCCTCATAATCTGTTTGCACCTAATTTCCTCTGACAGCAAAGGCATTGGCAGCCTCTATTTACATTTTTTTTATACACCCAAAACGTGACCCTATCATATTGCTATTGGAGCTAGTTTAAATTCCATTTATTACAACATGCTAGTTCATCAATGCATCGTTTTCCAAATCATATTAATTGCATTCTTAATTGCCCATATTAACTATGACTCTCTAATTTACTATCCATCCCTATTGACAATTCATAGAAAGCCTATATATATATTTGGATCGATTAATTCTAGCTCTCTCTCAAAGAGTTGTCCTCCACCTTTTTCATATTATTCATAGAAAGGTTTTAGGTTTAAACTTTGAAATGGTATGGAGGGAGTTACATAACCTTACTTTTATAGTCTAAAATATTGAGCCTTTCCGTTAAAATAAGGGGGGAAAGGCCTTTAATCCATAATTAAGAGCTTTAATTAATGCAGTCACGATGACCTACAAAAACCTTTGTGCATTAAGCCATACAAATATCAGTGCATGGAGCAAGCTACGAAATTCTTGTCCGATTATCAGATAAGTATAACTCTATAATTAATTATGCAGCCGGAGCATAATCATAGCCGCCGTCGTCGTCGTCGTCACCCTCCATGGATGCTGCAGGAGCATAGTCATAATCACGATCTTCATCATCACCATCACCTTCAAGGCATGCTGCTGGTGCATAATCAAACCCATCATCTCCATCTACATGGCGACGAATGCTCCAAGAGGCAATATTAATGGTCTTCGACATAGGATTCTTAATTTGGAGCAAAGGAGGAAATAAGAGCAAGATTTGTGCTGGAAAGAAAGAAAAGTTGGTGGTTTTAATTGTGCTTGAGAGTAATGTGGAGGGGAGGAGATGTGGTGCTTGTATATATAGAGAGGAAGTAGTGAAGAGAAAGTGGTGGACTCATTGGGACACAAGTCGACCACGTGAGGATTGTGGAAGATTGGCTGAAGGGATGTGCTGTGTGCATGGCCTTGTGCCTATGACAGGCGGTAGTGTTAAAAACTAAAGGCAAAGTCTTTTACTAAATTGCTGAAAACAGCCATAAATTAGATATTTGAAACATCCGGTTTAATAAATTATGACAAAACATCGATCATATTCAAAGAATACATGTTGTCGAGTCGCAACTCGTTGATTCGATGTTTAAAACATCTAATTATCTATCTAGTTATATGTCTTTGCGTGAAATATTGAAGTTTAAAAACTATTTCTAGACATTTTGTTTTGATATTCCATGGAAATTCCCCAAGAACACGTGGAAAAGTATCTGCCATGTGGTTCAGCCACCTAAACACCCAAGTGACAGTTCAGCAGATCCATGTCATTGGAACCCTTATTCGTGGAAACTTGATAGCATTTGATCATGTGTGAGAAATAGTAGAAGCATCTTCGAGGGCGTGGTTTTGTCGAAAAAGAAGAAAGAAAAAAGGTGAGATCTTTTGGCAGTGGGCTGGTGCTGCCAAACTGGTGTTGGTGGTCCAGTGGACCACCAAATTGGTGGTCTATTATCCTACTTTGGAATTACGGGTTTAATTAATAGCCACAATAAAAAGAAGATTATGAATCATCGATGGCAATATCAGGTGATCAAACATCTGACAGACGTAGGCTCAGCTGATAAAAAAAAAAAAAAAGTATTTGGAAGCAACTCTCGAAAGATAAAATACGTGTCATTTGAATATATATATATATATATATATATATATATATATATATATATATATATATATATATAGTACATGGAATTCTTCTCAATTTTAATTCTACATTTACATACAAAATACAGAAAAGAATGTTAAACATTATAACTTTATTAGTTTAATTTGACGTCGAAACCAGCAATATTGAACTTGTCCAGGGGATTGTGAAACAGTTGGGTCCCTGATGATGTGGCAAATGTCCATGAAAAACAATGCCCAGCTTGGGTCATATTTAATATAATAAAAGAATATGTCAATTTTAAAAGAAATGGTAATACTAATTAAATATTTAATAAAATATTAATATATATATATATATATGAATTTATAAAATATAAAATAATTGTTAATATTAATTAAATACTTAAATAAAAAGATAATATTTCTCCTAAAAGCAAACAGCTCGATATGCAAATATTTAACATGATTTATTTTAATTTATGTGTTTTTTTTATCTTAGAAGTTTTTTTTTATTAACAAGAACAAATGATTTTTATTTTATAAATTTCTCATCCAAATAAATTGTATTTATATATCAAATGTAAAAGAAAAAAAATAAAAATCTCTTTCAAATATTATAAATATAAAAAATTAAAAATAATAACTAACATTTAAAAAGTATGAACTATAAAATCTAAGAAATAAGATAGAGATAGAGAGAGTATTAATTTGAATTTAAATAAAAAAAATTAGTGAACTAAATAATTTGAGAGAAAGTTGCCAATTCTTTTTAAAACCTAAAATAGAAAGTTGATTTCTCTCTTAAAATCCAAAGACATATAAGTATGCAAATATTTAACTATGACTTTTCCTTTTAATTTATATATTTTTATGTTTTTTCACTTAGGTGAATAATTTTTATTTTTGTAAATACATTATAAAAATATAATTTATTTATATCAAATCTAAAGAAGATTTAAAAGATAAATTAGAAAAATCTTTTTAAACATTAAAAAATACAAAATAATAAAAAGTAACTTTTTAAATATGAAACAAAAAAGATCAAAGAGAGAGAGAGATGGGGCATTAATTGAAATTTCAAAAAAATTGCAAAGTAATAATACATAAAAAAAAAAATAGGGAGTGGATTGATAAAATTTTTGTTAAAAAAAATAAAATTCAGACATTAATGAGTTTACCCCACATGTCTAGCCATAAGAAGAAAGCCTAGAAACGCCTAGGCCAACACTTGTTTTTTTTTTTTTTTTTCCCTCAAGAGCAAATGACCTGTTATCCCTTTTCTTGAAAAAAAAAAAAAAAAAAAAACTAGATGATAAGGCACCTCCCGTGGCAAGGAACTTGTCGGCTACTGGGATTCTGTTTAAATCGAGCCACCCTTGTAGCGAACAAATAATCAGAGGGGGTGGCCTAAAAATTCATTACCCCATTATTTTTTATTTAAAAAATCTAAAAAACATTATAAAAATCTATATAAATCATTTGTTAACTACAAAACATTTTAAAATCATTTTAAAAAACAAGTGAAATTTGAAATTAATTCAAAATGAGAAAATGCATAAAAAATAAGGAGGGTATCAAATTAATTTTTTTTAAATAATCAAAATAAAAAAAAAAAAAGATCGGGCATTGATGGGCTAGCCCCACATGCATTGTGTAAGACCTAAACTTTTATTCCAAACTCAAGCTCAAATCAGCCCAAACTTAACCTAAGTTAACCTAGGTATATAAAGAAAGTTAAAAAGAGAATTATTTTTCTCTCTTTTAGTTTTTGTGACTGATGTGACCCTTCCCTCATCAAGCTAATGATTTCAATTTTTTATCTCGAGTTTTTTTGTTTAAGAAATGTGAAATTAGAAAGTAAGTGATTCTCTCTCATGTTACTTGTCGCACCCGACATCACGGCGACCCTAAAAATAATCTTGAATAATGAAAAGAATAATAGATTTCTGGCATCAGGTTCTTTTAGGGGCAAATGTCTTGTCTAAGGAGTCGCCACCTAGTATTATGGTCACTAGGAACCCTAACTGATCAACAGAGATTCCATGGTTCGGGATTGGTTACGTAAAAGGGAAGATATTATCACCCCTTAAACGTTTTGCCTAAGGCAAACTGCATTGTTGGTCTTGTCTTCAATTGCTAAATATTTAGTCGCTTATGCTATGATGATTTGTTTATAATATTCCTGACTCTGGCGCCAGTGAATATTCGAGCTCGAATAATTCCAACTCTGGCGTTGGCAAAAATTCGTAGCTGAAAAAAAACTAGATCAATATTTTTTTCCCTACTCTAGCACCAGCGAATAAATAAATAAAAATAAATTTATTTTTAAGCATGCACATATTTTTTTTATTTTTCTAGCCAAATAAAATAAAATACAACGAATAAAAATAATATAAATTTAAACCGGTATTTTTATTCCTGACTCTGGCGTCAGTGAATAAACCAATAAATTTACATTATTTTTATTCATCCATACACATTTTTTTATTTTTCCTACTTTTCTATTTTTATGTTTTTCTATTTTTTTATTTTTATTTTTTTGAATGGGCCCGGCTCAGCCCACATGGGCTGGGTTGGACCCAGCCAGCCCGGCCCGGTCAAAAGCCAACAAGAAGTACGCGTGCTGTGTACTGTGCAAGATAATTAACAAACTTATTTGATCTGTGAAGGCGAAAGAGAATTATTCTATGAAAGCTAAAGAAAGCTTACCTGTTCTGCTAGAGTGCTACTGTTTCGGGCGAAGATCAGTGAACACGCTCCTCGCTGGGAAACTGGAATTCCTCCTTCTACCTTTGCTTTCCTGCCCTCTGCTTCTTCTTCTCTCGGTCGTTTGTCTCCTCTCTGCTTCTGTTTTTTTTTAGAAATGAAGGAACGAAGATAATGATGATGTCGGTTGTCCCCGATGGTTTTGGAACTGGGTCCGTCTTCTTTTCTGCTATCTTTCCGTTTTCTTGCCTTCTTGTTGCTGCCTCCAGTTCTGGGTTTTTTTCTGGGTTCTGTGTGCGTTTTTTTTTTCTCCTTGTTGCTGGGGTTTTTCTCTGGTTTTTCGTCCCAAAATCCCCCTTGGTTTCCCCCTTTCAGTCCCCGGTTTTTTTTTCTTCCTTTTTTTTCTCTCTGTTCGTGGCTTTTTTCTTTAGCCTCCTCTGTTTCTTTGAGAAGAAACAGAGGAATGCAAGTATGCTCTTCTTTTTGCGTCTTTCTTCCTCTTCCCCCTGTGTTTTTTTTTGTTTCTGTCTTCGGGTTCTTCCTTCCCCCCCCCTTCGCGAGGTTGCATTTACCCGGGTTTTTATAGGGCTGGGAGATCGATCGGCGCTGTAACAGCCGGCAGGAATGGCGTGGGGCGTTCCATTCAATGGAGAAACGTCCCTGCGTTTAATGGCGGAGCCGCTACAGGGGAAGAAGACGAGCGAACAGTCGCCTCCCAAAACGACTCCGTTTTTACAATTCCAAAGGCTGCTTTCAATTTGGTCCTCGGAATTCTGTAATTTTGCAATCAAGCTGCTGGTTAAAATGTAATTGGATCCTTGCATTTGCGCGACATTTTCAATGTAATCCTTGGATTCTAATTTTCCAATTTTGAACCCAAACTTTAATATTTCTTCAATTAAGTCCCTGGATAAGTTTATTCCGAGCTCAATTAAGTCTAAAACTTATCAATTCTCTAATTAAACCCCTGATTGGATTAATAAAATTAAATCCAAGCTTAATTAAGTCTCAAAACTTATCAATTCTCCAATTAAACCCTTGATTGCATGAATTAAATTAATTCCAAGCTTAATTAAGTCTCAAAACTTAATCAATTCTCCAATTAAATTAATTCCAAAGTTTAATTAAACCCCAAAACTTCCAATCATATTGCCCTTAACCCAAATTTTAATTCATTCTTCATTTATTTCATTTTACTTGTTTTTTCATCATTATTATTTTGTTTCGTCATTTTTTTTTATCCTTTTCGGTAAATAAAATAATAATAAAATAAAATGGTCAAAAATTGGGTTATGACAGTTGCCCCCTCTTTATAATATTTACTATGCAAAGATATTGGAAAATTTCATTTTCCTTTAGCTTTGTGTAGTAAATTTATAAAGAAAAGTAGATACCGAAAGAACATCTTTCTTTTTTTTTGAGTCTTGAAAACTTTGAAAACAGTAGATTGACACACGACCTTTACAGAGAGATGTAGAAATCAAGAAACAAGTCATTTGGAAGACGACCCAATTTTTTGTTTTGTTTTGTTTTTGTTTTGTTTTGCTTTTTTTTTTTAGTGGTCTCATTGTGATGGGTGACCTACCCAGGTATATATATAAAAAAGGAAAATGAGAGGCTCGAAGGCGCACTCAAAAGAATGCAAAAAGAAAGCGAGTGCTCAAAGGCACTCGAAGAAGAAGCGAGGGCTCAAAGGCGCTCAAAGGGAAAAACGAGGGCTCAAAGGCGCGCTCGAAGAGAAAAGTCAGTGCTCAAAGGCACTCAAAGAGAAAAGCGAGTGCTCAAAGGCGCTCGGAGGGAAAGCGAGGGCTCAAAGGCGCGCTCGAAGAGAAAAGCAAGTGCTCAAAGACACTCGAAGAGAAAAGCGAGGGCTCAAAGGCGCGCTCGAAGAGAAAAGCAAGTGCTCAAAGACACTCGAAGAGAAAAGCGAGGGCTCAAAGGCGCGCTCGAAGAGGAAAGCGAGGGCTCAAAGGCGCGCTCGAAGAGAAGCGAGGGCTCAAAGGCGCGCTCAAAGAGAAAAATAAGTGCTCAAAGGCACCCGAAGAGGGAAGCGAGGGCTCAAAGGCGCGCTCGAAGAGGAAAGCGAGGGCTCAAAGACGCGCTCGAAGAGAAAAGCAAGTGCTCAAAGGCACTCGAAAAGGAAAGCGAGGGCTCAAATGCGCGCTCGAAGAGAAAAGCAAGTGCTCAAAGGCACTCGAAAAGGAAAGCGAGGGCTCAAAGGCACTCTCGAAGAGGAAAGCGAGGGCTCAAAGGCGCGCTCGAAGAGAAAAGCAAGTGCTCAAAGGCACTCAAAGAGGAAAGCACGTGCTCAAAGGCACTCGAAGAGGAAAGCGAGGGCTCAAAGGCGCGCTCGAAGAGAAAATCAAGTGCTCAAAAGCACTCGAAGAGGAAAACAAGTGCTCAAAGGCACTTGAAGAGGAAAGCGAGGGCTCAAAGGCGCGCTCGAAGAGAAAAGCGAGGGCTCAAAGGCGCGCTCGAAGAGAAAAGCAAGTGCTCAAAGGCACTCGAAAAGGAAAGCGAGGGCTCAAAGGCGCGCTCGAAGAGAAAAGCAAGTGCTCAAAGGCACTCGAAAAGGAAAGTGAGGGCTCAAAGGCACTCTCGAAGAGGAAAGCGAGGGCTCAAAGGCGCGCTCGAAGAGAAAAGCGAGTGCTCAAAGGCACTCGAAGAGGAAAGCCAGTGCTCAAAGGCACTTGAAGAGGAAAGTGAGGGCTCAAAGGCGCTCGAAAAGGAAAGCAAGTGCTCAAAGGCACTCGAAGAAGAAAGCGAGGGCTCAAAGGCGCGCTCGAAGAGAAAAGCAAGTGCTCAAAGGCACTCGAAGAGAAAAGCGAATGCTCAAAGGCACTCGACTAAGAAGGTGAGGGCTTAAAGGCGCACTCAAAATGCACTTCCTTTGATGGTCGAGGGCTCAAAGGCGCGCTCAAAAAGGAGGTAGGATAGAAAATGCACTTCCTTTGATGGTCGAGGGCTCAAAGGCGCGCTCAAAAAGGAGGTAGGATAGGAAATGCACTACCTTTGATGGTCGAGGGCTCGAAGGCGCGCTAAAAAAGAAATGAGGTGAGGGCTCGAAGGCGCACTCAAAAGGAGGCAGGATAGAAAATGCACTACCTTTAATGGTTGAGGGCTCGAAGGCGCGCTCGAAAAGAAATGAGGTGAGGGCTCGAAGGCGCACTTAAAAGGAGGCAGGATAGAAAATGCACTACCTTTAATGGTCGAGGGCTCGAAGGCGCGCTCGAAAAGAAATGAGGTGATGGCTCGAAGGCGCACTCAAAAAAGAGGTAGGATAGAAAATGCACTATCTTTAATGGTCGAGGGCTCGAAGGCGCGCTCGAAAGGAAATGAGAGCGCCATAAAAAATGATGATCAAAAGCTCGAAGGCACATTTGAAGGAGGTAGACAAACACATAGATTTTTTTTTAGGTGGCCTAATTCTCATGGGCGGCCTGCCCAGGTTGAAAATTCTCAAAAGTGAAAAATTTTCAAAAGCACTTTCAATCTTTGGCCATTTCAAGTTGGCCTTCCCCTTGATGGATTCCGCCAGAATATTTTCTTATCTGAAATTTACAAAACTCATAATCCAATGTCTCAAAGTTTAGATGATATGCATGCATCTTTACCTGTTTTGAAATATAGGCCCCCATTTCTTCTTAGTCTTCTTGTTGCTTGATTGGTGAGGACTTGCTACCTCTGATTTGGGTCCTCTTTGTCGCTTGGCTTCTAGCCCACTCGAGTTGGCCCATGTAAGTCTATTTCCAGATTTGTTTGCACAACTTAGCCTTTGTGGTGCCCATCGTGACCTACCTACTTGCTGAAGATTTCTGAATTGTCAAATAATTTGAGAGGACTTATTCATTACCCCTCGTTTCACTGTTAGAAATATTCTATGTCACTTGCTGAAAGGATCAAACTATCTTTCAAAATGCCCCCTTGTCTTGTTGAAGGAAATGTTCCTCTCTTTTTCTAGAAGAGAAAATACAATGTTACCCCCTTGTGCTGGTCATTGCCCCCTTGTATTGGTCATTGCCCCCAAGTGTGCTCTGTCAGCAACTTAGACAAATAATAGTTTTAAGAAGCCATTCTCTCATTTCTCTCCTTTTCAGTTTGGTGAAGGAGTATGGGTCTAGAATGAATCTTGAAATCTTGATCTTGCATTTTGAAAACAAAAATTGTTTCGATGTGAGTCTAAAACACTTTGCTTTTGAAATCTTGCAACTCCTTGGTTATTTCATTTCTTGAAAAAGAGATTATTTGCTCTTGTGTTTGGCAATGAGGTCTTCAGTGCAAATATGTCATGAGATGACCCTTTGTTTTAAAGTGAAGGGCTCGAGAAAAAGCTCGAGGTTTTGTATGAGAAAAAAATTTGTCTCTTTTTGAACCTTCATCTTTATCAGCATGAATAATAATGAGTAGTTTATTCTTGATGTCATGAATCTTATGAAAAAGTATTCTTTGCATTTTGAGAGCATTGTTTATTATTCTAGGTTGCTTGCTTGCTTGATTAGAAAGGACTTTTACAGGCACGTAACGTAGGCTGTGGTTCTTGGCTATGAAAGAAAAGGATCATAAAGCTCAAAGAGTGTTTCAGGGTTTCAAAGACTGAGGATCACTATCAACAGTTTGACTCTTAACGTCGTTCACATTTTCTTTTGCCGCTCTTCTTTGATTTGCCCTTTGTCATTGTTTTGGCTATCACGTTTTCTTGTGATTTGGGCATGCCCCCTAGCTTTTGAGTTTCTTGGGCTCTTTATGCCTTTTTGGCTTTCTTGCAGCTTTTTCTCTTTTCTCATTGAAATTTTCTCTTGCCCCATAGTGTGGGGTGTGATCCTAGTCGGGATTTTTTTTCATAGAAGAAAAATTATTTAGGCTCAAAAAGGGGTAGCAAGGGATGTACTATTTCAGAACGTGAAAGGAATAACAAAGATGACCTTTCCTCATTTCAAGCACAAGCAGTTAAGATCAATAAACTTTGACCTCATCCAATGTGTTGGTTTGGTCTTTGCAAAGATGCATTTCATGGGTCATGAGCAACGAGTTCACTACATACCGTTATTCATGCATTTAAAAACACATGATTCAAGAGTCATGGGGTAAGGGTGTTTATTTCTTTTTTTCTTTTTCATAATATTTTTTTGGTTTATAAGTTAATCACCTCAATGATGGAGTTGCTTGATTCACTTGTCATTCTACAATTAGAATGTGAAAAATATCATTTTTGAATTAACATCAAATTATTTTTGAAATCAAAATACCAGATCAATTTTTTTCAAAACTCCAATAGGGAAATGGATTTTGGTACAAGAGATGAATTGCATCTATGAGATCACGCAAGGCTTCAAAGGTGTATTCGTGAGTTCTTATAACAAAACTCTCTTAATAATGATTGGTCGTAAACATGATTGAATGAGAAACTCATTATTTCATTGAAGCTTTGGAAAAGAAACAACAAAGAACTTATGCCAACACGAATACTGGCATGATAACACATAAAAGGGGCTAAACATTTAGTGATCATTGATTGGAATTTCTGGAATCTTTCAATCATTCATTCTCCTCAACAAAGGCATCTTTTCAACACTTAGTTGCAGTCACATGCAGACCATTCTCGACCTACTATCACCATAGCTTTATCTCCAAAACAGTTGATATCTAGGAGTCGGTGCGAAGAAATTAACTATAGGAATGGTAAGTGTCTTGGCAACCCCCTTCATTGTCCTTTCCTTTTTCGGTGAAACCGTTCTTTTCAGTCGGATCAACAATTTTACCTAACACAATGGCTTGTTCAATCCTCTCAGCTATAATAACCAGGTCAGTAAAATGTTGTGCAGAGCTTCTAACCAAGAATTCAAAGTATGGAGATTTAAAGGTGTTGGAAAATAAACTGATCATCTCTTTTTCCAACATGGGAGGATTAACTTGTGTAGCTACCTCACTCCATCTCCGGGCGTATTCTCTTATGGACTCCTTGTTGTTCTTCTTCATAGCTTGCAAGCTTAAACGATCAGGGCCCACGTCTATATTGAACTTATATTGCCTCATGAAGGCATCAACTAAGTCCTTCCATTTTTTAACCTTGGTATTGTCCAACCGCATATACCAAGTGAGGGCAGCGTCACTCAAACTGTCTTGGAAGAAATGAATCAGCAATTTCTCATCATCCACCACCTCAGCCATTTTGTTGCAGTATGCTTTGAGATGAGTTATAGGGCATTGAGCTCCTGTATATTTAATGAATTCTGGCACCCTAAACTTCTTAGGAATGACTATGTTAGGTACCAAACGCATATTGACAGCTTTCACCAGGTCACACAAATGGTCTCCCTCAACTGCCCTTATCCTTTCTTCTAAGGCAGTCCATTTTTCCAAACCCTCTTCTTTCACCATTTTGTCCTTTTGAGATTCTTTCTTGGTAGAATCAATGGTAGACGAAATTCTCGAGGGGTATGCTGGCTGGAAATGCATAGCTTGTTGAAATTCAGATGACACCCTATTTGCCCCCAGATTCTGTGGATCGAAATGAGTTATATGCATATCTTCAGGCTGAGTTATAAGTGTTGCTTTTCCGGATTTATCTCTCAAGGCTTGCTCGAGTAGACTAGTAAGCCTTGCGACTTCTTCTTTAAGATTATCCATCTCTTTTTGATGTTGGGCTTCCAACCGGGCTCTTTCTTCGTTTTCCATTTGTCTTTTTCTCGAACGGGTGTTATAGATGAGTTTCAATGGGGAACCTATATTTCAACCTGGTAATATGTAAATCATGCAATTTATGCAAAAATATTGATAAATAATAATAATAATAATAATAATAATAATAATAATAAAAATGTGTATGAAATGCAAACTTGCCCTTCACGGGGTGACAACCTAGTAGGAAGATCCTAATTGTTGAGTGCATCAAGGGGTTGGTCATTATCTAGTTTCAAAGGGTCTCTCGCATGCTCAGTGATCATCCATGAAAGGTCGATATGAGGCTTACAAGTAGTGTGAAAATAGAGGCCCTGAGTAATATCAGTTTGGCATATCAACCACTTCCAAGTAAACAATCAAGCGAGAGTTGGATGGTTTCACGAGTCTTACCCAGGCTAAAGCCATTGGAGTACCGTTACTCCCCCACTTATCCTAGGTTGTAAAGCGTGTGATCTCAAAGTGATGCATGATAACATAAACAAGGATGCATGCTAAAGCAGTAAATGCAGGAAAAATAAACAAATAAACACAACAAACAAAATAGCAATAATAAGACAAAAGACAAAGCTTAATCCTAAGGTCCCTAGTGGAGTCGCCATTCTGTCGCACCCGACATCGCGGCGACCCTAAAAATAATCTTGAATAATGAAAAGAAGAATAGATTTCTGGCATCAGGTTCTTTTAGGGGAAAATGTCTTGTTTAAGGAGTCGCCACCTATTATTATGGTCACTAGGAACCCTAACTGATCAACAGAGATTTCATGGTTCGGGATTGGTTACGTAAAAGGGAAGATATTATCACCCCTTAAACGTTTTGCCTAAGGCAAACTGCATTGTGTTTTGTCTTAAATTGCTAAATATTTAGTCGCTTATGCTATGATGATTTGTTTATAATATTCCTGACTCTGGCGCCAGCTCGATAATTCCAACTCTGGCGTTGGTGAAAATTCGTAGCTGAAAAAAAATTAGATCAATATTTTTATTCCTACTCTAGCACCAGCGAATAAAATAAATAAAAATAAATTTATTTTTAGCATGCACATATTTTTTTATTTTTCTAGCTAAATAAAATAAAATACAACGAATAAAAATAATATAAATTTAAACCGGTATTTTTATTCCTGACTCTGGCGTCAGTGAATAAACCAATAAATTTACATTATTTTTATTCATGCATACACATTTTTTTTATTTTTCTACTTTCTATTTTTATGTTTTCTATTTTTTATTTTTTTATTTTATTTTTTGAATGGGCCCGGCTCAGCCCACATGGGCTGGGTTGGACCCAGCCAGCCCGGCCCGGTCAAAAGCCAACAAGAAGTACGCGTGCTGTGTACTGTGCGAGATAATTAACAAACTTATTTGATTTGGGAAGGCGAAAGAAAATTATTCTATGAAAGCTAAAGAAAGCTTACCTGTTCTGCTAGAGTGCTACTGTTTCGGGCGAAGATCAGTGAACACGCTCCTCGCTGGGAAACTGGAATTCCTCCTTCTACCTTTGCTTTCCTGCCCTCAGCTTCTTCTTCTCTCGGTCGTTTGTCTCCTCTCTGCTTCTGTTTTTTTTTAGAAATGAACGAACGAAGATAATGATGATGCCGGTTCTCCCCGATGGTTTTGGTTCTGGGTCCTTCTTCTTTTCTGCTATCTTTCTGTTTTCTTGCCTTCTTGTTGCTGCCTCCAGTTCTGGGTTTTTTTCTGGGTTTTGTGTGTGTTTTTTTTTTCTCCCTGTTGCTGGGGTTTTTCTCTGGTTTTTCGTCCCAAAATCCCCCTTGGTTTCCCCCTTTCAGTCCCCGGTTTTTTTTCTTCCTTTTTTTTCTCTATGTTCATGGCTTTTTTCTTTAGCCTCCTCTGTTTCTTTGAGAAGAAACAGAGGAATGCAAGTCTGCTCTTTTTTTGCGTCTTTCTTCCTCTTCCCCCTGTGTTTTTTTTGTTTCTGTCTTGGTTCTTCCTTCCCCCCCCTTCGCGAGGTTGCATTTACCTGGGTTTTTATAGGGCTAGGAGATCGATCGGCGCTGTAACAGCCGGCAGTAATGGCGTGGGGCGTTCCATTCAATGGAGAAACGTCCCTGCGTTTAATGGCGGAGCCGCTACAGGGGAAGAAGACGAGCGAACAGTCGCCTCCCAAAACGACTCCGTTTTTACAATTCCAAAGGCTGCTTTCAATTTGGTCCTCGGAATTCTGTAATTTTGCAATCAAGCTGCTGGTTAAAATGTAATTGGATCCTTGCATTTGCGCGACATTTTCAATGTAATCCTTGGATTCTAATTTTCCAATTTTGAACCCAAACTTTAATATTTCTTCAATTAAGTCCCTGGATAAGTTTATTCCGAGCTCAATTAAGTCTAAAACTTATCAATTCTCTAATTAAACCCCTGATTGGATTAATAAAATTAAATCCAAGCTTAATTAAGTCTCAAAACTTATCAATTCTCCAATTAAACCCTTGATTGCATGAATTAAATTAATTCCAAGCTTAATTAAGTCTCAAAAACTTAATCAATTCTCCAATTAAATTAATTCCAAAGTTTAATTAAACCCCAAAACTTCCAATCATATTGCCCTTAACCCAAATTTTAATTCATTCTTCATTTATTTCATTTTACTTGTTTTTTCATCATTATTATTTTGTTTCGTCATTTTTTTTTATCCTTTTCGGTAAATAAAATAATAATAAAATAAAATGGTCAAAAATTGGGTTATGACATTACTTTCGATTATAGTTTGTTTATGGAAAGATTAAAGAAGAGATTAAGGTTTATAAAGATTTAAAGTTTATGTTGTTAAGATTGATTAATAATTATTATGGGTTTAAAGTTAAGTGATTGATTTTGGGTGTGTTGTTAGAAATAAGAATTTGTTAATTGATTTGTTATGGGTTAAGAAATTTGTTTAAAATTTTCTATAAAATCTGGATATAACGGTCTTGAGGTTGAAAATGATGAAATTTTATTTTGGTCCTTATTTATGAAAATTACAGTTTAGTCCCTAAACTTTGAAAAATTATAATTTGACCCCTGTAATGTATTTTAGAATTCTAGGCAGTATCGTTATGAGGTTAAAGATGATTAATCTCAGTTTGATAATTGATTTGTGTAGTTTTTTGTTTAGTCCCTCCATTTAAGATATTTACAGTTTAGTCCCTAAACTTTGGAAAAATTACAATTTGATCCCTGGAATGTAAATTGAGATTCCGGACAGAATTGAGGATGAATGATGGGTGAAATTTCAGAATGGTTATGTATTTCTAAAATTTATAGTTTGGTCACCTAATTCTTGTAAAATTATGTTTTGGTCCCTGGTTTCTAAAAATTATCTTTTTAGTCCCTAAACTTAGGAGACTAAACATTGTTTTCATTTATGCATTGGAGTATTTTATTTGTGTTGCTTTAAGTAATTTTTTAGTATATTTTGTATATAAGTTGTATGTGCTTTTAATGATCCTTAATAGGATTTTCATGTCTTTCATCTGATATTCCCTTTACTTCTATATTTTCAGGTAAGTGAGATAATATTTAATATGCATATAATATAAGTAAATATGTATGTTGATTATATGATGAGTATGACTAGTTAATTTCTTGAATATTTATATTTGTTGCTTTAATTTTTTAGTACTCATTTATTATTGAATTTACACTCGTATTCTGTTAAACTAAATTTTATATGATATAAATTGCTTTGATAATTGTGTGAATATCTATTATGTCTTAATATAGAACTTGTCAGTAACTCCACACTAACATAGAGTAGTTAGTCTATATGCACATAGTATTCTGTATACCTAGTTAGTGAGAGAGACATCAGCATGTGGTGACCGATCCTTCCACACTGATCACCTTTGCAGGGGCGGAGCCAGGGAGGGGCTGGCAGGGGCCCCGGCCCCTGCAAAGAATTTTTTTTCCAGCCCCTTCCTTAATGATATTTATAATTTTAGCTTAAGTAGTAAAGCAATTAAAAACTTGGCCCCTCTTAATTTTATTTTCTACTTCCGCCACTGCACCTTTGGGTGTCATCTGATCTCTGACATGTATTCCACTATATCATAATAATATGCTTAGTGTGTATATATGTGTGTGTGTGTGTCAAAATAAATCGACTTACAAACTATTAATATCTAAAATGTATAGTATATGTTATTATCTCACTTAGTTGATTGAACTCACCTCTCATTTTTAATATAATTTAGGATCTTAGTTTCTGTTAGCAGGTGGATTTTGTTGAGTGTTCATGCTTTTTATGTTTTGGTTAGTATACTTTCTTATTTCGCGAGACTTTTCTTTTAAGTTTTGTTTCGATGTCATAGATGCTCTACTATTACACTATTTTAGTTAAAGTTTTGATTTTGACAATGTAATGAGTATTATGAATTATTTTGAAGTGATATTTGATTTTATTGGTTTTGAATAATATAATATTTTGGAACTTTATGAAATGTTGCGCAAATTTTATAAAATTTTGTTTATGATATGTACATTTTAAGGCTTAGCATATATGTGGTATCCCGCTAGCACCGCTCCTGCGTTGCTGGTCATGGACTCGAGATTTGGGTCATGACATATGGCCTTCAAAAAAAAGCCTAGGCACACCTAGGCCTAAAGTCAAGGCTCATGTTGTTTTTCAAAAACAATGACACATCATCTGTTTTTTTTCAAACTATATAACAAATTGCCTATAGTGGCAAGTAACTTGCCACCTATTAGGCTTCTGCCTACAAACCAACCATCCCTATGGTTGTCAAAAATTAGGAAGGGGGAGAGATTTTGGTTTAAAAGTTTATTTTTATTAAAAACACTCCAAAACACCAAAAAAAACTCAAACATCTCAAAACCACTACAAAAAATAATCATCTAAAAATAAATCTAAACAACCCCTAATCACTTTTTAGGTATATTTATAGGGGAAAAAACCATAATCGAACTACTCTCATCAAATGAAACCTTTTGAAACTAAAATCGATCATTTTTAACTATTTAGCCAATGGCCCACTAAAAACTAAACTAAAGCCCAAAATAAAATAATAGCAAATCTAATAGCAAAACTCAAATAAAAATTCAAATCTAATAATCTTGTTTGTCATCACTAATAGTCCCATCATTAATTCATCAAATGTCTAATTGAATCCAATAAAACAACCATCCATAATAAATGGTTAAATCTTGTTATTCCTTGATATTAATGGTAATTAAGGTTTTCCCTTTGAAAAGAATTAAACAAAAGTGCTTAACAATGTATGTATCTCCTGGGTTTTTAAAGCTTTAGAGCATTCATTGACCAAATATGTTAATGGATTTTGTTGGAATTGTACTTTTTTTCCCATAAAAATAATGTATTTTTGCAGTAACCTTGATGTTTTTTCTTGAAAATTTTTCAATAGATTGGATGAAAAAAAATTAATTAGAAATTTATAAATAATTTGGATAGTTAATTAAGATGAAATTTTTTTGACTACTATTTAGTGATATATTCCCTCTCTTTAGTGAGTTTTAGTAAAACTCTTAATGACCGGGTGAGAAAAATTGATAATCGCACAGAATGGATAATTTTCAACTTCTAGTTCTTTTTGTTTTTATAGGTAAAATTACTTTTATCCTTCTATAATTTAGTTATTTTTTATTTATTTTTATTTTTAAAATATTACAGTTTATATCCTAAAATTTATAAATAAATAATATTTCACGTCACATCAGAAAAAATCAACAAAAAAAATATAATTATTTATAACACCATCATTGTATTCCCAATTAATAATTAAAAAACTCTTATATTAAATATCATAACTTTTCATTAAATTAATATAAAAAAAACTTTAGCCATCACTTTCTTAGCCCAAATCCAGATCTCTAAAAAAAAAAAAAACCAGATTAAATTGAGTTTAAATAGTCAATTTGGGAAGGGGGTGACCAATTATTTTACACTAACGGTAGAGATCGAAACCACCACCACCGTTCCAGCCAAGGAACCAGCCACTCCACCATTGTTGCAACAACTCCTCACATGGATAGAGATCCTATCTTATATCCATGGATCCACGGAGCTTCTTGGCTTTTAGGTAACATTGTTGAAACTCTTGCATTTTGTTATTTGTAATTATTGAACTACTGCTCGATCACACCTTTCTAATGGTTTAATTGGTGGATAGATGCTGCTATAAACCCAGGAAGGTGAATGTGTGGGCATGGCGTTTTAGCCCCTTAAGCAGAAGTAAGAAAATGCAAGTCCAAGGAGCAGAGAATTGTCAAGAACAGGTAGCAGTTGAATTACAAGGCACAACTGAACTTAACCCTTCATTTTTTCAAACCCACCTCTAAAACCTCCAAATTGGCCAACTTTGCCTCTTCTTCTCAGGTTCACATTCAAAAAGAAAATTCGGGCAAAGTTTGTGTCTTGTCATTTTCTCTTGATTTTGCAAGTAATTTTTCTTCTTTTTTTATTAATTTCTCTTAAACATTAAATATCATAAAAAATAAAAAATAAAAAATCTCAAATTTTATTGGGAATTCTAAAAAAAATCATATAAATTTATCTACTTAATCTTAATGTGATTCTCAAAATATTTATATGATCGAATGTATAACACCTAACCATGCTTAAAAAGAGTGTTAATTTAGAAAACCGCATTAAATTAATTACTAAAATTCATGTGACCTTTTCAGAGCTTCCAAAAAATTGAAGATATTTCTAGCTTTTTTTTAATTTTCTATAATTATTAAATTTTTATCGTTAAGAAAATAAAAAATTACCTTTTGGTTTCAAAAAATATTTGAAATTATTTGTGAAAGTGAATTAAGTTCTTATTAACATCTATAAAGAATTTCAGTTGAAAATACTAAAATATTTTTAAAGGGGTTTCCATCAATACCAACGGTCAAATCAAACTAAAATTCAACATTCACCTAAAAAACATAGTTCAAGGGCACAATTGATTAGATTAATAGTACAGATTTTAAAGTGTCACAACGCATAAAAAAAACTTGATTAAATTGATGGTATACACTTATCATAATAGTAGAAAAATGCCGTTAAACCCATAAAAAAAATATAGTGGCACAGATGTTATACGAGTTTTTTTTTTTTTTTTTTTTTTTTTTTTTTTTTTCTAATCAGATGTTTTTAGGTCTTCAACATTCATGCAAAATTAAATCACTAAATATTTGAGGTCTTCTGAACACATACAAAATGGAAGGCCTGGTTTGATTTGAGCTGGGTCTAGGTTCAAAACCAGTCCTAGTTGAATGCCATTGAATTAAATGAAATAAAAAAGTGTCTAGGCTGGCCGAATAAAAAATGCCCCGCCATCAAGGGCGGAGCCATGCAATGCTCTGGTTGTCTGCTAGCCCAAGTAAAGATTTTATTAATAATTTTTTATACTAAAAACTTATTTGTTCGATAAAAAATAATTTTTTGAAAATAATTTTTTAATTTTTCTTGTACTTATTTATTATTAAAAAAATTAATTAACAAAAAACACTTTCTAATTAAATAAAAATTTAGCTTGGTTTTTAAGAAAGTATTTTCTTTTTATTTTAGGAGGAAAATATTTTCTAGAAATTATAAAAAATTTAAAAATATCATTTTATTTGCTGATTATAACAAATTCGGTCTTCAAAATTTTGATTGCTTATATTTTTTTTTGAATTTTTTTTATTTTTATATTAACTTTGGTTCTTATTTTATGATTGTTATTTGCTTTTCTCTTATTATTTTTTTAATTGAAATTTTTTTATCTATCAAATTTAGTTCTCATTATTTTGATTTTTACCTATTTTATTTGAAATAATTTATAAAATTATTATTATTATTATTTTAATTTCATCATCTTTAAACTTTTTATCTGTTAGATTTGATCTCCATTATTTTTATTGTTATTTATTTTATTTGAGATAATTTATGAAATTAGATTTTTTTTTAATTTCATTCTCATTCAACTTTTTAATTTGTAAGATTTGTTTCTTATTATTTTAATAAACTTAAAATCAAAATATTAATAAGTTATTTTCCAGTTCATTTCCTCTTGAAAGTGTTTCCCAACTTATTTTCATGACACTACCAAACATCAAAAAATAATTCACTTTCCAGGAATCTACTTTTCAAAAATAAATTACTTTCCAGTGAACAAACGAGGTCTAATATAAAATCAGTCTAAGTTGCATTTAACTAAATTAGCTAAAAATATATATTTTTTAATCCATCAAATCACTTATCTTTTTTTTAATTAAAATCTATATTTTTTTAGTTAAGAGAGCCAAAGTCGAAAATCGTATCCCTCCTCATGCTAGATTACTTCTTGTTTCCCTATATATTCAACTCAAAAAATTTAACAAAAGCAACACACATTTTCTTCTTTTATTTATTGTTTGGTACTATCCATCATACAAATTCAACTCAATTTTCTTGTAATTACTAAAGCATTGCTTTAAACTTTAAAAAATACTGAATTTGATCTTCTCCTTGCACATGCACAATTTACTTGCACATAACATGAGATTAACGTACTAAATATAAATATTTCATATGAGATTAATCTTGTATTTGAATTAAAATTTTATTGTTAACTTCATAAATTTATATATATGAATTAATAATTGATTTTGAATCTTTTATAAATATATATTTGCTTAGTAGCCTAGGATAGAAAAAATTTCTGGCTTCGCGCAATGAACCCTTTTGCTCCACCTCACATTTATAAATCAATTCAATTGCAGGAGATCTTCTGCATCATAAGAAGAGCCAGGATTCAACATTCATGCAAAATTAAATCACTAAATATTTAGGTCTTCTGAACACTTACAAAATGGAAGGCCTGGTTTGATTCGAGCTGGGTCTAGGTTCAAAACCAGCCCTCGTTGAATGCCATTGAAATTTGAATGAAAGAAAAAAGCGCCTCAGCTGAAGGAACAAAAAAGCGCCGCCATGAGCCCTTTTGCTCCACCTCACATTTATATACAAAAGTCAAAACTTTCGGTGAATGTTTTGATTTGCAGCTAGAGCATTGAATTCAATATTTCAACAATGGAGAATATCAGCAGAGCAGACTCATGAATGGAAAGGAGCAGCCATGGGGTAGTTTCCCACGTTCGCCGATACCAATATTTATCAAATCTGACTGCTCTTACCTCAATAGCACCATTACTGCCCTGTACGTTTCTTTACCGACTCTAAAGTTTCTATTTGTATGCATGAAAATTAAATCTTTCCTTATGCTTGCTTATTATTTGTTGTTTTGAAATGCAGGAAACTTGAGATCTTACAGATGTAATTCCAAATGATCTTCGGACCTTGACTTTCCTCTCCAATTTGTATCGTTTAAACATTCCATTTAAATTGATAATTTGACCAAGTTGTAGCATTCTTGATATTATGGCTCTAAATAAGCATAAGCTACTGGAGAATTTAGGTCAAAATTGCTCGAGAGGTACCCTGTCGTCTCCATCTGGTGGTAAATACCTGCACTTTATTTTAAAAAATAAAAGTTTATCTATATAAAAGATAAAAAAAAATTATAGATAAATTAGACAATATCTTCAAATTTAAACGCATAATTAAAAAAATAATCATCATCTAAAAGAGACTTTCAAAAGAAAATAAAAAAAAATGTACTAATTTAAATATAAATTAAAGATATTTAGAAAAAAACCATAAAAAAACCATTAATTAAAAAAATAAGAAAAAAAGAGAGCAAAGTTCAGGCGTTGATAGCATAACCGACTTTGATGCTATAGCCAATTGAGCCAAGCTGAATAAATATTTGCAGTCAATTTATATCTGGATACATATTGGTTGGTTGATTTTTCGGTGTTGAAACTCATCTTTTTTTTTTATCAAGTTCTAAGCAATTAGCCATAAAGGATAAGAGTAATAGATCAGAGAAGCTCAATCAACCTTTGAATTGTTATTAAAATCTCATTTAATTTAACCTCATAAGGTATGGTTTCGATTTTAAAGCAAGTTGCTGATCATAATATATATATGTCTACATATATGGTCACATCATGCCGTTTTGAAGCCTTTTTTTAGCTTTATGTGAATCAAAACTCAGATGAGAAAGGAAAGAAAGAAAGAAAGAAGAAGACATGTACAAATGTGGGTTTGAAAGGGTATAGAAGACACAATGGTATATAGAAGGCAGAAGTTTTATTTTTTGATGCTGAAAGCTGCGTTGAACTAATGTTGTATATTAATTTTTGGACTGCAAGTGTATGTATATTGAAAACGATTAAAAAAAAAAAACCCTAATTGCTATTATTTTACATTATCAAAATCCTTGATGTTTTTCTTTAATTTATTGGGTAAGTAGCTAGTGTAAAAACAACTATTAGGAAGTTATCTAACATGTACGCAACATCAAACAATGTTAATTATCTCTTTCTCTCTCGGGGAAAAAAAAAGGAAAATTTTATTTTCAAACTCATCTTTAAGTTTTTTTTTTTTTATTGACGTGGGTGTTCGAACCAGCTTGCGCGTCCCTTGATTAATTTCATAGACCCTGAAATTAACAACCATATAAATCTCCAGTGACTATTATATTAGCAACCATAGGACAATATCTCTAAGTTATTATAGCATGTGGTACCATCGTTTTTTCTAAATGATCACGCAACCATAAAAATAATGGTTTTTGAGATGAATAGGGAAACTTTACATACACAAGTCTACAGTTAATTATTTAAACACCAACTCTTAATTACATACCATTCAGCTCAATCTCGTCATTTTATCTGAAATGATCGTTTTAATAGAAAAAAAATCATTTTTTTAATTCTAAGAAAAGCATTATTTTACTATATAAAACAAGTAATAAGATCATGGAAAACATTAATGAATACGAATGGATGGCCTTAACAAGTGTTTTTTTTAATGCATTTGAGATCCAATTGAAAAAAATATTTGGGGCATAAATCAGAATTGTTTTATAATTAAGTTGTGTGGACTTATATAAAGTTAATTATCTAAATGAACATGTTGTTTATGATTCAAAATTCAGCAATATTCTGTTGAATGTCTTCATCAATTCAATCCTTCACTCTTTAAAAAATTCCTTTTTTATATACATTTCAATTATCATGTATAGGATAAATCAATGGACATCAACGTAGGGAATAAACATGGGGAATAATGGAGAAATTTTACGAAAAATCCTAATTTGCTTGTGAGAGAGAAAAACACTATATATTGGAATGATTTTTTTTCTTTTTTTTTATTTGTTCTTGAAGCATTTTCTATTTTAGTCATCAATATTTTTTTTCAATTTCAACTTTACACATTGCATTGATTTGTTGAGATTTAGAACTCATAATTTATTTCAATTAACTTGCTATATAGTTCTTGTTATCTAAAAAAAAACATTTTGACATTAAATTAATTCTCGATTTGACATAATAAAATTTGATTTTATTGGTTAAAAACAATTAAAACTTTGGAAACCAAATTTGACACTAAAACAAAAAAAAAACCTCTTATTATTATTATTTTTACTACTCATGAGGCACTTTATTTATAATTTTGGCCCTCTAAGTTTTTACATTTTGCATTTTTAGTCCATTCATTTTTTTAGGATTTTAGTTTTGTTTCAAAACTTATTTTGTTTTTTTTTTGGCCTTTAAATTTCAGAGAGAGAGAGAGAGAGAGCTGAAATGGGGGGAAAAATTGTCGGTTGGTTTTTTTTTGCAAAAAAAAAAATGATCTTAGTGTCAATAAATTTTATTCGATGAAAGGAGTATCATTTATGTGTTTTTGATCATTCATCTTACTTGAATAAGTAGATCAAATTTTGAGAATTTTTATTTTTATTTAGGTTAGTTTTTTGTTTTTGTTTATTTTGATGGATTAAAATGTGATTTAAAGTTAGTATGGGTCAATTTAGGTTTGTAGAGTGTTTCTTAGTTATTTTTTGATAAAAAAAAATATATGAAAAGAAGGTTTTCAGGTCTTAGAAGTCAAACATTGATCTTCCGACAAACTCTTTATACTCAAAATATGTACTAGTAAATGATGTGTTGCTTATTTATGTAGACGACACGTCATCTATTTTGAAAAAAAAAAAAAAAGAATAGGTTATGTACTTGGGTCTGACTTTGCCTGCTTTGGGCTAGAGGTTGGCCTATACCGGGCCAAGCCCTTGGACCCTATTATTTTGTTTTTTTTTTTTAAATTTTGATTAAAGTTCTTTAAATAAAATTATTAAAATTATATTTAAGGTGTTATTCCATTAAATATCATTCTAATTTGAATTTATTTTCAAATAAGATTATAATATTGTTTTTATAATATTAATAAGTACTCTTTTCGTACAACCCTTTATATTTTTTTTTTCTTAAAATTTAGTCAAAATTAATTATAATAATATGAATAAAATAATATTTAAGATATTATTGCATTACTTATCATCCGATTTGTTATTTATTTCAAATAAGATTATAGCCTTATTTTTATAATGTTAGCAATCACTGTTTTAAATTATTTTATGTAAACATTCTATGCAGACCTTTTTTTTTCTTTTATTGTTCATGGTCATGAATACTCAATAAAAATGAATTAAGTACAAATCATTATAGTTTTCTTCCATTTTTGTTTTTCGAACTATTATTATTTGTTATTCAATAAACTTATTTCTTATAAAAAAAAGCATATTTTTTATTGAAAACATTTCATGAATAAAAAAAGGCTTTGACAAAAAAAACTATATTTTTCTTCATAATTATATTCGATGTGCCTTTCCTGCAATTTGTTTTATTATAGTATAATTAATTAAAAAATAGATTTCAAAAAGGTTTTTTTGTAAATGCACATGAGTATTAGATTATTCTTTTTCTTTTTAATACATTCATGTTAAAATTATCAAAAAATATTTTTTTTATTTATTGAAACTTGCTTTTATTTTACTAATAAGTTACGTTGTTCTTTAAAAATCAATTATTATAGTAAAGAAGATAAATATAAAAATTAGCGCATTATTCATATAAAGATGTTTTAATTAATTACAAAATTATTTTTTTTATCTTGTTTTCAAATTATTCAATTTTATTTTTTATATTTATTGTAATTGCTTTTAGTTTTTATTAAGTAATCATCACAGCTCCAAAAGCTATACTTTTCTATTAAGAAATATATTAATAAAAGAAATAAGGAATTATATATACTACACACACACACACACGTGTGAGAGGCCAGCATGATATAAGAAAAGAAACCAACTTGATCCAACAAGTTGATTCGTTTGTTTGACCACTGAAAGATTGTTTTTTACGGTTGAAAAGATACGTGGCGGCTACGTGACTGGGTAGTTTACTCTTCTAATACATATTTTGAAAACAACGCAATTAAAAAAGCATTTTGAAAATACCAAACTTTTAATAAAGATTTGATTGATAATAGCGACTTTAACAGAGAGATGGTGATGGGAAACAATTAATCTTAACCCTAATCCCAAACTAATTTTAAATAAAAATTCTAGAGAATACTGCAACTTTAATGATTGCAGTTTAAAATATTTTTTTACTTAAAAATATATTAAAATAATTTTTTTTATTATTTTTTATATCTGCACATTAAAATGATCTAAAAATATAAAAAATAATTTTTAATAAATTGTTTTTTAAAAATTTAAAGAAACATGATTTGCAAGCGTTCCCAAACAAACCCTAAACAATAACTCTAAATCTAAAAATAAACTTTAAACACTAACACTGATCACTATCCATAAAATGAAACACTAATCAATAACCCTAACTAACTCTAAATATTGCTTTAAATATTGCTTTAGGGTTAGTTTTTAAAGTTTGCATTTAAGGTACAGGGTTAATTAGGATTTATTTATGAAGTTAATGATTAATTTTAATATTTAGGGTTTGTTTTTTAGATTAGAGTTATAGTCTAGGGTTAGGTATAATTTAGGATTTGTGTTTGGAGTTGAATTAGAGGATTAGTTTACACTTGATCTTTTTTGTCAAATCGCTATTCCCAATCACTGAATATTTTTCAAATACTTTTTAATTAAAATATTACAGGTTGTCAAATTGTGTTAATTTATTTTATTTTTTTTAAAATCCCGCATGCAATAATGTGGCAGTTGGCATTTGTGAACAAAGCTTTGCATGTCAACGTAATATGATAAATGTGTGTGAAAACAAACTTCGCCGTCTTCCAAGTAATATATTTTAGTCGTCGGTTATGGCATTTTGGTGGCTCTGCGAAAAGCTGAAGGGCTCTCTGCTCTCTCTCTTTAATCTGTTCCTCTCCCTCACTCGTCGTTGATTCTCTTGCCATTTCATCGATACCTTGCAATTACAGAAGATTCAAGTATTGATCATGACCAGACATCCATTGCTTCCTCCCTTCTTAGCCCTTTCTTTTGTTTGCATCATTGGTTTGGCTGCCATAGCTCAAGCACAGAATCAAACTCAAGCTACTACAGATCCTGATGAAGGTACAGCCCTCTCTCTCTCTCGCCCCCCTTTTTAGCTGTTCTTGGTGATGATGATGTGATGTTATCAATATATATTACCATGATCTCTCAACTAATTATCTATCAAGAGAACAAAATTTCTGATGATCAACTAAGAATTAGATCTTAGAACTATTCTTTTACCAGCTTAGTTAAGAAATCTACTTGAAGTATATATTCATTTTACTTTTCTTTTTTTTTAAATAATATTAGATCACACACAAAAGAAAATCTCATGAGCAATATATATATCAAGGATCTCTCCTATATGTTTAATTGCATGCTCTTGCCAGTTGCCAGTGCCTTACATTATTTGTTCGTTTAGCTACAAATTAAGTTGATATTAAAATAAATAATTAATGATGGCGGCTCTTATAAAGAAAGTTAGAAATGATAAATGATAAGGGTGGCTTGAGCTTCCAGTGGGGTTGATTAATTATTACTTTAATTTATTTTATTTTTTAAAAAAGAAAATGATTGGTTAAAAGGTGTGTGTGTGTGTGTATATATATATAAAATAGCATTTTCTTATTCAACCAACAGTAAAATAATAATAATAAATTTAATACACAAAAATTAGCATCAAAATACCTCCTAATTAACCAAACAATCGATCAGAATACATCAACAGTACTCAGTTTGAAAAGGAAAAGGAGAACCTACCTAACGCATTAATTATGAGTCTTTAATTGACCATCACGGGGATCCGATGGCTCGTAATCATAATTAAGATGGGGATTAAGCCTTAATTTGTTTTTAGTTATTTAAAAATAATATAATCATAAGTTATGAATTATTACATATATTTACATATTATGTTGTAAAATATATAGTTGTGATGCTTGCGATATATATGGTAGTATACTATAATACAATAATATATTACCTTTAAACATATTAATTAATTTATAACATTAAGAATCATTTTGGACATCTACTTGTTGTGTCATGGATAATTTTCATACATAAAAAGGTCTAATAAATTGAAAACACCGCTCCGATATTTAGTTTAACATATATATTAATTTATTCTTCTAATTCTCACCTAACTTATTTTTTGATAAAAATAAATTTTCTTATTCTAGTGGGGAAAAGGTTCATGACTGTCACTAGTAATATATAATCTTTTATTTTTTGTTTTTTGTTTTTGTTTTTGGATATGCAGCTAGAACATTAAACTCAATCTTTCAACAATGGAGTATATCAGCCAACACCAATCAATGGAACACAAGTGGAGACGTATGCAGTGGAGCAGCCACTGGTGCATCTCCTACCATTGACGACACTGATTTCAACCCCTTTATCAAATGTGACTGCACTTTCCTTAATGGCACCACTTGCCGTATTACTGCCCTGTATGTTCTCTCTTTACCAACTTTAAAGTTTCCATTTATGCCTGGTAAAGTTACTTTTCTCTCAGGAGTCATCAACATTTCACGTTTTTTTAGTGGTTTCTGCGTTGTTCTTTGAGAAAAAGAAAAGGAGTTAGTAAACATAAACATTGGAGATTGGAGACCCATTTGTTGGAACCATTGTTGAAATTTCCTGTGAGCCAAGCTTGGAAGTTAGGTAGTAGTCAGTACATGGACGAGAAAATCTCACTTGTTCTCGTATATATTTGCCTTGTATTTGAAACATGATATATATATAACTTTTGTTTTGTAATGTACTCTCACCTTTCCTATCTGACAATCTTGCCCGGACCAATTCACCATGTCCAATCCCATTTGCTCTTGCATCTAAGGTTTCAGGCACGAGGGCAGGTTACATTTCTTATTAGTCTTGAGGGGTCGATTGGTTGTTTGGGGTGCTATACAAAGCCTTTGTGTTCTTGTGATTTTCTGGGATAAAAGTTGAATCTTTCTTCACGCTTGCTTATTCTTTATATTATTGAAATGCAGGAAAGTTTATGCAATAGATGTTGTAGGATTAATTCCAGATGAGCTTTGGAGCTTGAAATACCTCACCAATTTGTATGGTTTCCAGTCCTCATGTACATTTGCTTCAGTCTTACACTACTGTTTATAGCACATCGTACATATGACCAGTCTGTCAGTGTGTTTTAAACTTACGAGTGTGCTTGTTCTGATTTCTTGCAGGAATTTGGGTCAAAATTATTTGACAGGTAACCTGTCACCATCCATCGGTAATCTAACTCGGATGCAATACCTGTAAGCTGTTCTTATTTTTAATTATGAATTAATAGGATATCGCATATTTTGTATTCTTCTTCTTCTGATTACAAGTTTATATTTCGATTAGGACCATTGGCATTAATGCATTGTCTGGGGAGCTTCCTAAGGAACTTGGACTGCTTACTGATTTAAGAGTATTGTAAGTTCATTTAATTGGCAACCTCCTGATTTTTATTTCATGAATTAGTGCAGCTTCTTCTTCTTCTTCTTCTTCTTTTTTTAATGTATTAACTTGTAACTTCCATATTGTTGATTTGCTTCTTAATGTTGATAGTGGTTTTGGATCAAACAACTTCACTGGTTCTCTGCCATCTGAGCTTGGGAATTTAGTAAAACTGGAACAAATGTAAGTTGTGGTATTGCTGAGCTTCTGTTCAATTTAAATGTAAATTACTATGCTTGTTGATAGGATGTGACTGTCCTGGTATCTCGTACAGAAAAATGTGAAGAAGTAGAGTGGCATAGGAAATGAAAGCAAATCCATGAACAGAGATTATTTGCCCTTCATCCTGTGGCTGAAATAGTATAACCAATATACGAGCATTCTTATGTCTCTGGAACTAATTATTCTGCACATCTATATTTTTGTTCTGCCAACTTCTATTCTTTCATGATGATCTGGTAACCATTTACATGGATAATTAGACTGAAAAGAATGGTAAAAAAATTAATGAAATTTGTTTGCCTTGGCAGTTATTTTGATAGTTCTGGAGTTAGTGGTGAGATTCCTACAACCTTTGCTAATTTGCAGAACCTGGCTACAGTGTAAGAATATTTTGACTGTTCTTCCACTTAATTAAAATGTCCTGAAATGTTGTTTCGAAGTAAAAATAAAATAAAATTGAATCATTATTTTTCTGAGAAATCGTTTCTGTTCATCTCAGGTGGGCTTCAGACAATGAACTCACAGGAAGGATACCTGACTTCATAGGAAATTGGTCAAAGCTTACTTCCCTGTAAGAAGATTTATAACATGTTTTATATTTATTTTCTTCAATTGCACTTGAGACAACAATGGTTTGAGCTCCCTTTTCCACTTAAAACTTCTATTTTAGGTAGAAGAATTGTGACAAGTAAAACAAATTGTTTGTTTGTACTTCTTTACATGTTAAATCTGCACAGTTTATATCATCTAGTCATGAATGTTACTGCAGAAGATTTGAAGGTAATGCTTTTGAAGGTCCAATACCATCAGCCTTCTCCAACCTCACTACTTTGACAGACTTGTGAGTTTCTGCATCTGTTTCTTTGCTATCCTTATTTATATGTTACTGGTCAACGGTGCTAACAATCTCATTTACACCATGGTTGCAGAAGGATAAGCGATTTATCTGATGGAGGCTCCTCACTGGAATTTATTAAAAACATGAAGTCTCTAAGCATTTTGTGAGACAACAGTCTATCATTTGCTTTTTTCTCCCTGTTCTTGAAAGCTTTTGAAATGTAATGTCAATTACTTGGGCACATGTCATCCAGGATGCTCAGGAACGACAACATCTCTGCTTCAATTCCATCCTACATCGGAGAATTCCAGAGTTTGACACAGCTGTAAGTTATTTCTATTAACATGTGTCTTTAGATGTATCATACATGTTAAGGAGGAAATTATGTTTGGCTGGAGTGAGCTGGTTCAGTTACACGAAAGTATAACTTGTCTCTTCAAGCAATGAGGCTGGTTCATATTTCTATGAGGTATGATCACTTCAAAGTGGCCACAAAGCAGTCTTTTCCCCTCTTTATGGAGTAATGAATCTGGGTTAAATTCTGCAACTGGAAGTTGCACGAGGAAGGGCTAATTATTTCCTTTCTACTTTTGACCATTGCTTTCACTTTGTAGGATGGCTAAATTTATCTTTGTGATGTATGATGTATGATGATGACAATTTCTTTTCTTCTTTAAGGGATTTGAGCTTCAACAATATCGAGGGACAGATTCCAGACTCGCTTTTCAATTTGAGCTCGCTCACTTACTTGTAAGATACCATCGTTGCTTAATCGCATCATATCTCATAACATGTACGATACATATTGAAGCATGCCTTGTTCCCACTGTGCTTAGGTTTCTTGGAAACAATAAATTAAATGGCACCCTTCCGGCAACAAAAAGTTCAAGACTTCTCAATGTGTAAGTACATTTGGAATAGTGATTTTCAACATTATGTGACGAACACTATCTTTTGGCTGGAACACAAGTTCATTTATTCTGTCTTAAGCTCAGATGGTTAATGCTGATCATTTCATTCTTCCAGAGATGTGTCATACAATAATTTAGCAGGGGGATTTCCATCCTGGGTCAACGAAACAAAATTAGAGATGTAAGTTTTACATTCGGGAATCTTATTTGCACATCAAATAGTATGTGCAAACAGCTTGTGAAAAATATTTCTTAAGAATAAAACTACCATTGTGTAATTTGTGCTCAAATCCTGTGCGCACTTACTGCTGAATGAAGCTCATGTTAAGACATTACTTGTGTCTGTGCAGTAATTTAGTTGCCAACAACTTCACAGTAGTTGCTTCAAACCTCAGGTGAATCTTTTCTTCTAAATCCCTCTTTAATTCGAGCATTCCATTGAAATATTTCCAAATAGATCATCTAATTACCTTCCTCATTTAATTTTCAGCGGTTTGCCGTCAGGGCTGAATTGTCTTCAACGCAACTTTCCTTGCAATCGAGGCTCTCCAATCTGTAAGTACAACTGAAATGCTTTATTTTTGTTTCCACTCGTGCTCTGTTGAGTGCAATGCTTTGTATCAGGATTGTAGGTTTGAAAACAATCCTTTCATCTAATGTGCAAGAATCATATCACAATTTCGAGAGCTATTATCATCTTTTTTCTGATTAATACTTTTTTTTTTGTAATGGTGTAGATTCACAATTTGGTATCAAGTGTGGTGGTCCAGAAATCACATCTTCAAACAGGGTTCTATTTGAGAGAGATAACACGAGTCTTGCTGCAGCATCATACTATGTGAGTGACACAAGCACTTTTGGTGTTAGTAATACTGGATATTTTTCCGGAAGCAACGACCCTCAGTACACGACATCTTCATCGTCACAATTTACAAATACTCTAGACTCTGAGTTGTTCCAGACATCTCGACTCTCTGCTTCATCACTAAGGTACTATGGGTTGGGGCTTGAGAATGGTAACTACACCATTATCATTCAGTTTACAGAATCAGTTATTTTTCAAGGAAGCACATGGAAGAGTCTTGGAAGGCGTGTATTCGATGTTTATATCCAGGTCTGTATTGCGGCATTAAATGTGTATTACTGTGATAACAAGCACAATAAATAATTACATGTTTAAGTGGTAGAAGTCTTAAAATGGATGTGATTCATCGAGTACTTATGCAGCATGAATATTGAAACTGACTGCTAAGATTTTTGTGTAATCCTGAATCACCACTTGATCAAGATAAGTAAACCTTTCACGAAGAAAGTTGTTCCTAACTTTTTCATAATTCAACTGTAAACCTTGTTGCAGTTGCCATCATGGAAACTACAGTCTAATCTTGCAATGAATTAGCCCTTCCCGTAATTCTTGGCATCACATGACATCAAATCTCTTAGTTTGCTTGCCAAAAAAATGGTTGCTTTTGTTATTTCATTTTTATCTAAAGTTCTTTCCTTGGTATTCCAGGGAAGTCGTGTTTTGAAGGATTTTGACATACAAAAGGCAGCAGGCGGAATCATGAATCAAGCTGTACAGAGGGAATTTAAGGTTCAGGTAACAGAAAATTTCCTTGATATCCATTTCTTTTGGGCTGGAAAGGGGACTTGTTGCATTCCTGCTCAAGGTACATATGGACCTTCTGTTTCAGCGATCAATGCTATCCCAGGTAACGCACTTGGTAAATTCTAATGTTACCCGAGTTATTGAGTTCTGACTACTGAGGTTCTGTACAGATTTCACACCCACTGTTAGTAACAAGCTACCAAGTGAGAAGAAGAAGAAGAATAGGACTGGTTTGATTGCGGGGATTGTTGTTGGTGTTGGAATAGTAGGCTTTCTACTTGTTTTTGCTGTATTCTTTGTTCGAAGAAGAAAAGGGCAAAGCAACAATGATTTTGAAGGTAAGCTGGAAAAGGAAAACCGTGCTTCATTTCTGTTCAAGCTATCAGACCTTTTAACTGTTTGTAGAATCCATATATAAAAATGCTGCTATCGCCTATCAGTATGATTATAGTCTTTTACTGTTCGTAGCATTTGACCCACATACTGTGTTAATTACATTGATAATTTTATGTTTATTTTGGGGCCGTCGCTGTTCCCATCTTAAACTAGACAATCTCTGGATAAAAAGTATGAGATAATTTCAGAAGTATAATGGAACACTGAGGCATAAACTAAAATTTTCTCATGTCAGAGGCTCTTAGATGTAAGAACATAGCACTGCATTCCATCTAATGTCATTTAATCAAAAGATTAGTTCTTATTTGCAATTTCATCTTGTAAAGATTCTTCTCCCCTCTCTCTATCCTTTTAAAAATGTACATGATAGATAAGTGAATAAGTGAGCAGACAAACAGTTTCCTGAATAAGTATGCGTTTAAAATTGCAGAGTTCCTAGGGATCGATGCTAGACCGTACACTTTCAGTTATGGTGAACTGAAGACTGCTACAGAAGATTTTAGTTCTGCTAATAAGCTTGGAGAGGGAGGGTTTGGACCAGTTTTCAAGGTAAGTAATTATATTAATCAATGATAGAAAGTAGCTGAGCACATCTTAATTCTTCTATCTGTTTCTAATGTATCTTATGATCCATCATGCGAGTAATATTTCTGTTGGGTTGAACTAGTTTTTTACGTTATGTCAAAGTCGTATTAATTAGTGACAAGTTTGAATCTTATCTCTTTTATTTTCTATAGTAAAAAATTAAATAATCAAGTAGAAAATAGTGATAAACTTGTGTAAATTTTAAATTTAATTTAATTTTATTTAAAAAAATATATTAAAAAATAATATAAAACTATTTTGCAGTCGAAATGACAATGTATACATGCGTCCTTTCATATAAAATACACTTGAATAGCCTATTTTGATTTTTTTCCTCTGGATGCTATTATTAATTGGCATGAAGGCTAGTTTTTTTTTCATAAATTCAGTTGAGCAGTCTAAATGTTGGAAGTGTTTAGACAAAGGTGTAAGTCGTGCTAGCCCAACTTTCTTATTGCTCGCAGTTGCAGGAAATTTGGATCGTTAAAATCAGAACATAATATTTCATTACACTAATTGATTTTTTACCAATAGGGAAAACTTAATGATGGGAGAGTGATTGCTGTTAAGCAACTGTCCATGGCATCTCACCAAGGAAAGACTCAGTTTATAGCAGAGATTGCTACTATATCTGCTGTGCAACACCGTAATCTCGTGAAATTGTATGGATGCTGCATCGAGGGAGCAAATCGACTCCTTGTATACGAGTATCTCGAGAACAAGAGTCTTGATCAAGCAGTATTTGGTACGCTAATTTGCTACACACACACACACACACACACACACACACACACTAGTATAGAACATGCAGCAGAAACATAATTATGCATGCTCACAAAATGCAGGAGAGCAAAGTTTGAATCTTGACTGGCCAACACGCTATGATATATGCTTGGGAGTAGCGAGAGGTCTAGCTTATCTTCATGAGGAGTCAAGGATTCGAATTGTACACAGAGATGTGAAGGCCAGTAACATTCTGCTTGATTTTAATCTCATTCCAAAAATTTCAGATTTTGGTTTAGCCAAACTTTACGATGATAAGAAGACCCATATAAGCACCCGTGTTGCAGGAACAATGTAAGATTTTGAAGTGCAAAACCATTAAATTTCTTTTTATTCAAGGAACCATCCTTTTACTCGATTCATGTCTAGAATCATTGACTGTAAAATCAGAGCATTCGTTACTGACTCTGTCACTACTAATATAGTGGATATCTTGCACCGGAGTATGCAATGCGTGGACACCTGACAGAGAAGGCCGATGTATTCGCCTTTGGAGTTGTGGCTCTGGAAATCATAAGTGGAAGACCAAATTCAGACACAAGCTTGGAAACGGAAAAGATTTATCTTCTCGAATGGGTATGCTATATACGATGCTCACACCTCACTCACTGCAAGAGTTTTGCCCACATTTGACTCTGGCCAGTTTATGATTAATTCAAATCCTTTACTTTCTAAAGTCATTCATCAATATACGTGGTTACTTTCTTTTCAGGCCTGGCACCTCCATGAAAACAACCGTCAAGTTGAGCTAGTAGACTCTAGACTATCTGAATTTAACGAGGAAGAAGTGAACCGTCTGATAGGAGTTGCTCTTTTATGTACTCAAACTGCACCTACGCTACGGCCATCAATGTCACGGGTCATTGCTATGCTATCTGGTGATATTGAAGTGAACAGTGTAACTTCGAAACCGGGATACTTGACTGACTGGAAATTTGATGATGCAAGCACCTTTACGAGTGATGATGCAACGAGAGCATCAGATACTAGCCACTACGATTCATCCACAAGGACAAGCCTCGTGAACAACCAAAAGGATTTGTCACCAAGCGCCACCGATCCCATACTCCGTGACGTTATCGGACAGGGAAGATAATGATTTCCTTTGACCAGTGCTGCTGCTTTATTCCTTGAAGTCTTTTGTTCATATCGTGTGTTTTTTTTACGAATTTGTACAATCATATGTACATAACTACAAGACACTCTATGATCGGTGTTTAAAATGAGTTTTCCTTTTTGTATTTACTGGTTTCGTTTCTCTTCATGGATGTAAGATAGGTTGGAGTTCTAAATCTTGTTATAGGTGTTTCTTGAAGCAACTGTAACATTATTATTGATAAATTAAGAGGATGTTGGAATCCCATTGTTCGCTGTATGTATTTTTCAGCTTCTCCAGATCCATTAACTTCTTAAAGGAGTGGATTGATTCAGACTTCTTCTTTGTCAGATATAGTGTTTAGGAGATTTGGTGCAAGGTTTTGATGTCATTAGCATTGTTAGTAATTATTTGAAGTTGAATGCAATCATGGAAAATAAAAGGAAGGTATTTTTGTGCTGGAATGTTAGATGGGCAAGGCAGTTCAAATTCCTGAAATTTGTTAAGATGTTTAACTGCTTGTTTTTACATGTCAATACATCGCACGTACTATGAAACTGGGCTCTGTTTCTTGCCCTGTTTCTGTTCCTGTTTCTGTTCCTGTTCCTGTTGTGTAAAGGAAAACCATTATCCCCCATCGAATGTAACACAAATTTTGTGATTTCAGAGAGGAGGAAACAAAATCTACTACCTGAAATTGCATATGAAACATTGAATTACATGTGTAAGCTAATGACTTGTCCTGCTGAATTGCTTAACATAGGATGTCAATTGTTACAGTTTATTACGAAGCTTACATTTCTTGGCACTAAAGCAATCCTTCCCTTTATTAATTTTAATTCTTAAAAAAAAAAAAAAAAAAACATAGCTGCTCTCAAATTTACTTAGGTAATGCATTTAGTAGTAACTTGAGGGGAGTCCAATACGGTGACCTGGATGAGAGCAATGACTTACAAGAATGATCTTGTATGATTTCTGGAAATTCTTCTCTTTCTCTAGTGGCTTTTCTTTGTCTGGAAGCTTTACAGATTGATCTTGTATCAACTGGTATCAGATCTTTAAAACCAAAGTATTCCACCAGATACTCGTTATCAAGATATGAAAAGTTGAAGATAAGATTAATGAATCCATTGCAGTTGTCAACGGGGATCTTTTTCAGGGTTTATTTTTTTTTGTACAACCCTTCACTATATTTTTCAAGGTTTTTTTCTTAAATTTTATTTGATTATTTTCTTGTGCGTGTTTATTGACTCCAAAACTCAAAGTTATTGGAGTGGGTATCTATTCTTAACAGTGACCTTGTTCAACTGTCTATAGTCTATACACATCCTCATTGATCCATCCTTCTTCTTTACAAATAAAACAGGTGCTCCCCACGGAGACACACTCGGACGAATAAACCCCTTATCTAACAAATCTTGAATCTGCTCCTTCAACTCTTTTAATTCCGCTGGTGCCATCCTGTAAGGTGCCATAGAGATTGGTTTTGTTCCTGAAACTAGATCAATACAGAATTCGATTTCCCTATTGGGAGGTAGTCCAGGTAAGTCATCAGGAAAAACATCGATGAATTCCTTAACTATCGAAACTTGTTCCATCCTCGGGACCTCCATCTTCACATCATGCACATAAGCCAAAAACCCTTGCATACCCTTTCGTACCATCCTTCTCGTGATGGCTGAAGAATACTAGATGGAGATGATAACCCATCTCCATGAAAAGCAAACTCCGTCTCCCCATCAGGCTTGAAAACCACTGTCTTATTCCAACAATCAACTGAGGCATGATGCCTTGATAACCAATCCATACCTAGTATCACATCAAAACCTACTATTTCTAAAATTACCAAATCACCCAATAAGTTTCTACCTTGCACTTTAACCTCACAATCAACATAAACATATTCCCCAAACATAACCTCATCCGAAGGGGTAGCCACACACAAAGGACTCTCTAACAAAATGGGTTGTTTAGTAAACCTTAAAGCAAAATATGACGACACAAAAGAATGAGTTGCCCCCGTATCAAATAACACTCTAGCCTCGAAGGAACATATTAAGAGTGTACCTGAGACAACAGTATTGGATGTCTGGGCATCCTGCTGAGTAATGGCAAAAACTCGTGCCTGTCTCTGACTTGTTGGCGCAAAACCTCTACCGCCTACTCCACGGCCCCGCTGGCCACGCCCACCAGCTCCACGACCACCCTGAAACACAGAATGGCTAGCTGACTGAGTCTGAGTGGGAGATGTAATCGGTATAGAAGCATCAGGCTTGGACCACCGCTTGTTCGGACAATCCCTCAATAAGTGATCAGTCTGCCCGCAACCGAAACAAGCTCCTGTCTGCCTATAACAGACTGTGCCATAATGCCTAGACCCACAAGACTGACATTGAGGCCTCCCATCCGAACCTTGTGGTGTTGACTGAATAATACGACTCTGAGTCGAACCAGCTCTGCTCATGCTATGTCTACTATTTCCCCTGACAGTAGACCTCGACAAGAAATTCCTTGACTGATTTAATTGGCCCTGTCGGCCTCCATGTCCCCTGTTAGGACCTGTATCAGACCGCTGCTGAAAAGAGAACTGATTTGCCACTTTGGGCCTCTTGACCGAACCCACTGATAATTCATCCTCTAACTCTCGTGCCTCAATAGCTCGGGCACGATCCACTATGGCCGAGTACGTCTTAAACTCATGAGCCCCAATAGCTTTGAATAAGTAGCTATTAAGACCCCGAACAAACCTCTTAATCTTCCTCTCCTCAGTCGGTACCAAATACCCAGCAAATCTGGACAACCGTGTGAATTCCACTTCATACTCTGCCACAGTCAAGTCACCCTGAACCAACTTTTCAAACTCATATGCTCTGGCTTCCCTCACACTTTCCGGTAGAAAACGTTCCAAAAACATCTCAGAAAATTCCTTCCACTCCATTGGTGGCGAACTAACTGCCCTTTCACCCCTCTTGGACTCATACCAGTTCACAGCCACCTCTCCTTCTAGCCTGAAAGATGCTAAAGTTGCACGATGATCCGTGCACCCCATGGCCTCACACCTACGCCATACTGCATCTAAAAACTGTTGTGGGTCCTCAGAGTTATCAACACCCTTAAATGTAGGAGGTGCCAGCTTAAGGAACTCTGACAATGGCACTTTCACCCCATGCACAGTATGGGAAGTCGAAGATGCATTCTTATCCTTCTCCTTCTCTCTCTCAGTTAAAAGGTCAGCCAGGGTCTGCATTGCCTGTCCAATCTTATCCAAAGCACTATCAGTATAAGACACCCTATCCTGGGATCCCTGCTCCTGATTCTTACCAGCATCCAGACCATAGTCTCCCTCAAACTCCACCTCATCCTGAACTTCTGCTTCCATTGGTTGAGGCGAAGGGGTCCTAACCCTCTTTTTGCGCCTCTCCTTCCTAAGCTGGGCGATAGGAATGTCCTCTTGATCATTACCGACATAATCGGTATTAACTACATGTTTAGCTCTCGGCATATTTCCTAAAAGAATGCATTTACATATATGTATCAACATAACTATGAGAAGTTTTAAAACGACACACCAAACACTAGATTGGAGAATTATAAGAGGAATATCAAGACAAGATAGATCCTAAGCTCCACATATTACGAGGGTTTTAAATAAATAAAACAGATTATGAGGTTTTAACAAAAACCGGCTCTGATACCACCTTTGTCACGACCCGAATCCCGGGTCCGTGACCGGCAACGCAGGGGCGGTGGCGGAAGGACACCCCGCCTGCGCTAAGCCTCAGAACAGACATATCAAAAGAATAATTTATTCAAAAATACGCAGCATTTCATAATCTTCAGAAATATTATATTATTCAAAACTGATAAACCAAAAGATAGTTTGAAACTCCTCATCAGTAATTAAAACCAAAAACAATAATAAATAAATACTCATTACATTGTCAAATTCCAAACTTAATTAAAACAAAGTAATAGTGGAGCGCCTAAGACATCGAATCAAACAGCCTTGAAAGATAAGCAAGGCATACCGACCCAAAACTGAAGAAGCAGGAACACTCAACAAGGTTCACCTGCTATCAGAAAACTAAGAACCTGAAATAATATTAAGAATGAGGGGTGAGTTCAACCAACTCAGTGAGGGAATAATAATTAATATACATTTTAGATATTCTGATATTAATGGTTCGCAAGATCATTTATCTTGATATACATATACATATACATACTAAACATATCATATACGTATACATATGCATACTAAACATATCATCATATCGTAATGGACTATATGTCAGAGATCAGATGACACCCGAAGGTGACCAGATGACACTTAAAAGTGACCAGATGACACCCGAAGGTGACCAGATGACACGACCAGATGACACCGAAGGTGACCACTGTGGGATGATCAGTCGCCACAGGCTGATGCCTCTCTCACCAGCTAGGTATACAGAATACTATGTGCACATAGGCTAACTACTCTCCGTTAGCATGGAGTTACTGACAAGTCCCATATCAAGGCATATTAGATATTCACATAATCATCCAAGAAACGTATATCATATCGAATAGAATTTACTTTGACAGATTGCGAGTGCAAATTCAAGAATAAATGAGTACTCGGAAAATAAGCAACATATATAATTATTCAAGAAATTAACGAGTTGTACTCATTGTATAATCAGAATACATATTTACTTATCATATATGCATATTAAAGATTATCCCACTCACCCGGAAAATATAGAACTAAAGGATGTCAGACGAAAGACCCGGAAATCCTATTGAGGATCGTTAGGAGAACCTACAACAATATGAAATATACTCAAAAGCAACTCAAACAAGAGATTCCAATGCATAAATAAAACCAGGTTTAGTCTCCTAAGTTTATGGACTAAAACGACAATTTTCCAAAACAGGGACCAAAACGTAATTTTACCAAAATGGACCAATCTGGAAAATACATAACTATACTGAATTTTCACCCATAAACCATCCTTAATTCTGTCTAGAACGAACCAGGGACCGAACTGTAATTTCATAAAGTTCAGGGACTAAAATGTAATTCCAAAATTAAGGGACCAAACTGAAATATTCCAAATCAATTATCAAACTCAGATTCATCATCCTTAACCTCATAATAACACTGTCCAGAATCTCAAAATACAATTAGGGGTCAAATTATAATTTTCCCAAAGTTTAGGGACTAAACTGTAATTTCACAAATTGAGGGACCAAATTGAATTTTCGTCATCTTCAACCTCAAACCCAGAATTTCACAGATTACCTACTGTCATCTTCTGATTTCTAACACAATTTCACCATTCAAACAAAATCATAACTCAAAATCATTATCTTTACCTTCAATCTCTCACAATCAACTAATTAATCAATTACCCACAACAATCAACCCATAACTTCCAATTAATTCATCAATCAAACCAAACACAATATTCAAAACCCTAACATTTATCAAAACAGAAATTAAAAGCTTAATGAACACATATTTATACATAATCTTACCTTTAAACTTATTTCCTCCAATTCCTTCCCTTTTTCCCTTATTTTCCCCTCTTTTCTCTTCTTCTTCTTTCTCCCTTCTCTCTCACGGTTTGCTCTCTCAAATATTCAGATCTCTTTTTTTTCTTTTTTCTTTTTTTTTATTTATACTTATCATCTCTTTATACAATTACTACAATACCCTTCATTTAATTATACCAACTTTTAAGCCTCCAAGGGCTTTATTGCCTTTTACCTACTCATTTAATTTCAAAACATCACAGCTTAATTAATATAAAAAACAAGGTTGAAAGAAGGAGTAGGATGAAAAAAATAAAAGGTCAATTTTGGTGTCAATGAGTTTCATTCAATGAGCAGAGTTTATCTTAGGTGTTCTTTGTCCTTAACATTGCCTAACATGATAGATATGTGCCTATAAAGGTATTTTATTTCCGGTTAATTTTTGGTTTGTGGATGAATTTTTTTGTTGTTATAGTTCATATACAGATTTATCAAGGTATTTAGAGTGTTTTGAATCGAAAATAGATTGAAAATTAATAGGTTTTTGGGTCAAGAACCCATCAACCTTGATTTTTGCCATAATGGTGGCAAGAATATGAGGAAAAGCAAACGACGCATCACCTACCTCAAGAGGTGATGTGTTATCTGCCTTTATTTTTTTTTTCCAAAATATAAAGGTAGAAAACAAGTCATTCTCCCCATAAAAAAATTAAACAGGCCTAAACACATGGGTTTCCCGAGGCCTACATGCATGGGCTTTTTCTTTAAAGACCTGAGTGTGTTGGGCGAAATATTTTTTTTTTTTAGGATTCATCTGAGAATAATTTTGGAACCAAATTTTCCTTTATCCTTCTAAAAACTTTATAAGGTGGGAAATGCATCAAATTTATTACGAAAGCCGACCTATAAATGAATAGTATATCACTAGATAACTGGCCCATGCTCCTCTGCAGGTTGGACCAAAAAAATTTAAACGTAAGAAAAAATGTCCAGGTCATAGGGAACTTTTCAAAATTGTCATTATACTTGGTTTTACGAGTCAACTTTGAAACCTCTCAACCTGATTTCTTTTCTAACTCAAGTCTCAAATTAAACCACGTGGAAGTTGCCTGACGTGAGCCAATTGACTTGGCAGGCCCAAAGGCATTTCAAATGGCTAGTAAAAACATGATTTGTTTTTTTTTTAAAAAAAATAAGATGACATCTTTTTTTTTTAATATTAAGACAACGACATATTGGATCAACCTGAGTTTTGTGACTTAACCCACCAAACCTGCCTCATATGTCATAGATCAATTGAGTTTAGTAACTTTTTTAACTATTTTTTGTTTAGCTATACAATAATAAAAAATAGACATTCATAAAATTAGGCATCAACTCAATGTTAGAATGTTTGTTTAAGACTTCGATAACCTTATAAAAAATAAATTTTAAAATCTAATTTCCAATCAACCAAAGTCAACCCATCAAACTTACAATTCAGGTCATGAATTCTACTAGGTTTAATAACTTTTTTTTTAAACTACCTTTTGTTTTATTATATGAGAAAAAAATAGATACTCACAAAATCGAGCACTAACCCAATATCAAGATGTTTGTTTGAGATCACAATAACCTAATAAAAAAATAAAAAAATTATAAATATCAATTCAAAATCAATCGATTATTGAAGGATGAAACTGAAAAGAAAAAAACCATGAATAAAAAACCTATATGGCCAAACTAGGCTTCTTATTATAGAAAAAATCAAAGAGTTAAATAGGCCATGAACATGAGATTTTTTTAATGGCGAACAATCTTTTCTCTTAAAAATATTAAACAAACAACATGTCGTATGCTACCTAGAATTTGACCACAATAGTGGTGGCTATAACATCAGGGACTTTTTTTAGCCTAAAATCCATTTTAACCCGTTATCACCTAAAATAATCAAATAAACACCCTTATAACCACCAAAAACCAACTTATCAACCTAAAAAATCAAAATCAAACTATGAAGATTTTATTTTCTCGATTCCAATCTATTTTTTTTTTAGTAGAGATAAAGGTTCAAAAACACTTCATTGAAACTTTTTCATTGAATGGAATCTGTTGACACCAAGTCGATTCTTTTTTCATCAAAATATGGCCAAACTGACATCATACTCTCTCTTTAGCTGTTTTCAAGTAACTTTCTCTCTCTTCTCTCAAACTCATGAAAGGAAATATTATGAAAATAAATATTTAGACCAAAATTAAATTGCAAAAACTATAGGGATTGTGAGGGAAACAAAAAGGTGGACTAAACAAAACAACTCGATTAAAATCACATAGAATCAACTAACCTTACCTAGTCAAACTAAATTGGTTGAGAATTTAAAATGAACACTAGACCAATTCAGATAAATGGTGTTGATCGTTCTGCATATCACTTTATTAGAATCAAGGTTGTCAATTTCATTTTGTTCCGTCCGGAATGGTCGATATATCTCGTTCCAATTTTAAAAAAAATGAACAAATTAGAATAGATTTTATCTTGCTTACAATCTTAGTCTGTTTTGTAAATTCCAGCCAAATAATATTTTTTTTTGGCTTTTTTAAAAAAATATTGTCTAGTTTTACAGTATCGATCACATCTCTCAATTCGACCGTTGGATCAAGTTAAATTTTTACGACGATTCTCCTGACATATTTTTATATCTCTTGTTAAAATATTAGTTCAATAGAAGTTTATAAAGACCTTGCAAGACTGCTGATAGAATTTTTATCATTTTGTTCAAATTCATAATTTTGTTATGAAAGGTCATTTTTTGTCCATTTTTTAGGTTGATTTTTTTTTTTCATTTCATCATTTAATAATAGATTTATTGAAAATTGAGCGCTTTATTTGGGGTTATTATGGTCTCATGACCCGAGTCACAGATTTGAAAGGTTAATCTAGGTTGACCCGGGTCGATCCAATATGTTGTCGTCTTGAATTTTTTTGAGTCAAACTATATTTTTTACCAGTCGTCGAGGTTGTCTTTAAACTCGTCAAGTTGATCGGGTCATATTGGTTCAACTCCCACTTTTTCTTGTGTTTGAAATTTGAATTGCATAATTTCAAGTTAGTTTATCTTTGGATTTGAATTGAAATTATATTTTTTGAATTAATATTTTGAAATTATATATATAAACAGTACAACCTCGATGTCGAAACACTTCGAAACTAAAACATATCATTTCAATTAAAAATACAGAATACTAGCTGGAATGAAATTGACAACCTTGGTTAGAATCGTTGAGAATCAACTGACAAACCAGATTGATGAAAACTTGCCGCATCAACTCTTGTAACTAAAAATGGAGCTCATTATAGCAAAGACAAACTTCTAGTTCTAGGCTGGTCTATTTGTCTTCTCATCTATGTGTTTATTTATCTACAAACCGTAGTCTGATTGATGCATCGACAGTTCAACTAATGAACTGATGATGAGCAACCTTAATTAGTTCACTAGCCGGATGGTTTCGAAGTAAACTAATAACCATTTCTTAAGTATGGTTTAAAAGATAAGATTTTATGCATTAGACAAGACACTACGAGCCTTGTGTTAGAGAATAATATAAATCATATCTTGAAACTTTACCTAAAAGCTTAAGCTATTAGGTTGAGTTGGTTTTTTGACATGATATCAGAGCCTTAATGATCAAGTGATCACGAGTTTGAATCTCACCATCCCCATTTATTTGATAAAACTTAAGCATAAGGTAATGTAAGGGCTTTCACTTGAGGGGGTGTGTTAGAAACTAATATAAATCATATCTTGGAACATTAATTAAAAGCTTAAACTATTGGATTGAGATGGTTTTTTAACACCTTGTACATACAGGATTATTGATAGAGCGTTTTTTTAATAAAAAGAAGTTAAAATAATCCTTCATAAATTGAGACTCTTTTAATTTTAAGTATCTAAAAATTCAAAGATGGATTTTCGTTTAGCAATTTTTTTTTTTTTTTTTTGGAGAATTGCGAATAGCTACACCAGCTATACTTCATGAAGAAGTAATACTAAAAAACTCTGCCAATAAGATTTTTATTATTTAATTTAATATAACAACAAAAGATCTGATCTTCAATTTAAGTTGGATAAGTAAAATAAGATTTGCTTGCCTAGGATTTGGTTTTACATGGCCCATGAAACTCCCCAGGCACCAGAAACTAGGAAAACAAACGATCGAAGACAGGAATCATGCAATGATCCTGGACAACACTGAAACCCTATAATAGGACGCATTTGAATCATGAGGATGCGCAGCTGTAGTAGCACTCTCTTCAAATTGCAAACAAAACAAATCCCTGGCCTCTTGCTTACAAACCCAAGCTGCTAATTTTTGTGTATCTCTCACACTTTCCTTGAATACAAACATGTAAAACAAAGCCACGATAAGTAGAGAAAGATAATAAAAGACCTTGGATGAATTGAAATATATGTAATAAGCTACCAAGGTTAGATAATACATTGCCTTTAGAGAAAGAGAAATAATATGAGAGGAAAAGGTTTTGATGAAATGAGTGAAAAATGTTCATTTTATAGAGGTGGATGTTCATGCAAGACTCTCTAGTGCCACGACACTACATGTAGAAGTAACTGTTGTGTTGTCAGGCAACAAAAACATGATAGCTTTTTCCTGGTAGAAATGGCTCCGCCATTTAATTTTGGATCGATTTGGGGCTCACACATTAAATTCAGGTTGGTACATGTCCAGCCCTTGAAATTTATTAGTCTCGCGACTCTTGACAACTACTTGTTTTTTTTTTTTTTTCTCTGTCTTTGTCTTGCTTCATGTTAATGTTACTTGTATGGTTAAATCTTAATTTTTTTTAGATTTTCCTTGGAATTCCAAGTACGAAAAGTGTCTAAAGTTTAACAAAAGGAGGAGTTAGTTTCAGTGGAAGGGGAACAAAACAAAGTTTAACTCGCCTTAAGAAAGAAAGGGAGCATTTTTTTTAGAGATTTTGTTATGGGGTAACTGAACGAGTCTTGATCACTTATTGCATGAGTGTTGGAAACTCAGTCGATGTTTCGCTGATTATCTTTGTCACAAAGGGAAAACTTGACAACTCTTGTTAGTATTCTCTTACTATAATCCAAAACAAAGAAAAAAAATTGCACTTGAACTAAGGAGGATTCCAAGAGCAATCTAAGTCTACATAAATTAGGGATCCCAAAAGCAATTTAAGTCTAACTTTATATCCCAATATAGTGATCTGAGTGGATATATCTGTGGTTTTAGTGTTGTCATCTAGCTTTATCTTGTATGACTTCAGGATTGGTGCTCATTTTCTGATCACAGTCAGGGTTTCATATTGTGGGCAGAATTTGAAAATCTTAGAATCTTCATGTTTCTTTGACCTATGTGCATTTGTTCCGCAGTGAGGGTAGATGTAGAGCCTGGTTGTGTGCTGGTAGTAGGTTTTGCATAAAGGCATCGTAATTTTTTGCCAGAGTAACACTCTGCAAGTGCTAGCGTAAGCCTGTCTTTAATTTTATATATGAAAGCTGGAAGCATGGCTTAATCGAGCTGGTGGAATAGAGCAAGGGCATAGCAAGCAACTGTGATCTCAAGCACCTGGAAGCAAATGAACAAACTGACTGATTTTGTTCTGTTGCTGATTAATATTGTTTACCAGGCAGGGTTCTAGATGCTTGGAAGTCTTCCAGTCAAATATTGTTAAGATTTGTTTGGTTTCTGAGAACATGGAGTTATTTTGATCTCAATATTGCTTTGCCGGTTTTCTGTGGATCATAGAATTGTTATGAGGTCCACTGGTGAAAAGGCAACGCTGTTTATCGACGTGAATGAACTGTTTTTCAGTATATGTTGGCTGAAAAACAGAGAAGAAAAAGAAAACTAATTTCAGAGTGAAAGTTTTGTTAGATTATTTACTGAGATAGGTATAGTTTAATTTCAGCTTGCAAAATCAATTTTCATGAAGTAAATCGACTCACAAGGTTGATCGAATGACTTATAGGCTCACCTGGTAACTCGGTGATGAAACTCTCTTTTGTACGAGTTCCTGGATCTCTGCCCACTATATTTAATATTTATGGGAAGTATCGTCATCTTTAATTTGATATTCCAATTCACAAGGGACCACGTCCATGGTGACAACATATAGTTGTGGCTAGGAAAAAAAAAATTATCAACTTTAAAAAAAAAAATATATATATATATATATATATATATATATATATATATATATATATATATATATAGACATTGGTGATGTTGATTGCACTATCGATTAAGATTATAATTATAAATTGAAAAGATTTAAATAATTTGAGAATTATATCGTCAAGAAACAAAGATGTAGGGAAGAAAAGTTATGATAAAAAAATAAAATTGAAAACTTAATGCTATGTAAGAAAAAAAATTTCAAATTACTTTTTACCTTGAATGGACCGAAGTGTAAAATATAAAGAAAAAAACCAACAACAAAATAGGACAAACAAGTAGATATTTGTGCCTAGCCCTATTAGAAACAGGTTTGACCTGCCCGTCAAAACTTTTTTTTTATCAAAAAATAGATAATATGTTGTGCGTCTTTTAATTGTTTTAAAAAAATAAACGACGTACGTAACACATCATTTGTCATCTATTTTTCTAAATTTTAGCGGTCAAAGGATCTTCAAAAATTCATGGTATATTATACATCCAAAAAACCATTGAAAAGGCAACTTGATAAACTCTTTCATGTCATCAAATAACCCCAAAATTGGTCAAAAATTTGAAACCAACCTGAATACTAAAAACTTCCCTATCCTAAATATCTACTCTTTCAGATAAGACGAAGGCTAAAAAACATCCAGGATGGAACCTATTGACATTATGATAGATTATTTTCATGCCTAGAATAAGTTGAACTTTGAGATCAAAAATGAATTTTTGAAAACCAAAGCGGCTATAAATGTATCAATTGAAAAGTAGAATAATCAAAGTTAACTTTTCACTTCAAATTTGAAAGTGCTACCTAATTTTTCTATTTTGCCACTTTGTTCTTCTATTTTTTAATATTACCCATCCTTAACAAATTACAATCAATTGGTCATCATTTTGGCCATTAAAGGCTCAAATCGCAAAGAAAAAAGTTAGATAACCTATATATATATATATATATATATATATATATATATATATAGATATATATCACTATTGAAATCCACATTAATTTGTGAGTATATGCACAATAAAATTTGTCCAAAGAAACCGCTACCTCTTTTAGTTTTTTTCTACAAGCCCTATACTAGCGTTCCATCATGGCTCGTATAAATTATTGACAACTTTAAATAAAAATGCAAGCGTTAACAATGGTTTTTACACCATTTCAGGCCAGGGGAAGGCTAGAGAATACCCTGATGGAATTTCTCTCATAAAATAAAATTTATTAACACCAAGATTAATTATTTTTCATAATTGGAATCGATATCAACTATGATTTTATCTCTCTTCAACTAAAATCCAATAACTCCCTTTCTTTTTTTGTCATTTTTAGACTAAAAAGTAAAGAAAATCAAGTTTTGGATAAAAAGTGAATTTTTGAAAGGCAAAGGGACTGTAAATATATCAATTACGAAATTAGTTTTTTTTTTAGAATAATAATAGAGGTCTATATATATATATATATATATATCTTCTTTTTGAAAGTTAAAATCATGCCTGTCCTAAAATATGATGTTAAGTGTGGTCCAGCGAACCTGCAAGTGATTGGCAGAACAATTGATAGCCAACAGAAAGTTGGCACCTGTGCTCTTAGAATTTTAAATAATGGCTGAAAAGCTAGCTGTTCAATAATTCAATTTAAATCTTGAAGTGAACTGGTGCAAGAGGCAATTAATGTTTGAGGGAAAAGATTACAGAAATTAGTTCATAAGGGCACAGTTGGTTGAGGGTTGAAATTAAAGAAATTGCATGCACAGTTATGAAGCCACACCCACCATGTTATTAATTTTTAGCAGTCCCCAACTTGAACAACAATCCATGGAATCTCTATGTATTGTGGATATCATATAATTTAATTTCATGGAGGGGCACTGCACATGGAAAATAGGTTTGTTATAGTAGCGGTCATTTGCTTTTTAACGGGTACTTGAGAGTATAGTGGTCGTTGTTTTATAAAGGTTTTTTTGTTTGGAATTATATTAAAATAATAATTTTTTATTTTTAAAAAATTAATTTTGATATCAGCATATTAAAACAATATAAAAATATCAAAAAAATTATTTTAAATTAAAAAAATTAATTTTTATAAAATACTTTTAAAATACAATATCAAACGGGGACATGATATGATACAAGTTGAGTTTTGCTGTATCTCTTTTTAACATTTGTTCAGTGATCTGATCCGTCCACCACGTACACTTTTTGGTGGAGTTTAAGAATTTAATGCGATTGCATAGGAATTGTGAAAATTTATGGGCTTATAAATGTTAATAAATGGAATGGTGAAGGATTTACAAAAAAAAATGAAAAAGAGAAAAAAATTTCACCCTTTTTCCTTGAAGGGATTTCGGCCATGACATATAAAAAGGAGAAAAAGGATTTCGACTTGGATTTTGTTAATGTAAAAGAGTGATTTTAGACGAATCGGATGGATTGTTGGAGAATAAGGAAGTTAATTTCGATGAAGGGTTAAAAAGGAGAATTTTATTCTTCTTAACTTAAAATGAAATGAGATTTTTATCATTTAATTATGAATAATAAATGACATGTTGATTTTTGTGTTAGTGCAGAAGAGGTCGAAGGACTTAATCAACAACAGGGGACCACTTCACACCCATAAACACCGAGCAAGTGTTAAATACCCTATAATAAATTAATTGTTTAATTTAGTACTTTATAAGAAATTTCCTTTGATTGTAATTTTAGTGTATAAATTGCGAAATAAAAAGAATGGAAATAATGCCCTGTTAAATAAATGGGCATGCCGAAAGATTATTTCCTGGTTGATGGAAATAATGTCATGTTAAATAAATGAGCGTGGGTTAATGGAAATAATGCCCTATTAAATAAATGAGTGTGCTGAAAGATTATTTCCTGGTTAATGAAAATAATGCCCTGTTAAATGGGCACGGTGAAAGATTATTTTATCTGGTTATTTCCTGGTTAATGAAAATTTATTAACACCAAGATTAATTATTTTTCATAATTGGAATCGATGTCAACTATGATTTTATCTTTCTTCAACCAAAATCCAATAACTCCCTCTCTTTTTTTTTCATTTTTAGACTAATAAGTAAAGAAAATCAAGTTTTGGATAAAAAGTGAATTTTTGAAAGGCAAAGGGACTGTAAATATATCAATTACGAAATTAGTTTTTTTTTAGAATAATAATAGAGGTCTATATATATATATATATATATCTTCTTTTTGAAAGTTAAAATCATGCCTGTCCTAAAATATGATGTTAAGTGTGGTCCAGCGAACCTGCAAGTGATTGGCAGAACAATTGATAGCCAACAGAAAGTTGGCACCTGTGCTCTTAGAATTTTAAATAATGGCTGAAAAGCTAGCTGTTCAATAATTCAATTTAAATCTTGAAGTGAACTGGTGCAAGAGGCAATTAATGTTTGAGGGAAAAGATTACAGAAATTAGTTCATAAGGGCACAGTTGGTTGAGGGTTGAAATTAAAGAAATTGCATGCACAGTTATGAAGCCACACCCACCATGTTATTAATTTTTAGCAGTCCCCAACTTGAACAACAATCCATGGAATCTCTATGTATTGTTGATATCATATAATTTAATTTCATGGAGGGCCACTGCACATGGAAAATAGGTTTATTATAGTAGCGGTCATCTGCTTTTTAACCGGGTATTTGAGAGTATAGAGGTGATTATTTTATAAAGTTTTTTTTATTTGGAATTGTATTAAAATAATAATTTTTTATTTTTTAAAAATTATTTTTGATATCAACACATTAAAACAATATAAAAACACCAAAAAAATTATTTTAAATTAAAAAAGTTAACTTTTTTAAAATACAATATCAAACGGGTACATGATATGATACAAGTTGAGTTTTGCTGCATCTCTTTTTAACATTTGTTCAGTGATCTGATCCGCCCATCACGTACACTTTTTGGTGGAGTTTAAATTGGTATAATTTGGATAAAATTAAAAGAAATTGAAGTTGAAGGATGAGTTTAAAATAAACAGCCAAGTTAGAAAAATAGAGCTTGATTGAAGAAAACAAATTAGAATTAGGAGTTAGATTGATTAAAATTACATAATCTAAGGACTGTAATGGGAACAAGAAAGGAATGTTTGTCCGAATTTTTATTTTAATCAATTTAGTCCAAATTGATTCCCTATTAATTCATTTCAGTCCAGAATCCATCTCTCATTTTCACCAAACACAGAGCCTCTCCCGTTTTTCTCCACCATCACTGGAAAATTTTCCGGTTTTCCTTCCACCCTAAGCCTCATAACTGATTTTCACAGGAGACCAAAACCGGGGAACAAACTACCTCTGATACCCACCCAAAAAAAAACAACGCCAGCCTTTATCCCTATCGAAAAACCACAGCCCAGAAATTCCATTCCCACGGTGAACCACTGTAAAACCTCCTCCACCCGAACAACCTTCTCAGCCAAAAAAGAAGAAGAAAAAACCAGTATCCATCCAAATCAGTTCCCTCTACTCCAAACCCACGACCAGACAACACCAGCCTTCCCTCACAAACCACCAAACCACTCTCTGCCCAAAACACCAGCCTTCATCTTCTTCAAACAGCACCATCCTCTGACCGACAACCTTCCACCGTGACTATCACCTCTCCTCGCAGATTCAACACAAAGCCAGAGTCTCCACTCCCCCTCTACACGCTGACATCTAACCGTTCCAGAACCCAAAAAAAATTATTTAAAATACATATTATAAAAATTAAATAATCGAATTTATTTTTATAATATTTTTTAAAATTTTTATCTATAATACTAATAGATACTCACAAACTTATTATAATACTCATTAATTGATTTTTTTTATATTTTTTCAAGTATAATAAAATGTAATTTTTATTTTATTTTATAAAACATGCAAGGAAATTTTAGAATTTGACTATATCACATATAAAAATATATTTTATATTTTTTTTAATAAAAAATTTTTATTTTTGTATTTTTTTTGAAATTTTGAAGAAGAAAAATGTATTTAATATCAGGTCAGCATCTTACAATGTAAGTTTATTGTCCAAATATTAAATAAAATGGTTGGAAAAAGTGTGAGGAACCTACAAATAAATTTTAAAAATGGTCCCTTGATTTTCTCATAATTTTTAGAAATTATTTGAGGGTTCGTTTAGCAAAAGCACAAAAAAATGAGAACAAAAATATTGCTAAAAAATTAGTAGGTTGTATTTGTCAAACATACCCTTAGCTAAAAATCAGATGCTTTAAAGTTGTGTTTGACAAACACACCTTAAGAACAAAACATTTACATGTTTTCTTTTGAAAATGTTAAAGCAACCAAACACTCTCTTATTCAAAATAGACTTAGCCAAAGCATTTGAGTTGGGCTTCCTAGAACAAAGACCCAAACCCTTAAACATGACCCAAAACCACAAAAAAAAAAAGCAAAGATCAAAAGTGAAGAAAATATCTGAATTTACTCAAGAACATGTACAAATATGATTTCAAAAATAGATCAAATTTGATCAAACTAAAAGCATAGACATGTTTGAAAACAACATTTGCGTAAGATTTTGGGGCTAGATCATCACAAAACTCCAACAAAAGTCACTATTATTTGGTTTTATGCAAAGCATAAAACGAAGAAACCGATGATCAAAAACCATTAAATCAATGTTTTTAAGCCATAAAGACCTTAGATTAAAGATCAAAAAGTATGCACGCACATGTAAGAACCATTAATCAACTAAAATGAAATAAAAATCAATGACCTAAGGTAAAGTTCATTCGAAGAATATCAACACATAAATGTTAGCAAACCCAGAAACCCAACAACAAGGCCTAAACCTAAAAAATGCAATAAAACCAAGAGAAAAAACTAAAATGTATTTATGCAAGTCACATACACTCATGTCTACATGTTTAAACTTTCAACAACAACAATAATAAACATGTAAATACTAAAATGTATAGGAATCAAAGTCTATAATCTATTGTCAACATACAAACATGCATCTATATTGTTCTTATCAATCTAATAGCTCATTTAACATCACAAGGAATATCAAAATGATCTATATGAACTTCTTAAACTGAAAAAAAAACACACCAGAATGGCTAATCGATTAACAATAAAGCAATCAATCATATAATAAACTTGTATTTAAAGCAACTTGAACATACATTCAAAAACAAATTAAAACTGTAAAAAGCCAGTTATATTCTAACCTGACCAAAATAATAATAATAATAATAATAGATCAATAAATAAATAAATAAGCAAGCATTGAGAGGGGCAAAATTAAACAAAAGAAAAGTTATAAGGTATTAATTTATTGAGAAAGAAATGATAGGGATAAATTTGAAAAAGGCTATACAAAAAGGGGTCAATGTGCAAATTTAAAAGATAGGACTATATAAATGCCCATCTTTTCTTCTTTTGGCCGATGGCTAGAAGCCATAAGAGAGGGAGATGATTTGTGTGATTTTCTAATTATTTTCTTGCTAATTATATAAAAAACAAAAAAGAGGAGAAGTGTAATTAGAGTAATTGGAACTTAGATAAAGAATTGAGAGGGGTGATTTAGTGCTTGGAAGTTGTTTTGAATAAAGAAATCTAAAGCTAGGGTTTAAAAAGGGAGAAGAAGGAAACTTGAATTTTTCTTGCATCCATTCCTTGAATCTTTATCCAAGTAAGTTGAAGAACATGTTTAAAATAATTAATTGTTATAATTTTATGTTTTGATGAAGAAATTAAATTGCTATGATTATGTGAATTTGAGGAATTATGGTGTTAATTATTGAAATGATGCAATTTATGATTGAACAATATTAGAAAGCATAAATTATTAATGGGTAAGTGTTTAATTTAGAAATGAAAGAACAACCCCCCTCCCTTTTTTAGTTATTGGTCTTGGCAAAAGGAGGAGATTTGAGAGATTGAAGAATTTAATGCGATTGTTTAGGAATTGTTGAACTTTATGGGCTTATAAATGTTAATAAATGGAATGGTGAAGGATTTACAAAAAAAATGAAAAAGAGAGAAAAATTTCACCCTTTTTCCTTGAAGGGATTTCGGCCATGACATATAAAAAGGAGAAAAAGGATTTCAACTTGGATTTTGTTAATGTAAAAGAGTGATTTTAGACGAATCGGATGGATTGTTGGAGAATTAGGAAGTTAATTTCGATGAAGGGTTAAAAAGGAAAATTTTATTCTTCTTAACTTAAAATGAAATGAGATTTTTATCATTTGATTATGAATAATAAATGACATGTTGATTTTTGTGTTGGTGCAGAAGAGGTCGCAAGACTTAATCAGCAACAGGGGACCACTTCACGCCCACAAACACCAGACAGGTGTTAAATACCCTATAATAAATTAATTGTTTAATTTAGTACTTTATAAGAAATTTCCTTTGATTGTAATTTTAGTGTATAAATTGCGAAATAAAAAGAATGGAAATAATGCCCTGTTAAATAAATGGGCATGCCGAAAGATTATTTCCTAGTTAATGAAAATATTGTCATGTTAAATAAATGAGTGTGGGTTAATGGAAATAATGCCTTGTTAAATAAATGGGCGTGCTGAAAGATTATTTTCTGGTTAATGAAAATAATGCCCTGTTAAATGGGCGCAGTGAAAAATTATTTTCTGGTTAATGAAAATAATGTCATGTTAAATAAATGGGCGTGCTAAAGATTATTTCCTGGTTAATGAAAATAATGTCATGTTAAAATGAGCACATTGGTTGAACTATTTTCTTTTCTTTCTTACCTGAACTTCAGATATAATGTACTCATTAATGGATGACTTGAGAAAGTTATATCCTGGTTAATGAAGAAGATATCTAGTTAAGGATTGGCAAAAATAAAATTTAAATTAAATTAATGTATTGACGATAGGTACTTCATTTAATGAGCTAGTTCCTATATTATTGTGTATGCTTCAAATAATCCTTATTTAAATTGTATATTATTAATAAGTGTAAATTTTCTAGTTTTTACCAAATATTCACATGTTATATAAATATGTTGTTAGATACCTCGCACCCTCTAGCTGGAAAGTAGATGCATAGATGAAAATCTTTGTTTAAGTAAATTTTTGTATTTGAAGTATTGATATTATGTTGTTATCTCACTTGCATGTTAAGAAATTTTAAAATGTTTAAATTATCTTTTTGTCGAGTATGTAATTAAGGACAACACCCTTACTTTAACTAGTAATATAGTTTTGTTGTATTTATATTTGAAAGTTTTTGTGTCCTAAGAAATTAATGTTATTGTGAATAAATTATTTTTAAATATCATATATGAAATCATACAATGTTATCTATTAAAAAAAAACTACAGGGGATATTGAAATTGATGTGTTTAGTAGAGTTGTGATGCTTAATTATATTGGTATGAGTTTGTAGTTATTATTTACAGGTTTTGATTTTTGAGTCGATAACTTGGTATTGAAAATACAAAGGAGACTTTGTTGAAATTTTTAGAAAATATTTACTTGAAGATAGACCAATCAACTCTTTTAAATAACTATTTATTTGGGCCTTGACAAAAACATTATCGAATCAAATCATAAGCATAATGAACAACGCTTGAATGAAAGGTTTAAAGCTTAAAATGCAGAAGGGAGGGGGATTCTTAATGAGTTCTACCCTTCTAACAAGTTGAATAACTTACCTTCAAGAGATGATCTCAAGTGGTTTTTGCCTCTTTTTTTATTTGCACGTGTTACAATAACCTCTTCCAATTAACTTTTTCTTTTTATTTACAACCTCTTCTTCTTTATTAACACACAATCTTTATCACATTTGCTTCAATTCTATTTTAAGTATTCTATTGGTTTTTATGTATTTCATTTCTTTTTTTCTCCGTGGTTTTTTTATTTCCAGGATCCCCCTTTTTCCTTTATGATTTCTTCACCTTTTATACCCTAAAATAATAGGTGGTTATGAAGCCATTTATGGGTTTGAAGGTGGTTTTTTAAAGTTAGGTCATGGAAAATTATTTTTCAGTTTTTGCCTCTGATATGTTAGGAGACCATTCTTCTCTCCTCTTCTTATGTTCTCATTATCTTTAGATGTCTAACAATTCATGGAACTTCTAAAAAAAGTTGGCAATCTCATGATTGAGACTTGGTCGAAAATGACTGATTTGATATGCACTTTCCATGAATTAATTATGGCAAATGAGATATTATTGAACCTAAATAAACTATAGACCTTGTAGAAGGGGTGTTGCTCTTCAACTGGGATCAAACCATACTTGACTTGGTGGCCTATAGCTTTCCCACCATCGATCTAAAGTTGGGTGCAACACTGCTAAATTTACTAAATCAGACAAGGTTGTCTTGGGATAAGAAGTTGAGGACTTCCATATAGCAGACTGGGCATAAACATCAAACAATGGTGGAACAACCTTGTAGAGGGGAATCTCCTATGTCGAATGGTGGTGGTTGAAGTCTCTAAAGTGTTTGGAGATGCCATGTTCATTCATCTTAATGTGACAACTCGATCAGCATTCTCGACTGAAGAAGATAATAAAATAGGGATAAACAACGTGCCGCTCAGTTTCTTAATTAAAAATGAGTGGCATGTCGTCTGCTTAAACCTTAAAAAATTGTCTGATAAAATTTTATTTTGTCGGTGATTTTATCTGTAATATTTAATGGAAAACTCTTGTAATTTTCAATCCGTCGGTGACTCAATTTGTAAGTTTCAATGGCATGGTCCTATATTTTTTTCTAACTCTTTAGAACTTTCTAATGGATTTAATTCGTTGGTGATTCCATCTATAAGTCTCGTGTGGCATAGTCCTATAATTTTTTTAACTCATTGGAACTTTTCGAGGGACTTAATCTGTCGGTAACTCTATTGGTATTTTACATACCCTTGATAATTCTAAAAATTAGGGTTTTCTAAGCGAGGTTTTAATAAATTCCAATTTTATCCGTGTTGTTTCAATTTAAGCTAAAACATCATTAATCAAGACAAAACTAATTAATTTTATACAATTAGACCCCTGGAAAAAATCAATTGAGATTCCTCAAGGCTGATATCTTTTTCAAAATAGTCCTTGTTTTCCAATATGTTCAATTGAGTTCAATGGGTGCTTTAATGTTCACCTTGATGAACATGGCCCCTAAACCTCCTGGTGCTTATATTTCTAGGAAAGCTGCTGTTGGATCAACAACAAAAATTCGTTTCCACTAACTATCTTTAGCTGTAGGTTTCAACCTGAAGTACCTTTTTTTTTCTTTTCTTTTCCCCTTTGTACGACTAGATGGCATCCTCAGCCCAGGTCTTTTACCGAGATCAAGTCTATATCTCCAGTCCTGTTAAAAACGAGCTATTCACACAGGGACACGAGGATTAATGAGAATTCGACTTCTCGTAGGCAGCCTGCAATTTGTACTCTAGTATCAAAAGAGGGAGCATACCCCTTACCCATAAGGTCAATCTCCTCCCATTGCCTTGAGAACTTCTGAAATGTCATCAGGAGTTCAAGTTCTCAATGGTAATGTGAGGCGTCTCAAAGTGACCAACTCTTGAATATGCATATTTTTCTCTGAAAAAAAAACTCAATCTGCATGCTGTATACAATTCATTCTTTTCTTTTTCTTTGCTCTTTTTTGTTCCCCATTTCGCAAACATATAGAAAGTTGCTGCCACATCTTCTTTAATGTTCAACCTGCTATACCATTTGTTACAAGTACCTCCCTCCACCCTCTAAAATTGGCTACAGCTAGTGAAAATAAAGCATGAATTGGAAATCCAAACCTGCTTCTGCTTAAACACTTTCAATCAGTTCATTTATTATCATTTATACACGATAAACCATACCAACTTCAATCAATACGGAGTGTTGGATCCCAAGTGAGGTTGCAGGGCACCGGCTATTGCGTCTAAGGAATCCATAGACATAGTTAATCACAAGCTTCTTCAGAATACATGATGCCTCTCTAGCTATAACACAAGTATGTCCCATCATGCAAGTAACACCAGCTTCCTTTGCCTCCTTGAGTTCATTTATTACATCTTCACTTGCTTCCTGCAGATATTGTAACCGCTCTGTGCTTTTGCACCAAGCACTGACTGCTCTAGTATTAGCATTTCCTTGCAATTCAATTCGCATTTCAAGAACACTGTTATCTTTTCAATCAGTTGGGTTTCAAATTCAAAGCTGTCCCTGATGTCCTTGTATCCATACCTAACAATAGTTAAAGAGAAAAGAGTCAAGAACTTGCAATCATACGACTTATTAAAGCTCAAGAACTTCGATTATAAGTTGATAACAGCAATAATATTAATGATTTGGTATTTTCATCAGAAGAGAAAAATTCAGAGAATGTGGACAAAACTTACCGCACAATGCACCGGAAGAGAGGGACATCTGGCGGGCCAATCCTTGAAACATGGAAACGATCAATGACTGGAACTTTTGGGATCATCAAAGATTGAACGGTTACAAAGATAAGAATCTGATGGAATGCAGGAAAGTTGGTGACAAAATGTGCAGGAAAGTTGGTGACAAAATGTGCGAACATTGGTGGGACACCAGAGGTCACATGGGAGCACACTAGGCAAATTCCAGGAACCCTTGCTATTCCCAGGCTCAAAAGGCTGTCAAAGCTAACCTTATTCTCCACCTCAAATGCCTGCTTTTTCGATTCCCCATAATGCCATACTGACATCAGAGACACAACTACTGCAGAAACAACAAGGGGAAACCAGCCTCCTTTGTGTACTTTGGCAAGGCATGCACCGAAATAGGACAATTCCACAAATCCGAAAATTGCTACAAAAAGGAATGCCAGAAAAACATCTCGCTTCCACACAGTACTAATGATCAAAAACATCAACAAGGTTGTGACAAACATCACTGTGATTACAGCCAGACCTGCACATACAATTATAGCATTAAATAGCTTATTTACAACATGGATACAAATGAACACAAACAGCCAGGCAACACGGGTGCTCGAGAGAATGAGGTAACACAAACCGTATGCATTGCCAATAGTAGCAGTGTCTCTGAATCCAACAACAACAGCAAGGCATAGAAGCATCAATACCCAAACAAGGAATGATTGAGACACAATGGGGATAATATAGAGTGACAAGAAAGTTTCAGCCAAGATAGCTAAAGAAGGCCTTGACTATAGAAATTTGTACTATAAGCCTTAACTGATGAGAAATTCTCTCGTACCTTCTCTCGAATAGGATTTTATCCACATAATTCAAGACTGACACAAACTTCTTTATATTATCCACAGAACAATGTACTTTGGTCATGCACAATAATCCCTCAACATTGGTTATTGGACAATCCCTTTTAATTAATTGCATCATCTCGGATTTTTGTCCATATTGAAAAAAAGTCATTGAAGTCATGATCTTAGCTTAGAAAATCTTGCAGAGTTCAAGATTTTAATTAGGTTTGCCTTGATGCAAAATGAATTATTAAAGAGTCTATATCATAAGGGCAGGTTTTAAACCATTATATGAGGGGTAGGCTTACTACTTGGTTTCAAAAGGATCTTTGATCTACCTACTAACCATCTTTTATAAGGCAGTATGAGAGTTTACAAGGAATGATTGAGACACAATGTGACTGTTATATATTACCCAGTAAATGCTTAACTCATAGTTGGATGTTTCACAAATTTGAACCCCGACTAAAAGTCATGAGGCAGACCGCTACTCCCCACCTAACCTAGAATTTGGTTTTTAAAAAATTAAAATACATGAAGGCATTAATCCATACCCGATCTACTTATGCATGAGAAGCATGAAAAAAATGCACAAGTAATATATAAAAAGAGCTTCCTGAAATTAAATTACACAGACCAACAAAAATAAACAAGCAAAGTTTAGTCCGACCAGACAAGTCCCTAGTAGAGTCATCATCTTATCATGATGTGTATGACATTGAATGACAGAGCTACCTCATGGAATTGAAGGGGTTTAATCATAAAGTTATGATTAGAGGGTTCAAGAGTCGTCATATATATAGTACTATAGTCACTAAGAAATCTAATGGTATATGAGATTCTGGTTAAGGGGAGTAGTTGTGCAAGGAGAAGACGTATCACCCCAGTGCACCCTACTTATGGTAAGTTGTATTGCCTATTGATTATTGTTATGTGTGGACACAAGATGGTGGTGGTGGCAGCCATGTCAAGCATGGCTGCTGTCAAACATGGCTGCAAGGTTAGGCATGGTAGGTTACCTAACCATTGAAAATGGTGGCTGCCATATTTGACTAAAGGAGAGTGTCTCAGCTATAAATAGAGATGCTGAGAGAGAGAGACGAAGAGGTGTGAGACGTTTCAGAGAGAAACACAGAGAGAGCTAGAGTGAGAGTTGAGTTGAGTAGAGAAGTTTTTTCTCCTCCTCCTTGTTTTGTTGTTTGTATTGTTTCTAAACTTGATTAATACAAACCAGTAGCTCCGTGGAGTAGGCAAATTGCCGAACCACGTAAATTTGTGTGTGTTTGATTGCTTGAATGACCCAACAACTGGTATCAGAGCTTGTTCTTGAAAAAGGAGGGTGTTTGATCCAAACTCAAAAAATCAAAGTTCTCAAAACGTGTTTGTGAACATACAATCGTGTAGAGCAAGTGGAGACGAATTCACTGGTGAAAACCCGGCGAAGAACCGACGACCTGCATGCCCGCACGCGCCCACACGCGCCGACGAAGCCACTGCCTACGCGCAGAGCACGCTCTCCACGCGTCGTCTCTGCCCGGATGCCTGCATCTGAACCGGGTTGACCCGCCACATCATCAGCCACGCCAGCAATCCGTACAGGCAACTGACATGTCATCCGACCAGTCATCAGCCACGCCATCTACTGCCACGTCAGCAAGAATCGTGTGTGTATTTGCCACGTCAGCAAAAGGGGGTCCCGGTTGGCCTACATGGAGGCCACGTCATATGGACACGTCATCAAAGTGGGTTTTGATCCAGTGCTTCGCAGACACTATTCTGGCCTGACACGCGGCTTCATCTGCACCGTCCGTTGATCTAAAACTTTGATTGTTAAGATCTGAGCCATCCGAAGTCCGATTTGGGTGATCTCAGTGTCGTTTCCAATATTTTTGGCTATTCCGGACACATCTATAAGGTCAGATTTGATAGATTCAAATCCGAGACATATTAAAAATGGCAGATGAAATAAAGGCCGCGGGAATTGAAAAATTTGATGGAACAGATTTTGGATATTGGAAAATGAAAATTAAAGACTCTTTATATGGGAAGAAACTTCATCTTCCTCTGTTGGGGAGCAAACCAGAAAATATACCAGAAGAAGATTGGCAAATTCTTGATAGATAGGTTTTGGGCATTATCCGGCTATCCTTGTCGAGAAGAGTCGCTCACAATGTGACAAAAGAAAAATCCACTGCAAAATTGATGGAAGCCTTGTCTAGGATGTATGAGAAGCCCTCAGCAAATAACAAAGTGCACCTGATGAAGAAGTTGTTCAACTTGAAGATGATAGAAAGCACCTCTGTGACAAAACATCTCAACAACTTTAATACCATCACAAATCAATTGTCATCTGTAGAGATTGAGTTTGATGATGAGATCCGTGCACTCATTTTGCTAGCTTCACTTCCAAGCAGTTGGGAAGGTATGAGGACAGCCGTGAGCAATTCAGCTGGAAAATCCAAACTGAAATATGATGACATCCGAGACTTGATTTTAGCTGAAGAAGTGCGAAGGAAAGACTCAGGTGAAAGTTCAAGTTCAGGATCAGCTCTCAACATCAACACTCGAGGGAGGAGACAAGATAGAGGCTTATCCAGAGGCAGATCCAAATCAAGATACAGAAGTAAAAGCAAGTTTGGACTCAGAAAGCAGGTTGAATGTTGGAATTGTGGCAAACCTGGTCATTTCATGAGGAATTGCACAAAACCGAAAAAACCTGAAGCTGACTCTGCAAACGCTACCACAGATGAGGTGCAAGACGCTTTGATTCTTGCTGTACAAAGTCCAATTGATGATTGGATTCTTGATTCTGGTGCTTCATTCCACTGTACACCACACCATGAGATGATGCAAAACTATGTTGCTAGAGATCACGGTGTAGTCTATCTGGCCGATGGACAACCAATGGAGATTGTGGGTATAGGAGAAGTGCAGATCACGACAATGAATGGATCTACATGGAACTTGCAAAATGTAAGGCATGTTCCTGGACTAAAGAAGAAGTTGATCTCAGTCGGATAACTTGATGAGAGTGGTCATTCAATCCTTTTTTCTGGAGGAATGTGAAAGGTATCAAAGGGAGCAATGGTTTTGGCTCGTGGAAAGAAAACCGGAACCCTGTATATGACCACAAGATTTGCAGACATTATTGCCTCTACTGAAGCATAAAATCAAGCACAGCTATGGCACTGTAGACTTGGCCATATGAGTCTAAAGGGGATGAAGATACTTCAATCGAAGGGAAAGCTGCCAGAGCTTAAAAATATTGATCTAGACATTTGTGAAAGCTGTGTTCTTGAAAAACAGAAGAAGCTCAGTTTCTTAAAGGTTGGCAGGACCTTAAGACCAAGAAAGCTAGAACTGGTGCACACAGATTTATGGGGACCTTCTCCAGTAGCATCTCTTGGAGGTTCTCGGTATTACATAACTTTCATTGATGATTTCAGCAGAAAGGTATGGGTCTACTTTCTGAAAAATAAATATGATGTGTTTGAAACATTCAAGAAGTGGAAGGCTATGGTTGAAACTGAATCAGGTCTGAAGTTGAAATGTTTAAGATCTGATAATGGAGGAGAATACATTGATGGAGGTTTCAAAGAGTATTGTGCTGTTAATGGTATCAGAATGGAAAAGACCGTTCCAGGCACACCGCAACAGAATGGCATTGCTGAACGAATGAACCGGACCATCAATGAACGAGCTAGAAGCATGAGGTTGCATTCAGGGCTACCTTAAACATTCTGGGCTAACGCAGTTCATACTGCAGTTTACTTGATCAACCGTGGACCATCAGTTCCTTTGGAGTTCAGATTGCCCGAGGAAGTATGGAGAGGAAAAGAGGTACAACTCTCTCATTTAAAGGTCTTTGGGTGTGTTTCCTATGTGCATATAGATTCTGATGCTCGCAACAAGCTAGATGCCAAATCCAAGAAATGTTTCTTCATAGGCTATGGAGATGAAGAATTTGGATTTCGGTTCTGGGATGATCAGAACAGAAAGATTATCAGAAGCAGGAACGTGATCTTCAATGAGAAAGTTTTGTACAAAGACAAATCAAGTGTAGAAACAGATATGGCTAATTCAGAAACAAGTCCACAAAAATCTGAATTCATAAGATTAGAAGGGCTTCCCGATGTTACCGAGCAGAACAATACTCAAGAGTCTTTACAAGAAGATTCAAGCACATCTGTACCCACCACTGCACAAGAAGATGCAGAGCCAAGTGAACCAATTGTTTATGTTCGCAGGTCTTCCAGGACTGTAAAGCCCCCACAACTGTTCACACTTCTACTGAATTATATTTTGCTGACAGATGGTGGTGAGCCGCTAAGTTATGAAGAATCCTTACAAGATGAAAACTCAAGCAAGTGGGAGTTAGCCATGAAGGATGAGATGGATTCGTTGTTAAAGAACAAGACTTGGGAGCTAACCACACTGCCTGAAGGAAAGAAGGCTCTGCAAAACAAATGGGTTTACAGAGTAAAGACTGAGCATGACGGAAGCAAATGGTTCAAGGCAAGACTCGTTGTAAAAGGGTTTCAACAAAAGAAAGGGATTGACTACTCTGAGATATTTTCTCCAGTTGTGAAACTCACAACAATCAGAGTTGTTCTGGGATAGTAGCAGCAGAAAATTTACATCTTGAACAATTAGATGTAAAAACATCCTTTCTTCATGGTGAATTAGAGGAAGACATTTACATGCAACAACCAGAGGGGTTTGAAATACAAGGAAAGGAGAAACAAGTCTGCAAGCTAAAGAAAAGCTTATACGGCTTGAAGCAAGCTCCAAGACAGTGGTACAAGAAGTTTGACAACTTCATGTGTAGTTCGGGATGCACAAGATGCCAGGCTGATCATTGTTGCTATGTCAAACATTTTGACAACTCTTATATCATTCTACTATTATATGTGGATGATATGTTGATTGCAGGATCCAGTATTGAGGAGATTGACAAGCTGAAACAACAATTGTCAAAACAGTTTGAAATGAAGGATCTGGGAGCTGCTAAACAAATACTTGGCATGAGAATCATCAGAGATCAAGACAAAGGCATACTAAAGCTTTCACAAACAGAGTATGTCAAGAAGGTTCTCAGTAGGTTTAGTATGGATAATGCTAAACCAGTAAGTACACCTCTAGGGAATCATTTCAAGCTCAGCAAAGACCAGTCACCAAAATCTGAGCTAGAATGTGGATACATGGATAAGATTCCATACGCCTCAGCTATCGGCTCTTTGATGTATGCTATGGTCTGCACCAGACCAGACATTGCCCATGCAGTGGGAGTTGTAAGCCGATATATGAGCAATCCTGGAAAGCAGCATTGGGAGGCGGTGAAATGGATCATGAGGTATTTAAAAGGTTCATCGGAGACATGTCTTACCTTCACAGCTGGTGGTTTGAAACTTGAAGGTTTTGTAGACGCTGATCTAGCAGGAGATGTTGATAGCCGAAAGAGCACTACAGGATATGTATATACTCTAGGAGGGACTGCTGTTTCCTGAAGTTCGACCTTACAAAAGATCGTCGCTCTTTCAACAACCAAAGCTGAATATGTTGCAGTTTCAGAATCTGTAAAAGAGATAGTATGGCTACAGAGTTTCCTGAAAGAATTGGGCAAGATGAATGAAAAGGGTACTTTGTATAGCGACAGTCAGAGTGCAATCTTCCTTGCCAAGAATCCAGCATTTCACTCCAGGACGAAGCATATTCAGATCAAATATCACTTCATCCGACAATTGCTAGACGAGGAGCAACTGATGCTAGAAAAGATCTGCGGAAGCAAGAATCCAGCTAACATGTTAACCAAAGGAGTTACTCTTGATAAACTGAAGCTGTGTAAAGCTTCAGTTGGTCTCAGAGATTAAAAGACAGATCTAGTACCATTTATGTCCAAGTGGGAGATTGTTATGTGTGGACACAAGATGGTGGTGGTGGCAGCCATGTCAAGCATGGCTGCTGTCAAACATGGCTGCAAGGTTAGGCATGGTAGGTTACCTAACCATTGAAAATGGTGGCTGCCATATTTGATTAAAGGAGAGTGTCTCAGCTATAAATAGAGATGCTGAGAGAGAGAGAGATGAAGAGGTGTGAGACGTTTCAGAGAGAAACACAGAGAGAGCTAGAGTGAGAGTTGAGTTGAGTAGAGAAGTTTTTTCTCCTCCTCCTTGTTTTGTTGTTTGTATTGTTTCTAAACTTGATTAATACAAACCAGTAGCTCCATGGAGTAGGCAAATTGCCGAACCACGTAAATTTGTGTGTGTTTGATTGCTTGAATGACCCAACAATTATGACACGACCAAAAGATTGATGTCTTCTCCCAAGTGTAGGAGTGTCGAAGTAATAAATAACCTGGCAAGACCGGGGTCGAACCATAGGGAGGTTAACTATATAAATAATAATAATAATAATAATAAGTTAAAGAGGACTTTGAGATGTAAGATTAATGTGAGGATTAAACACTAATAAAAACAAATGTCGAGGTTAGAGGATCCACTAATGGTATTTCAAACAAGTATAGTGTAAACTCTTTTTATTATTCAACTGGAAACCGCACACAAAGGAAGTTCTAATCGGATGATTTGTCATTAATAGCTCATTATAAATTGTTAACATGATCATATTAATTATCTTATTTAAGTAACACCAAACTTTTAAATATTGTCAGGAATTCATGATGCTAACTTATGTTAACAACAAATCAAGTTCCTTTCATAGCACAAGTGTAGGTTATACCATACGGTTGGGCTATGAGAGTGCCAAGCATTTGTTGTACCAAGTGTTATACAACACAGATCTAGATTAACAATTTAACAAGCAAGGTATTAAGAATTAATAAGATAAAAATGATAAGACATGTTAATAGCAAGTTGTTTAGGATATAAGCATTGAAGTCCATATTGAGTTTATATTATACTTATTCTTACACCATTAGTGTAACCTTTTCACCTTGACATAATAAACTTAGCTAAATATAATGAAGAAGAGAAACATAAATAAACAAGATAAGAACATAAATAAGATAAAAGTTAACTAAGTAAAGGAAAGGAAATGAAAAGCATAAAAATGATATTAATGAAAGCAAAACTTATGCATTACAAAAATATAAAGAGAGAGAGAGAGAGAGCAAGAGTAAGATCTTGATCTGAACAACCAAGCTCCTAAATGCATGGCAAATACCTCCTTTTATAGGCCAAAATTTGAAACTCTTAATTTGATGACTAATTGTTGAGTGAGTTGCCAACTCTTGACTTGGTGACAATCTTTATCTTCTTGTCTGAATAAAACATCATTGCTAACGTCAAAATTAGAACAAACTTGTCATGAAAGTTCTAGAAAATTGTCTCGGCTTTCCAGGAAAAAAAATTGAGGTCATTTGGACTTCTAGAACTCGAGATATGGCTGAACACTGAATAGTGTCTAGGCTGCAGGACAGATTCGGACTTCTCCGTTGTTGCTACAATTTGGACTTGAAAACGGCTTTTTTAAATCTTGGACCCCCATGAAAGTTTTAGGCCTATGTCTTAGCTTTCCAGCCATATAAAGCAGACCTAAATCTAAGATCTACAGCTCCAGATATGACCCGATGACTGAACAATGTTCCAGTTTGGACTGAACCAGCATCTCTTTTCTAAATTTGGCCCTCTCTTTGTCCTTTCAATTTCAGTACTTAAACTCATCAATCAATCCTTTCATTTATGTGATGGGCCTGCATTTAAGATGAATATTTACCATAAATTAAAGGTATCTTATGGTATCATACTTGTTATTATAAAACATGTTTTAGTTACGGAGTTATTGATACTACAAGTGCAAAATAATGATATAAAACCTTGATAAAAATACACTTTTAAGTACTAATCAGATATTTGTTAATCGAAGTCATGTTTCTATTTACTGGTCTTATTTAAGGTTCAAAGCAAATCTCTCTTTTTTAGAAAGTCTCTACTTTATCAAGTTAAATCTTATTCGCTCTAGGGCCCAAGTTTTAGCATCACATTTATTTCCTACTTTGTATCTTTAATAACTAAAGATATACTTTACAATGTAATTTTATACTTCAAATAATAAAGTCTATAGCTTATTTCTAATATTTATTGCTTTTAATTTATTTAATTTAATACCGAGAGTATGCATTATATTGTAAAATTCATATCTTGAATTAACCAAATTAAATTTTATGTTATTTTTGAAATTTTAGTCTAATTCTAATGGATAATTCGTAAATAAAAGTCTTTTTTAGAAAATATGCGTAAATGTTTTTTAGAATTTAGTTGTATGCATGAAAACAAAACATATTTTTTCTATTTTTGAAATGAGGAAAGTTTTTTGAATTTTTGAATTTTGTTTCAAAATTCTAGAGAAAAATCAAATATTTTTAATACTGAATTTATATCTTATAATGTAAGTCTCCAATTTGATATTAAGCAAAAATATCATGAAAACACGTGTGAGATCCAAAAATAATTTCAAGATGGTCCTTGAAAGTTTTCAGAATTTTTTAAGGCTTTGTTTGGTTAAATATTAAAATAAAAACAAATTAAAAACTAAAAAAAATATATTATGGTGTGTTTGACAAATACACTCATAGCTTAAAAGCTAGGATGGTTAGGCCGAGAACCAGGCCTATCCTGGTTGAGTTGGGCTGGAAGACAGCTCAACAACTCCGTTTGAAAAAACAAAATGGGCTACCCCAGCCATACAGGCTGGGCTTAATCCAGCCCACACTAGAGGAGACTGAAACCTAGTGTAGTTGTCAGGCGGTGATGTCGTTCGTAATGGCGTGATGCTGCTGTGAGGAGAGAAGGTTGCTACTAGAAGTGCAGCTTGTTGTGATGCTAGTGCACGGTGGCAGGGCTAAGAGGGAAGGCCACAGTGCTGGAGGAGGAGTTGTCGGTCTGTGTAAATAAAGAGTTCACAGTGGTGCAGAGGAGGCTGGCATTACTGGAAGAGGAGACTGAGGTTAACGGAGGTTCTATTGGGGTCGTTGGTAGTCCATGGTGGAGCTGCTGGTGGCACTGGTGCTGAGAAGACTTGCTGCTCACGGTGTTGAACCGAGATGAAGAAGTTGCTAATGCTACAGTAGGGAAAGGAATGATGACAAACCGAAAAACGAATGCTATGTTGCCTAGGAAGTTGCAAGAAGGATGTAATGGTCTAGCCTGCTTTACTGTGAAGGTAAGAACTGTCGGGTTCGAAACTCGAGGAGAAGAGTTGGTGGCCTTGGGTTACTGGGTAGGTAATGTTGATATCATTGACTGGTTCACGGCTAGGTTGAATGTGTCTAGAGCAAAAGTTTTAAGGGTATCGATTTTCAAGTGTTTTTCTTACACCGGGAATGGCCTCCCCCTTTCCTTTCTATCTCCCCTTTTTCTAGCAGTCTTGGAAGATTCTCACCTCCCTTTTCAACCATTGATCTGTCCTCGTTGCATCTCCTCCCTCGGTGTTAATATCACAGTACAGGAACAGCTGGCATAAAAACTGTCTGGGTGTGGGTTTGTGGCTTTATGTACCAGTGCGTTCAGTGCTAGGAGAGAGGAGGGAGTTTTTAATCCTGCAAAATGATGAACCATCAGCGACCAATTTGTTCTTTCTCACGGGGAGGTTGAAGACAATCTATAGTGCCCTTAAGACGACGTTGTTTTTTTTTTTCTTCTTCTTCTTATTATTATTATTATTATTATTAGAGCATCTTCAACCGGCAGCTAAAAAAACAGATAAAATAACTGTTGAACACAGTAATTGTTATTTCTACATTTCTTTATAGCAAAAGGCAAATGTAAACCAGCTACTATTTTTTTCAGCTGGTTTATATCCGTTGGCCAACATTTAACTTTTAACTTTTATGTTTGTTTCTATGCACTCCAACCGGTCAGCTAAATAGACAGCTAAAATAACTGTTGAACACAGTAATTGTTATTTCTACATTTCTTTATAGCAAAAGGCAAATGTAAACCAGCTACCATTTTTTTCAGCTGGTTTATATCCGTTGGCCAACATTTTTATTTTGTATCCATCCGTTGGCCAACGTTAATTTTTTTCTTTTAAAAGCAGAATGAACAAAAAGAAGAAAACAACTTTTAATTTTTTCTTTTAAAAGCAGAATAATTTAGAAAACTTACCTGCAAATTTCAAAACTTGCATTGTACCTCACCCTTCTCTCTAATTTAGAAAAACAAGAATCAATTGCCCCCGGTTAATTAATAACATTATTTGTGTTAATTAGCTGAAGTCAAAAGGTATATTTGCTTAAAGACTTTTTATATTTTTTTCTTTTGCATCTCTTGATTTTTGAGATCTTTTGTTGTTAATTTGCTATTTGTGATCTTTTTTTTTCTTTGTTATTTTATGTTTTTGATATGGGTTAAGAAAGATAATTTTTATTTATATTGTTATCTTTGATAAAATTGAAAGGAAGCAATGATGGTAACTGATATTGATAAAGACATGGAGTGACATATCTTAAATTTATTTTTGATTGTCTGTTTTAATTTGAGGTCAATTATATTTTTTTTCGTTAAAAATACAACTAAACCAGTATATCAATCCTCTTTTAGTTCCTAAAAAATAATCAAATTGTAATGGTTGTATGATTAGATTAATGTTAGAAGAAGTAGAAGGCAATTCTTATTATTAATTCACATGTATGGAAACTGTAAAATTACTAGACATTGAATGTGAGCTTCCTTTACTCCCTCATATAAGGTTTTAACTTGAGTTTTTTTTTTAATGTAGATGGATTCAAATTTTCCAAGCTCTTTTACCAACTTTCTTATAAGCGAGTCAGAAGATATTCTCTCTCAACCAAGTGATTCTAATCAATTAATTAATGACTTAACATACTTGAATTTAAATGTTCATACAATAAAAAAATCACAAAGAAATAAAAACTTCTCACCAGAAGAAGATTGTTTACTTGTCTCTGCATGTTTAAATACAAGCAAGGATCCAATTACAGGAGTTGAACAACAAACAAAACAATTTTGGGCTCGAGTACATGGTTACTTTGTAGAGAATGGAGGAAACTTGAATAATCATTCCCAAATAAGCATATCAAGTAAATGGCAAGAAAAAATTGAGAAGTCGGTAAATTTATTGGATTTGTTACTCAAATTGAAAGTCGTCAGCAAAGTCGAATGACCGAAGAATCAAAGGTAATTTTAATATTCATTTCCATGTTAAATTATTTAACAAATATTTTAACATTATTGAATTTCTTTAATTTTTTACCAAATTAATGATGCTCGACAAATGTATGCTTCTTCCGTTGGTAAACGATTTCAACTAGAACATTGTTGGGTTATCTTAAGAAAAAAACCCAAATGACAATTTGAGCGTGCAAGTCAACATCAAAGGTCAAACAAGAAACAAAAAAAGTCATGTCAATGCAAGTCCGGCTTCATCAACTCCATCTACCCCTGATTCTATTAGTTTAGGAGAAAATAGTGAACCATTGATTTATCAAGATAGACCAATCGGTCAGAAAGCTGCAAAGGAAAGACTTAAACATAGACAAGGAAAAGATAAAGTTGAGGATGTAACTGTAACACATCTCTTACAACAATTCAGGGATACTCTAGTTGAAATTGAGGATTAGAAGAAACAAGACAGGAAAATTATGTTAGTACAACAAGTCATGATGATTCAACAAAGTCAAGAGAAATAAGAATTGGACAGGAATGAGAAAGAAGAACAAATTATGAAAATGAATATTTCTAATTTGGATTCAATTTCTGCAGCGTATTTTCAAAATAGAAAATTAGAAATTATGCAAAAAAGGGGTTTTAATTTTTAATTAACTTGATTGATTTATTGTAATGTAATGTATTTTTAATTAAATAAGTAGAAAATTCTTGGTTATTTTAAATATATTGTTATAAAATTGATATCAATTCGTAATACCTTTTTGAAATTCCTCTAACACTTAACAATAATAAGTATGATTAATTAACTTAAAAGATAACAACCATAATGAAAAAAAATATAAAAAACTTAAAAATTATGATAACATAAGAAGTTCAAATCTAATGACTCTACTCGTTGCTATATTGTTCCCATAAATGTTCAATCAAATCTTCTTGTAGTTGAGAGCTAGTTGCTCTATCCCTGATTCGATTATGAGTTTGAAGAAAATCATGTAGTTCTAGTATTTCACCATGTGACACTGATATAAAGGAATTGACTTCACGTTCATGGTCAAATCCAAGGTTCATTGCTCCTTCATCCTCAATAATCATATTATGCATTATTATGCAAGCTTTCATAATATTTGCAAGCGTTTCTTCATTCCAGTATCGAACAGGTCCACGTACAATTGCAAAACGAGATTGAAGCACCCCAAATGCCAGCTCCACATCCTTTCTTGCAGACTCTTGCTTGCTTGCAAAATATTTTCTCTTTGCTCCTAATGGTCTTGGGATTGTCTTAACAAAGGTTGACCAATTATGATAAATCTCATCTGCTAAATAGTATCTCATTATATATTCATGCCCATTAATTGTATAATTGACAGGAGCAATACGATCTTCAACAAGTGCAGCGAAGATAGGTGACCGATCAAGAACATTAATATCATTTAATTATCCAAGCATTCCAAAAAAGGCATGTCATATCCAAAGATCTTGTAAAGCCACCGCCTCTAGAATTATAGTTGGTTCACGACAATAACCAGTATACATCTCATGCCATGCAATTGGGCATTTCTCTCATTTCCAATACATACAGTCAATGCTCCCTAACATCCCTGGAAATCTACGCTGCTCTCCAATTGATAATAATCAACAAATATCAGCCTCGTTTAGTGCCCTTAGATACCAATCACCAAAAACTTCTATGATTGCTTTGACGAAAGCTCTAAGACTTTCTATCGCAGCGGTTTCCCCATTTCGAAGATATTCATCAATAAGATCTGCAAGAATACCATATGCAAGTATCATGTGAGCTACAGTTACTTTTTGAAGACAAGATAAACCAAGAACACCAAGAACATCTGTCCTTTGTTTGAAATATGGATTATGAGCTTCCACTGCATTTGCGGTCCGAAAAAAAAAGACGACGACTCATCCTAAATCTTCTTCGAAATTGACTTTCAATGAATTTATGATTTTCAGTAAAATAATCATTATATAGCCTTAACTCACCTTCCTTTCTTTTATGATTGACAATATTGTGACTAAGAATAAAGCCACGATACTTTGTTCTCCGCCCTTCATTATTCGATTCTTCTTCAACAACCATTGCGGTAGCAACTTGAAAGGCAAACATGGGAGTGTCATAATCAAAATCAAAAGCATCATAAAAATTAAAATTAGAATGATTCATGATGAATTTTGATGATAAAGATTGGAGAGAAGAAAATGATGAGCAAAAATGTTTAGGTATATGAGAATATTTATAGATGGATTATTTTTTCAAATTTTGAAATCTTAAAATGTTGGCGGTTATTTTTTCAAAATTTAAAATTTTAAAATTTAAAATGTTAGCATTCATTTTTTCAAAGTTTGAATTTTTTTAAAAAAAATTTGAAAATCAAAATTTAAAATGTTAGCAATTTTTTTTAAAGTTTGAATTTGAATTTACTTTTAAAATTTTAACAGTAACATATAAAACTGAAAATTTAAAATTTTTATATTTAACTTAAAAATTATATCTTTTAACTTTCATATTACTTCATTAATTTTATATTTACTTTTATAAATTACTAATATTAATTATATAATTAATAACATCATAATTATATTATATAAAAAATATCTAAATTAGTTATATAATTATATTAAAATTAATTTAAAATAAAATATATTAAAATATAATTGGCCCTTCTGAATAACTTTTTACCATTGGAATGCATATAAACAAAAACGTTATATTTATACTATTCAAAAAGCTATTTTATCAATTTGGCTCTTTAATATAGCATTTCCCATTGGAGATGCTCTTAACAAAACGAAGCCGTTTTATACAAAAACATATTGTTTCATTTATTTAACCAATTTATTCAAATGAAATTAAATGTTTTGGCGTTTTAGATTTGAATTAGGCTTAAATCTTCTTTTTAATTTCAATCTTTAATCTTTTAATTTATCCAATTAGATCCTTAATTGAATTTTAATTTTAAAAATCAATTTAAGTTCACCCCTATAAAGTTTCAAAAGCATCCCATGATTTCATCGTGTTTTTCATCTTCGTCTTGAATAATTTCAATTTTGTCCCTTATTGACCTTAAAACTTTCTTCAATTTCATCTATGTTTTCAGTTGAATTTGGTCCCTATTTTACAGGCTTTTCACAAAAAAGTTATTAATTATGAATTTCTTCAATTTAATTCTTAATTGACTCCCCTGATTTTGATTTTCTTGTAATTTTGTCCCTGATTTCAACCTAATGACTTTGTAAAAATTAAATTTGATCATCTACAATTTCAATCTCCTCAATTAAGCTCAAATGAGGGTTTAAATCTTGATTTTTCACCAATTAAGTTCATAATAAAATCAATTTGACCCATTAAGAGTATAATTAAGCCATTGCATCTAATTAAATCTTTTGATTTGACCCGAATTAATTCTGAAACATAATTAAGCCTTTAATTAAGCTCATGATTAAATCAACTTGGCCTATTAAAAATATAATTAAGTTATTGGACTTAATTTTTATGCAAACTTGTTCAATAATTATTTAATTTGATCTTGAATCTGCATTGTTTTTTTAGTCTTGGGTATAATTGGGCTCCCAATTTTATCCAAAACAACTTGATTCCTCTATGCATTCAGTCTTAAAAGATAATTTAGGGGGGAACTCGAAAATTAGGTTATGACACTCTAGATGTTGAAACTTTTTTATTTTTACATAAGAAAAATAATAAAAGTTTGTTTTTGCTTTCTATTTTTTTACTAAAGAATCAACCCTAGGATAATCTTGTCCTTTAAAAGTTGAGACTTTGTTATTTTCATAAAAAAAAAATATATAATGACATTATTTTTCAAATGTAAATCATGTAAATAATTTTTTTAACATTTGTTTGTAAATATTACTTGGTTATTATTTTTGTCAAAATATGAGAATGCTTGTTTAGGAATTTTCAAGTCTTGTGATACATTTCTCCTTGTTTTTTTTAATGGACTTGGGCTAGGTCAAGAAGACCTGTAAAGACTCATCGAGAGTAAGTAATGGCTTTCAGATCCTTTGAGGATATAATCGAATAGAAAAAGCTAAAACCCAATTAAATATTATCGTTTTCGAGGTCCAATGCTTGTATTTTAAAAAGTAAGAATTATACTTTATTGTCATATTTAGGTTCCAAATCACTGTTTTAAGTTTATTTAGTCTTTTAATATCAATAATAAAATACACATATCATTTTAGTCAAACCTTTTAGTATGTAAATAAAATAGATATTTTTTATCATTGAAAAAAAGCTTGAAACAGCTTATCTTATAAATAATATTTTATGGTCATTTTTATATTGTTTTTAATATAATTAACCCCTTATCTAAACATATGAAAAACAAATTAAGGTTTTCTAATTAACATAAAATTAAACGACGATTTCTTTTTCAATCTTACTTCTATCAATCCTAATCAACTCATATAGATGATGGTCCTGCGACAATGAGAATGTCAAGAGTCACAAAACCTCAAATTCTATAAAAACTAGTGCTTGTCTTTTAAACCAAAGATAGCTCGCGAACCACCAATTACGGGTTGCAACTTGCATCTCCTCAAGAGCAAAAGTGAAACAGAAAAATTGTAAGCATGTCTTTTTGTTCCATAAAAGGATTTGAAAGAGAAGTGTAACTGCAACTAATGTCCAACCTATAAATTGCCTATTCGTCAATTAATGACTCCACCTTGAGCGTTTCTCTAACAAGTAAAATGCATTTTCTTCCCACTCAAATAATGGAGTCCACTCAGTAATTTTGATCCCACACACCATCTTGGAGTTCCTAAACTTTAATTATTATTTTTTCTATTTTAGCTCTTTTATTTTTGAAAAATGATCAATCAAGTATTTTGGTTTTAAAAATAACCTTCTCAAACATAGATGGGTTGGATCTCAAAATAAATATTCTTACATGTACACAAACTCCAATAGAAATTTGACGAAATTAAAACACCAAATTTGTGATTATTGGTTCTGAAACTACCCTTCTCAAAACATTTCTTAGTATATATATATATATCACGAGAGAAACATGAACTGAACCACAAGACTCGTTAGTTCATGTTGAAACAATGGCTTCTTTCATTCATCGTGTCCTTTTTCTTGTTCTTCTTGCAGCCCTTTCCCCCGTCTTGTTTGGCACCCACAACCTTGTTAAAGCTGATGATAACTTAATCAAGCTACAATGTCGTCATGCAGAAACACCAACACTATGCATCCAATGCCTAAAATCTGACCCCAGAGCCCCACATGCTGACAAGGTAGGAATTGCTACCATTGTCATAAACTGTCTACGCAGTCATTCGAAGACCTTGGCATCCAACATGACAAAGCTAGCCTCTAAAGAAGAAGACAAGAAGCTGAAATCTGCTTGTCATAGTTGTAGCAAAGGTTATGTGAAAGCAAACAAGAATCTTTTGAAGGCTGTTTCTTTGTTAAAGATTGGTGATTATGATAAGGCTAATTCCGGTGTCAGGTCAGCACTTAAATATGAGCTCTTTTGCAGGGAAACCTTTGAGAAATCCAAATGGAAACTTCCTAGTCTTGTTGTTTATGAGATGAGGGTTTATGAAGCACTTTCCGAGGCTGCTCTCAGAATTGTTGATAGGTTCTAAGTTTTAAAATGAAATGAATACGGGGGTGTTTACTACATACATGATGTACACTCTCTCATCAGCTATATGATGTGCAGCAGCACTACTACTATATCATGTTCATTCCTGTAATTGAGATGAAAGGGTAAATAAAATTAAATCTTTTCTATGGTTAGGTGATTTTTATTTTGCTTTTTTGAAATCAATATGGCTAGTCTGAATCCTTTTGACAGAGCTGTCTTAAATAAGCAGTCATGATGAAAACCATACAATCAGTTGTGAACAAAACAAGCGACTTGTAGTTTTGGAATTGCTCAAAACTATCATGTTTTATCCAGGAATGAGAATGTTTGGAATTTTCTCTAGTAAATAGAGTTTCTTCCATTTATTTTCATTCATGAAGGTGCTTGGGGAAGAGATAAAGGAACAAAAGCTTTACGTGAGCGAGAGCACACACAGAGACTTCAACTTCTTTGGTGAAATAAATGTACTAAGTCAGTTTGTATTTCTTGTTTTTTTACAAGCATCTACAAGGTCAGAAAAATAATATCAGTGCCCATAAGGTAAAAAAAGATGATATTTGTGCTCTATATATATAGAGCACAAATATGATGTAAATGCAAGGAGTACAAAAGCCCTCGGTGTTAAATCAAATGTAACAAAAACTACAGTGTTAATAGATCTATTAACTTTTAGTTTGCCACAATGATCAAAGCAGCATCAACTATTCAAAGCCTACTTCATCTTCACACCTTGATGCCCTTCAAAGAGTCCTAGCAGTTGTTTTATTGCAGGACTGTCGTTGCCGGGTAGAAAATCTTTCAGAAAGGTTCTCGTGACAGCATCTGCATAGAATCCTCGATCAGCCATTTCATGGATAAGCTGCACTACTGTTGATGTATCCTTGTGTTGGAGACATCCTTGGAGAAGGACATTATAAGAGCAACTTCCTGGCATGCAGCCATCCTCTTCAATTTTTCTAAAAAGTCTCTGTGCTTCAATTAGTGATCCTTCTCTGCAAAGCCCGTCAACTAATGCAGTGTAGGTATGAACATCAGGCTTAAGCCCTTCAACAATGAGTCGAGAAAGTACTTCCTTTGCATCTTTAACCTTTCTGGACTTGCACATTCCATTAATTAAGATGGTGTAGACTACCAAGTCAGGCTTCACAAGACGCCTTTGCATCTCTTGAAATAGCACCAACATCTCATCAAGATTCCCTTGTTTACAGAACCCATCAAGCAAAGTAGAGTAAGCTAATATATCAGGAGAAAGGCCACAAGCACACATCTTCCTGAAAAGCACTTGTGCATCCCGAGGTCTCAAAGCTTGACACAAGGCCTTTATCAGAGTATTATAAGTAACCGCATTAGGCACCACACCTCTATGAGACATTTCATCAAAAAGTTCCATAGCCTCATCTATTTTTTCAACCTTGCAGTACCCATTGATGAAGATACTGTAACTATAAACATCAGGTTTAAGACCTTTACTCGCCATCAAATGAAATATTTTTCTAACCTTATCGATTTTCCCTTGCGAACAATATCCACGCATTAGCGAATTGCAAGTAACAACATCTGGAACACAACCTACAAGTCCCATTTCCTTAAGCAACCCAGCAGCCACCTCGGTTTTCCCAATCCTACAGACCCCATCTATCAAGGTAGTAAATATTACAACATCAGGCTTAAAACCACGTTTAAGGGTCTTTCCAAAAACAGAGAACCCATAATCCACATGATATAAGAAGCAGAAGCAATTAATCAAAATGCTAAGAGTACAGACATTGTATTTGATTCCTCTAAATTCCATTTCTTTGAACAAAGAAACAACTGTCTCATATTTTTTCATCCTCACAACTGAAGATAATAACCGATTAAACTCGATAATAGGAGGCTGAGGATTCCTATCAAGCATGCGATTAAATGAAGCTAAAGCACTATCAAGGTTACCAAAGTAGCCCTTCCTACGGCTGCTACTGAAAGAAGAGAAGCAGCCCATACCCATTTGGCGTTGAAGATGAGATTTTGAATCTTTTGTGGGAAAAAGACTTGCTCGAGTCATGTTCCCCGCCGTCATCTTTCTTTGCTCTGCAAAACCTCTGTTTTTTCCCTTGATGCAGGCGAAGGATTTGCAAGTGAAGAACACAGTAAGAGAGGGAGCAGAGCGGACCAGACTGGACCACACGTGCGGAAGGAAACATCTTATTTTCCTTTGTGGTCCTCGATTTAGGATACAAGATTCCAAATGGTCCTTTTTACAAAAAAAAATAGAAATAGATGGGTTTTTCACGTATACTACTTCGATTGAAGCCACATTTCGCCAAGTTAAATTAAAAAAAAAAAAAAAACAACTGATTTATTTCTATTAGGTTGTGGATATATTTTCTTACAGTGTGCTTGGTTGTGTTTTTAAAAATTTTAAATTTTATTATTATTATTTAAAATAAAAAATAATTTTTAAAAAATAAAAATAATTTATCTTAATATATTTTTAAATAAAAAACATTTTAATTCATCATCGTTACTTTTACATTAAAATAGAAAATACAGTAAAAATCATGTTTTTTTAAAATAAAAAAAAATATTATTTTAATATAAATACTTTAAACTACCATACTCGAACTAAAAAACAAATCATTTTTTTTCAGATTTTGGCCTTTAAAACTTGAGGGCTCCGACAAGAATTTCAGAGTTTATCAAGTTCCGGCCAGCGTAAGAGTCCGGGCTCCAATCCATTTTGATCCGTAAAGAACTTCTCAGTCGTCTTCTTACGTCGGATTATAAACTCGTTTTCTCAAGTTTCTCTTCAATTTTCAATATCCTCTCGTTATGTGCTGCACATAACTTTTCTCTCCTACAAAACGTTTTTCGCCGAAAATGGGAATCGACAGGAAGGGGAAGGAGAAGAAGAGCAGGAAGAGAACCTCCTCTCTGTCTTCATCTGAAGGTTCTCATTTTTTGGGGAGGATTTTCTGTTTTTTTTTTTTCTCGAGAAAATGAAAAGGAAAACGAAAATTGAAAGCATCCTGAATTGATATAATATCTTTTCATTTTTGGGATTCTTATAAAATGAAAACCCACCTCAATTAAGCTATGAAGTTGCAGTAGGAACCCAAAAGTCCGGATTTTTATGTGCTGTTGGTCTCAATTATTTGCTTTCCTGCACTTTCTCAGCAACCAAACGGAGCCTTTTCTTGCCGGGATTTGAATTAAATGGAACAACCCACCACAATTATGTCAATAGTTTTATCAGGAAAAAAAAAAAGAAAATGATTTTTATGGTCTTTAAGGTCTCAAACAGTAGGAATTTCTTCTTTCTCTTTGTTTTATCAGCAACCAAACAGAAGATGGGATTGTTATGTTGTGTTCTAAATTTGGCATTGATTGTGAATGTGTAGATGAAGGAAGAAGAAGGAAAAGACGGAGAAGTGATGATGAAAGGAGAAATAGAAAGAGTGATAAGAAAGAGAAGAGAAAGGACAAGAAGTCTCATAGGCACCACTCTGATAAAGGTATACTTTTGTAGTTTCTTTGTGTTTGTTATGTGTGTGAAGCATTAAGTACTATCAACGCTGTTGTTTTGCCTTCACATTATTCATTGCCTCAGAGAAGAAGTCCAAGGATAAGCACAAAAGTAAACGACACAAAGGGGATCACCACTCGGTATGTTTTGTTAATCATGTAATCTTGAAGCTAGCTTGATGTTTTCTTGTTTTGTGATTTGTGAATGTATTTGGGGTTTTGATTCTGCTGCTGCTGGTACTATGAATTTTTAACCTTGGTGTCATTAACCCTTCACTTTACCAACTCGTGCACCTAAACCTGAATGGAAGAGTGTGTTTTATTTATGAAGCTATAGATTGTGATTTTGAATAATTTTAGTTCTTATAATGGTAGGATATTCCGAGAAATAGATGTTTGGATAAAATGTGAAATAAGTTTGAGTTGGTGCAAGTCGATTTTGATAATTTAAATGTAACAAAAACTACAATATTAATAGAATTCACTTTTAGTCGATTTTGATAGTTTCTCTTTGTGCTGTAATAGTATCTGAGGCTTTGCAATGAGTTTTTGATTGAGATACATCTAGAATTCCTAACTGTGTAAGCTTAAGTACAAGCAAATCTAAATGGGGAGACTAGTTAGTTCCCTCAGCAGATGTGTAGGCGGTCGTAAATAATGCTAGATGTACTATTTGGTGATGTGATATCAGGTGACAGGAAAAAAAAATCCACTTGTGTGTTGCATTATAAAGAAATCTTATTCTGCAATGATACTCAGTTACAGAGAGAAAGTAAATTACTGTTTTGGAAACTTGATTTTGCAAGTTGTATCCACCGCTTGCATGGCCATTGTCCTTGGGCTGGGGAAGAATTTTGATTGTACTCTGCAAACTTGAACATAATTCTTAATCTACACATCAATTATCGGGCCCTACACAGCAAAATGGAAGATAGTTCTAAATGCCCTTTGTTTCATGTAATGCATGGCGCTAAGCTCTACCTATGTAATAGCTAAATGCAGTTTTCCTTGTTTCAATGGCAAAAGTACTAATTCTTTTGAAGTCAGGAGATTTTAGGGCCTGATTATTTGTAAAATCTGTTCAAATTTTTACTTGGGTGCTGTTAATGGTGGTACAAGTAAATAGGCCATGGAAGCATCCTTTTCCAAAAGTGGAAATAATTCCTAAATTCTATAAATGGCTGGAACAGTTATTGCACTTAATTTGGTTGTCTTTGATGCAGATTATGCATGGAGTATTTTGCTAGGAAGAATTTGCTTAGATTGGAAGTTCTTGATTAGAGCAGTCAAAAGTAGGAAATCTTTGTGTCATACACATCCTATTTGAAGTGCTGAAAGTTGACAAATTAGTGTGGAACTTTCAGGTGTTATATATTTGAATTTGAATGTGATGTTGGATGGTCAGCATCTATAGATTTATTTATAGTGTTTAAACATTAGTTCACTAATTTCTGCTGTTAATTTTTGTCCCCTCAGAAATCTGAGTTTCAAGAGCTGTCTAATGACGACTACTTCTCCAAGAATAATGAGTTCGCTACATGGCTAAAAGAGAAGAAGAAAATGTTTTTCTCTGATCTTTCGTCTGAGTCTGCACGAGAATTGTTTTCAGTTTTTGTCAAAGAATGGAACTCTCAGAAGCTTGAATCTCGATATTATGAGGGCATTTCAAGTGCACCTCGGAGTGCCCATAACTGGGCATTCAAGCGTTAGAAAAGAAAATAGCACCGGTGGTTTGCTTTGCTTTGTTTCTGTATGTCTCTGTATCCTGTTCTTCCGACACCGAAGAACACATAACTTTTGAATCAACTTATGTTAGAATGTTGGCATTTTGGGCCATTCAATGAATTGCTTGTAGGGCACACACACTTGCTTGATGTGTTTGATATATTTCAATTTTCAAGAATAGTCGTTGTTCAACTTTAAGGAAAGCAGATACAAGGACTGTTACGAGTGAGTTGATTCAGTATCCGGGGAGCATTACCACTGAAAATACGCTGTGTTACGAGTGAGTTGCTACCTTGCCAAAATATGTTGTAAATTGAATCGAATGAACAAGGCAAGAGCCAAGAGTCCGAGAGGGCCTGTGTCCTCGGCCATGAAATAACAAAGCAGCTCTTCACCAATTAAATATTCAGTGACGTGCAATATAATTAATTATACAAGGGAAAAGAAGAGGCGCCAAGATGAACCGTGGAAGTCAATGGCACTGAGATTCATCATCCACATTACCAACACAATGATTTTCCTATATTTTTTAGAGTTTCTGTTAAACTACATAGGTGATTCGATATATAATACGGACTGGATCAAAAACAAAATTTAATGTATTTTAAAAAAATAAAAAAAATCTAAAATCTAAGTCATTAACTTGAAATGATTCAATAAACTCAGTTAGTTTAATAGTATAATTAAAAAAAAAGACATTGAAAATAAATAAAGGAAAAATAGTAATAATTAACTATAAAAAATGAGCTATCAATATCATACTTGGAAGAACAAGAAAGAAAAGCTTGTTGGAGACTCACCATCACTTCGTCGTGGACACCAACTCATTATCAGAAAGAGCTCATCAAGATAATTTTAACGTCAAATGTGAAAGGCTACATGACGATACCGAAAGAAGCCGTATGTGCCATAAGAGCAACAACTCGAAAAGTAAACCAGACAAAACATATGAAGTGAGCATCTCATACATATATTTAATCAATTAATTTAATTTAATTCTTAAATAATATTTCTTTTGAAAAAGCCAAATTTAATATAGAGCAACAAATAAAAAGATCCAAAATAACCCAAGTTATTTTCAGAATTAGTAAAAAAACCAATAGAAAGAAAATAAAAAAGAAATGGAGTTTAATCTCCAATTAAATAAATGTTGAAGGATGAAACTAAAAAAATATGAACTTAAAAAAATCAAGCAAACTTGGAAGACTCTTCTAAATTTAGGTTAATCTCTCAAACTAACAACCCAAGAAATCCTAGACACGAGCTCAATCAAGAAGCTCAATTACAAACCAATTCAATGTTGAATGATAAAATCAGAAAAAAAAAATATCAATTTAAAAAAATCACCAAAGTAAAAAAATAGTAATCAAAAGAATGAGGATCGAATAGGAAAAAAAAAAAGGAGGATGAAGTGGTAAAAAATCAATTTTAAAAATTATCTCAAATAAAACAAATAACAATAAAAAAAATTGGAACTAAATCTAAGAGATAAAAAAATTAAAAACGGAGCTCAATCTCCAATTAAATAAATGTTGAAGGATAAAACTAAAAAAACTTGAGCTTAAACAAAAGGAGAAAAAAAACTAAACAAACCTGAGCGAATCTTCTAAACCTGAGTTAATGTAACAATCTTATATACGCATTATAAACAATGAAGTATATCTTATTGAATGAGTTAAAATTACTGAAATATATATATATATATATATAAAAGAGAGTAATGAGAACTCTAAAATAACTTACATGTGAGATAGCCGGCATGTGAATGGATATTATTGTGAGAAAGGTGTTTGACATCTTGATATCTTATTCAACAAATTCATTATTCCAAGTAATGACAAATACATTAAATGTAGTATGTTTTTAATTTCATATTAATATGAATGGAACTAATTACCCGGTAATGAGGCTAGTGCCTAGCAATGAGCGGTGGAACTAGTAACCGCAGTTAATGGGACTAGTGTCATGGTTAATAGGCTATTGGAGAAAATATTTACCCTGATTAATGGGACTAGTGCCCTGGTTAATAGGCAATCAGAGAAACTATTTACCATAATTAATGGAACTATTACCCTGGTAAATGGGTAATTAGAGAGACCAATTAATTTAGTAATGGAACAAATGTCTAGTTTGGGCAAGAGAGAACATTGATATGTCCTTAATTTGTGCTAATTGTACTGATTTGTAAGGTTAAAGGTAAAATAAAAAATTAATTATTTTATAATTGATGTAGTAAATATATAAAAGAGACAGTGGCAAATAATCATTGTGTATAAAGCTGATTGTGTTTGATTTTAAGTAAATTTTTAGGTATTTCGCAGCATCATGCCAAATAGTAGGTCATGTTTTTGGTATTAATAATAACATGTAATGGAACAAGGTGTATATGAGTTTGGTTCTATTGACAGGTTAATGATCGGGTATTCAATTAGCCCTTCCAACAAAGTTTAACTAAAAAACAAAGATGATTTGAGCATGTCTTGCAAGTATAAAAGTAATGGAAGATTATATGAAATTATCCTTTCCCTTCTTACTGCTAACCATGGGGTTATATCAGAGACAATAGCCAAAGTGGTTCGACCAGTTTATGTAAATCAGTCTAGCCGTTTCTCAAAACAGCTAGACCGTTTTCGCTACTGGAAAAATGAGTATTTTCAGCCATAAAACTCTTTTTTTTTTTTTTTATCTCCTTACCTCCCTTTTCTTTTCTTTTTCTTATTTCATTACATTACACCTTAATTTATATTATATTATTATTTTCAATTTATCCCAGAGTTTACAAGAGAGAAAATAAGGGGGGAAAATGTCATCGGTGCCAAATCAGAAGTCGGTAAGCCACACACGCCGCATGGAGAGTGGAAGGGTCGTCTAGGCAATTCAAACATTGCCCTAGAAGCCACCATTTTCTCTCCATATGCCTCTACATGCGTCACTTGAATACTACGAAAATAATCCACACTCTAATATGTGCAATGAACGCATCAATCACTTTTGCTTTTTAAATAATATTTATATTTATTAAATTATTAAATTATCCATAAATCTACTTAAAAACACTAAGCTAAAAAAACCCCTTAGACTCCTATTAAAGAGATTTTGCTTTTAAAGATAATGTAATTATTCTAACGCGCTTCAAAAAGTGAATAGTGGAAAAAAAACCTTAGCACCAGTTAAATAATTTGTGCTTTTAAGAATAATTTAATTATTTTAATGTGTTAAAAATTAAAAAAAATGATGTACATAATCATCAATGAATCTTGAAAAAAATCCATATTACCCTGATAAAAATAATTATTACACTATTTAAAACCACAATGTTTTGTGTTTGTATGCATAATGAAACCATGATTTTTTTTTATTTTTAATAAGGTTTTTCTATTGAATACTTGATCACCCTGTTTTAAGAGAGTGCAACCAATTCCTGAGCTATTTCTTAACAGTTGCTAGATTTCATTATCTTGAGTGAAGTCGTCCCAATAATTTATAGACTCGAAATCTCACATGGATGGAGTTTTATTTCAAATTAGTTTAAAGATCAACTCGATCAAACCCAGTTTACTTACCAAGTCAACTTTAAAGATTTTCCCTTCTAAAATGATGGTTTTTTTAAAAATAAAAATTAAAAAGACGTGGTTTTGAGATTTACATGGTAACTAAAGATCTAACTTTTATGGCAAATGGATGACTCTGTATCAATATAGAAAATCTCATTAGTATATTATGGTGAATGTCACCATCAAGGTTGTAAGAGCTCGTACGAGCATCCACTGCTTTTTCTCAGCCTCTCTCCGGGGCAAAACAAGTAGTTAAACCTGGCTATGTGCTGCAGAAAACTCTCTACTTTCAAACCCAAGCCTCCACTAATACCCCCCATTTTTTCCCGCCGGTACTCCTTAAACCCAAAATCCATCTCAAAAATTTCCTTAGAATGCCGAATCATAGAAGAAGAACCCACAAACGTGAACACAAACAGACATTATGGGACATGTGTTTCCCTCTTAAACCACCCAAACCCCGAAATCTCCTGTTTTTATCAGAAGGGTTTCTCTCAAATCACTAAAGAAGTTACTGGAAAAGCTTTACATGCACTTTGCATTAAGGGATTAGTCAATTTAACCGTGTTTTACAGTAACACTTTGATTAATATGTACTCAAAGTTTGGCCATATAGGTTTTTCTCGTTACCTGTTCGATAAAATGTCTGAAAGGAATGATGCTTCTTGGAATAATATGATGTCGGGATTTGTTCGTGCGGGTTCTTACAGGGAATCGATGCGGTTCTTTAACGAAATGAGGGATTTTGGGGTTAAGCCAAGTGGGATTGCTGTTGCTAGTTTGGTAACGGCCTGTGAGAGGTCAGAATGGATGCGTATTGAAGGGGTTCAAGTTCATGGCTTTATTGTTAAAGTTGGTCTTCTGAGTGATGTTTTTGTTGGCACTTCGCTTGTGCATTTATATGGAAATTATGGATTGGCTGCAGATGCAATGAAGGTCTTTCAGGAGATGATTTATAAGAACGTAGTTTCTTGGACTGCATTGATGGTTGCTTATGTGGACTATGGAGAACCAAGCATGGTAATGAATATATATCGGCGAATGAGGTCTGAAGGACTGAGTTGCAATGACAACACAATGTCTTCTGTGATTAGTTCTTGTGTGTCCCTTGAAGATGAATTGTTGGGTTATCAAGTTCTTGGACATGTAATAAAGTATGGATTAGAAACTAACGTTTCAGTGGCAAACTCTCTTATATCAATGTTTGGTTATTTTGGTAGCGTGGAAGAAGCCTGCTATGTTTTTAGTGGCATGGATGAACATGACACGATATCATGGAACTCAATGATTGCAGCATACATACGTAATGGTCTTTGTAAGGAATCATTAAGATGTTTTTCTTGGATGTTCCGTGTTCACAAGGAAATAAATTCTACTACACTTTCAACCATGTTAGCAGGCTGTGGTTCTGTGGATAACTTGAAGTGGGGCAGAGGAATTCATTCTTTGGTGTTGAAATTTGGGTGGAACTCAAATGTTTGTGCATCCAATACTCTAATAACCATGTACTCTGATGCTGGAAGATGCGAAGATGCAGAATTGGTATTCCAAGGGATGGTGGAGAAGGATATGATTTCATGGAATTCCATGATGGCTTGTTATGCTCAGGATGGGAACTGCCTGGATGCCTTGAAACTTCTTGCTACAATGTTTTACATGAGAAGAGGATCGAATTATGTGACCTTTACAAGTGCATTGGCTGCATGTTCAGGTCCTGAATTTCCTACTGAAGGCAAGATTCTTCATGCCCTTGTAATTCATGTTGGTCTTCATGAAAATGTGATTGTTGGCAATGCATTGGTTACACTGTATGCAAAGTCTGGTCTAATGATTGAAGCAAAAAAGGTATTTCAAACAATGCCTAAGCGAGATGGAGTAACTTGGAATGCTCTCATTGGTGGTCATGCGGACAGTGAAGAACCAGATGAGGCATTAAAAGCATTCAAATTGATGAGAGAAGAAGGTGTACCTATAAACTATATTACAATTTCAAATGTTCTTGGTGCTTGCTTGGCTCCTAATGATCTATTGGAACACGGGATGCCCATCCATGCTTTTATAATTCTGACAGGATTTCAGTCTGATGAATATGTGCAGAATTCACTTATAACAATGTATGCTAAGTGTGGTGATCTTAATTCGAGCAACAACATTTTTGACAGGTTAACTTCTAAGAATGCTAGTGCATGGAATGCTATGATGGCAGCAAATGCTCATCATGGTCATATGGAAGAGGCTCTGAAATTCCTTCTGGAGATGAGGCGTGCTGGAGTAAATGTGGATCAGTTTAGTTTTTCTGAATGCCTTGCTGCTGCTGCCAAGCTGGCAATATTGGAGGAAGGCCAGCAGCTTCATGGTTTGGCAGTCAAACTTGGTTGTGACTCAAATCCTTTTGTTGCAAGTGCCACAATGGATATGTATGGAAAATGTGGGGAAATTGATGATGTGTTAAGAATAATTCCTCGACCAATCGACCGGTCACGGTTATCATGGAATATATTGACGTCATCTTTTTCCAGACATGGGTTTTATGAGAAGGCTAAGGAAACTTTTCATGAGATGATAAATCTGGGAGTAAAACCAGATCATGTTACCTTTGTTTCTCTTCTTTCTGCCTGCAGTCATGGGGGTATGGTGGAGGAGGGTCTGTCGTACTATGATTCAATGATAAAAGAGTTTGGTATTCCAGCAAAAATTGGGCATTGCGTATGCATTATTGATCTTCTTGGACGATCAGGAAGGTTTGCCGAGGCTGAAACTTTCATTAAGGAAATGCCAGTTTCACCAACTGATCATGTTTGGAGGAGTTTATTGGCAGCATGTAAAACCCATGGCAATCTGGAGCTTGGAAGAAAAGCTGTAGAAAATCTTTTGAAGTTGGACCCCTCGGATGATTCTGCTTATGTTCTCTATTCAAATATTTGTGCAACCACTGGGAAATGGGCAGATGTAGAGAAAATTAGGAGGCAAATGGGATTAAATAAAATAAAGAAGAAGCCTGCGTGCAGTTGGGTCAAATTGAAGAACAAGTGGAGTTTATTTGGAATGGGAGACCAGTCCCATCCACAGGCTAGTGAAATATATGCAAAGTTGGAAGAACTTAAGAAGATGATTAAAGAAGCAGGCTATGTCCCTGATACAAGCTATGCCTTGCAAGATACAGATGAAGAACAAAAGGAGCACAATCTTTGGAACCATAGCGAGAGACTCGCCTTGGCATATGGCTTGATCAGTTCTCCTGAAGGTTCAACTCTTAAAATTTTCAAGAACCTTCGTGTTTGTGGTGATTGTCATTCTGTATATAAGCTTGCTAGTGGAATTCTTGGGCGGAAAATCGTATTACGAGACCCTTATCGGTTTCATCAGTTTAGTGGTGGCCAATGTTCATGTACTGACTATTGGTAATTGAGCTATTAATCTATTATTGGTAACTTAGGGTATCGGAGTTGCATTAATCTAATATCACGTATGGAACAGAATCGTCATGCCTAGTTTCATGATCATGGCATGGGGAAACAAGAATTGGTTCATGTGTGCTTGTGTAGAAAGAGGATTTGGAATCATTAGAAGCTGGTAAATCCAGTTTTCTGTCATCAAGCAGAGATGACTTGCCTGGCTTCTGGATTAGAGCCGTTTAGTGGATCTAAAAGTCTGGACACCCAGAATCAGACTATAGCCTTGAGGCAAAGAACTTGAAAATTGGATCTAAGTATTTTCAATGCATTATTTTATCGATGTACATCAAACGATCCTTGTGTTGTAATGTGTATATGAGCTCCCAAACCTGGGAGACTGAGAAGGAGAAGCAAAATGCAAATCTATTTATTTAATAAAGTTGCTCATGTCTTCCGGTAAAAAACAACGAAAAGGATGGCTCAAGTCCAATGATAATTTCTATCTCGACCAATCTCAAATTAAGAATTGTTTCAGAATCATTAGTTTTTGGAATCTGAAACCATAATAACATTTTGATTTCACAACAACAATTTTACCAGCAGGATCAAGCTTTTCCTGTCCGTAACTTGGAAGCCTGTCTCATCAAGAGCAGTCGGAGCAAGTTCCTGCTATTTTTATGATCAATGGAGGCACAAGTCTCACCATGTTTCTTATGACAAAACTTGAAACTGGAAGGCTAGAATACGACGAGCATTAATAAGTGGTGAAACTGGTAAAACCGTTCAATTACAAGCTTCATTGTTAATTCTCTTTGAGGTATAGCCCTTTATTTGAATGAAACACACACTAGCCAAAGTTTCTGGTTTTGAGATTTTCTCCAGAACTGTACGTACGGCCCGCATCACAGACTAGGGAACCAACAGCAAAATGCACTTAAATGGTCACCAGTATTCATGGATGAAGCATCTATTTCAGTTACCAACACAGCACCCACTCTTTCCCTCCACCATCCATCATAAACAATCTTCCTCCCTCCTTGTTATTTTCCCTATCATACTTTGTAACATTGCTGCACATTGAAGCTTTTGGCTTATTTTCCACTGTTGTACGGGTCTCATTTCTTACCATGAGGAGCATGCCATGTTAAATGATAGAATGAGCAACTGAGGATACAATGAAGGAAAACAATTTTCTCGAGAAAACGAAAAAACCCAAGGTCGGTGAAAGAAATTGACCGTGGTATTACAATCTCCAAAACCCCACAAAACAAACAAAATTGGCACCCAAGAACAAAATTTGTAGATGATCACAAAGGCATAGATGTTCATGTTCTACTGACTGAACCATCTCAGAGACCTGTAATGTGTCCTCAAAGAAGTGAAAGCCGCTAATGCTAGCTCTTCCACACTACTTTTACTGAATCCACTGAAATATTTTCCAACACTGTCATAAATTGCTGGCACATCTAAGAGATAAAGAGAATTTGGCTAGTTCTCTTGATATTGCTGTCTATAAAGAGGATTGTCTAAATACGAGTCTCAGGCGATACAAGCTAGCAATGTCATGCATCTTACAGTTAACAATGGAAACCATGGTAAGTTTCGAAAAATAAAATTGAAATAGTAAAAATAGAGTTGTGAAAAGAAAAGGTTCAACAACTAAAGTAAATGGTGGGTTTTCTTGTGTGCATCGACGGAGATGTTGGGAAAGAGCTCGATCTATTACTTTTTTTTGTTGGAAGATTGGATATAACCTAATCCATTTTATTGAATTTTATTATTGGACTTTAATTTATGTTATTTTGTTAGTTTTTAATTATTTAGTGAATTTTAAGCTCAAATTTAGTTTTCATTTGAGTTTTAATATTTCTATATAATTTTAAAAATTATTTTTTGTTTTTTATGAATTAATAAAAAAATAAAAATGGAGGTTAGTTAATTAGTGAAGAGATCTTGTATAAATAAGGAGTCTTGTATTTATTAGATTGTAAGTAATAACAGTAAAATCATTTATGTAACCTACAGAATTCCTTTATCTTCTCTAATTATTCTATCTCTCAACCTCATTTCTTATATTGTTAAGGGAGACCTTAACAAATTGGTATCAAAGTCACTTTCTAGGATCAAAGGAAGGTTGCATTTAGTCTTAGATAATCAACAATGGTGGAAAACAACAAAATGAATGGCAGAATGACAGGCAAGTGGAAGAACAGATACAAGTTCTTCATAAAAAAATACAATGATTTATGATGGAGAGTAAGAGACAATGGTGGAAGCATACTAAATGGAATTAGTATCTCAATACACAAATGGAAACCTTGATGGTTACAATCAAGACTTTCATAAGTGGTCAAGAAGTTGAGAAATAAGCAAAGAGTCACTCTAATTCAGAAGGAGTGATTCGTTTGCAACAACACCATAACCAAGAGGAAATTATAGGATATAATAAAGGTCATAAGAATGCGTATAATTATCCCTACCTGTGGTGGAATTGACTATATTTCACATAGACAATTCACGAGGGTGGATCAAAAATATAGAAGATTTTTTAAACTACATTTCACTCCAATTCACCAATGGATTAAGATTGTTTCACTATATTTAGAAGACACATAAAAAGTATGGTATGAAGTAGGGGTGATCATTTTCGGTTCGGTTCAGTTTTTATCAAAAAAAATAACCAAACCGAATTTATTTTTTTTAAAAAAATCAAAATCGGGTCAAACCGACAGGTTTCGGTTCGGTTCGGTTTGGTTTTTTAAGTCAAAAACCGGTTCAAATCGGTTTGGCTTGGTTTTTTTGGTTTGGCTCGGTTTTCTCGGTTTGGCTCAGTTTTTTCGGTTCGGCTCGGCTCGGTTTTTCCGGTTTGGCTCGGTTTTTTTCCGGTTTTTTTCTGGTTTCGGTTCAGTTCTTTTGGTTTTTTGCTTATAAAACCGAAACCGAACCGAACCGGCCAGTTTTTTCAAAATTTTAATCGGTTTTTTTTAGTTCGGTTATTTTTTTTTCGGTTTTCTCGGTTTAATCAGTTTTTCGATTTTTTTGCTCACCCCTAGTATGAAGGGTTCTTACTAAGAAACCATGACTTAGCCAATTAGGAAGAATTTATACGAGTTATTTGTATGAGATTTGGTAGTAGAAAGGATGTGGTGGAAGAATACAACAGGTTAGTATAGAGAAAAAAAAGTGGAGGAGTGTGTTGAAAGGTTTAAGGAACTCAATTCTCTGATGAGTATCTTAAATCCTTCACTAACTTGAATCGTACTATATCTCAAGTTTTGTTAGTGGCCTAAAAAATGATATCAAACCAACATTGAAGATATTAAAGCCTACAATACTGGTATAAGTAATTGACCAAGTAAGGTGGAAAGGAGAATATAATTATAGTTAAGAAGAAAAGAATGGTACAAAAAATAACTTATTCTTTAAACAATAGAAAATCACTAGGTAGCATACCTTTTAAAACTTCTAGCAATGCAAAAACTAATTTATCATTTAGGGAAAAACTTATACCTGAGTCATTATATGAATAAGAAAGAATGTTAGGTTAATGTTTTAGATATGGGGAAAGGTTTATACCATATATATATATATATGATGGAAGGCGAAGAAGAAGATGATGAAAGAGGAGGAGAAGAATAATTTTTAGAAGTAAATGAGGGAGTTAACAATGGAATTATGGATGAGGAGGATTAAGATGAAAGTCGTGGGTTATCCCTTAATATATTAGTTGAAAGTTATATGTCTAATACAATAAGAATAAAAGGTAGTTGTCAAAACTAGAATCTCATTATTCTTATAGATAGTTATATTACTCATAGTTTTATTGATGAACATGTGGTAAAAGAGATCAAAACTGTCATAAAAATAACTATTGTACTAGCAGAAACTATGGCCAATATCAATGTCATGAGGTGTAATTTATTATGTTTAAAATTTATATGGTTGATGCAAGGACATAAATTTCATGCGGATTTGAGAGTGTTGAAGTTAGGGAGGTGTGATATGGTGTTAGGGGTGGATTGGTTGATTACTCACCAATCCTAATTGACTTTATCAATTTAAAGTTGTTATTTAGAAAGGAAAAAAATGTGGATGATTGAACTAAAAAGAATTTATAGATAATTTTTACATCAAAGGTACAAAAGAATTTGAAAAAGGTAATATGTGGTTTCGTTGGTCAGGTTTTCTCAATGGAAATTAATGGAGGACTAAGGAAAAAGGAAATGAATTCTAAGGTTAGGGCTTTGTTAAAGGAATTTGAATAAGTTTTTGATGAACCAAAGTAATCACCTTCAATAATAACCTTGGATCATAGAATTCCTTTGATTCCAAGTGTTAAACCAGTAAACATCAACCCCTATAGAAGTTCTTATGTCCATAAGGAGGGATTGAAAGAATGGTAAAGGAAAGGTTGCTTAATAGGGTGATTCAACATATCATCAATCATTTTGTTTCTATAGTACTACTAGTAAAAAAGAAAGACAATAATTGGAGATTTTATATTGACTATAGGCAGTTGATAATTAAAAAAAAGGTTTTAATATCTTTGACTGACGATCTAATGAATGAGTTACATGGATCACAATTCTTCTCTAAATTAGATTTGAGGTATGGATATCACCAAGTGAGGATGCATGCAAATGACATTAAGAAGACAACATTCAAAACTCAGCATGGACATTATAAGTTCAAAGTGATCACTCTTTTTTTTTTCCACTTGGGTAGGTCACCCATTACAATGAGATCATTCTCCATGTTTTGTTTTACCTAGGTAGGTCACCCATTACAGTGAGACCACTCTTCCATCTTCCACTTGGGTTGGTCACCCATTACAATGAGACCGTTTTTCACTTTATTTTCCTTTTTCTATTTAGGTAAGTCACCCATTACAATAAGACCATTTTTCATTTTTTTTCTTTTTCTATCTGGGTAGGTCACCCATTACCATTTTTCATTTTTTTTTCTTTTTCTATCTGGGTAGGTCACCCATTACAATAAGATCACTTTCAAAACGTTTATATTTTTTCCACCTAGGTAGGTCACCCATTACAATGAGACCACTTTTCACATAGACTTTGGTTCTAGTTAAAGGGGATCACCAGAAGGGACCTCAAGTTAGCTCAACCACATACAGATTCTAGCTTTGATTGAAGGGAGTCGCCAGATAGGATTTCAGGATGACTGAGCTACACATTGACTTTGGTTTTGGTAAAAAGGGATCGCTAGATAAAATCTCAAGTTGACTGAGCCGCCAATGTTATCTTAGTTTGGGAAAAAAAGAAGAGAAAAACTCTACAATTAGCAAATTCTTAAAAGAAAAAAAAAACAAGAAGGTTCAAACCTTGCCCATCAGGAAGAACAATTTTAGGTTTTGGTTAAAGCGAATTGCCAAATGAGATTTCAGGTTAACCCAACCAAAGACAGAATGATGCGAACCTCATGATCACATGGTCATGCAACCCACACGCAAAGACACCAATTCCCGGAAAGCCAAGTAAATCAGGTTTGATAAGAGTGTGATACAAAGATAACTTGTACCTAGGCACCAGCACTATTGGAAACGGAGACCCCCACCCAACGAATATTGATTCGCGAACGAGAAGTGTAAGGATAACGCCACGAAAACAGTTGTTCTTCGATAAGTTGTTTTTCAGTTCATTAGAGAACCATGGAAGGGAGATTATCTCACCAACAAACACACACAAAGTGTGGCAAACAAGAAGTTTTATTAATCTGAATTGTCTAACCTTACATGTCTGTTTACGCCCTTATTTATAGTGATTCCACACTAAAATAAACCCTTATGGACCCCTTATGTGGACTTATATGATGCTCACTTACAATTAAACCCAAATAATATAAATAAACCCTAAACTAAGAAGAAAATAATAATAACAATAATAAATCCAAATTTAATATCCTAAATATAATAGGATCAGATTTCTTGCCCTTTAGAAGTACCATATAAGCTAGGAGAATCAAATCTGAAGGTAGAATTAATTCTAAAATCTTCTTTCCTTTTTTGTAGTTAGGATGAACAAGGAATCCTTATAAGAAAAGGATTCTAAAACATTTATGAATCCTTGCCACACTTGGAAACTATATTGCAGCCCATTAAAGATCCTTGTAGAATTAGGAGATTCCCAAAATAAGTTGCCATATCCTTTTAGGAAAAGAATCCTAGCCAAATAGGAAATCCATAAGTCAAAAGAAAGTAAATAACAAAATTCATACAGCCTCTGTTGACCCATGTTTCCATGCCTTCCCAAACTCCGATTAACCTAAAATTTTAACCCAAGGTAGGAAAAACATGTCAGGAGACTTCACGTAAAATTTCAGTTCGATCCAACTGTCGGATTGAGAATTGTGATTGTTGCCGTATAACTGGATAGTTGCACATTTTACGTCAAAATCTGAATTTGACCTTTCCTGGATCGTATTATTTTGGTTAAAGCAAATCGCCAGATGAGATTTCAGGTTAACCCAACCGAAGACAGAATTCAGAGGATCGCCAGATCAGGATCTCAAGATGACTAAGTTACACATAGTTTTGATCATTAGTTTCAGGTTGAAGGGGATTGATATAAAGACAGTTTCAGATCAACCAAACTTTAAGAAGATCAATTCAGTTTTATTTATCTTTATAAAACTTACTACACAAATCTTTGATCCGTAAGCATTGTAAAGAGGGGGGCAACTGTCATAACCCTTTTTTAGGTTATTCCCAAATTCATTTTTTTTCCAACCTTAGAAAAAAACTAAACTAAACTAAAACAGTGTCGTTTTGAACGGCACTGTTCTACTTCTTCCCCTACACACGCAGAGGCAGGGGAAGAAGAGATTTTCTCCCCTGTTTTTTCCCGCTCACCCTCTCTCCCACTTGTATAAATCCTGACACAGCCCACGCCCCTCATTTACTACCATAATGAAGATTGGACAGGGGAGCCATGCCCTTTTGCGACTACATAGAGACGCCTCAGCCACCCTACCTTGTCTCTAGGATTGGACAGAGACAAGGTAGCTCCTCTCTCCTCCTGCCTATAAATATAGGGGAAGAGAGCAAAATAGGGAGGGAAAAATTTTGAAGAACAAACTGAAGATTTGAGAGAACCAGAGAAAAAAAAACAAAGAAGAAGGAAGGAAATAACAGAGGGAAGCTGGGGAAGATTTGAAAATAGGGAGGAGTTTGTTTTAAAATAGAGGGGGAACGGCCATTACACCGCAGCAGCTGCCGCTGTTACTCTCCATCACCACCTGAATCACCGGTGCCTCCAAAAGCCGCCACTGTGATTCACCGAGAATAGGAGCACCACCACGAAGCCATTGTAGATATTGGAGAAACCTTGTTGATAGAGAGAACGAAAAAAAATGAGGAAGAAGAAACAGAGAAAAGCAGAAGAGAAAATGAGAATAACCATCGCGAACCACCTGTCGTCCGCATAGCCACCACCAGCTGCCACTATCCTCCCATTTGTCGACAACAACACCTTCGCCATGAGAAACAGAAAAAGAAATAGAGAAGCAGAGGGGACAGAAATAGAAAGAAGAAGCAACGCAAAATAGAAAAGAGAAAAGAAGGATTCGTCATCTCTAGCAGTACCGCAAACGATAGCAGCCACCGCAGGTCAGCCCTTCTCCCCTTCCCTTTCTTCTTCTTCTTCTTCTTTTGCTCCGCCACCCTGGTCTTCACTGTTCTGCTAATGAACAGTGGATAGTGAATTATAATTTACTCTCCACTATTCGCGTAGCATGCGAACAGTGGAGAGCCATTGTTCATGGCAGGGCCAATTCTGGTTCAGCCCGAATAGCTAGGCTGGGCCGACCCACGTCAAAATAGTTGGGCCCGGTCCAATAAAAAAAATCAAAAAAATCTTTTCAAAAAAATTTATGATTGCCCCATGTATTTTTGTCTCAATTTTGTATAATATTGGTTTGTATTTTTATACCGTAAAGATACAAATTCAGTATTAAAATACCCGGTTTTCGGCAAAACATTGAAAAATTCATATCATATTTTCATACAACAAAGAAAAATTCTAATAAAAAATTAGCATGTATTTTGGCTTTAATAACTAGTTTATTAAAGTCACGAGAACTAGGCTAATATTTCAAAAACAAAAAAATATTTTGTTTTCTTTTAGTATCTGGGATTACGAATTTATACGTAAAATGTACTCCCGATATTAAAAAGGTATTCCTTTTGATGACACAGAATGGTTAGGTTTTTACCCGATAAGATAAGGATCTCCTTACTGAGGAGGACTTTTCTTAAACTTTAGACAGACCAACAATTAAAAAACATGATAACACCTTAGCTTTTATCAGACAATTATATAATACAGCCTACCTTAGGTCGGATATATTTGGGGTGCTAATACCTTCCCTTTACGCAACCAGTCCCCGTGCCCGATCTCTGATACCAGTTAGGGTTCCTAGTGACTAAAATACTAGGTGGCGACTCTCATTCCATTTTCCACAGATAAAAGACAAGAATATATTGTCTTCCTATATTTGCCAGATAGATAGATAGATACACATATACCTAAGAGTGGACGATTCGCCGCAACGCCGCACACGTGCGACATGGATCACAATTCTTCTCTAAACTAGATTTGAGGTATGAATATCACCAAGTAAGGATGCATGCAGATGACATTGAGAAGACAACATTCAGAACTCAACATGAACATTATAAGTTCAAAGTGATGCCTCATGAGCTTACAACTGCACCTACAACATTAAGAAGTCACATATAAGTATTAGAACTTTTTCTAAAGAAATTTGAGTTGATTTTCTTTAATGATATTTTGATATATAGCTTAACTTTAGAGTCACATATCAGTCATGTTGGAATTGTGTCGAAAACATTAAGAAGTCATTAGTTGTTTACCAGGTAATCTAAATGCTCATTTTATAAATTTAAAATTGAATATTTAGGGCATATTTTATCAGCTAAAGGGGTTGCAATAGATCCTAGAAAGATTGAATCTATAAGGAATTGCCCTACTCCTAAAACAATACTAAAGCTTGAAGGATTTATTGGGTTGGTAGGGTATTATAGAAAGTTTATAAGAGGATTTTAAATTAGAAGTAGGTCATTGATTAAATTGCTCAAGAAGAACAATTTAAAATGGGATAGTATACACAAAAAGCTTTTGATGAGCTTAAAACAACCTTGTGTGAAGCTCCAGTACTTTGCATTGGCTAATTCTGGAAAGATTTTTATCTTAGAAACTTATGCTTGTACAACAGGACTAAAAGCAGTTCTTAATAAAAAAAAAAAGGAAGACCATTGGCATTCCTAAACAAGGCTTTATGTTTAAAACATTTGGGGTTGTCAATATATGAGAAGGAGTATTTGGCCATTTTAATGGTAGTAGGAAGATAAAGACATTATTTAGAACATGATCAGATTGTCATAAAAAATTACCATAAAAGTTTGAGATATTTAATTAATAAAAAGATTAAATTAAAAGGACAGGACTAACAAAAATATTAGGATTACGATATCAGATTTATTATCGAAGAAAAAATAGAACAAGGCTACTGATGCATTTTCAAAGAGGTAGCAATTGATAATAGGGAGTTAAACATGGCAAACTAAGGCAGTCTAAATGTAATTTTAGCAATAGTAGCATCTTGGTACAATAAGATAATGAATACTTGTAAGCATGATCCTCAATTATAAGAAGTCATTACTAGCAAAATATTAAGTGCAGAAAGTTAGCCTCAATATAGCCTAATAGATGGAATGTTGAGATATAAAAGAAGGATTGTTATTAAAGGGAATACAAATATGAGAGATAAGGTGATCAAAATTGCTCATGATTCTTGTATTAGATGTCATATTATTGTTCAAAATTCATATAGGAGGCTTAAAGTTGTATTTTATTAGCCTATGATGAAAAGAATGGTGAAATAATATGTGGAATAGTATATAAACCTTGTGTTGAATAGCAAAAATTTTAGTTGAAAAACAATGAATAAAGGAAAAAAATTGACTAAAGAGAAAAATCCCTAGTAAATTAGTTAAAATCTTGGGTAAGAAAATAAATATGAATATATACAAAAAAAATATTGATGATTGGAGTTTTAATGAAAATATCATATAGGCTATAAAATGAGTGACATTGTCATAATTATGGAGAAAAGTCCTTCTCCCCCTGCTTAAAAACCTGTCAACCATTGGTGAAGAGGAAAGCTTGAGAATTTTTTTCTCTTTCTTCCTTTCTTCTCTAAATCCTCAAGATCTTATGGTTTGGGAGTATGATTAAAGGTGTTATACCACTAAACCAAATGAAACTAATGAACCTTAGAGAGAGAGAGAGAGAGAGAATTGAGCAATTGAAGAGAAAGTGAGGAATCTTTGGAAATGGTTGGAAAGACTTATAAAATTGGATAAATTAGTTGTGGTAAGAGGTTTCTATCCTATTAATTTCAACTGTTTACTTGATTTTAGTTAGGGGATTGAAAATTCCAAATTTTTAAGTGTTAGGTCTTATGCAAAAATTAAAGAGAAATGTAAATTTGTGTTACTTCTTGAGTGATGGTAATGTATATTACATGATTAAGGACTATATATGAGGAATTAAAAACCATTTATGGGGAAATTAAGGAGGGCATTAGTAACTGACCATGAATTAAAAATTTGGAGAAATTAAAAAGCGAGTAAATTGTGTTATTTTTGGCATTCTAATGATGTTGAAAATGATTATGATTGATTGTGAGTGTTGTAAGGTAGATTACTACAAGTTTAGGTAATGTTATCATATGTGTTTGGTATAATGATAGAAATGTGAAAGATTGGACAAATTATATTGAAATTAATGTTCTTATGATATTATGGATATTGTGTTTGGAATAATGATGGAATTGTGTTTGAGCTTGATTGAGATTCATATGAGATAAAAACATTTAAACATTGAGTTATTTCTGTAAAGGGTAAAAAGAAAAGTATAAAAAAATGATGAAATTATGTGATGTTAGTGTTCTAATGATGAGATATGCTTAGAATTACCTGGGAAGTGTAATTAAATGGTTATCTATATTGGGTTGTGGGTTAACAAGTTGATGATATGAAAAATGAGAGATATATGTTAGATGTAAAATGGTAGTAAAGAAGATGTGAAATTAAGGATAACAAGAGGTACTCATGGATCGGATTTTGCAATATCCATACCCGAAATCAATTTTTTTACTTGAATCTAACTTGAACCTGATTAGGTATAAATGAAACCTGACCCAATCAGATTTTGGGTATCCATTGGGCATCCCAAACCAAAATTTTCTTTTGTCAATTCAATGACAAACTATAAATAAAGAATCTTCTACCATGAAAAGCCAAATTACATCCAACAAAATCCAAAGCTATATTTTGAATCTAGTCCAATGAATTATAAAATAACTCATCTCAACCCTGGAACATAGACAAGGCATACTAAAGAAAAAAAAGAGTAAAACTACATAAAATAATTCATCTTAACCCTAGAACAAGATAGGACACACTAAAAAAAAAAACAAGTAACAACATCTTTGACAAACCATTTTCTTATAACCATTGTTTCAACTCTCAAACTCATGGCTCTTCTAAATGCATCAACTTCTTTGAAAAGATCAAACTCCCCCCTTCTTCATCAACTCCTCAACACACTTAGCCAACAACTGATCATCTTCCTTCTCACTCTCTAATAACTTCTCTAAATGGCATTTAACATCATTTTTATAACTAACAACCCAAATAATCCCCAAATAACATAAAAAAAACACAATGAAGGGATCCATGATCTCTAGCAAGATTCCAACCCTTTAGCTTCAAAAGGGTCATTAGAGGATAAGTTGAAGAGATGAAGCAAAGAAATAAAGTGGGAAAGAAAGAAGAATATCGAAGACAGAAGAAGCAGCTAGAGAGGAAAGATGGTTAAATGTGAAACAAACCCTAAATTTTTAATTTGTATATGCTCAATAAAAATGTAATTTTTTCAAACTCTCAAGTTATTATATATTAATATGGTTTAGGTCAAGTTCAGGTAGGGTTTCAGGTCAGGTAGGGCAATATTCATACCCTACTCAAACCTGACATTTGGCCTTTGAGTATTACCCAAACCTGACCCGAACCTAAACAGGTAAAAAAATTTCTTATCCATTCAAGTTGATTCAAGTCAATATCCATCGATTTTCGGTGAAATTGTCATCCCTATGTAAAATGGCATACAAATACAAGTGAGTAATATGAAAAATGTGAGATTGTGATGAGATATAAACAAGTGGTAAAGAAAGAATAAATTATGTGTTTAGACAATAAGAAAGGAATAATCATGTGTTGAATAAGTGTGAAAAATATATTAGAATGAATTGGATACTAATTAGAAATATTTCTTTGAGATCAGGAACATTTCCTTAATCATATCATATGAGATCAGAAACAATCGTCAGTGAAGTTTTGTAACCAGGACAATAGATGCAAGAGACAAATCATTAGCCTTATTACTTAGCTTTATTAATTTCTGGAAGTAAATTGCTCCGTAAAACATCAACGACCCTTCTATATTGCTCTATTCGTGTTGCAGCTTCTTAAACCTTTTCAAATATTACAACTTTGTTTGAGTGGATTATCGAGCTTGAATTTCAAATAATGCCTGGTTTTTCTTTGAATTAAAAAGTTGCTCTGGTAACAGTCAATTTTATATAAAATAAGACTAGACATCTCTTGATCTTCTCGATAAAAAGAAAAGCACATACACGCTTATACTAATTTAGAACAACAATGAAACTCTTAAAAACATATTCAACAGCTGGTAAGATAGCCAAAAACATAACATGAATTTCATGCTCTTGAGATGGAAATAAACTCAAGCCAACTACCAATTTCATGCCCTTAATTACTTCATCTTCTCATGTCCTTTCTTCTATTCAAAACAACCCCAAAGCAACTTCAAGCATTTGAGTAAAGTAGAATGGAACAATCAATGTGTACAACATGCTCACCGCAAAATCCACGAGAATATTAACCAAATATCTATCCAGGATATGGCCCACGTTACTTATGGTCATAATGTTTCTAGCGTACCCTCTCAATTTTAAACTGAAGACTCAGAACCCTTCACCAGCACACCAAAGTTCTTAATGAAGTAGTTGTCTTAGAAACTTCTTCATTAGATCAGAAAGAACCTTACACTTGACATCATGAGGTTAGTCTCTTCGTGCTTTTCTTTATAAGCCTGTGTTATAAACTTTGAAAAGGAATTGGATAATAAAGGACTTATATTTCACTTACAAACTAAACTTTAATTATATAAAAACAAGTTATATATTAGATATGGAGTAGTGATGGTACAAGGAGAAACCCTAATGATAGGTTTTAGCCATTACATGCACGAGGTAAGTTTACTACCTAGCCATAAAAGATTTCTCGTTTGTTCAGTGATCAGCCTCTAAGGGCCTTGTTGGTGTACTAAACACACTCAGGTAGACAATCAAACAAGAGTTAAATGATTTCACGAGTCTTACATAAATTAATAGCAACTGGAATACCGCTACTCCCTCACCTAATCTAAAGTTCAGGTGTGTGTTTTTAAAAGTATCGTATAAAGGCATGAATCCAACAACAAAATGAAATAAGCATGGATGCTAAAAATTAAAGCAGAAGGTAAACAAACATAACAAACATATTAACAATAAAAAGACAATAAGCCAAAGCTTGGTCCTAAAAATTTTATGATGGAGTCACCATTCTTTTACATCCAATATCACATCCGACATCACGGGAAACCCAAAAAAAAAGGATGGTATTTTAGAAACAGGGGTCAAGAATTGGATTGCGACAGCTGATATAATTGTGGACTATGGCATCAAACCTGGAAACCAGCGGTTATTCTCCAAACGGCCTCGCACCACTACCAGAATAAAGTAGAAAAAATCAGCTTTCGAAAGAAAAGGCATTACTCAAGGCTTCAAGAACTAAAATACACAAAAGTAGATGATGTTTCAGACAATGAAAAAGGTTGGAAGAAGCTGGATAATATTCTACATATCCATACGTAATGCTCAAAGGAGAAAAGGATCAAACAAAAACTAACTGCAGGAATCCAAACTCTTTTTTTTAAAAAAGTAATACTCACCCAGATTGGGTGAATTCCTGCATAACAGCAGCAAATCCCCTTACAGGTTGTGTAACAGGAATACATTCATCATGTGATATAGTAAGGACAAGAAATCAAATTATAACCAATCTCAGACCACCGTAGGCCATCGATCCTGGAGTGAATGGTTGAGAACTACTTCGTATAATTGGTGATAGTACCCAGCCAGCTCCCTGCTATTTCGAACCTGAACTCCATAATCTGGACCCATGCCCAATATTTGGCCTTAATGTTTGAATCTTTTGAATCGGCAATCATGCATATCAAGTAATCAGAGAAGAATCACGTAATCGTGTTTAAATTAGCTTGGTTTTAAAAAAAATGTTTTTTTTATTATATATTTTATTTTGATTTCTTTTTAATTTTATCCTTTAAATTTGATTTTTATAAAAACTTTTATCTTTATATTTTTTATTATTGTTATTTTTTTTTCTTATCATTTTCTTAATTGAAAATCTTTATCTATCATATTTGGTCCTATTCTTTTAATTACTATTTATTTTTATTTTAAATAATTTATAAAATTATATTTTTTAATTTTATCATCTTTTAACTTTTTATCTGATTTGGTTTTCATTATTTTAATTTTATTTATTCTATTTGAAATAATTTATGATTTTTTTTCAATTTCATCCTTTGACTTTTTTTATATGTAAGATTTGATCCTTATTCTTTTAATAAATTTGAAAAAAATATTAAAACATTAATAAGTTATTTTCCAACTTATTTTTCATGACATAGTGAAGGCACTGAAAAGTCTTATCTAGCTCATTTTCTATAACACTGCCAAACATTATAAAATAATTTACTTTTCAGGAAACTATTTTTTTAAAAAAAATTACTTTCCAGTAAACAAGCCTTAAAGGAAAATAAGAGAAACAACATTTTTAAAATTAGGATAAACTCATTCTCTAGCTAGCTTTTTAAAAGCTTATGCATGCATCTGACAAAATAGATTAAAAATAATTTGTGTCAATAAATAAAAATAATAATTAATAATGACTAAAGATGAAAAATAAAATAAAATTATGAGGCAAATATAGATCAAGATATTTATTCTTATAACACAAGTCATAAATTTGGTTTTGTTCAAAAACTTTGTCTGTTAAAATTATTTTTTTATTTAATTAAATGATAATAGAAATATAAACATACATGGAACTGATTGAATAAAATAAAAGAAAAAAAATATCATGCAAGATTGTCAATGTTAAACTATCAGGAAAATTTGACTTAGATTTTAATAAAATGTTTTTTCTTTTATTTTGGACGGAAAATATTTTCCAGAAGTTATAAAAAATTTAAAAATGTCATGTTATTTGCTGATTATATCAAATTTGATCCTCAAACTTTTGATTGTTATATATTTTTTTTTGAATTTATTTTTCAATTTCATCTCTTAGAATTTGATTTAATTTTATTTTTATATTTATTTTGGACAGAAATCACTTTTCAAAAGTTGTAAAAAATTTAGAAATGTCATGTTATTTGCTGATTATATCAAATTTTATCCTCAAACTTTTGATTGCTATATATTTTGTTTTGATTTTGTTTTCAATTTCATCCTTTAGAATTTGATTTAATTTGATTTTTATATCAACTTTAGTTTTTATTTTTATGATTGTTATTTGCTTTTTTTTTATTATTTTTTTAATTGAAATTTTTATTTATCAGATTTTGTCCTTATTCTTTTGATTATTATTTATTTTATTTGAAATTATTTATGAAATTGTAATTTTTTTTTAATTTCATCATCTTTTAATTTTTTATTTATCAGATTTTATCTCCATTATTTTGATTGCTATTTATTTTATTTAAGATAATTTATAAAATTATATTTTTTTTCAATTTCATTCTCATTTAAATTTTTATTAGGTAAGATTTGTTACTCATTATTTTAATAAACTTGAAAAGTAATAAAATATTAATAAGTTATTTTCCAACTTTTTTTCATGACATAACTAAATATTGAAAAATATATTTTAACTTATTTTTCTTGATAAAGCTAAATATTTAAAAAATTAATTTAACTTATTTTTTATGACATTATCGAATAAAGAAAAAAAAATTATTTTTTAAAATTACTTTTTTAAAAAATAAAATTCACAAACAAACCGATCTAAAAAGTATTTTTTGAACCCTGCACTCTCTTAAACCCTAATAAAGCCTTTGAAATCAGTTTTATTCGTTCTCTCTTCCCACCGCCTTTTCCTACCAGTAGCTCCCGAGTTGCTTCACCTCTGTTTTTCACGCGCAACCGCCACTTCCACCATCAATTAAGCAAACCCACTTGTTAAAACTTTCATTTTTCAATTGAACCTATAATCAACTAGCTAAAGTTCAAAACTTTAAACAAAAAGAAAGGAGACAATGGCAGAGGTGAAAGAAGAAGTGAAGAGTTTTAAGGACTTAGGAATATGTGATCAATTGGAGAAAGAAGAAGTGAAGAGTTTTAAGGACTTAGGAATATGTGATCAATTGGTTGAAGCATGTGATAGTTTGGGTTGGAAAAACCCAACAAAGATTCAAGTTGAAGCTGTTCCTCATGCCCTTGAAGGTATAATTTATTAACCTTTTCTTTCACGATTGTTCTTTTTTTTTTCTTTTTAACAAATTAGGCGTTTTTATTTTGTTTGTGACTTTTAATGGTGCATATATATATACATACAGGGAAGGACTTGATTGGTTTAGCACAGACTGGTTCTGGTAAAACTGGAGCTTTTGCTTTACCTATATTACAGGCTTTACTTGAATCTTCACAGAAATCTGTTCAACCTTTCTTTGCCTGCGTTCTCTCCCCTACAAGGTTGGTTTTGTAGAAGTCATGTTTTTGAAGCTGTTGTTGTTTTCCTTTCTTTTTTATTGTGTTAAGTGTTGGAAATAATAAACAAGTTGTTCTGTTTTGTTGGTTGTTTTTGTTTTCTGAAAGGGAGTTGGCAATTCAGATTGCCGAGCAATTTGAAGCTTTAGGATCTGGGATTGGTTTGAGATGTGGCGTGGTAAGTTTTCACTTTCCATATTATTTGAATTGGTGCTCTTGTCGTTGTCTACACATGTCCACTGAACTTTGATGGTAAACTTTCTTTGCTTTTTTTTTTATTCTCTGCTGTTTCTTTGCTTTTAATAGCTCGTCGGAGGTGTGGATATAGTGCAACAGACTCTTATCCTTGCCAAAAGACCACATATTGTTGTAAGTATTTATTTTTGTTGTTATTTATAAGTAAAATTCAAATTGCTCCCTTGTAGAACTAATTGAATAAGGGATTTTTTATGATGAATTTATTAAATCATGAATGATTGGTTATCAGTTTCCTTCTTCATTTGTAGGTTGCAACACCTGGACGCCTTTTGGATCATCTGTCAAATACCAAAGGTTTTTCTCTTCGTACATTGAAGTATTTGGTACGTTCATTTTTCTGTCCTTGTGCAAGCCATTAGATTCTCAAGTTTCTTTTGCATTGTTCTTTTTTTGGAAATATCCTTGCTTTGTGTTGAATTGATTGGATGTTTTCCTGGTTGTATGCATTCTGACCAGGTCTTAGACGAGGCAGACAGGTTACTGAATGAAGAGTTTGAGAAATCCCTAGATGAAATTTTAAATGTTATTCCACGGGATCGAAAAACATATCTGTTTTCTGCAACCATGACAAAAAAGGTTAGTAGTGCATATGTATGCACAATTCTTTTGTTTATTTTGATCCAAGTCCTTGCATAAGTTAAACCTCTGAGGCCTACTATGCATTTTGCAAAATTTCGGGGTTAACCCTTTTTCTGGATTTTTCTCATGTATGATGCAATAAAGTGAAACAGTATTTGCATATGGATCTTAAAAGTGTGAGAAGAAGAACAGCTGATGTAATATTGGCAATTTAACAATAGTTAGATGGTATCATTAGTTCAAGAAATAAAGGTGTATGGGATTGGTAGCATAAAGAAGGGAGAGAGAAATTAATGAGGGAATACTGAAAGTTTGATCAAGTTCTCTGCTTTTTACAGGTGAAGAAGCTCCAAAGAGCTTGTTTGAGAAATCCTGTTAAGGTATTATGACAATACCTCCACCCTTATTTATTCTTCCCACTTTTTTTCCTTATTGGTTTGGTACTATGTGTCATCTTTCAATTCTTTCAGATTGAAGCAGCATCAAAATATTCCACTGTTGACACTCTGAAGCAGCAATATCGTTTTGTTCCTTCTAAACACAAGGTCTGTCCTGTCTCTATTGTTTGGCATTACTTCATATGATACTGCAAAAAAAAGACTAAATTTATAAGCAAGTATATACTTTTGATGTTTGACACTGATACAATGGAAATTCAACCTATTTGTATGCTCATTATGGAGTTTGCCTTGGCAAACATTTTTATTCAGGAAGGATCCTATCAGTTTGTATGAGGTTATAAAAAATATTGGATCTAATGTGTTTGAAAAATTTGCTGGGATTCTATTCTGTGAGCCTGTGAAGGCTGTCCCTGAAGATTTTTACAAAAGAACAAGCGCATTTCTGTTTTTCTTCCCAAATTATGTTTCCATATTGGTATAAAAGAGGATTTGTGACTTCCAATTTGTCTGATACCTATATTCAGATGTCTTGGAATTTTTTTGATTTTGAAAGGAAAGGAGGAAATTTTTTTTGAACTCCTAACTTTCTAATCTTCCGCCAAAAAATAGTATTGGTTCCTGGATCTGTTTTCTATACAATATCTGCATAGAAAGATCCTCCTGATTTTGGTACGTGTTTTTCCAAAAATATGTTGTACAAGAAGGTGTACATTTATCATTAAAATGCAATTTTCTTTTTGTAGATCTATGGTTGCATGCCCCAATTTTGTTGCTAATCAAGTGCATGCCTTGGGACTTGTGAACTATGTGGTATTGTTGAGCTGATATTTATTGGCTTCATGCTTTACGCACTAGATAACTTTCAATGTGCGTAGAAATTTGTTATTTAATGTATTTCTGATGTCTCAGTCAAGAATTGCTTCCAGTATTTTTAGTTTTTCTTTTGCCATAGTTCTCAATGTTACTCTTATATTTGCTTCATTTTTCATGCTTACAGGATTGCTATCTTGTATACATTCTGACTGAAATGTCCAATAGTACTGCCATGGTTTTCACTCGAACATGCGATGCAACTAGCTTTTTGGCTTTGGTTCTTCGAAATCTTGGTCTAAGGGCCATCCCTATTAATGGTCACATGAGTCAGGTACAAGCACCTCAACTGTAGTGTTTTTGTGCTTGATTTTGCTCCATTTGTGAAGATCAGTTTTTTTTATCCCCGCATCAATTCCTTAAATGGCGATTACTAGATCTGCACTCGCTTTGTTAATCAAAAGTTTGTGGCAGCCAAAGAGACTTGGAGCCTTAAACAAGTTCAAGGCAAGGGAGTGCAATATTCTAATATGCACTGATGTGGCAAGTAGGGGACTTGACATTCCATCTGTTGATATGGTTATAAACTACGACGTCCCCTCAAACTCTAAGGTTAGATCTGCTAGTTTTGTGTGGATTCATACAAGAATACATTTAGAGTGCCATGTTTTAGACCTAGGTTCTGTTTGCATTGAATTATGAAAAGTGACTTGACTGTGAGTCATAATTCAAAAGTTAATACTCATAAATAACTTGTGACAAAAATGAGTAAAGTAGAAGTATGTTTGGTAAGAATTGACTCAACAACTTTTATGATGAAGAGAAGTAATATAAGTTTGAATCAATAAGTTAGAAGTTATAAATTGAAGTGTTGTTTGGCATTGATGTGTTTTTAAAGGATGCTTTTAGCTAATAAAAGCAATGTTTGGTTGATACATGCTTTGGTTTGAAATCTAAACGTGTCACTTTAAAAGAAAATTGCGTTGCATTTTAAACAAGGCAGGGTATCCCTTGCAAAGCACATTTTCTTATTGTGAGGTTTAATTTTTTAATAAAAACAACAATTTTCTCCTCTCTTTTGAGTTACACTTCCCAAATATTCCAGTGTATTACATAATCATATTTCAAAATCTTTGTTTTATATCATTGATTAGAAGATGTGCCTATATATATATATATTATCACCTTATTCAAGTTTTTTGTTTTTTTGTTTTGTTTTTTTTTTCTTCAGAACTTCAGAGTTACTTTCATAAAAAATATATTCACATGTTATGTTAGTTTAAGAAGTCAGAAGTCATTTAATTTAACTTAAATGTATCTGTTTAGATGTTTTTATTATGGTCCTTATTGGTCATTTTATATCCCAAAACACATCTAAACTATCAATGTTCACATGTTATTTCTTAATTTAAAAAAAAAAGACAAAAGGAAAGAAGAATCTTCCTTAGATTCCTCCCCCATGCCCTCAAGCTTCTAATTTTTCCCCATCTATTTTTCTGATATGGCTGGCTCCTCATTATGTTGTGTTGTGTATCTGAACTTTTTCATCTATGCACTTAGTATTACTGGTTTTAGTAGACAAAAAAAAGAATTATATCAAGACAAGCACCTTTCTGATTCTCAGCATGTTGCAGGATTATATTCATCGCGTTGGCAGAACTGCTCGTGCAGGGCGATCTGGGGTTGCAATCTCACTAGTAAATCAGTATGAACTGGAGTGGTATCTACAGATAGAGAATCTTATAGGTAAAGCTTGACACTGCAATTTTGTTAATGGGAGGCATTTTTAAACAAGTGCTTTAGAGGCTAAACAGTTATGCAATGTTACAGGTAAAAAACTGCCTGAGTTTCCCGCTCAAGAGGAGGAGGTCTTGATGTTGTTGGATCGTGTTATTGATGCTAAAAGAATTTCTCACACGGTATTTATTAACTTGCTCAAGATCATTGCTGCTGTCATTGGTGTTGTTTTTGCTGATATTCATATTAGAATAACTTGTGATCAAACACATCTGCAGAAACTTAAAGAAGGTGGGGGTAAGAAGAGGAGGGGTGGAGATGACGAGGAAGAAGACGATGTTGAAAAGTATTTGGGCTTCAAGCACAAGTCCAAGAAGTTTAAGAAAGGAGACAAGCAACACGTCAAGTGAATGTACACAGTTTTGGATGTTTATATAGCGTTTCCCCATTTGCTCTTATGTTTGTCAGATTGCTTGATGAGAAAATTGTCATTAGATTTCGTAGTGAGAAAATTTTGGTTTTTAATATTTGTAATTCTGTGTTCTTTTACTAATGATATTCTATTCTCACATGTATTTGGAGATGGATTATAACATCATGATGAACCAGCACAAAATAAATTTGTTTTAACTTTTCTCGACTCTCCTGACTTCGAAAGGCATATTTAGTTGCTCACATTTAAAATAAATGAAAAAAAAATAATCTTTTCCTGTCACAACCGCCTATTCGGACTAGTGAATAGTTATGAAATCTTTTTTTTTTTTTTTTTACGTTTTAAAAATATTTTTAAAAAAATTTAAATTTTTTTTCTTTAAATTAATATTTTTTAAATGTTTTTAGGTTATTTTGATGTGATTTTTTTTAAAAAAATATATTATTTTGATATATTTTTAAATAAAAAAATACTTTAAAAAATAATTATAATCGTATTTTTTATAGAATTAATTTTTTTAAAATATAAAATCAAAAGAAAAAAATTTCATATGGCTAAGCACTTGCTTTTGCATCCAAAGACCATGTTATATATTAAATCCAACTGTCAACTGTTATCATGGATATGGTTTTAGTTATCTTGGACGTGATAAAACCATGGCCTGAAAAATTAATCCAAATTAATATTTTTTTAAAAAAATATTTAAATGATGATTAGAAGGTGACATATTAAATTAATTTATAATCTAAATTAATATGTTAAATAGATAAACTGGATTATAAAATAATAATCATCTTATAAAAAATAAATTAAAATAAATTAGTTCAATTAAATATATTGAATAGGTCAAGTTCATAGTTATAAATTATATTTATTTTTTAAATTGTTTTATTTAATTATATAATAATAAAAATAATAAAGAATACAATTGAAAGAAACCGAAGGAAAACAAAATATTGAGGCATCGTCTTCTGGAATAATAGCCTTGCACAATTAATATTGTCGAACTGATAATATTATCTTGTGGCCTTGCAATTAGGGGAAGAAATTCAGGCCAGAGTAGAACTTTCTATTTGTTTCAATTTATAACTCAGCAGTAGTACTGTTGTTAATTTTGGTAGAACATTGTTGAAATATTGAGCATGCAAGCCAATTGGATAAACAGCAAAACAAGATTCTCCTGGAGTCATCTTGCATGGCCTACCACGGGCACATGTGTTCTTGCTCTAGTAGTGCTGCAACTTCCTTCCTTCATTTATTTCGAGTGTTGTTCATCTTAGAGCTTTGCTTGTGTTAATTAAAAATATATTTTCAAATCAAAATTATTTCACAAAATAATCCAAGAACATGGAATTCTCCGGTGAATCAAAACCCAACTGAACTAAACCTTTCACTAAAAAAAAATGAAAATCAACCATAAATAGCACCCCAATCTTGTTTCGTGATCAAGCCATGAGAAGTCTAAACACACAAACGGTTGCCTACCTTTCGAAAGCGCACCCAAAATTCAATGCCTCTAACCCATCCCAGTTAGACTACTCTTCCTACATGAAAAGCTTGCAACTTTGCATTGAGACAAAAGCTCAAAAACCAGGCCATTTGATTCACAACCAACTTTTAACAAACGGGCTTGCTTCAAATCTTCACCTAAGCACCAAATTAATCATATTTTACTCAAAACTTGGTGATACAGTAAGTGCACGAAAGGTGTTCGATAGAATGCCTGAAAGAACTGTTGTGTCATGGTCTGCTCAGATTTCTGGGTACTCACAAAATGGGTGTTACCAAGATGCATTATTGGTGTTTTTAGACATGCTTAGAGCAGGTTTTAAGGCCAACCAGTTTACTTATGGGAGCGTGTTACGCGCATGTACTGGTTTGAGGTGTTTGCTGAGAGGGATGCAAATACAAGGGTGTCTCGAGAAGAGTAGATTTGCTAGTAATCTGATCGTGCAAAGCGCTTTGCTTGATTTGCATTCCAAGTGTGGAAAGATTGAGGATGCTTGTTACTTGTTTGGAATGATGGAAGAAAGGGATGTTGTTTCTTGGAATGCAATAATTGGCGGATATGCTGTTCAGGGTTTTTCTGGTGATTCATTTCGAATGTTTCGTTCGATGATGCAAGAAGGTATCACTATTTTTATTTAAAATCTTTAAAGAAAACGTTTTGTTCTTAGTTATATTTTTGTTTGTGTGGGTTTTTCTCTGATATACTTGAAATACAAGCACTCAATAGGTATGAGCCCTGATCTTTTCACCTTTGGGAGTGTTTTAAAGGCGTCCGGTATGGCTAGTGATGTCATCAGAGTCCGCCAAATACATCAATTGATCATCCAACTAGGTTATGGATCACATATTTCTTTGAGTTGTTCGCTAATTGATGCGTATGCAAAATGTGAAAGCTTAGCAAGTGCTCATTGCTTATATAAAAGTATGCCAATGAAAGATATGATATCTTGCACGGCACTGATGACTGGATATGCACGGGACAGTAACTACAGTAGCAAGGCCCTGGATTTGTTCAAAGAAATACAACAGATGCACATGAAGATAGATGATGTTATTTTATGCTCCATGTTTAATATATGTGCTAACATATCATCTTTGAGTGTGGGAAGACAAATCCATGCTCTTGCCTTAAAATGTAATCCCACTTATGATGTGGCCATGGGAAATGCTCTTATTGATATGTATGCAAAATCTGGAGAGATTAAAGATGCTAACCGTGCTTTCAATGAGATGGAGGAGAAAAATGTGATTTCATGGACATCATTGATTACTGGATATGGGAACCATGGACATGGACATGAAGCCATTGCCCTGTTTAAGAAGATGGAATACGAAGGTTTGAAGCCAAATGACATTACATTCTTATCTCTTCTCTTTGCTTGTAATCATTGTGGATTGACAGGCGAAGGATGGGAGTGCTTCAACAACATGATCAGCAAATACAATATCCTACCGCGAGCTGAACATTTTTCTTGCATGGTTGATCTTTTTGCACGAGGAGGGCTGTTGGAAGAAGCTTATAATTTGATATACAAGATGAATATCAAACCTAATGCCTCGCTTTGGGGTGCCATTCTTGGTGCATGCTACATCTATGGCAATATGCCCCTTGCAGAAGAAGCAGCCATACATCTTTTCAAAATGGATCCAGAAAATTCAGTGAACTATGTTGTTTTAGCAGACATATATGCTGCAGCTGGTTCGTGGGATAATGCTTGGAAGATGAGAAAATTAATGGAAGAAAGAAATTTAAAAAAGGCTCCTGGGTACAGTTTTATACCTTCCATTCCACAATCAAGTTGAGAAGTCAAACTCATGTTTGTCTTAATGTTTTGATTGTCTTGTGAGAGGAAGTGGGTATTTTGTTTCAAACACCGGGATCTTAATTAAGTTGATAACAGAATAAGCGAGAGCTCTTGTTTTATCTTATAATACTATAAATAATGTGAACAAGAGCCCACATTCCTCTTCCTGGTTTGCTTCTTGGTGACCGAAAGAGGCTTAAGGACATCAAAGCAGTCTAGTAAAGTACTTTTGGTTCACATTCTCATGCTCCCGAGCTTCTCAACACTGAGGTATATGCCATCAACTTTTGTTTTTCTTACCATGTTCAAGATGAGTGAAAAGAACTTTTAGTACTTGTATATAGATATCTACCTGTTTATCTGAAGTTTATACTTTTAGGTATTCCTTGCGTATCATCTTCTTGAAAAAGAAACCCTTTGAAAGATAAGGAATTGGAACTTTGAGTGTTCAAGACGGAAGAGCTCAACCTTTCTTTTTGCTAGCACTGGTGAATGGAGGAGGGCCTGGAGGCCTTTATATTTTGCCCATGGATCAAATAATGAACTACAATAATCTGACCAAGTCCAATATTAGAATTTGAATTCTGGTGTCAAAATTTATAGATATGTCATATTAGGAAGTCTTATATATTTTTTCAACATGATAAATTACAGTTTTCCTTCAGTTGAGGAGTTCAGTTCTGAATCAAGTAGCGATTTGTTTCATGTCATTGAAGCCTTTTGCAGAGAACCTGATTGATTTTCACCCAGCTTTTTATGCCAAGTTCTTGAAGAAATTACAATTGAGAGGAAGTTCTTGCAGGGAATAGAGAAGGGAGTACTTGCTGTGAAAAGAGAATGATATGAAACTGCCAGCCCTCGTCCTGTGCTTCATTCAACATTTAAAGGCGGAGACATCTCAAGTAACTATTGTTCAGTTATTAGAGAGAAGCCAATCTCAAGTAAGCAACCTTACTTTCAATTGGAATTAGGATGTCACATGTCTAGTTTCTTTAGTTTGGCCTAAGATAATTAGCTGATTAAGTAATTTACATCGGATTGTTTATAGGAAAGGTGAGTCAGTTGAGCAATTGAAAATCTTGGAGTATGCCAAGGTGCTAAAAGAATCCCAAAACAGAAAAAGAGAATAATAGAATAGCTAAAGTATTTTCCTTATTTTGCTAGTCTTGTTGTATGATCCATACTAGTGAGGCAACATGCAATGGCATTCTAAAGGCGTTTGACCTAGAAAGGCCTCCTGTTTTTTTGCTCTTTGTAATTATTTCCTGTTTTTTCCTCTTCTAAAGAGTTATTTACTCAGTAACTTCGCCTATGATATCACTTATCTCCAGGATACTATCAGGTATAACCACATCTAACAAACATGGACCAGGAGCCTCTTAACATCTTAATTGTGTTGCCAAGTTCTCCTTACCCTGTCACAAGTGCAGCTGGTATTTCACAGGCTTCTGCAAATTCAACATGTTTGGAATTGGAAATGTCTTGAAGTCCTTCAATGGAGCATCCAAACAAGAATGTCCTCGCTGGGACTTTCTGAATCCCTCTTGGCATTCATCAACCTTACGTAGATGCTGACAATTAAGAACAAAGATTTTAATTGAAATGTTTTGTACTTGAATTGTTACTAGGTCTCGAAGATTCATTATAGAGCTACCATCTCCATCTAAGAGCTGCTCAAATTTAATGCTTCCCAACTAAAGTGGCAATAACCTTTTGCTTGTTTGATATTATAGTGTAGAGTGTATTTTAATTAAAAATACATTAAAATAATAGTTTTTTAATTTTTTAATTATTTATTTTTTATATCAACAACATATCAAAATAATCCAAAAAACACTTTTAAAAAATCATTTTAATGTTTTTTTGGGTGAAAAATAATTTGAAAAGCAGATTATAACACAAAAATAAATACTTATAAATTATCTAAAACTACAATTACCACAACTGTGTACTTCGATGGAATTGCAACAGCAAAACTTTTAAAACCGTATGGATTCTTCTTTTTACTATGTAATCTCATTCTCCATGCCAGTAAAAACCTAGTTACAGCTCACATCCTTTACTCTCGAACACCATGTTCATTCCTTGTAATGAAATCTTGCTCATTTTCTTATATGTTGATTTAATAAATGATGGATCCCCTCCATCATATATATATATATATATATATATATATATATATATATATATATATATATATATGATGGAGGGGATCCATCATTTATTAAGCTTGAACACTCTCTTATTACTTAGATAACAAACTTTAAATTGTCTCATCTCCATTAATTACAATATAAATTATATTGATGATTGCTTCTGTGAGAAGGTCAATTTTTTATTTGTCTGATATACTTCTCATAATTCTTTTAACGAGTGTACTAAACACAAACATATATCCATATCCTACAACTTATATAATTAAACATCAATAACATTGTGAAATTGAATATACCATTGTCATGAAGACTGATTTAGACCATAAGTTGATTTTAAAAGTCTTACACACTTTATGTTCCTGACCTTTCTTGACGAAACCTATAGATTGTTCCACATTAATTTCTTCTTCTAATTCTCCATTAACAGCATCCATTTGATGTAATTCAAGATCTAAGTTAACTATTATAGCTAAAATCAATCTTATTAGGCAATCCTCGTAGCACTTGAAAATAGCTTTTTATACTCAATTCCTTTATGTTATGTGTATCTTTTAGCCACTAATCAAGCTTGTATTTTTTTCTACTACCATCAGCCTTTCACTTTATTTTAATCACCCATTTGTTTCTAATGGTCTTGTTTTCTTTCAGCAAATTAACTAATTTTCAAATTGGTTTGATTTTATATATTCCAACCATTTTTTTTCATAGCTTTAATCTAATTTTTCTTAGCAGGGAATGTAAGGGCTTCATTTATATTTATTTTTTTGGCTGCTCTCCATCTTGTGAAATAACAATAAGTGTTTCCTTTTTTTTTTTATCTCAAAAGACAACAAGGAATGCTATAATGTCCAGTTCATCATAGTTGAAATTAATTCATTGATAAATCAATGGCAATGTTATTTCCACTCAAACCAATAATTATCAATGGATTCACCATGAGTAGCAATTGAGTTTCAGTTGAAACTAATTCATCATCCCTCAAATTTCTCCCACTTGAAAGTAAACTCGTTTGGATTTATATAGCGGAAGCATTCTGTTCATGAGTTTCATAAAGATATAGGTCTTGACCTACTTCCTCCTATCTAGAAAAATCATTATTTAAAAATGTGACATCTTGTGATTTAAATTCATTTATATTTCTCATTTCTTTCTCACCTATGAATACATGTCCTTTTAAGTATTTAAATTTCTTATAAAGATATATTTCTTCCCTCATAGACTTAGTCTCTCATTTTTATTAGAAGAATCATAAGCATAAACAGCACAACCTTAAGGCTTCAAAATACTAAAGTTAGGTTTACATTTTATCCACAATTCATATGGTGTAGTTATAACTGACTTAGAGGGTATACAATTAAGTACGGGGGTATACAATTAAGTACATATGTGACAGTTAATAATGCATATCCTTAATAGGTGATAGAAAAATTCGTTTGTGTCATAATTGACCTATCAATTTCCTTTCTTCTTTTTTCTGTAACTCTAGTTTATTGTGGTGTTCTATGAATAGTCAATTATTGTTTTATTCCTCTTTCATCACATAATTCTTTAAACTGATCAGATAAATACTCATATTTCTATCAGTTTGTAAAGTTTTTTTTTCATGTCAAATTGATTTTTAACAAGGTTCATGTATTTTATGAAGCAACTTAAAACTTTTATTTTATAATACATGCATGGATGCATATATATAATTGAGTAAAAATAATATATAAATGTGATGAAATGGACACTCTCATGCCTTGCCCTCACATTTCTTAAACCACAAATGTTAGAATTAATTGATTGCAATGGAAATTTGACTATATTACCTTTTCCAATGGTTTTCTTTTTCTTGCTCTCTTTTTTTCAATTAAGCAATATTCACAAGTACATATAGTACATATATCTATTTTTCCAACATCAATTAATTATGCCAACAATAATTTCACATTGCATTTAGAATCAAAAGTTCAATACATTCATAATCATCATCTAAAATTCTAATGTGTAATTTAATTATCATCATAATTAATTATGTAAGGATCATATACTCAAAATAACATATATTTTAAGATTTCAATAAATTACCAATTCCAAATTAAACATTTTAATTTTTTTTAAAAAAAGAAATTACACCACCTAAACTACCGGGTAATTGATGCATTAGTGTTATTAACACTAGCTTTAGTCATCTGTCATCTCATTAACTAGATCTACTTTACAAATATATATCACACGACATTTAATTGCACATTAACATATTTCAATTGATACACAAAATTAATGCATGTATTGCAATCAATGCACAAATTCATTAATAAAAATAAATGCACAACAATTACTGCTACATCATTAATATAAATCATTAATACAAAGTGTATACAAAGATGGGTAATAACATGGTAGAAAAGGACATTTGATTTCAATTTGTTTATGGCACACCCAAGTTCAATTCTCAATAAAGACATTTTGATTTTTATTTTATCTATATACAAATAACAAAATTCATGCAACGGTCCAATAATAATGGTTCGATTAATCCAATCAAACTTGGACATGCCAAGCTTGAATCTTGGCCTTGACACTTTTACTTCTTTATATATATTTTTTAAAAAAATTAGAATTGATATAAGTGATGTACAAATTAAAATAAATTATGTGTACGTGTGTGTTTGTCTAAAATAACATTTATCCTAGTGGCAAAAGACTTTGTAACAAAGTTGTCAAAAACATATTTTTGACACGATACGAAAAATGCAATGTAAACTTGGATTGTAAAATTGTAAGTTTTTTTTTTCATATAGTCAAACACCTTAAAATACATAGTTCAAGTAAAAATTCATATCTAGTTTAAGTGACTTAAAAATACAATACAATTATTCATGTTCATAGATTTGTTAGGCTATAATTTGCAAGCATGAAACAAGGTTACATGAAATAGAACATTCAAAATAATCATACGTGACACAGGATAATTTAAGTTTCCAACAAATAATATCAAACTATCCAATATATTTTAATTGAAACACCATAAAAACACATTATCAACAATGGCTCACATATTTTTTTACAATTCAATTTCCAATTTGAACTTCAACAACTCATCATAACCCAAACAATACTAACAATGGCAACCCTTCAATAGTACCTCTCATCATTCATTACTTTGAAATCAAAGTCACATAACAAAATCTAAACAATACTACCAATTTTTAACTTAATCAATAATGACTCATCATTCACCTCATTCAATTAATAATTTTAAATACCATTTTTTATCAAATATTTTTTAATCAAGCCAATATGTAAACAAAAAAAAATCATTAACAACTTATTCTAAAAGAATTAACTACAATCATACTCATTATATCATGTTTGCTTCTTCAACATTAAGAACAAAATTAAGTTTCATTAAAATCATAAACATGGTGAAATAAAAACTTTTCATCTAATTCACAAACTAAAACTAAAACTTTCACTAACATTAAAAACACTCAATTTAATCAATACAAAGTATTTTAACATCATAAATCACATTCATAAATCACATTCAAACAACTAAATCAACAAAACAAATATGTAACTTAATAACCTAAACATAATGTCCAATTAAACTAAAAACCAAATAAAAAATAGGGTTAACATATTAGTGTTTAGGATCTTAAAAGTTAACCTTCAATGATAGAGTAGGAGGTCACCAAAGTAGCTAGAAGCAGCGGTGATAGTGGCGACATGTTAGCTTCATGCATAGGAGAACCGATGACTATTGATGTGCTCACATGTTAATGAGGTTTGGAGGTGTGTGAAAACCTTTGTGATACACCAATTTTTCCTCTTTTTACTGGTACTAGAGGTATAGTGCATCATTGCTGAAGATGGGAGATCAAACAGGTTGAAGTTTCAAAGCTTTCTCTCTCTACTTGTAACCGAGTCTTCTCAATCTTCTTTGTGGTTCTTCTTTTCATTTTCTTGATTATCTTTTAAAAGACTATCATGGTGTGTTTTTAGTTTGTGTTCGATAGCTTGTAAGAGATTGAGAGAGAGTGTAAGCTTGTGTGTGTTTTACAGGAGAGAGACATTTTTTGTTTAAAGAGAGGGAGATGTATTTTTTTATTTTCCTTTGTTTTTTAATTTGTAGAGAAGATGAGATTTGAGAACTAAGAAGAAGATTAAAGTTTTATTGTGAAACACACTTATTTTTTTAATGAAATAGGAAGTATTATATTTCTAATAAAAACATAAAACTGGTATTAAAATCACGAGTTTACTGATTCAACTAAGTTAGAACAATTTCAATCTATTTTTATCAGTTTTCAAGTTTTTAAAGTAATTTTACACAATAAATATATGTTGACTCGTAAAATCATGTGATTTTACGAGTCAACTCTTGATTTTAACAACCTTGCTTGGCAAGTCATTACTCAATTCATATCCCAAACAACAAATATATATATATATATATATATATATATATATATATATATATATGATAGACAAATATGTATAAATGCATTTAAACATATAAATTTGCATAGTAAAAAAATGGCCAAAACTAAAATTCTCCTCTTCTTTTTTTAACATATTCTATTTTTTAAACTTTAAAGATCTATAACTCATTCATACTTTAACGCAAAAAAATTCATATAATATAGTTTGAAAGCTTGACAACTCTCCTTTCAAGTGGTATTACTTTCATAATCTAATTTCTACTATATCATTAGACAATAATAGAATTCCTATTGTATCATTAGATAATAATGGAAGCAGACTTCATGAACATTAATTTTGGTTGAAGTAAAAAATAAAATTTCAATGGAAAAAACTATTTTATCATTGAGAACATGATATATATAGATCAAACATGTTATTTAGACTAGAAAACAAATAACAACATGCTTTGATACCAATGTTGGAAAAAAAATAGAAGTAAGAAGAAAAGAATATAAACATGTCCTAGAAAACTTATATAATTAGTATAAACATAATCACATTAATTAATAATAAACCATACTTGATTCACTATCTAAATATACCTTGTTTGCAAAAACAATTTTTCTCAAAATTGATAAAGAGTTTTCTTCGTAGAGTCCCTTTTTCTCTTTATCTTTTCTTCATACCTTTTTTTATGTTGTTTTCTTCTTAATGTTTGTTGTTGTTAATAGATATATTTATAAGGGTAAAGAGTTACGATCGTTGACAGTTATTGTTAGGATATAACTCTTCATCATTTTCTCTTATATTACCTTAGTAATTTAAATAATATTAATATGGATTGGATTGACCCATCTTGGGTGATCCAAATCCATTTTTTCTTTTAATTTACATTATTGATCAACTCAAAATTTAAAATAAGATAAAAAGATGAATCTACTCGTATATAATTTATTGGTTTCTTTTTTCAATATCTTTCCAATCTTTCTTTCCTTCTCTCTCTTTATTCTTTTCTTTGTTTTAATCAAAAGAAAAGAGATTGTTTTAATCAAAAGATAGAAATTGGATACACATTCACCACTTATCAAACAATTATTTGTCTACTAGTAATACGTCTTATGATTTCTCCCTCTTCAAATAAAAATCAATTAATCCTCCCAAAATCCTAGCCACAACTCATTCTTCCTAGATCATTAGCCACAACAAAACCATCACCTACAGAACTGCAGTCAAAGCCACGCCACCATCCACAAAAGCAACCACACATTGTTAACCATCCCAAATAGCCAACGTCAAAGACTAGTCACGATAGCTTCTTCATATCCAGCCACCACATTGCCAAACAACCCCTAGGGGACTCCAACCAAGAATTTAGAGCAGATTCATATAATAGCCACCACAACCAGGATCACCAATCCTTTTCTCTTCCTCATCTTTACCTTAAAGTAGCAACTCCAACCACTATTCACCCGAGTCAAATTAGGATTTAAGCTTTCACTCCACCACCAACCAATCAACCTAAATTGAGCCAACCAAACAACCCTTATTCATCTTTCTACGCCTTTACTAAATTAGTACAACCATCACAACTCAACTCAGATTCTCATAGCAACAACCAACACTTGTCCAACAACAAACAAATTTTCATCTCTCTCCATCACCAATGCTAAGAAACATAACATCAAGAACCTTTATGAGCATTGTTTTGAAGAATCAGAGGATATTATATTGGTCTAAGAACATATTTGGTTGGGTGCTCGTGCATGCCCATTTCAAATTTTAAATCCTTTAATTCAACTTAGTGTATCAATTTCATATAAATGAAGCAATTTGTTTTGGTTGGAAAAAGAATAAGGCTGGCAGCGTTGGTGTTTTTGTGGTTGTGAGGATTGCGTGGTGATTATATAGGAGATGAGAGAGAGAGAGAGAGAGAGAGAGAGAGGGGTAGATAAGAAGGAAATGGTTGATGAGGCTGCTTCAATGGAGGCAAAAAAATGAATAATTATTACTGGTGGCTAGGGTTTTATATTTGAAAGAGAGAGTAATAGTTTTGTTTTTTCATTAGTTTCTTTTGGGGTTTTTTAGGCACGTAACTTGATGAATATTTCTCTATTTTAAAATAACATAGACTCTTTAGTCATTAATTAAAATATAATAATAATATTGTAAATAATTTAAACTTTTTTTCTGTGCGTATATGATGTAAAATGTTACTCAACTTATAAACTATAGGTTGTAAATTATATTTTTTTGGAAGAATAAAGGCAAAATAAAAATATAACTAAACTATCAAATGTAAAATGTAATTTACCTTTTTTATTTTTATTTTTTTAGAATGAGGGTAAAATTCAATATTTTTTTTATTATTTTTTTTGTGTTTCTATTAACTATTATCTATTTTGTTATATATATAAACAATATTTTTTTTATTAAAAATAAAATCTTCAAACCTCTCAGACATGTTGGGGAAAAAAATTAATTCCCTAAACTCCAAAACGATAAATGAGAAAATGAGAAAGAGATATAAACAATATAGAAACCATCCATCCTGTTTCCATTCCTAAACCAAATTTATATAGGAAAAATACAGCTTTTAACTGTGGTTGCTATAAATTATAAGTTTTAAAAATAATACATAGAAAAAGATATAATATTAAATTTTAACCACCACATTTAAAAACCATTGCCATAATTAAATTTGTGATTTCTATACATTTAGGTTGTGTTTGATAATGTGATTAAAACTATATTTGTAAAAAAAAAAATTATTTAAAATTATTTTTTATATTTTTAAATTATTTTGACTTGTTGAATTAAAAATAATTTTTAAAAATAAAAATATTATTTTAATATATTTTTAAATAAAAAATAATTTAAAAAATAACTTTTACTAAACTTTCAAATACTGTCTTTCCTATTACCAACCGAACACAAATAAATAAAATGCTCCCTCCTGCCATCTTCGCTAACCCACATGCACCACAGCGTCATTCATCTACCACTGTCGTTTGAGCATCACATAGGTAACAAGTGGTTTTTTAGGACGACATGTCGGGAGTTCTTTATAAACAACAGGGTTCTAAGGGCCCCCAAACCTCCCTCCTCCTTCCCTGCTCGACTTTACCATCTCGTGCACTTCAGATCCCTCCTCTTCTCTCTCTCGGTGTGTGTGTGTGTGTGTGTGTGTGTGTGTGTATTTCCTGGCCTTGTATTGGTTTTTGACTAGCTTCATTCTGGTGTCTTGTTCAGGTTTGCAAACCCCACAAAGACTTTGGGTGGCAAAAATAATTGGTGATAAACCCACGTACTCTCTCTCTCTGTCTCTTCCTTTCACTTTGATTCTTTATAAAGAAATAAATGTCCTCTTAAAGACTCTCTATTTCCTTGTTGTTCTCTTGATATTTGCAATTCTTGTTGAAAATTCAGTTTTGAAGCTTTGATGAGCTCAAATCAACACACATCATATAACATTTTATCTTTTACCCTTATTCTCTTAGCTTCAGTAATCACTGTCCAATTTTTTAGCGTGTTAATGTGTTTCTTGAAGGTTTTTCCCTAATTTATAAGACCCTGTTTCGGTTTTATTGAGATTTATGAGATTGACATGGAGGCAAAACCCAGTTCTTTAGTTATCAAAGTTGGCCTGTTTCGGTTTTATTGAGATATTGTGAGATTGACATGGAAGCAAAACCCAGTTCTTTAGTTATCAAAGTTGGCCTGTTTCGGTTTTATTGAGATATTGTGAGATTGACATGGAAGCAAAACCCAGTTCTTTAGTTATCAAAGTTGGCTCCCTTTTGGTAAATTCTCAAAGATTTATTTTTTCAAGCAAAAACCCACTATGTAGTTCTTGTATATTGTCTGGTACCTTCAAGTCTCTGACATGTTCGACAATACGCCAAACCCAAGCTGAAACTGTATCAGGGGGTGGTGCAGAGCAACCAGCTAACTCGGTTGAAGTTCTGAGGAGATATGGTTGTAGCGATGATGACATAGAAAAGATGTTCCTGCGACGCCCTTCTTTGCGCAATGCTGATCTTTCCCAGCTTCAATTCAAGCTAAATTTACTTTGGGGGTTGGGTATCACATCGAATGACCTTGTTAAGATCATTAATTGTCGCCCACGATTGCTTAGTGTTCGCATAAATCATTTTTTTGATGAGCGTCTGGAGTATTTTATGACCTTGTTTGGATCAAGGGAAACGCTACTCAAGGCCATTATTAGAAATCCTTCTCTCTTGACATATGACTTTCATAATAGGATTAAACCTGTCATCACACTATATGAAGGACTGGGTATTAGTAGAGAGGATTTGGTTCCCTTGCTATTGTCACGGCCTACTATGATTCCGCGAACTTCATTTAATGATGAGAAGATGGAATACATACGCAAAAGTGGGGTTTCCAAGGGTTCCAATATGTTTAAGCATGTGGTTAGCATCATTGGTGTCTCGAGGAGTCAGACCATCTGTGAGAAGGCAGCAAATATAGAGAAGTTTGGGATGTCGAATGAAGAAGTTTGGCATCTTATCGGTCGTAGCCCCTATCTCTTGACACTATCTGTTGATAAGGTTCAAAGGAATATGACGTTTGTAGTGGGCACAATGAAGCTTCCTGCAAATGTGATCCTTGAGCACCCATTTTTGCTTTACAATAATCTGGAGGCTGTGTTGAAGCCGCGGTGGCTTCTTGCTGGGAAGATAGAGGAGATGGGTCTTTGCCCGAAAATTAAAGGATCATTGATGTTGAGGGCACTTAGGATGGCAGAACAGCGATTCTTGAAGGCATTTGTTTCATGTCACCCTGATGTTGTTGCTAAAGAATTGATGGACTTCTATACAACGGCAAAATGTGTCAAGCGGCTGGCCGTGTCATCGAAGAAGGCAGTGTTTAAAGGATTTCCTTTCTGAGTTTTGTTGCCTGCCCGGTGCTCATCATATTCCAGCTTTAATCCATCTGATAATATGATTGAATTGCTGCGCACTTGGTGGGGACACTGAAATCCGAGTCATTGTTTACGCAAATGTATGATCTTCTATGATGAGGTAGTCCACTTGTTGTTCATTGACAATATTGATTAGGAGATTGAGGATATTCAAGAATTTTATTTAATTATATTATTGGATTTGAATTTATGTTCTATTTTTTTATTATCTAGTGAGTTTTAAGGTCAAATTTGATTTTAATTATGATTTTACCATTTATTTGTACTCTTTTTTTTTCATATTGTAGAGAAACTATATGAATTGATAAAAATGTTACATACTTTTGGTTTTACAACCTTTATTTTATCTCTTCTTAGCTCAATTCTTTTTTATATCCAACTTTTTTTTTTTGGTTAATTCTAAACTTTTATTTATTTAACTTATCTTAAATCTTTATTTGTTTTGTATTGGTTTCGGTATCATAGCAACTGTTTTTTAATTCTCATAATTAAACGATCAATCTCCAAAAAGTTTATTTTAGCCTTTTTGTTTACAATCAATTTTTTCAAAAAAAAAAAATTACTTAGTCAAACATGTCATAACTGCTCAAACAAAAACTAAAAATGGATCACAAATCTAAACATGTCATAACTGCTCAAACAAAAACTAAAGAAAGAGGGATAAATTAAAGTAAGAATTGAACTAATAGATCATGGGTAATAGATCATGGGGAACAAAACTGTAAAGAACAAAGCTTGTTCAATAGAACCAGTAAATGAAATGTTTTAAAATAGAAAATTATATATTAGGTTGTATATAAATTTGGTAAGATTAGTCAACTCCTCTAAATTAGGAGTCATTTCTAATTAGAATATATGATTTGATTTGATTCTTGATTTCATTCCTCGTATTCTCTAAATATGAACCTTATATAAACTATTTTGATTCAAGTTAATATATTGATTTCTTTGTCTTTATGGTATTAGAGTAGAGATTTGATCACTGACTCTTCTTAAAAAAACTCTAGAATTTTATTTCATCCCTTTGTCGCTCTTGTTCAATATATTTGAAACAAAACATATTGATGCTCAATCCTTCAATAACGAGCCACAGTCAATCTAGATCACCACTATCCATTTTAATAGCAAAAACTTCTTATGTTGGTCTCAATCTATGCACATGTATATTCGAGGGAGAGGAAAATTAGTTAATCTAATTGACAACATGAAGGCACCGAGAAGGGGGAATCCAATATATGCTACCTAGGATGCTAGAAACTCCATGGTTATGTCGTGGCTTGTGAACTCCATGGATGAAGACATCGAATCCAATTATATGTGTTATTCAACGACAAAGGAACTTTGGGATAATGTAAACTAGATGTATTATGATCTGGGTAATCAATCTCAAGTTTACAACCTGACTTTAAAAGTTGGTTAAATCCAACAAGGATAAAACAATATCACCAAATACTTCAACACACTAAAACTGTTATGGAGAGACCTTGATATGTTCAATGATTGTGAATAAAAATCTACAAAGGATTGCAACCATTACAAGAAAATATAGCTCTTTTGGATTTACAAATTTCTTGTTGGACTCAATGTTGAGTTTGATGAGGTAAAAAGAATAATAATAGGCATGACACCCTACCTTTAATTGGCGAGGTATTTTTAGAAGTTAGAAGAGAGGAGAGTCTCGAAGGGGGGGTAATGCTTGGAAAACAAGCAACTATATATCATATAGAGAACTCTGTATTGGTTGCTGTTGATGTAAATACGAGTATGATTATTCCAAATCAGCATAGGTGGATAAAAAATCATCACTTGTGGTGTGACCTACTAGAAACTTCATGGAAAACCACTTACTTAAAAAAACAACACATTTGGTGACAAACCTAACCATATGGTTCCTACAACAAATGAAGTTGAGAAGAGTCATTTTAGTAAAAAGTAAATGGACTAGATTATGAGACTTCTAAATTCCAATTCATCATATGGTATTCCTTATGTTTCCTTGGCTCAAATAGGTAGTCATCCTCATGCCCTATTTTGTTGTTCAAATTTCGTTTCTTGGATTATTGATTCAGATGTATCCAATCATATGACCAGTCATTCCTATCTATTTACAAATTATTTACCATGTTCTGGTAATGAAAAAATTAAAATCTCATATGGTAGTTTCTCACCTATTACAGGAAAAACAGTAAATAACAATTTGTGAAAGTATAAATCTTAAATTTGTCCTCAATGTTCCTAAACTTGCTTGCAGTCTTATGTCCAGAAGTAAAATAATCAAAGATTATAAATGTCGTATAAGTGTATTGCATATATGGGGAGAAGTATTATAAAAGGATCAAGTTGATCCAAATATTGATCGTTTGGTTTATACTAAAAGAAGAACTCATGTAATAGGTAAAGACATGCTTATAATCCCAACATAAAATCAACTAAATTCTTTGAGAGATGGTCCTGAGAATATCCCAGACATTCCTACTTTAATAGTTCTTTCTAATAATAAGCCTATAGACATTTACATTCCTATAGCTATTAAAAAGGAGTCCAGTCATGTACCAACCATCCCATTACTAAATATTTATCTTACCAAAAACTTTTTAATAATCATATAGCTTTTACCTCTAAGATATCTCAATTGTTTGTTCCAATAAATATTCAGGAGCTCTAGGTGATTCAAATTAGAAGTTAGTAGTTTATGAAAGAAATGAATGCTCTGAAAAAAAATGGCACTTGAAAAGTAGTTGACTTACTAAGGGGAAAAAATAAAGTAGGGTGCAAATGGGTGTTTACGATTAAACACAAAGATGATGGGAGCATAAAAAGGTACAAAGCAAGGTTTGAAAAGGCTTCATACAAAGATACAAAATTGACTAACATGATACATTTGCTCTAATAGCTAAAATAAACTTAATTCAGGTGTTATTATTTTTAATAGTGAATTTTTTATTAGCTTTTATATCAGTTGGACATTAAAAAAGCTTCTCTAAATTGAGACTTAGAAGAGGAAGTCTTTATGAGAATGTCACCTGGGTTTGAAGAGGGGATAGATAAATATAAAGCCTATAAATTAAAAAAAAAAAAAAAGGTCTTTTATGGCTTTAAACAATCTCCTATAACATAGTTTCAACATTTGGAAAAGGTCATAAGATGTCATGGTTATTATCAAAGTTAAGTAAATCATATTATGTTTTATAAACATTCAGAAAAAGGTAAAATTGATATCTTAATTGTTTATGTGGATGATATAATCCTGATAAACGATGACAATGTCGAGCTAGAAAGACTTAAAAAGAAACTTGATAATAATTTTGAGATCAATGATTTGGGTGCTTTAAAATATTACATTAGAATGTAATTTTCCATATCTAAGAAATATATATTTATCACTCAACATAAATATGTACTTGATTTATGTGCTGAAATAAGGTTGTTGGGATGCAAAATAGCTAAACGTCAATTTAAGCCAGCCTGAAGCTCCAACCTACCAAAACTAAAAAAGTGGTGAATCAAGAGCAATACCAAAGACTCATAGGTAAATTAATTTATTTGACCTATATATGCTCAAATATAGCCTTTGTAGTAAGTATGGTATCATACATTCACCAAGCACAGAACACTTTGATGTTGTTAATAAAATCTTTAAGTATTACTTGAAAGGGACTTCTGGAAGAAGTTTGTTGTTTAAGAAACATGGATATTTATAAATTGAAGCCTACACCAAAATAAATTAGGCTGGAAGTATAACTAATAGAAGATCAACTTCTTGTTATTGTACGTACGTTGAAGGGGATTTAGTTATTTGGTGAAGGAAAAAACAAAATGTAATGCGAAAGCTGAATTTAGAGAAATTGCATATGAGATTTGTGAAGTTATGTGGATTAAAAGGTTTTTAGAAGACTTGAAGTTTATTAACTCATTGTTCATTAAGGTATACTGTGATAATAAAGCAACCATCTTAATTTCTTATAATCCAGTTCTTCAAGATAGAATATAACATTTGAAAATTGATACGTATTTACCATCTTAATTTTTTATAATCCAGTTCTTCAAGATAGAATATAACATTTGAAAATTGATAAGTATTTTATCAAATAAAATATCGATAGTGAATGATTTGTGTGCTATATGTTCCAACCACTGAGCAAATTGTTGATATACTTATAAAAGGACTTCATAAGAAACAATTTGACTTCTTGATTAGTAAGCTAGCAATAAAAGATATCATCAACCCAGATTAAGGGGAAGTGTTGAAAAATTAAAAAAAAAAACTCTATATTAGGTCGTATATAAATTTGGTTATATTAGTCAACTCTTATAAATCAGGAGTCACTCCTAATTAGGATATACAATTTGATTTGGTTCTTGATTTATGCCTTGTATTCTCCTTAAAATAGGAACTTTGTATAGATAATTTTGATTCAAATTAATATATTGATTTCTAAAAAATACTATTTGTCTACATGGAAGCTATGATGTTTGGAGTTGTAAAAATTTTGATTTTTCTTTTTTTGATAATCTTATCATTGTGGTCCACGGTATCCTTGGAATTAACATAGATTGAAAGTTTAGAGCATGGAAATTTGTTAAAACTTTATCTGATAAGCGTCGAGTTCTCCTTTATCCTTTCTTTATTTGTCAAGGTAAATATTGTTTTGGCCCTTTCTTTATTACTATTCTACCAAATTCCTTTGTTTTTACTTTTATTTCTAATTCTAATTTCTCTGTTGTATTGATTTTAAAAAAAGAGTAAAAAAGGTCTAACATTGCATGCTTATAGTTTTCATATTGTATTGTGATTTTGATTAATCTCCACATTAAAAAGGGAAAAAAATTGGAATTAGCTTTAGTTTTTTATATTATAATTTCACTTGTGAGAATCACTTGTGATCTCAATTTCATCTCTAAGTTAGTGTTGCATGCATTTGTGTTATAGTCATCTAGTGTCCAGCCTTGATTCTATAATTACCATAGACCAACCCTTAGTAGTACTCTTGGGGCCATTTAAGGAGAACTACAACTTATGCAAACCCAATTGACCTACATGTCTAAAAGAATTGAACCCTAAAGAGTTCACAAATAAGGCATCCAAAGACGAGTAAAAATTACATCAATAACCATTGTAGGCCAGTTCATCAAGGAAAACACCAATTTAACTATCATTTAGGTTATTCTAGCCATGATAATCTTGATAAGCGAATCATGAGATATAATGAAATAAAGGCCTTGATTTTTTATGAATGTCATGACTTTTGGATTTTTAGTAGGTGGATTTATGACATGAATCACTTCTTTAATTGATATAAAAAGAATTACATTTTTTAAAATAAAACTTATTGATATTGTCCGACTTCATTGAGAAAATATTAAGGACTATCTATAGAAACTCTATAGTACTTTAGGTCCTTTGTAGTACCCATGTCAGGTTTCAATTTAGGAACAATAGTTCATTGTTAGGTGTTCCGCCCCATAGATGTAATCCTAGTAGTGCCCAATTTTATAAGAAAGATAAGGGCCAACGAGTCATCAATAAAATGCCTAGGATGAGTTCAAATGTTCAATATGCTAAATGTCAATGTTTTGATAATATCTTTGTTAATTGTACCATTAAACCTTTAGTCATCTAAAAATATAAGGATATAGGTAAAAATAAATATTGTAGTAATCAAGTGTATAAGTCTAATTTGAAGGATTTTAATGACCTATATAAAAATGATATGCAAGAAAAGAGACTTAAATAAGTCTAAATAAGTATGAGAATAAGATTAAGAAAGAGCTTATTATGTGTGTTTTAGTTATAGATGAAGTTTTAGGAGTCTTTAGTGGAATCGTCTGAAAATATAAGTATAGTCTTATAAGAGTCTCATGATATTAGTCCTCCTAAATTATTTGCTTCATCACCTCTCATGCGTGATTTCTAGCACATTATAAGTCTTAAGAAACATGTTGAGCTCTATGACCCTTTTATCCTTTACACGTGATGAGGAAGATAAGGATAATCCTCACATACTAGGTTGTCTCAAAACAATATCTACTCAGGTTTCAAATAATGTTTATTCTATTTCACACCCCCAATCATATAATGTTTATAGTTACAAACTTAGAAAGCCTGCAGATCTTCTTCTCATGTCTCTTCAAATTAATATGTTTGATTCGTTGAGTCTTTTACAAGTAAAGCTCATAATTTGCATGTTAAGAACATAAAAAAAATTCAAAAAGTAATGAACAATATAAATTTTAAGTTGATTTACATATGAAAAATTCATATTGGTCCCCTTAAGTTTTAAAATATTCATACTTAGTTCCTATTGTTTTAAGTTTTTATGTTATGGTCCAAAACTTTATTTTTATTAAATTTCAATTCATAGATGTTGAGGGAGGAGAGGAAAGTAAACAAAAAAGGAAGAGAAGATATAAAGTATTTGGTCGACCACTAAAAAAGCCAATCTTTATGTTAAAGGGTTTATTTTTTAAAGAGAAGTTCAATATAGATGGTTTTTCCCTTCAACCAAGCAAAAGCAAAAGTAGACCAGGATTTATGAATTTTGTTTTAAGTCAATTTGATTATTTATTTTTTGCTTTTCAAGTGATTATGTGATGTTTTTGGGTTGAAAATGATTTTATTGAGTTTTCTAAGATGTTTTTAGAATTTTTGGGTGAAAACAAGATGAAATTTGACTTTTAAAGTTTAAAATGCTAGGACTTTGATTTTCCAACCATCAGAAGTGGCCAGAATTTGAACAAGTGAACAACACGTTATCTGTCCAAGCATTCTACGTGTTATCTAGTCAATTAAAAAAATATAAATAACAAATTATTTATCTAATTTTTTTTAAAAAAAAAAACCCAAGCACGCATGCATAGGTTTTTTATTACACTAGGTGTATATGCATGATTTCCTAGCCTAAGCAACTCCTAGCCTTTTTTAAAAAAAAATTCCTAGCGTACTAGGGCTTTATTCTTTAGACCATGCATTTTTTCCTTTATTTATTGATTTCTTTATAATAATATTTTCTTTTAATAAAACCATTACAATGATATTTGAAAAATCATCTAACATTGCAATGCTTTTCAAATAAAAATTAGCATCTTTTATTGTAATATTAACAATTATTTTATGAGTAGTTATATATGAACCAATCATTTATATTTTTTAAATAAGTTATCATTAATATTCAATGAAAATAAAATATCTATTTTGTTATTTTTTATTTTAGTCTTTCTATATCACTTTTCAAATTATTTATTTTTTATTTCTCATATTGTCGCACAAAAAATGTAAAGGCATGGTTTTTTCATGGTGGAAATCATTCTTATAATAAAAAATACATATATTTTTTTTCAATATAAGATAGAAAAATATTAATAAGGAAAGGGGGTTTTGATTTAAAAAATGCCTTTTCTCCTTTTATTTAAATTATTAATATTTTAAAAAATATTTATTTTAATTGTCTTAAGTTTTTATTAAAAAAAAAAAACCATGTTTCTTATAAAAAAAGACATGTTTTTGTCAAAAAAAAAACACACACACATATGAATGAGAAGCATAAATTTTGACTTAGGAAACGTTTTTTTTCCATAAGAATTTAAATCAATCAATTTCTTATGAATATTAATTTTAATTACCATAAAGTTATATAAAAAAGATGTTAAAAGATATTAAGTTTTTAAATAATATGAATAGCAACCCACAAAAGCAATGATTTAAGCAAAATTAAACTAGTCATGTTTACAAAATAGTTAACCCACAAAAACAAAATTACACGATTTTCTTCGTTCATCTCACTTTATATATAAGCAATGATTTCACTAGTTATATTTACACAATTCTTTTCCTTCACCTAACATTATAATGGGGGTCAAACCCTAACCCACTCTCCCATTAGTTTATTGTTGTCGATTGTGACTCCACAGCACTCTTTGTTTCTTTTTCTTTTTATTTTTATTTTTAAATAATTTCATTAACAAAAAATTGAAAAGGACGTAGTGTTTTATTGTAACATATAAAAAGATTTACTATGAATTTAAACAGTGTAAGAAATAGATTGGTAGATAACTATTTTAGTTAAGCTAGTTTTAACGTTAAATTAAAGGGTTTAGTCTCTAGTTAATCTAGTTTTAAACAAGATGTCTCAAGTTGACTTCCATTGAGCTAAACCGGAAAAAACCAAGCCAAAACCAGAAAAAATTGAAATTATAACCTAATTGAATTGTTTATGAGGACCAACTAGTTAGCAGAATAAAGTACAAGGACCATATTGTTAATGCATATAAATTTTTAAACTATAGTTTTTATCTATATACCTCCTCAGCCGGAGAAAAGAGAACAAAAACAGAACAGGAAAGCCCTAGCAACATGTGGCCTCTTACTATTCATAGCAGAATCGGTTGTGAACCTAAAACTAGTGGAGAATGCTGCGAGGAAGGAAAATGGCAATCATTAATGCTTCTTCTGCTTCTTGTTTTGAATAAAAAGGGAAAATATTACCTATTTTTAAATAAATAAATAAAAGCTATATATAGAGATGAATAAAAAAACTGAAAAGCCGATTAAACCGAGAAAATCAGAAAAACAATAACTGAAAAAAACCAAACCGTAACAAAAAAACCAATTAGATTATTTAAAAAAACTGACTGGTTCGGTTTCGGTAAACCTGAAACCGAAAAACCAAACCGAAATGAAAGTAATAACCGAGCCAAACCGGAAAAACCGAGTCAAACCGAAAACAACTGAGTCAATCGGTTGGGTTTCGTTTTTTGCTCTAAAATAATCGAATCGAACCAAACCGAAACCGGTTGGTTTTGAACCTGTTTCAGTTCCGTTTTGGTTTTTTATAAAAAAAATCAGTTTGGTTATTTTTTAGGTAAAAACCAAACTGAACCGAAAATGATCACTCTGAGTCCAAGAAAAGAGAAGAATAGATCCTATTTGTTTTTGTGTTTTAAAATGTTTTTGAAAAAATTTAAAATTTTTTATTTTTTTCTTTACTTTAAATTAATATTGTTTTGGTGTTTTCAAATCATTTTAATGTATTAATATCAAAAATAATTTTTAAAAATTAAAATAAAATTATTTAATATATTTCTAAGCAAAAAAAAAAAAAAACAACAACAAGATTCTCGCCCTTAAATACGGCAACATAAGCAACAAGTGACCTCCTCCTGTTGAATTATTCCTAGGACTGTAGCAAAATCCAAGTGCCCGTGCGCCGAAATTTCTCACAGGACAAATGTTGCAATAGCAGCGTATAATCGCAAATAATATAGAAATGATATCCAGTTGCTGTGAGCTACTTACTATAAAGGTTTTATGATAATGTTATTTAACTCAGCAAAGTCGCTCCATCCAGTCAAGTTTCAAAGCTAATTTTACAAGAGTTGACCAAGTTATTTGATGGTACACTCAAATTCGGTTGATTTGGTAAAATTCTTGATTAATTTTTTTAAAAAATAATATTATTTTAAAAATAAAATTAATTTAATATTTTTTTATAACAAATGTTTTTAACAATGATGTTTTTAAAACATCTAGTAAAACTTGATAAATCTGCCCAACCCACCATATATATTGTATATCATGGCCAAACACAATGCTTCTAGGTACCCTATGAAATTGAACTATCTCCTTAAAGAATAAATCTGTTATGTTAGTTGTATTATCGTTTTTATGTCAAGATATGAAATGTTTCATCTTAGAAAATCTACCCACAATTACAAAAATAAAATCCCTACACCTTTTTTACTTAAGCAAATCTAGCACAAAATCCATAGATATATCATCTTAAGGTTCCTTAGGCACTAACAAAAGAGTATATAAACCATGAGGTAAAAGTTTAAACTTAGATTGTCTACATGTTATTCTTCTATCACAAATTCTTTGCATATATCTTTTTATATTAGACTAATAAAAGGGTTTATGCAAAACATTTAAAGTCTTAGCAACTCCAAAATGTTCTATTAATTCACCCCTATAAGCTTTTGTCGTACGTGCGTGATGTCGCAATGATTATCTTTCTAGATCAATTAAGCGGACATAGTTGTGTATAAGAAAGATAGTATCACCCCTAATACACCATTCTTAAGATAAGTTGCATTGTTTAATTTTCAGATTATTACTAAAGCTTTGTTGTGTTTTTCTAACCTATCACCTCTAATACATCATTCTTAAGGTAAGTTGCATTGTTTAATTTTTTTTATTATTACTAAGGCTTTATTGTGTTTTTTTAACCTATCACCCCTAATACACCATTATTAAGGTAAGTTGTATTATTCAATTTGCTGATTATTACTAAGGTTTTGTTGTGTTTTTCTAACCATTTATTTGTCTATTGGTTAAAGTAAATTCACCTCAATAAGGTGGATTGTGGCTTTATAAGTCAAACCTAGCCATTCTAAAGTCAAAATATATTTTATATTTTTGTTTCCCTTAATACTAAGTATACATCTTACATATAAATTTATAAATCCTAATATTAAAAATAAACAAATTGTTTTTTTTTTTGTGGTTTCGAAATTTAGGCTGAATTCTAATGGATATTTACAAAATAGTTGTAAAATTCATTAATTGATTTTTCTTAAAAAATAAAGAAAATATTTTTAAATTTACAAAAATTTGCATGAAAATTATCTTAGAATTTGGCCATATACAATTTAAAACATAAATCTATTTTTTTAAAAGTAGGATTTTTATTTAAAAAAAAACTAGTTTATTTAATATAAAAATATTTCACAATCATAAATATTAAATATAAAAGGGTAAAAATGATATAAAAGACCTGGATGTGTTTATTTGGTTATTGTCACATTTGTGCTTTTATTTTATTAAGTAAATGGTGTGATTATATGTTTTTTTATCTCCCAGGTTGTATATTGATTGTTTTCTTTATTAAAGAATTAACTCAGGGATAATATGATCCATAAATGGGTCTTATCCTCTAGATATCGAGACTTGTTATTTTTATATAAAAAAATTATTTTTTTTTTGTTTTTACCAAAGAATCAACATAGGGATAGTATGATCGTTAAACAGATCATATACTCAAGAAGTTAAGACTTTATTTGTTCACATGAAATAAATAAAAAGTTTGTGTTTGTTTTTTTATTAAAGAATCAACATGAGGAATGGTATGATCCTTAAACTTTACTATCCTTTATAAGTTGAGACTTTGTTATTTTCATAATAAAAGTTTGTTTTGAAAGGTGATTGAAGATGTTTAATATGACTTTATTTTTTTAAAAAAAAAATCATGTAAATACTTACATATGAATATCATTTTATAATGTGTGAAATGTTTGTCTTTTTAGGTCTCGGGATACATTCCTTATAATTGTAGAGAATGGACTTAGGCTTGATTAACATGATCTCACAAATGCTCATTGAGTGTAAGTGGCAGCCTTTGAACCCATTATAAACATAACCAAATAAAATAAATCAAAGCTCAATTTATTATTCACTTTCCTCTCGAGTCCAATGCTTGTATTTAAAAAGTGAGGATTGGACCATATAGTTATGCCTATATCCCAAATCACAGTCTTAGGTTCAGTATTATTTTTTTTTTACCACAATCACATATATTAGTTTAAGCAAATTCATATCATCAAGGCATAATAGGTACCTTTATCATTATATACAAACATGAAGTAACTTAACTTATATATGATGTTTTAGAGTGATTTTCGTCTTTCTTTTACTATAATCAATCTCTTATCTAAAACTCTGAAAGATCAATTAGAACTTTTAATTATTATAAAACTATATGACAACTTCTTCTTTTCTTTTCTTTTTTACCTCTATCAATCTTGATTAACTCGTATAAATATAGCTTGTGACAAGTCACATAACATTGAAAATGAGGTTTTTCACCTCGCTCAAGATTTTGGGTTTTTCTATATTTATCGACCAAATTTTGGCTAAGATGTTCCAGTTTTATTTTGTCCATTCCATTTCGGGTGTAAAACCATTCAAACAGAGCTAGATCGGTTAAATTTGAACCCCTAAATCAAACTAGAAACCCAAGTGTCGCACCCGACATCGCGGCGGCCCTAAAAATTATTCTGATTTATGGAAAAAGAACAGATTTCTAGCATATGGTTCTTTTAGGGAAAATGGTCTTGTTTAAGGAGTCGCCACCTAATATTATGGTCACTAGGAACCCTAACTGGTCAACAGAGATTCTATGGCTCGGGATTGGTTACGTAAAAGGGAAGATATTATCACCACTTAAACGTTCTGCCTAAGGCAGACTGCATTGTCGGTTTTGTCTTAAATTGCTAAATATGTATTAGTTTATGCTATGATGATTTGTTTATAATATTCCTGACTCTGGCGCCAGTGAATATTCGAGCTCGAATAATTCTAACTCTGGCGTTGGTAAAAATTCATAGCTACGAAAATAAAATTAGATCAATATTTTTTATTCCTTGCTCTAGCACCAGTGAATAAATAAATAAAAATAAATTTATTTTTACGCATGCATATATTTTTTTATTTTTCTAGCTAAATAAAATAAAATACAACTAAATAAAATAAAATACAACGAATAAAAATAATATAAATTTAAACCAGTATTTTTATTCATGACTTTGGCATCAGTGAATAAACCAATAAATTTACATTATTTTTATTCATGCATACACATTTTTTTATTTTTTCTACTTTTTTTATTTTTCTTTTTTCTATTTTTTATTTTTTATTTTTTTGCTGGGCCCAACTCAGCCCATGGGGCTGGGCTGGGCTGGACCCAGCCGGCCCAGCCTGGTCACTGGCCCAAGCCAGTGACCCGACTGGCTGAAGCACGCATGCGTGAACTACTCACGCATGCTGTGCATAGTGGGAAGGTAATTAAAATTACCTTCTCACTGTACTTATGCAAATATACTTGACTTATGCAAATATAATAGGTAGGGAACGGGAAGCTTACCTGGACGCAGGAACGAAGACGATGACGAAGGCGTGGCGGCTGGCTGTTCTCTTCTCTCTCTTTTCTTTATTTTCTGGTTTGATTTTGTGCGTTCACGCCCTGTATAATCTCTGTCTATTCTCTCCTTTGCACGTCCTCTTGCTTCTTTTTGTTTTTGCTCTGTTTTCTTCTCTTTATTTGGTGTGTTTGTCTTTCTCGGATCTGCTGGAAACAGTGAAGACGATGGTGATGTTGATATTGATCTCTGTGTTTTCTGCTTGCGCTTTCCTTTTGTTTTCTTTGTCTTTCTTTCTTCTCTCGTTCTTGGCTTTTCTTTTCCTTTTCCTCCGTTCTAGGCTTTTTCTCCCTGGTTTTTCGTCTGGGTTTCAGTCCAATTCCCCCTGTCTACTGGTTTCTTTCCGTCTGGGATATTTAGCCTCTGGGTCTTTTTTTCTTTTCGGTCGCTCACAGTTTTTCCCTTTTTTCTCTCCTCCCCCGGTTCTGTGAGTTCCCCCCCTCGGTTCTGTCCCTCTCTCTACTGTCTTTTTTTTTCTTCTTTCTTTCCCCTCCGCCATTCGTGGCTTTCTTCTTTAGCCTCCTCTGTTTCTTTGAGAAGAAACAGAGGAATGAAAGTCTTTTTTTCTAGTCTCCCCCCCTGTGTTTTTTTGTTTGGTTCGTGGCCTTTCTCCGTGGCCTCCTCTATTTCTTTGAGAAGAAACAGAGGAACAAAAAGTCTGCTCTTTTCTTCTAGTCTCCTGCGTCTCCTTCCTTTTTTTTTTAGTTTCTCTTCATTGTTTGCGTCTCTGCCCTTTCTCTCTTGTCTCTCAGTTTTTTTCGTTTTGTGTTTCTTGTTCCCTGCCGTTCGTCCCCTCTGTTTCTTTGAGAAGAAACCAAGGGAACGAAAGTCTGCTTTCTTTTTTCTTTTTAGTCCCCCTCTCCCAGTGTGCATGGACTATCTCTGGCCTTTATAGCCAGAGAACAAAGTCGTTTCTTCAAGCCATAAATTGTGTTAATTACAGGTGTAATGGTGGGAGCGGCGGTGGGCGTCCGTTTCAGTCGGGAAGAAGATGAACAGTAGCAGGAAAACGGCGCTGTTTTTGGTGTTTTGTGTTTTGATCCTTGACATTTTGAATTTTTGCAGTCCAGTCCTTGGGTAAATTGTAATTGAACCCCTGCATCTCAGCGCCATTTACACATTGGTCCTTGGGTTTTAATTTCTTTCAAATTAGACAAGAATCAGCCCTATACTTTGATAATTTTTCAATTAAGTCCCTGATTTCATTAATTTAATTAAATCCAAAGTCCAATTAAGTCTAAAACTTATCAATTCTCCAATTAAGCTCCTGATTGGATTAATTAAATTAATTCCAAGCTTAATTAAGTCTCAAAACTTATCAATTCTCCAATTAAAACCCTTGATTGGATGAATTAAATTAATTCCAAGCTTAATTAAGTCTCAAAATTTATCAATTCTCCAATTAAACCCTCAATTGGATTAATTAAATTAATTCCAAGCTTAATTAAGTCTCAAATCTTATCAATTCTCCAATTAAACCCTTAATTTGATTAATTAAACTAGTCAAGAATTTAATTAAATCTTTAAACTTCCAATCATGTTGCCCTTAACCTAAATTTTAATTCATTCTTCATTTATTTTATTTTTACTTGTTTTTCATCATTTTTTCAGTAAATAAAATAATTAAAAGGTAAAAAATTGGGTTATGACACCAAGTATAAAAAGCTTCTTTTCTTGCCCCTTTCTTTTTCTCTGAAACTCTAATCCCTAATTTGTCACCCCTTAAAATAATCACAAATTTATAATCGACATTCCTTCTTTTATAACCTCCCCCCTCTAGTCTGCCACTTTGCCCTTTTCTTTCTTGCAAGTTGTAACCTCCCCTCTTTGTCTTTGGCTCTTGTCTCTACCCTCTCTTTTCTCTATAAGTTTTTTAATTGGTTATTGATCATAATATATTGATGATCCCTTGAATATTTGTGCATTACATGACTTATAATGGATTTGTATCTTTTTTCCCTTAATTATAATTAAATTATGTTCAATTTGATTGGTTTTAGAATATGTACTTAGTGTTGTTTTTTGCTTGTGTGAGTAAGAAATAGATTCATGCTTTAGTCAATCATTTGTTCTCCTTTATCTTATCATATGAAAGTCTTGTTGTTATCCAATACCATCCCCCGTCTCTCTTATTTGATTTTCTATTTATTTTGGTGGTTATTCATAGATCATGTGTGATTTAATCTGTTTGTTTTAGACTTTTGGTCATGTTTATTAATAAAAACAACTTGGGCAACCATGTCTTTTCTCTTGCCAGTCATGTGGCTTGTTAGCATATATAGACTTGGTGGATTATGTTCCTTCTCTGTAGATCCCTATTAATAATAATAGTTTATAAAAATTTTAGAATATTCAAATTTTTTTTAGCATGCTAGAAATATTCTTGTAAGTTAATGAAATTAAAGTAATGTTTCTTTTACAAAGTTATTTGTTCTATTAAACTCCGATGTAGAGCTTCAGACTCAATAATGCTTTTACCTTAGTATATTTGGTATTACTAGGCTAGAGCCTTAGGTTAAATTTGATTAGTTAAGTAAGGATATTAAATTGGTTTCACGACAACTAGCCAACAACCCCAAACAACTAATTAGTTTTCCTTGTTTAATTTTCATGCTGACAATGACACATTAATTTAAAAATAAATATTATAATCCATTTGTCATATAAATGATCTAAATAACAAAAATTTCCTGAACCATAAGTTTCAAGTTACTTCCTTTGTAGATGAATCACTTAATGCCTATTTCAATAATATAGACTTTGATTTTTCTTAAGTTTGATGTTTGGATTCCATTTCCCATGTTGTCTTTTTGAAGCCCACCTTTTATTTTATTTCAGAAGTAAAATTGTCTTTTAGACTTAACACTTATATTTTTTTGCAAGTATAGGTTGTTCAAAAGTTGTAATACATATTAATGTAATAGCTGCAATTAATTTTGTTTTATCTTTTTCTTCAAATCAAATCACATGACTAAAAACTTATTAAGTGATGTTACTTTTATGGCTTTTGCTTATGCAAGATCAGATGATCCAGCATGGGTTTATGGGCAGGTGGTTGTTGGTGCAAAAAATTCAACTATATATGTTCATTGTAGTAAGAAGATAAATGATGGTGGTATTACTAGTCTAAAGTATCACCTTAATGGTGTTAAACGCCAAGTTGAATCTAGTAAAAAATCCCTCTAGGTGTGAAATGGAAAATGAAACAGTTGGTTGAAGACTTGATAACAAAAAAAGAGAAAAGAAAAGGACTTTGAATTGATATTGAAAATTCTCAATCACTTTCCAATAATGAAGTCGAAGAGGATGATAATGCAAATTCTACTTCAAGTACTACTGGTTCCCAAGCAAATAAGAGAGTAACAATGCAAGACACAAGTGCAACCAAACAAAAGCTAACATTATTAGTTCAACAAACCATGCCGAATTCACAACCTAACATTAAAAATGTAATAATGCAAGTAAGGCTATGACAAGATGGTGGTATAATATTAATGTACCATTTAATAGTGTTAAATTATACTATTATTAACCAATAATAAATGCAATAACATCAATGAGACCTGGTTTTAAAGGACAATCATATCATGATTTAAAGGGACTGTTTTTAAAAGGCTCAATTCATGATGTCCATGAATATCTCTTGGGAATCAAGGCTAAGTAGAAAACTTTATAAATGCTATATTATGGTGGATATGTGGTTAAATAAGAGGAATACACCAATTATGAATTTTCTAGCTTATTTTTCAAGATGCACCATATTTTTCAAGTCAGTTGATACTTCAGATCTTCGAAAAGATAAAGAGACATTGTTTAAAATATTTCCTGAAGTTGTTAAAGAAATGGGACTAGAAAATATTATCAAATTCATTAGTGACAATTAGTCTCATTCAATGTTTTACAGCAAAGGTACAACACTTTCTTGTGGTCTTCTTATGTTGCCCATTACCTTAATTTGATGTTATAAAATATTTCTAATCCAAATACTCTCTAATGATTTATGAAATCATTAAGAAGGCAAGAAACATAACCAAATTTATATATAATTATGCAAGGGTTTTAGCTTTGACGAGGAAAGACTTTATTAATAAAAATGATATATATCATCCTGGCATTATCAGGTTTGCTACTCATTTTTTAAATATCCAATGTTTACTTAAGTTTAAGAAAGAGCTTCAACAAATGTTTACTTACATGAAAGGAGTAGAATTAAGTTATGGTAAAAGTAAAGTTGGAAAGGAAATAGCTGTTATAACTTTACAAGATAAAGATTTTTGGTCTCGATGTGAACATATAATTAAAATTATTGAGCCTTTGGTGTGAGTTCTTTAATTAGTAGATAGCAAAGAAAAACCAACAATGAGTTATTTATGTAAGGCAATGAATAAAGCAAAAGAAACCATCAAGACAAAGTTGAAAAATAAAGTGTTTCAATATGGACTATATATTTAGGTAATTGATGCTAGATGGAATAAGCAACTCTATAGTCCATCACATGCAACAAGTTGTTTTTTTAATCCTAGAATCTATTTTAGGCCTTATTTCCCAAAACAAAAGGAGATTACTTGAGGTTTGCTCAGCACAATTACTAGATTGATCCCTAATTGTGACACTCAAGATGCAATTAGTGGCTAACTTAAGGAATATAAGAAAGCAACTAGTGATTTTAGCATGTCCTTAGCTATTTGTCAAAAGGAGAAGTTAAATTTGGACACTAACTTTTATTGCTTATATTTTTTTAAATATAAATATTGTTTTGCATCTATAATATCTAATTTATTGAACTTTTATTTTAATTAGTTGCAGGGAAGCAACTTGTCAATGATACTCCAAAACTTCAAAAGTTTGAAATCCGAGTTTTTAGTTAGTGTTGTAGTGCAATTAGGTGTGAGAGAAATTAAAGTATATTTGAATTCATCCATTCTAAAAGGCAAAATAGGCTACAACACAAAAGACTAAGTGATTTGATTTTTGTTCGTTACAATTTGAGAATTCAACAAAGGTAAATATCAATATTATTATATTAATAATAATATTGAAAATGATTATTACTATTTTCATTAACATTTATATTATTTTTAAAAAATAAATTTATCGCTAATATATATGGTTTATATTTATATTGTTTTCTTTCATGTTTGTACTTTATAAAAATTAGATCCAAACAAAAAATGTTTTAGATTTTGTTAACTTTGATAACATTAACCTATTAAATGAGTGAATTTGTGAAGAACAAAATCTTTTTTTATAGAGAGAATATAAGTTGGGAGGCTACTTAGATGCCTTTTTTACTTTGACTTTAGATGATGAATATATCCATTTTGATGATGATGATGAGCTTAGTGGAAATGTTCATTTATTGGAATGTCTTATTGATGATTTTTCTAACATACCACTACAAGTTGAGATCCTTATTTTTAAATTAATGGTGGAGATGATGCTTGATTTATGTTTTTTTTTAACCACAACATTTTACTTCATCAATATTTTGATACTTTGTTTATGTTGAATTATTTAAAGTTAAAGTTCTTTTTAGTCATGAGTATTAATTATTTAGAAATATTTAAAATTTTAAAATTATATTTAGATACTTGATATTGTATTTATATTATATAAAATTAAAGTTAATTTATCTTAAAATTTAAATTTAAATTATATATATTAAATTAATATTTTAAATAATATATACACAGGTATTCTTTGTATATTTTAGGGACTTTTTAGCACCGTGTTATCTTAAATTTTAAATTATTTTTATTAAAAATTATTTTTTATATTTTTAAATTGTTTTGATGTCTTGATATCAAAAAATAATTTTTTTAAAAAAAATTTAATATATTTATTAAAAAAAATTTTAAAATATGACTGCAATTAAAATTCCGAAAACACTTACTAACAAAACACTTATTACGAGCAGTAATAAAGTAGCCGTGACTTGTGAGTGATATCTAAGCATCATCCAATCGCCAAAACAACACAGTAAACGGACAAAACTGAGCACTCCTTATTGGCTTCGCTTTCTTTGTAGAATCTGACAACCCCAGAAAAAGAGCTTCAATCTATGGTCTCTGAGTAAATGGCGTCAACTATTTTAACAAAGAGTCTATTGGGTCATCGCTTGATTCACTCCTCTTTTTCTCTTTCCCATAAAACCCCACAAATCTTTACTTCTCTCTTCCCTGTGAGTGACTATCTGTTGTTTAAGTACCTGGGTTTCGCTTAATTCTATGATTATTTATCTGGGCGTCTTTTTTTTTCTGCTTTTGAATTGGTGGTAGTGTTGAGTTGTTGATTGATTCTGGATAATAGGTTGTCGATTTAGTGGTGAGAAGTAGGGTTTTTGAAGTGTATATCAGCAGTTTTAGTGATTGGTTTGGGTAAATTTTGTGACTTTATTATGATTATTAAGCTTGAATTACTTGTGTGGAATTTTATTTGTGTATCAAGATGAGAAACCTTCAATCTATTAGTGTTGAATATATGAACTGATTTTAAGTCTTAAGCGTGCTAAAGGTCAAGCATTGTTATCAACTGTAGTTATATAATTGTTTTAGTTTTTCTAAACACTGTATTTTTTTTTTCAATTTTTTTTTGCTGCATAGTGAAGGTCTAAATGAATTTTTAATCTCTGCTATTCTGAAAAGAATCGTGCTTTGTTATTGTCATGGGATTCTTTACCTGTTAGGTGTATTGTGCAGTGTAATTTTTTGTGCACTTGGTAAAAGTACCTAGCTTGATATTTGTTTTATTGCATTTGCATTATTGCTGATTACTTGGAGCATACTGACCGAACTTTAATGTGTTTTTCTTTTGTTTCACATTACTTTCAGGGGAGAACATTTCAGAAAAGAGCTGACCCCATCCATACATCATATAAGCCATCTCAGTGGGTTCGTTGTGTAGTTGGGACAAGAGCTAATTTCTCGACGCAATCTTTATCTTTGAACGAACCTGTTGTCTCTGTTGATTGGCTCCATGCGAACCTCCGGGAGCCTGACATGAAGGTACCTGCTAGTTCTTTTTTATAGAAAAGCTTCTCATCAAATTTATAAGAAGTAGGTCATGTATTTCATTTCATCAGAAGAATTGTTTTTTCATTTGAATTTCTCACACTTATGTAAGACTATTCTGTGCACCCAAAAGATGAATGTAGTTGTATGACAATATTTTTTGTTTTGTGGAAGGAATGCTAAAAATGATTCCATTGTCGTCTCTTTGAGAGTCTTAGGATTAAAACCTCATTTTTGGCTAATAGCAAACAATTTTTGCCTCCATTCAATGAAGAAGCAAAAGAAAAAGCATCATGATCTTATTTAATTTTTTCTTTAAGTTTATGTAAATAGGAAATATTCCTTGATGCCTGCATTAATAAATTTCACACTTGAGTTATCAAAAGAAATTACACCCTTCATCTCTCTAAACTGGTCATGCTATGTAATTATCAGTCTATGGTTTCTGTTCATCTCATGGAATATTTTATTGTAGTCTAATATATTTGAATCCATTTTAATTGATTTTTTTACATCCTAAACATGGTCACACATCATTCTGTCATACATTGTTATATTCAGGTGTTGGATGCATCCTGGTACATGCCTGATGAGCAGAGGAATCCAATTCAAGAGTATCAGGTCTGATGACTATGATTTAGTTTTGAATTTGTTTTAATTTGACTATTTTATTGACAATCTAAACTGATCTTAATAATTAATTTTAGGTTAGAATTTCATAAATATTCTTTTATATTCCACTGAAAATATGCTCTTTTTCTTCTTTCATTCTTCAAGATATTGATGTTATCTCATTTATTTTCCTTCAATGAATAACCTGGTCTACTAAACTTGCTCCTTACAGGTTGCTCACATTCCTGGTGCCCTGTTCTTTGATGTAGATGGAATAGCAGATCAAACTACAAATGTAAGATGCCCTCTCTTTATTATTTGTTACAAATATTTATAGTTTGGGCCTAGAATTGCTAATGCTTCTTTTCCCCTTTTTTATCATTTGAATCATCTTTAAGAATGCATTGTATTTTGTCCATATACAAGAACCACCCCTGTTATAGTTCATCTTGTTTACTTCACAAGTGATATTCTATAGTTTATTATTTTAATTATTGATTGTACCTTTTCCATTTTATCCCTTTGCTTATCTTGTAAGAACAATTACTTGTATCAGTTGCCACACATGTTGCCATCAGAGGAAGCTTTTGCAGCTGCTGTTTCTGCTCTTGGTATTGAGAATAAAGATGGATTGGTGGTTTATGATGGGAAAGGTATCTTTAGTGCTGCTCGTGTTTGGTGGTAAGTTGTGGGGTTTGATAATGTGCTGTAGTTTTGTGGAATCTAAGTACTACTTTTATGGTTAGTTGTCCATTCTAACATAATTTTGATTTAATGACAAGGATGTTTCGAGTCTTTGGGCATGAAAAGGTCTGGGTGCTAGATGGAGGTCTGCCAAGATGGCGCGCTTCAGGATATGATGTTGAGTCTAGTGCTTCTGGTGACGCTATCTTGAAAGCTAGTGCTGCCAGTGAGGCAATAGAGAAAGTATATCAAGGCCAGACAGTAAGTTCGTTACTCATATATATCCATATGTGCATGCATTATATTTTTAATAAATAATAGTATGATAAAATATGGCATGAACAAGGTATTTTCAAATTGCTTATGTAGCTTTTCCATCCTTTTTTTTTTATATAATTAGAAAACTGAGAATATCAAGAAATGCTCTGTTGAACAATCATGCATATAGATAAATGTATCTGCATGCGTGAATATATAAGTTTCTATATCCTGCATGGTCTATTTGCAATTTATAATTAATAGCACATATGATTTGTTCTAATTTTCAAATTTGTTATTTATAATTAATAGCATATATGGTTTGTTCTAATTTTCAATCATGTTATGATAAACTCTAATTGACTGTATGTTTTTATGACAGGTAGGACCAATCACATACCAAACAAAGTTCCAGCCACATCTTGTCTGGACACTTGAGCAGGTTGGTTACTATTTTTCAGTTGCTTATGTTCTAATGACAAAATTACAAAGATACATTTTTTTAATCACTCATTAGTGACCTTATAAGCAATATATGTACGTTATATTGAATGGCTGGATATGATCATGTAGCTTTGGCATTGGCAATTTGATATAACAACTACATTAGACCATTGACTTGAAGAGTGGTTGATATTCGTTTTACATTTGTAGGCACTTTTGAGAATGCCATAGATAAAACTTAATTCATGCGTGTGTGACTTGTGGAGTAAATTGATGAATTAACAATTTTGGCAATAATCTCCTAAGGTAAATAGGGAGAGGCAGCTCTTAGCCTTTGATGGTGATGATAAAACTGATGGTAATCCCTAACGTAACAAGTTTGTTCTTTTAGTTAGCAGTGATATCAACATGAATTTTCTAGTAATTGAAATTCACTGACAACTTTAAATTATTTTTATCAAACTGTTTTGAGCTTTACTTTAAAAGATCTTAAATTTGGGTATTGAAATTAAGTGGTTTATATTTAAGTTCTCTCAAAAGAAAAGGGTGAACTTGAATTTGATGATAATGTACCGCAAATCATTCTCACCGTGTAGTGGTAACATGACATCCCATGACATTGCTTGTTGTCAGAGGGTTTTGGTCTGAATACCTCTCCTTGTGAAAGTTGCTTTCTTTATATAGAGACTATCACACATTACATGGCTGAAAACCAGCCATTTCATCAGACTATACAAGTTAAGAATAAAGCCTATCAATTATATACCTATATACTATATATAGCTAGACTAAATTAGGTAGCGCATATCGAGTTGTCAATTCTACTAACAACCCCCCTCAAATCGATGTTGGGTGATCGAGAAGCATCAATTTATCAATCAGGTACTGATGGTGAGGATGAGAGAGAGCCTTAGTGAAAACATTAGCGGTTTGGTATTCAGTGGAAATGTGTGGAAGAGTAATCTCTTGACAAGCCAAGGCTTCACGAATTGAATGACAATTCACTTTAATATGTTTGGTGCGCTGATGAAAAATGAGATTGGCAGCAATCTAAATAGCATGGTATTATCAACATGAAGTGGAGTAAGAGTAAGCTATGGAACACTAACAACCTGTGAAGCCATACAATTTCAAAACAGTTAGACAATATGGTTCGATATTTAGACTTAGTGGATGACTTTGAGACATGAACCTGCTTCTTACTCTTTTAAGAAATGAGAGCATCGCCAAGGAACATACACCAACCCATAACAAAATGATGCGTATCCACACAACTAACCCTGTCAGCATCGTTAAAGCCCTCTTAACTGTAAAGAATTCCCTGAAGGGAAGAACAAGTTGTAACAAGATGTCCCTTTGAGATATTGAAGAAGACGACAAACAAAAACCAAATGTGTTTGGCACAAAGCTTGCATAAATTGATTGATTTGCTAAACAAAAAACAAGATATCAAGTTGAGGTCAAATAGTTCAAACTGCCTACTAGTTGTCAATACATTGAAGGATCAGATAAGGGATCACCATTCGCCTTATGTAACTTCAAATTTTACCTCTATAGGAGTAAGAACCGAATTATTGTCTTGAAAGCCAGCTAAAGAAAGAAGTTCTTGGGTATACTTATGCTGATGTACGAGCGTGCTATTCGAACAAGGTTGAACCTCAAGTCTAAAAAAATACTGCAGAGGACCAAGATCTTTCATATGAAAGGAAGATTTGAGGCGCTGTTGGAGCTGATCAATTAACTAGAGATCAGATCCAGTGATCACAATATCATCGACATACACAAGAAGTATAACGATCCCAAAGGTAGTCTAGCGAAAAAATATTGACTTTGAGTTAAAGCGAGATGCAGTAGAGTAGTACGAAACTTCTCAAACCATGCTCGTTGTGCTTGCTTCAAACCATACAGAAACTGCTTTAAGCAAAAAAACTCAACAAAAGATGAAGGAAACAAGCCAAGAAGAGGACACATAAATAGTTCTTCCTTTAGGTCACCATGTAAAAATACATTCTTCTCATCCATCTTACGAAGTGACCATCCTTTTGAAACAACAATGGCCATAACAATCAGGACAATAGTAATTTTGGCCATAGGAGTAAATGTTCCCTTATAATCAAGCTTATACTCCAGTAGGACAAGGGACAATATCCCAAGTATGATTTTCTTTAAGAACCTGAAGTTTGTCCTACATAGCTTGGCGCTAACACTCTTGAGTATAAGCATGAGAATAAGACCTAGGCACAAAAGTATTATCAAGAGTAGCCTGGAGAGTGAAAGAAGAAAAACCATACCAATCTAAGGGCTAGGAAACCCTAGTAGATCGGCAACGCGCATGCAATGCAGGATTAGTGGCAGTTTAGAGGAAGGAAGAGGCAGCGGGCGACGCTGCTGATGCACAATACCTGACTTAAAACGAGGAGTACTAGACATGTTCAAAAAGAGGAAGCGAAATAAAGGAAGACAAAATTAGGACGAGACAGAAAAAAATATTTATTTTTAAAAAAATCACATTGCATGAAATATGAAGCTTGTTAGCCTCTGCTTCATAACACATAAACCCTTTATGAGAGTTACTATAGCCAAGAAAAGCACATTGAACTCAATCTTGTGATGTTTATTGGTTGGTTAGTGAACAAAACAAACGCTATCAAAAAAATGCAGAGAATTATAATCAGGAGGAACATCAAACAAACGATAATATGGAGATCAAGATGCAAAGTAGGAGAAGACAAATGATTAATCAAATATACAATCGTTGATAAGGCTTCTAATCAAAATCTAGAAGGAACATAAGACTCAAGCATCAATGTATATCTAACAAATGTGATTATGATGCTCAGTGGTACTATTTTGTGAGGGGTATAAGGACATGAATGTTGAGAGAAAATACCTTTTGTTAGAGAAAAGATTGAAAAACATGAGGCATGTATTCTCCTCCAAAATCTGAGCATAAGATCTTAATTTAGGTAACAAATTGGGCTTCTACATAGGCAACAAAAGTTCGGAAGGTTAAGAGCACATTAGCTTTAGAACAAAGAAAATAGACCCATATGAAACGACTATTATTGTCAATAAATGTCACAAAATACCTGTATTGAGCATGAGAAGGAACATGACTTGTATCCCAGGCAACAGAATGAATAATTTCAAAACATGTAGAAGTGCAACTACCCTACAAAGGAAAATGTGAAGATTTGCTTTTGCCAAGTTTACCAGGAAAGAAAAATTATTTTTATTTTTCAAATAACCATGTTTCATAAAATGTGTCAGGATTACAAAGTTGGAATGACCCTATTTGTTATGCCAAAATTGGCAATTATTATTAGTAATAGTAGAACAACCAACATAAATTGAATGAGGAATTAAAAATGACTAAAGAGGAAAAAGACATCCCATTTTAAGCTCTTTTTGCTATCTCCTATCTCGACGCTTGATCCTGCACGCAATTGCAACTAGAATGATCAATATGAAGAGAACAATTTTCTTCTACTAATTGTCTAACTGAAATGAGATTGGAAGATAAATCAGGATACTCAAAAAGCATTAGTAAATGAAGACCCCATATTTCCAATCATAGGAAGAGTACTGCCATTGGCTATCTGCATATGCTGCTTACCATCATATTTACGAACATCATGTAAAGCTGCCAGATTGTCAATCATGTGATTAGAAGCCACAGAGTCAATTAACTAAGGAGAAGTAAGAAGATGTTTCTTACCTTGGAGACCAAGAGCAGAAATGGCGGAAATAATCATTTGTTGAAAATGTTTGGGAGTAATGTTGGAAGAAGAACCCAGAACAATGGGTTGTACAGAATATATAGGCAAAAAAGTGGATTGAACAACAATTTGAGATCAGTTATGAGGGCAGATATGACAATTCTTAATGATATGACCTTGCAATAATAGCATAATTTCTCGCTGCAAAATTTGCAATGTGTCTAATTTCCTTGCAACTATAACACTGTGGCGGGGATCTGGATCGTCATCTTGCTTGAGTAGCGTAGGCCATATTAACCTTTCAGAACTGCAAGCATTTTGAGCAAGGCCAAGCTGTGAGGCAAAATGTTCTTCACACAAGAGTTCACCCAAGCAAACATCCAAAGATGGGACATGTTGGTGATTGATTAACTTAGCTCGTACACTTTCAATCTCGGGTCATAGCTTCAAGAATTGATCCTATTGGCTCTTAGAATGAACCGCTTATAGTGTTGCTAAAGCTGCTTTGGGAACCTGGGAATGCACCAATCCAAAATAGTCATTTTATAAATGAATAAAACCGGAATAACATAGCTCAATAGTTTCTAGTGTCTAATTCCAATAGAAACTTTCGAGCAGAATTATCTTGATAATAAATTCGTCAAAGGTAATCTAACATCGTCTTAGCAGTAGTGAACCCATGAATATTGTTGACTATATGAGGTTCAACAGAACTTAGTAGCCAGGTAGTATATTTGGCATCCCTGCTTTCCCATGAATTAAGTTCCTTGGGATCAATGGGAGCTGTAGAAGACCAATCCAAATGACCCCATAACTCCTTCCCTTCCACAAACATATAGATTTGGAATTCCTATCTAGCTTAATTCTTGCTAGTAAATCAAACAATAGAATTTTCTCCTGACATAATAACCACAAAAAATTGATAGAAAAAAATCATCATAGCTACAGGACCTGCTGATAGCCACCAAACCAAAGAAGACTGAAACTCTAAACTAAATAAGCACCACACCATCGAGAAACCAAGAGACAATTGAGAACCAAGAGACAGCTAAGAACTCCACAATAAAAAACTGAACCTCCAAACCAGAGAACCACTTCTGCCAATACCAAAAAAAAATATCGAAGTTCTGCTTTCTGTTGCTACCCACAGAAAAGTACCAGAAAAGAAACAAGGAACCAAAAATAAATAAATTCAGCCAAGCCGAGAGAATGCTATAAAGACAATTTGGGGTTCTGATTCCATGCTAAAGAAGGTTTTGGTCTGAATACCTGTTCTTGTGAGAGTTGCCTTCCTTGTATAGAGACCATCGCACATTACAAAGCTGAAAATCAGTCATCAAGTTAAGAATAAAGCCTATCAATTATATGCCTATATACAATATATATTTCTATATTAGCTAGACTAAATAAGATAGCACATATTGAGCCGTCAGTTCTGCTAACACTTGTGATTTTTTTGTGGGTACTGGAATCAAACATTGAGTTATTTGTGAAATTAAATTAACATTTGTTTGGAATGATATAAACATGTATCAGCTTGACATCAGGACAACACTGAAACAAATTCGAAATTATAATGGAGTTTCTCCTTGATAAGTCTTGCATTCATTCTTCCATTCCTTGGAGTAAAAAGGTTGACAAGTTTGTGCATATTTTAGCTGGTGTCTTATTTGGTGTGACCATGGATAAACTTTTAGTTTCCGTAATCATCTAATATGTCAGCAATCGGCAAAATTTAGCTATCTGCTTGACTTACATAGTCCTCAAAACATGAATGAATCTGCACTATATGCTTTCTCTGGGCCAATTTTCAGGTTAAAAGTAATATTGAAGACAGGACTCATCAACACGTAGATGCTCGTTCAAAGGCCAGGTATGTTCAGTGATTTTGTTTAATTGTATTAATGATAAATGGTTTCATATTGCGAATGCAATATTGTTATCTTAGTAGAATAATTATTCCGAATCTTCTTTATAATCAATGGCGTTCCCTGGAAATGCTATTGAATGATGCATTTGAGGTTTAGCTATTCTCTTAGTTTGGACTTTGTAGATTAGTAGGAAAGTATAAATAGCAAAAAACCGTCACTAGTTTTAATTGATTAAAGTGTATGATAAAGTTTCAAGTAGGGTTTTAAATATTATCTTACTTGTTAATGTGCTTGCAACTTCCATACACTTTAAACTCTGTTACCTAATCGGATCTGGCGATTCATGTCAGTTTATGTAGCCTAACAGCCATCACAGCCTTTGTCTCTTTACAAGGCTCAACTTTCCAGAACCCCCCTTCCATTCAATCTGCTAACTTAAATTAAATCATCTAACTATATCTTACCAACTTTAAACTGCAATCTCTACTTTTACTTCAAATATCAACATTCGACTTTTCCTATCAATGTGATCTAGGATTGTTTATTGAAGATACGATTTTGATCAAGGACATATGCTCTTCTTGCAGGTTTGATGGCGCTGCACCAGAACCTCGAAAGGGAATAAAAAGTGGTCATGTTCCTGGCAGCAAGTGCATTCCATTTGCGCAAGTAATAGATAGACTTTACAGTGTTCTTAAACTAATGATTATTTTTGAAGCTGACAGGTGGTTCTCTCTATTTTCCTTTTTCTTCATTAGCGTGTTTGTTTTTTGCAGCTGTTAGATTCTTCACAGGCACTCTTACCAGCAGATGAGCTTAAAAAACGATTTGATCAAGAAGGTAAGGAAGAACCTTTATGTTTCTGGGTGCCTGCCTAAAAACATTAGTTCCACAGATCATGACCATACATATCGGCATTGCGCATTTAGATGAAATCCATATCTCAGAATATGAAATGGTTTTTTTTTTCATGGATTTGCTTCTTTTTTTTAGTTGATTAAATGGAGTTTTGTTGGATTTCTAAGAAAAAAAGTGGTTAAAGAAAGGAAAACATAATTGTTATTTGTCAGAGTTTTCTGATTTCTGCCTATATAATAAGACATGATGGAAAAACTGTACTTTAGTTGTCAGCATTCAGCTTTACTATCTATTCATTATCTTACATTATGCTCCTAGAGTATATTTCTGTTTGCTAATCTTTGGTTATTTGGTATCTGCTCAAGGTTTAGTGGATCTGACACAGTTTTATACAGGCATCTCTTTGGAAAGCCCTGTTGTTACTTCATGCGGGACTGGTGTAACTGCTTGCATTCTTGCTCTGGTATTTATCCTTCCTATGTATTACAATCCATCCTGAAAAATTTCATGAAATTTTTTCCACTATGCGATGTTGAACCTAGTGAGTGGAAAACCACGAAGCTCAAATTCTTGATTCTTGTTTTGCATTTTTGGGAAAATTGTTGGCATAAATATAGTCTGATCTTGTTAAAGTGCAAATGACTCCGGCTCATGTCTTTCAGGGTCTCCATCGACTTGGAAAGTCAGATGTTGCAGTCTATGATGGATCTTGGACTGAATGGGGAGCTAATCCTGAAACACCTGTTGACTCCTCATAAATCTTACTAATGTATCAGATGTCAGCAGCCACGTGCATGGCGTGAAGTTTTCCTGTTAAATACTCAGATTGTGATGAAAGATGTGCCTAAAACAGTTGGATATAAGAGTTGCATTTTTTTTTTCTTGTCAATTTTGAAGTTGTAATTTGCATTTCGTGCTCCAAAACATTGGCATCAAAATAAGAATAGAAAAAAAGAGTTCTGAAGGAGAAATTGATTTTAAATCAATCCCTCTCTCTCCTAATTAAACCATGACTATCACTACATTTAATACATGTTAATAGCTAGCTAGCTGTAATTTTCTTTTGAAAAACCCAAAAGCACTATTAGCAATCCATGGAATGCTCTCTATATATAGCGAGTATTTGTAGGATGCTTTAATCATCTATCTCATAAAAATTTCAACTTTCAAGTAATATGGCATTGCAAGCACATTTAAAGACAAATATGATGCAATTTATAACAAAATCTAGAAAATAAGGGTATTTAAAACGCTAGGTTTACTGTTATAAACCTCTGACCATAGAGAAAACTGTTTTAATAACTTTTGAATTTAATAATAATAATCTATTTTAAAAATTAAGTATAAATTGTTTAAATAGTGGTTGAAATTAAATAAATTTGTATTAAATTAAATAATAAAAAATGATAAAAATAAAAAATAACATCTTTTAGATCTATAGAGGCTTTTCCAACCTTGGTTATAGTGAGTTGATCTTCAGAATATTTTGATAAAATTTAGGCATTGTTTAATGATCAAATTCAAAATTATATTTGTTTATGTTAGAATGATCATTTGACATGTTTAAACTTTTTAAGTATTTTCTTTATCCTTTTAGCCTATAAATATATTTACTAGATATTTTACATTAGTCCTTTCCACTTACAAAAGGCTCTATTTTGAGTAAACATTTAAATCTAGATATAACTGTTCATCATCATAATAAGAATAATGTCAGAAACATTGAAGGTTTTAGAAAATCCATATTGTTTGACATATTAAGAATAAAAATATGACATTTACTCTTCTTATTATCATATTTCTTCTACTGTAGTGTGTTATACAAAACATAGTGTCAGATGACATGTCATCTAACATTATTCTTTGTCTTCTTTCTCTGAACCCGGAAGAGCTACCTGAAAAGCCTTTCTTTAGAGTTATTTAATGTGTTTGGCATTGTAGTAGCTGTTGTGGTTGTGATTTAAAAAAAAAACTGTTTTATAAAAAATACTTTTAGTTAAGGTTGGTTTGAGAAAATATATGTTTGGTTAAAATTGTGGTCGAAATTGAGGTTGAACAAAAAGTAATTTAATGTCTTTGGTTAAAAATGCTTTTTAAATTGAGGTTATAAAATAACTAAAAAGATATATATTAATATTGATGGTTTTTAATTTAAATATTGTAGATTTAACTACTGTTATTATATCATGAAATAAATAATACTTTACATAAAATATTTTTTATTATTTCATTAAACTATCTACAATTCTATCACGTACGAAATTTATCGGACAAGAACTACAGTTTTCATGGTTTTTTGAGCGTGCAATAAAATCATGTAAAATATCATCAGAAATAAAATTAGAATTACGATCAAATTCTGCAATATCACGCAATCATGTGATCTTCTTCGAATTTATGTGATCTTATTAAATAATATTAAATACTAATTTTTTTAATAAAATACAATTAAAAATTAAAAAAATTTACTGTTCATTTTTTTTTTTTTTTGTAGAGAGTGAATTAAATTCACTCTCCACGTAGACAAGGAGAGCACATAAATAAGACTAGGAAGAACAAAGGGAAAACAGAAGAGAAGAAAATGGTTTAAGTAGGCCAACCCTTCATCACCGTCATCATCATCTTCAAGTGCAGCAATAGGGGAAGAACAAAAGAAAAACTGTTAAGAACAGCTCTCGTGGTTGAACAAAAGGAAAATGGTTTCAGTAAGCCAACCCAGCTATCTCCCTCGCCTCCAGCAGCGGCACGCCCAAGTAAGAACAGCCCTCATGGTTTTCTCATCTGGACAAAATCCACCCATACCCGAAGCACTGGTCAAGGAAAGAAGAGGAGAACAATTTTATACTGTGTTTAAACACAATTGCAATAAACAGGAAATGAAAAGCATGCAATTTCTGCTTCAGCGAAACTGAGTTTTGAACGCAGATAAAGGTAGGGCTCATGCATGAAAATTGTGGCTCGTTTTGTAACCAAACAGTATGTTGCAACTGTTAAATAAAAACGCAGCCGCAAACGCTTAGCCAAACGGACTCTTAATGCACTATTCACGCCTCAAATAAAATGACAAAGACATCCTTTAATAAAGCTCAAGTTGTACAACACTCTCAGTTATATTCCCATCGATTTTCCACCAAAAAACAGCCAAAAAGTTGACCCAAAGATATTGACCCGGTTAACTTTACAACCCATTTTTTACAGCCCAAGGTATCATTTTCTAGCCAACAATTGAGATCCTTCATGTGAGAATCAAGGGCCAAGATTCGTGCCCAATAAAAATCATATGTTCCTTTTTCATCCCTATAATAAGGGTGAATTTCGTGCAAAAAAAGGAGAAAATCATGTGGAGAAAGGTAGCTAAAAAACCAACCTTTACACACTATTCTTTTAGTTGCCCAACTAGCAACCTTGATCCCCCTCCAGCAGCTACCATAAGCCACCAACATCCCTGAAGGCGCCACCATCAGACAATCAACAGTCACCTCTCACCCAGGTAAACTTATTCAACCTCTTTTGGTTCTTTACATAATGTTTTACATAGACTAAAGTGAGTGTAACTCTCTTTTTTTGGCAATTTTATTGCCAAGAAAATTCTATCACTAGGTTGGGCAAATGATAAAAGAAAGGGTTGCACCCTTAAGCCAGCCTAGCCCGTGTGGCTGGGTTAGGTCCAGCCCATATTTAATGGGAAAAAAAAAAAAGAAGTTTGTTGGGTCGACTGTCGGCCCAACAAAAACCGGGTTGGTTTGGACCTCAGCCCAACCCGTGTGTATAGCCTAGGTCCTTGGGCCCAATAGACCCTGTTCATGTAGTTGGCCAATCCCAACTCAAAAGCTAAAGGAATGGTTGGCTCGCGTCAATTTTGTTAAGAAAATAAAGCCTTGTTTGGGTTCTTAAAGCATGTTTGCCAAACACGGCCTTAAGATATTTTTAATGACTTTGATTTTAGACCAATGGCATGATTGACAAACTCGCTTTAAGGTTTTTTCTTTAGTTTTAATTTGTCCTTATTTTAGGGTCTTGCCGAACAAACCCTTAAAAATTTCAAAAAAAATTGTAAAAAATTTAGGGCATCAATTTTACCTGATATTGGATTGTATACTTACACTGTGAGATACAAACCTGATATTAAAAATACTTTATTTTTCTCTAAAAATTTCAAAAAAAATCCAAAATAATTGCCTTGTTTTTTTTAAAATACACAAAATGTCTTTCTTCAAGAATTTCACTTAATATTGAGTTGTAGACGTACACTATAAGATATGGACTCAATATTAAAAATACATGGTTTTCATCGAAATCTCAAAAAATTCCAAAAAAAAAAATCCTCATTTCAAAAAAATACAAAAATATGTTTTGTTTTCGTGTATACGACCAATTCTAAAGTTTTTTCATGCATATTTTCTAAAAAACAAAATGAATTTTTATCATGTTTTAAAAGTTCAAAATGAATATCATAACTAATTTATGATTATCCATTAGGATTTGAGAAAATTTTCAAAATTAACACAAAAATTAATTTGTTTAATTAATATTCAAGATATGAATTTTACAACATAATGCATACTTACAATATTAAATTAAATAAATTAATAGCAATAAACGTTAGGAATTAGATGTATCCAAAAAACAAGTGTGATGCTAAAGTTTGAGCCTTAGAATAGTTAAGATTTAACCCGATAAGGTAGACTTCCTCACGAACGGAGATTTGCCTTGAACCTTGGATAAGATCAATGGATAGAAACACAACTTAGAATAACAATCAATCAACAATGTAACTTATTTTAGGTATGGTGCACTGGGGGTGATGTGTTTTCCCTTTGCACAACTAGTCCTCTTACCCAGGCTCTCATAGACAATAGGTTTTCTAGTGACCATGATACTAGATGACAACTCCCTCAAATTATAACTTTATTATTAAACCCAAACACCTTTCAATCCAGGAGGCAGCTTTGTCATTTAACGTTGTGCATTTCATAACAAGAGGTAAATAGGAAAAAAAATAAATCACCACTTAATTTTATGGTAACTAGAAAGCCTCATACTGATCTTTCAAAGATTCTTAAGTAAGGGATGGTTATGTTTAAGGAAAGATAAAAATTACCCTAATACATCGTACCTATTGTAAAACGCTTTGTGTTTGTTTGTAAAGACAAAAGTGTCAGTCGAGCTTTAAATTATGGTTGCTTAGACAAACATGTGTTTATTATTATGGCTAAAAACCTAAACTAAACTAAAGGAAGTGATTTGGGACTTGAGCCTAAAGAAGGCATAATCCTCACTTTTATGAAAATAGCCTTTGAACTAACGATAAAATGAACTTAAATCCATTTTAACCTATAATGATCAAAATAGGCTTAAAAGTAACCACTCAATCTCAATTAGCTTGTGTGAGATAGCGTTGATCCAACTATAGCTCACTCATTATAAAAAGGAGGGTTATATCTCGAAAACTAAAATAAATAAACATTCAAAAATACCATCATACATAAGATAAGCAAAAACATTTGAGATAATTAACAATTTACAAAAAGTATTTATAAATAAAAATTTATGTTGATATTTTATCAATATTTGCAATTAAAATTAAGCTAAATAGTGATATGGGTGAATGATCACAACTCCATATCCAATCCCAGAATAAGAATAAAATAAAGATGTATAAAACAAAGACTAAAAAAACAACACAAACAAAGATATATGCAAAAGTAAAAAAGATCAAATTAAATATATTAATAAAAAACATACATTATTTATTTATTAAGAAAAAACATAATAAAAATATTCAAAGCTTGTATTAAATCACATAAAGCATGTTATCATTGAAAACAATAAACAAAGTTTAGCCCTAACATGAATCCCTAGTGGGGTTATCATGCTATCGTAAGAGATATTTCGACGAACTATATGGAAAAAGGATACATAGGACAAAAAATATGGCACCACCTACATTTAAGGTAACTAGAAAACCTTTTATTGATCTTTCAGAGATTCTTTGAGTGATTCGTTGCACATTCTAATGACCACGAAGGCACATGATCTGCTGGATTGAGCATGCCTCCTTTTTATCTCTCTTCTTGTACCAACGGTGAAGATGAATGGTACTCATGGTGGTAGATCAAGCATTGGAAAGTCTTAGCCTTTCTCCCTTCCTCTCGCTGCTAGTCAATCTATAAGGGTTATTACTGTTATGTTTTGATGATGGGGGAGGAGAGGTGATTAGTGTGGAGCTATTGGTGGCTATCATTACTCTTACTACTGTTATTTTTGGATTCTGGCAATGATAAAAGGATGGTGACTGGTCTTATTGGTCTGACATTTCTTGACATATAGTTTTTTTACAAGAGTGTTTTTTTTTAGAGGATTTTTTTCTCTTTTTATAAGGTATGTCATACCCTTCGCAAGAGCGCGACATAACAAAGACCCTTCCCAGATGAATTAAGAGGTTTTTGGTTGGATAAAGAGTCACCACCTAGTATTATGGTTATTAGAAAGTTAACATGACTTTAAAGATTCTAGGCAAGAGACTAGTTGCATAAAACAAAGGTATTAGCATCCCTAGTACATTTTACCTAAAGTAGGTTGCATCATTTTTCTGTGTTTGTGGTTGTTATGGTTTAATGGTGCTTCTAAATTCTATCAGCCTACTATAGAGGATTTATTATGATGAACAAAACCTGGTTTTCTAGATCAAGAACTTGGTTTAAAAAATTTCAACTTAAAAATATATTAGAAAAAAGCAAGCTCATTCACAACTCATCTGTCGTGAAGGAGCTAAAGTTAGAAATCCAAAGAGAAGATGATGGTTCGTTGTTAAAAGGAGCAGGGTTTAAAGGATAATAGTGACGTGAACCACATGATCACGTGGTCACGCAACCCACAATCAAGATTAAAATTTGATTTTGAAAAGTCAAAAGAGGTCTGATAAAAGTGTTATACAATGAAAACTTGTTCCAAGGCACTAGTACTATTAGAATTGAATCGAATGATGCCTTAAAACCAAATAATCTTTGATAAGTTATTTTTAGCTCTTTTAAGAACCAAATGATGCAAAAATCACTCTTACATGTTAAGTTGAGAAAACTTTATAATTATTATTGATCAAAATGTGTTAAAACTTAGGCTTACAAGAGTTTAAGTACTTCTGAAAAATTAACCATAATGGATCTATCCTTTTAGGCTGAATTGACTCATTTACAAAACTAATCCAAAACCTATACTAGTAAGCCCAAACCCTAATCCAAATAAGTCTTGGATCCTAGCTGAAAACAAAGTATTAATTAAGGTCAAACAAGCCTTGGATTATAGTTGATGTAAAAGAAATAAATTCCATAAGTCTGATTCATATGATGTCGTGAGAAAAGAAGATGAAAAGAAAATATTGTAGGTCTGATATAAGGTATATTTATAGCCTACAATGTTTCCAATAATCCTAGAAACTAAAAAAGAAGTTACCGCCAAAGTAGTTTCCTAGATAAAAGATGATTTTAATTGTAGCCTTGTATTTATCCTTTTTTTTTTGTAAGGAAACTAGTTATTGTCCTTATTTTCCTTCTTTTGTTGCCATTAATTTTCCTTCTAATATTAAAAAGCATGATCAAAGTTATTGAAATATTCTCCTTGCATACTCGAAAACCTTATCACCACTTATGTTTCTCAAACCAGCTTGAATTCCTTTGTTTTCTTTGCTGTGTTTTCTCCTCACCTGACAAGGAAATAAATAAAAATAATAGAAATAAATATTTTTTCCACACATAATAGGAAATCCTTAAAACACATGAAAACTGAAATAAACAAGGCTAATCAAAATTGATACAAAAATTAACAGCCTTGTTGTTGAGAATTCATAACCCAAATAAGATTGGATTAGACTCCTCTAATGGATCTTTAAGATCTGCCTTGTCCAAAACTTGTAGAACCAACTCATTCAATGCTTCTTTCAATGCATTTGTTTCGAATTGTGTAATTAGCCCATTTGACGCATGTAATGGGTATTTGCTAGTGTGTGGGCTAATCCACATCAAATTGTCTAATAGTGGTGTCTATTCTAACGACGTTATTGTTGGTGTTGTCATTATTTAGAATGCGAGAGAGATACATGTTCTTTTATTTTCTTTTCTTTTTAAGTCAAGGTATAGTGAAAGTGTGTGTGTGTGTGTGTGTGTGTTGGTGTTTTGCTGGTGGTTAGTGAGGGAGAATAAAAAAGGACTAATTTCAGCTCATGGTGGCTGTCAATGGTAGTGTAACGATGAGAAAGGTATGTGTTAGTGATTTTTGGAAGATTAATAGGTTTGATTGTTGGTCGTAGTTAATTGTGGTTTTTAGGAAAGAAAGAGAGGTTATGGTGTTAACTGAGAAAGGGTTATGGTGGTGCTGGAGAAGATGGCCCTCATAGTGTTTATTTTATGTTCTATCCTTTATATGGCTAGTGGTTGGGTTTAGGAATAATAGGTCTAGGATTTTTTTGTTTCTTTTAGGATAGTGTGTGACCTAAAGAGAAAAGTGTGGGAAATCCTTTTTGGCTTTTTTTTATCTTTTTTTCTGTGATTTTAGGAGAGAGTGTGTGATTGTGTGTGTGGCTTTTTTATGCAATAACTAATTCTCTTTTCTTTGGCTAATGCTTCCCTAAAATTCTCCCTCTCCTCTTTTATGTGTGAGATTCCCTTATTATTTATAGGAAAAATAATTTATCTTTTTCTTCTCATTACTTGGCCACCAAGCAAACTTGGTGACCAAGAAACCCAAAATCAATTTGGTCTCTTATTTCTTTCTTTGAACTTTGATCCTCTTCTCCAAATTTTTTTTTTTTTTTGAAAAAGGGCAATGTCAACATTGACTTGATGAGCAAAATAAACCAATAATTTTTAAATGAGCGCGTTAAAAATTGAACGCATAGAAAGTGAATTTTTAAATTTTTAATTCTTTTGAAAAGATGCTAAAAATGATAAAAATAACGCAATACATCAAAAATATATATTTTTTTATTTTGTGTTTTTCTTTTTGCTATTTTTTATTTTTTAAAAAAAATAAGAAAAGATGGGTAAAAAATCAAGTTATGACAGATGCCCCCTTCTTTACAATACTTATGGTATAAAGTATTATGAGACTTTAGAAAGTAAGTTTATAAAGAAAAGAAAAATGTGTTGGGTGTTTGAGTGTCAGCCTTCTGAGTGAAAATATCTAGGATTTTTCATAAATGGTCTCTATTCAAGTGACATACTCATGGTTTATGATCAAGTAACTTGCTCATGATTTCTAATCGGGTGACTTGTTCATGGTTTATGTTCGGGTAACCTACTCGTGGTCTATATTCAAGTAACCTACTCATGGTCTTTCGGGTGTCTTGCCCATAGTTTGTGATCGGATAACCTGAAATGGTATGAAAAATATCAAGGATTTGTCATAGATGATCTTTGTTTGGGTGACCTACCGTGGTTCGTGATAAGGTAACTTGGTTGTGGTCTTTGTTCAGATGACCTACTCGTGGTTTGTAATCAGATAACTTACCTATGGTTCGTGATCAGGTAACTTGTTCTTGGTGTGAAAACTATCTAGAATTTTCACGAATGGTCTTTTTGTACAGGTGACCTACTTGTGGTTTGTGATCGAGTAACCTAACCGTAGTCTCTGTTCAGGAAACTAGCGTGTGGTTCGTGATCGGTTAACCTGCTCGTGGTGTGAAAAATATCTAGGATTTTTTCATGGATAATTGATTATGTCTTGGAGATGTTTTACTTTCCTTTTCTTAAATGGGCCATCTTCTGATTTTTCTTTGGATTGTCCATGTTGGACTTCTAGTCATCTGTTGGAACCTTGTTGGGTTTTTACTTGTTGGACCTTTCTTTATTGGAATTTTGTTGGGTTTTTTTATCAATTAGAGCTTTGCTGGGCTCGAATCCTCACTGAATTTCTAATCAACAAGAACCTTGTTAGGTTTAGAACCTTGTTGAGTCCTAATTTGCAAGAGTCTTGCTGGATTTTTTATTTAAAACCTTGCTGGGTTTTTAATTAACTGAAGCTTTGTTAGGCTTAGAGCCCTGTCGGGTCCTAATTTGTTGGAGTTTTGCTGGACTCTTTCTTAAAAACCTTGTTGGGCTTTTAATCAATTAAAGCCTTGTTGGGCTCAGAACCTTGTCAAGTTTTAATTTATCATAGTTTTACTGGATTATTTCTTTGTAGCCTTACTGAGTTTTTAATTAATTGGAGCCTTATTAGGCTCAAAACCTTATCGTGTCTTAATTTGCTAGAGTCTTGCCGAACTCTTTCTTTAAAACCTTGTTGGGTTTTTAATCAACTGGAACCTTGTTGAGCTCAGAACCTTGTCGTCCTAATTTGTTAGAGTCTTGTTGGACTCTTTCTTTATTAAACCTTGTTGGGTTTTTAATTGTTGGAGCCTTATTGAGCTTAGAACCTTGTCAGGTCCTAATTTGCTAGACTTTTATTAGACTCTTTCTTTGTTAAGCTTTGTTGGGTTCTTAATTGCTAGAGTTTTAGTGGGCTCAGAATCTTATCAGATCCTAATTTGTTGGAGTCTTGCTAGATTCTTTCTTTGTTAAACCTTATTGGGCTTTTAATTATTGGAGCTTTACTAAGCTCAAAACCTTGTTAGGTCCTAATTTGATAGAGTCTCATTGGACTTTTCTTCATGAGTTTTCTTGGAAAATATCTGCAAAACATTATGCAATGATTTGGGATTAGATGATATGTATGCATCCTTACCTGGTTTGAAATATAGGCCCTAATTTCTTGCCATCTCTCTATTGCTTAGTGGATGAGGTTTGCAATTTCTGAAATAAATTCTTTTGATCTTTTGACTCTTCAGCTCACACGGGTTTTATCTATTTGGTCAATGTGTTGCCTCTTTGTTGCATAGCCTGGACCTTTAGGTGATAAATGAAAGTCTACTCAGTTAGTTATTCTTTGAGAAGTGATAAACTTTCTTAGCCGTGAAATTGCTCCCTGGTTAGATGATGTCCCCTTTCATGTTGATATTCTTGCACCATTGCCCACTTATTTTATTTTGATGGAGAAGTAGTGTTATATTATTCTTACTTCTTTGAAAGAGTTTTTACAATCATCTACATCAATGATTGTTGCAAATCGTCTCTCAACAGCTCCTTCATGTGATAATATGTTTTTCATGTATCATAGCCATCCTTCAAAGGGTAAACCTAATTTTTGGCCATGAAAATGCCCCTCAAGTGCAGTGTTACTCTCAACTGTTGTTGGAGTTCACCAAGTAGCATACTATCTTTGAGAAAAGTTTCCTTCTTTTAATCTAGTTGTATTCGTTCTTCTGATTATCATTAAAAACACTTGTCGTTGTGAGATGTCATTCATAGCTTCGATGAATTTTATTGAATCATCATTTGATTATTCACAATGTGCTTCTTTGCCCCCAACTGGTATGTTTACTTGTCTGATATAAACTAAAGTATTGTTGTGTTTTCTAATCATTTGTCTATTTTAAGTTTAAGAAAGTCATCCTCAATAAGAAGATATCTTATCAAGTTAAAATCTAACTATTCTAATGTCAAAAAATATTGTTTTTTTTATATTTTTCTTTTAATATCGGGAATACATTATATATATTAGTTTATAATCCTTGGTATTCGAAAACAAAATAAATTTTTTTAATATTTTTAAAATATAGGTCCAGTTCTCATGGATTTCATAAATTGGTTATTAAATTTAAAAATGCATGCAAGGATATCAACAAAACTATTTTCTTGGATTTTTTATATTTAATGATGCTAAATCATGCCATGTATTTTTTTTATTTATGCAAATATGATATTTTATTTATTGTTGAGAGACTTGGTTATAAGCAATTTAAAATAAAATTGTATTTTTGAAAGATTTTTTTTTTTGGAAGGAAATTAATTTATTTAATACCAAAAGAATATCTCACGTGTAGATCATAATTTCAAATATTAAATATAAAAGGGTATAAAAATGGGGAATTCAAAATTGATTTCAAGATGATCTTCCAAAAAATAAAAATTTATTAAACTTGGACTAAGGTCGTGTTTGGCTGAACATAAATAAAATGTTTTTATCAAGCTATTTTAAATATGATATCCACTCAAGATGAATTATCATTCATAACTCAAAATCGAGTAACACTAAAAATCCACACAAATCTTATTAATTTCATGAATTTTGTTCAAATCGCATACTAATTCAAATGACTCAACACCAACCCAAACATAATTAATGAATCAAAAATCAATACTCAAATCAACATAAATTCAACCACAATCTCAAAATCAACATTTAATGTTCAAATAGAAATCACAACCTTAAAAAAATAAGCTCATAATTCAACACAAAAAATCAAGTCATTTCAAAGTTAAAAGACGCATCAAACCAAATTAATAATGTCCAAACAATCCAAAATTATACATAATAATCAATATTTTGTCCTAAAATTTCATAATTTTTAACAATTTGTCAACAAAAATGATTTGAGATTATAGATCAACCTTCTAAGAACTAGGAAATAATTGGAGAGACTTTTGTAACCAAGGAAACAATGTTGGAGAACTTTGGGAAGTGGAAGAATAGTGGCGATGCGTGAGTTCACGTGGTGAACAAAAAAAAGGTGGATATGGAACTGCTTCTTCTCCCTTTTCTTCTTGTGCTGGTGGCGAGGGTCACTATCACATGCAAAAAAAAGAAAAACCACGCAAACCAGCTTATTCATTTTATTTTCTTCTCCTCGATTTAACTTTTTTTTTTTAATGCTTCTTGGTTTTTCTTCTTCTTTTTGTCGGGTTGTTACTGAAGGTGATTGTAAGTTGGTCTATTCACGGGGAGAAGTTGAGGATGTTGCCTTGGTATAGTGGTCATTAAGTCACCGATAGAAGCAAGAAAATAGGTTTATTTCTTGAGCTTGACTAACTGTTAAGTCCAAATTCTTTGGATTTATAATGTTTGCCAGGCCTATTTTGTTTTTTGTTTTTTTTTAAGATTTTCTCTATTTATAAAAATTTATAACAAAAAATGTTCAGTAATGTACCAATTGCATAGATCACCTTTTACTAAGGTTATGTTCTCCTCAATTTAACTCACTCCTTTCCATGATCACATCATTGTCCATGCATGGATCACTGTTTTGCCATAACCAAGCTACTGGTTTGAATGCTTTTGAAGTGTTTGCATATCATTATTTGTTGTTTCCCTGCTTTTCATAACTATGGTTCTTAAATAATAAATTTGTATTAAAATTTTAATATTTTTCAATTACTATATATCTAATATAATAATAATAATAATAAATTGTTCATAAGAACCTCATTCAAATTATTTTTAATTTTTAAAATTTCTAAATAAATTTTGAAAATAATTTTTATCACATTTATGATTTTTTTTTTTAACTTTCAGTCATATATAAAATATAAAAAATACTATTTTAATATTTTTTTTAACTTGCTTTAACAATTATGAAATATTTTTTTAACAAAAACAATTATTCTAATTAAAAACCTTATGTTCTTTAAAATAAACAAGAGATATGTTAATAAAAAAAACGTTCAAAATAACTGTATTTTCAAGTTTAACAATAATATAAAACAATTTTATGTTTTTTTTTTTTCTTGACATTTAAAAAGAAAATTTATCCCGTGCAGTGTTGCGCAGATACTAGTATTTATTAAACCAACTGTCACCTTCTCTTTGCCCCGGAATACAAAAAGGTTATATATATATATATATATATACATATTCAAAGAGTTATTAACAAGTGATCGCGTGGCCTAATGGATAAGGCGCTCGCCTCCGGAGCGGGAGATTGTGGGTTCGAGTCCCATCGCGATCGTTTATCAACTTCTTCTCTTTTTTGTACTTTTATTATAGGAAAACAAAATCATATCATACGTCTCGAGTCCTCCTTAAGTTTATCAACCTTAGCTCCTTTCTTTTTTTCGTTATGGCAAATATTTTACATCAAAATCTGAATAAAATGGTCAGTTTATATATATATATAAAAAGACCTACGAACTAAGCAATTTGACTTTTCGTAAATGAACCCATGAACGAAGGAAATTTACAAATGTCAATTTGAATGACTAGAGCGTATATACTAATCCACCAAAAAAAATATATAAATATACACAAGTGTTTCCTTTGTAACCATCTTTTTCATGGGACTAAGATCGTCCACGAAATATCCAGTGGCAGTCATGGGTGGCAAATGGATTGGGTATAAAAAGCAAACATGCTCAGGAGTTACAGGTGTGGTGGGTTTCAGATTGGCTGTTCACCTCATGACGTAATCATCCTTCGCGTAGGCTTCCTTCTGCAAGAAGATGGGTCCAAAAAGCAGAACCTCATTGTGTTTCAGCTACCTCTGTGAGGAATCCATCCATATTCAGAGTTTTAGTAGGACCTTGTAGAGTAACTATTTTTATCAAGAAAGAAAAATGACTGAAGAAATTTGTCTCAGAAAACACCAAATTCTAAAGCTACTAAGGTATGTAATTCACCATGATACCTCTTGAATAAGAGAACCAGTACAGGAGCTAAAGGTCGGTTTAACATCTGGAACTTGCAGCAGATCCAATTATCAACTGATAATCCAGAAGCAAAAGCTTCAACAGTCTCCAGTTCTTCCCTGGAAGGTATAAGCGAAAGATAAATCTCACACATCAGTTCAAGATTAAAAAGAAGACAGAAACATATGACCCTTGAGATAAAAACATACATCAGTAAGAAGGGACTATGATTTAATTCTAGAATATTTCCCAGAAAAGGAAAGAGAAAATGAATAATATCAAGAAACAAGACACTGTAGATAATAGATTTGGGTGCTATATAGTAGTTAAAATGACCAGCACAGTTGCGAATGGGTTCATCCTACATTCATAAATTTCATTTGACGGTGAAAATAATAGATTTTTACCAAAAACACAAACAATATCAGGTAGAAAGAGAATACTTGCAAGTTCCAAGTCATGAAAAGTTGAACTCTTTAAGAGGTTCACAACACAGTGCAGCACTATATGGAGCAAAACGTTGACTTGTCAAGGGCAGAAAACCTTATAGCACATGCAGAAATCATAACAAAATGAAAAAAAGAATCAAGTCAAGCAAGAAATTTACATTCCACCAGGATGCCCCACATACACCACTAAACTGATCAGCCCTCCAGGAATTAATATTTTCTTTGCAGCCTCCAATGCCAATTGTGTTGTTTCTGAAACCGTGGTTATCGTTTTGTCACCTCCTGGAAGGTACCCCAAGTTGAATGCAACAAGCCTGGAAGAAAGAAGGAATTAAACCACTTCAATGGGAGTATGGAGTATTGATGAAGTGTTATTTATTCAAATTGGAGATGTATTGATGTGGGGAGTTTTGAAGAGATGGATGTGAATTTGTTGCAATTGAACCAAGTGGAAAACCTAAAAGACATATTTATGGACTGGTGAGATAGATCTAAGCTCAAGAAGAGGCATGGTTGAGCCAAACAACCTAACTAACCAAAAGTCTCGTAACTTTTGATCAAATCATTAGATTGCACTCAAATTTTGTCAAGAGATTCTACATGCCTTGTTCTAAGAAGGGAAGCCCACTTTGTTGGTTCACATCAGGAAGGCCTTCAAAAAAGGCCTAGAAGGTACTGTTTGATTTGTTTTTATTATTTTTTTGGTTTAATTTCAGATCTTTAGCCTTAATTTCAGATTTTGTTTTTATTTCTCCTATCTGTTTAGGGATTCTGATTTTCCTTTCTTGTAAGAGTCCGTTTCATACACATTTTGAAGGGTTGTAATCCTTTTTGGAGAGGCAGATAATTAGAGAATAAATTATTCAATAATAAAGCACGGTTAGGGCTCTTGTTTAAGGCCCTTTTCAGAAATTCTGTCTTCCTTTGATCTTTGATTCCTAATCAGATTAGGTTCAGGTGCATCATATATTCCAACTATGTAAGAAAAAGGTTCACTGAAAAAGCAAAGCAAGTAAAGGGAACTTCAGAGGCATAAGTACATCAAATGGAAGCAAAACTTGAAATCACTAGCCTCGACAATCTATATCTAAAAACTACACATAAAAAGTCAAGAGCAAGAGAAACTTGAGCGGCAGGAAGTACCTTATAGGGCTATTTGCAGGAACAATTTCTTCCATTCTACTGTGACAGATGGAGAAGAGCTTCACAAGTTCTTTCTGCACACATTGAGTTTCAGTAAGGACTACATGAGTATAGATAATCAAAATAACCTCTTCATGAACAATAGGGTCAAAGCTTTCTGCTTTTTTGAAAATCAAAACACTAACAACAAACAAATTACATGTTGAATTAAAAAAAAAAATAGTGAGCCATACAACCATAAATGGCTGGATAAAGCATCATAGATGTTAACATAGACCTTATGAGATGCAGGATTAGCAACCCTGGAATTATATTGCTACCTCAAGTCTCTAATCATTAAAACTGAAATGCTGGCCATAAAAATTAGGGTAGAAGTCTCAATCTTTAATTATGAGTTCCAAGATTGGTGAATGGAAATACATAATAGAAATTTTAGACAAGTGGTAAATTAAATACGCGATAGAATTACCTCCTTCAAAGTGACACTTTCATCCAGCAAAGAAGAAGTTCTCTTTAAAGCATCTCCCTGTATGTCCATCCCATAAACACGACCCCTGCCCAATTCATCGGCCACCATTTTCAGCATGGCTAAAGTATCATAACCATTGCCACAAGTAGCATCTATAACAGTATCACCATTTTGAACAACACGTTTCCATATCCTAAATTTTTTATAAAAAAAAAACCAAAAGAATTAACAAAAACTCAAAACCAAAACACTCGTGTAAGAAATCATCCAAGTGTTTTCAAAAGAATCAAACTTTATACTCATTTTCTAAACTAATGAATACCCAAAACCATGAAAATAATAAAGCAAACAACTAGACAAATGAAGTAGCTAGAAGTGAAAGTACTTAAACATGTAAGAAATCATGAACAGGTTCGTCAGAGTTTCAAAATTTATACTCATTTGCTAAAACAATGAATAACTAAAACCATAAAAACAAAACAACAACAAAATAGACAAATTCAAGTAAGTTAACAGAGAAGTAGCTACAAATGGGCTACTTCAGTTGCCTTCTTCTTCCCAAAAACATAACCCACCAAATCCTCCTCAGCACCTGCAAAATTACATCATAACACAATAACTAATATTTTCAGCATCATATTTCGACTGTAAGAACAAAAAAAAAAGTACCTGAAAGGGGATACTGCATTAAGGATGTAATGGCAGTGTTGGCAGACAATTTTCTTTTCTGGTGAATGGAAATGGGTTTTGAGTAAAAGGGGACATTGATAGAAGGGAAATTAAAGGTAAGATTTGAGTGCAAGGGAGGTTTTAGTATTAGCCTCCTGCTTAAACAGTTCATTGCTGTTAGGGTGGACAGGTCAAGAAGCTTTGGTTATGGATTATATGTATGAGCCTCCGGCTCTCAGCAAACTGTGCAGGTGGACTAAAAAGCAAGCCCACATGAAACCCATATTTTCCAGCCTTAGCATTTTAATTATTTTAATTTATTATTATTACTATTTTAATTTAACTTGTAATATCATGACTTTATTGATTATTTCATAAATATAGGCATTAGGATTTAAGACTGATGAACTACAATCACGACAGAAAGAGTAGTTGGGAAGAATTATCTTAGGAGGGAAAATAATAAAAATGCCGAAATAAATGCTTTTGTAATCTACAACTTGAAAACATTATAGAATTTGAAATCCATTAGAAAAGAATAAAATTTTAGATTTTTTTTAAAATAATAATAGAAAATACCTAAATTTTTTAAAGTTTTTGTGGTCACGGTTACTTTTACAACCGTTGCTTAAAGAATTATTAAAATAATATTTTTTATTTTTGAAATTAATAAACCAAAATAATTTTAAAAAATAAAAATATATATTTAAAATTAAAAAATTAAATTTCAATAAAAGAAAAAAATCACTAAAAAAAATTAAAACTAAAGAAAACTTTAAAAAACAGTGTCCAACATAAACTAAAAGAAATTTTTCAAAAAGTAATTTTTTCTTTTATTATTAGTATAATTAGACTATACAAATAAAAAAAATTCGAAAACATTGCCTATAATCTCAAAGGAGGGAAGGATTCCTTTTAAAGAGAGGTTAGAGCTTCACTCTTAAAAGTAGAAACGTAAATTTTTATTAGAATAGTCTAATTATTATTATGCATATACTAAAAGAAAATAATTATGTAGAAATAACATGATATTAAATTTTTCTAATTTTTTATTGTAGCGGGTATTATAATAGTGGGAAATCTATAATTTTTGTTATATTTTTTTTCTCACTCTATACTTAGCTTATTTATATTATTCTTTTTATTCTTATCTTTATTATTTTATAATTTCTTTTTAAATTATTTTTTTTCTTTACATTTGTTTTTGAAAATATATTATACAAAGACCAATAAAATAATGTTTCACTGTAGCAATTGCAATATTATTTTGTTTTTCTACTATGTTATAAATTAGCTTAAAATATTACATATTTTTATTATTACATATGATCCTCACTATATTTTATTATATGCAAGTAATGACTTTTATATTTTTACTTGATATCAAAAAAAAAAAGTTAATAACACCTATACATTAATTCTTTTACATTAAAAAAATATTCAACTTGCAGTGAGATGAATTGAATAGATATGTTAACACTTTTATTTGTATTTATTTGCATAGATGATTCTTGATTTATTTAATTAAAAGCATGCATATGTTTTATTATTTGTGATTAGGAATTTTTTTGTAAAAAAAAACCCTTTGAAAAGCTTGCATATTTATTTTTTTGTCAAAAGAAATTATTCGACCCATTGTTTTCTTTATACTCGGCATATTTATCCTTTTACTCTTGGCATATATATATCACTATTTTTTTGTAATATTTTTTTAGTTTTTTCCTTTTTTTCTTTATATTTGTTTTTGAAAAACAAATATTATTTTTTATTCCTTACACTTGAAATATTTATTCTTCCTTCTTTTGTAATTTTTTTTTTGGATTTTTTTTTCTTTGCACTATTTTTTTAGAAATTATTATACAAAGACTAAAAAAATGATGTTTCATTGTAGCAACTGTAACATCATCCCATTTTTTTACTACGTTAAAAATCAATTGAGATTTTATATGTCTTTATTAATGCATATGATCTTCACTATATTTTATTATGTATAAGCATCGACTTTTTATTTCACAATTTTATTTTTTACTTAAAGTAAAAAACCATATTAATAACATCTACACTTTAATTCTCTTGCACTAGAAAAAAAAAATTATTCGACCAACAGCGAGGCGAGTTGAATAGACATGTTAACACCTTTTTTTGCATTTACTGACATAAATGGTTCTCAATTTATGTAATTAAATGCATGCATAGGCCTTTTGATTTATAATTAAGATCTTTTTGTAAAAAAAAAACATTTGAAAAGCTTGCATATTTATTTATTTATTATAAAAAAAACTATTCAGCTTGCAGCAAAACATGGATCAAATAACTAGTTTTAACTAAATTATTGATGGCTGATGTGTTATGTTTACAAAGAAGAAGAAGAAGAAGTAGTAGTAATCTATTTGAAGTTTCAATAATAATAATAAAAAGAACAAAGCTACTTAGGCACGTTTGTTTTTCACTGGCTTTTGTGTTTGCGGTGAAATAAACGCAACAAGGTGTTTGGTAACAAACCAAATTACGTTTTATGCTGTGAGGTCTACTAAAAAGTTGAGTTTGAAATTGTAACAGCCCGGCCCAACATGCTGTATATTTTCTATTTTGGGCCTTACCGCCCTCACGATTTTGTTCTTGGTAACACGAGCTCACTTCTGAACCTAACGCCCCAAAAAGTGTACGGTAAAGTAGCGCAGTGACCCACACCTGTCATATACTGTCCACTTTGGGTCCCTCCCATCCTAGGATTGTTGACCCGCATGGTTTTCAAACGCGTATAACATGTTAGCAACCAACACTACTAATAAGGCCCTGGCTCTGGACGCTCACTTTCGATGTGTGATATCACAATCCCCCCACCTTAAGACGAGCCATCCTCAGCTCTGATACTAAAATATAGCATCCTCATATCCGGGATAAAGTAACGATCTCATGTTAACTCATAAACATTGTGGTTGATATGAATGATGACGTTTGTGGGATTGAAACCCATGATGATTAGGTTGAATTGAGTTAGAAAATGCGGTATATTAGAATTGTAAACAAATCGTATGTCGATAACTTGGGCCCTCTCAATAAAAGGGAGACTCCGTCGAAATTTTGGTAGATTTTAATACAAACACCATGAATAGATATAGAAAAAAAAATTAATCACTCTCTTTATCAATTAATATGAGATTGTTGCTTTATCTCGGATATGGGGATGTTACAAAAACGCAGTTTTTGTGTAAATGTTTTTACATGCTTTTTTAACTGAGTTTCATAAAAATTTCACAAATATTTTATACATGTTTTTTGCTATATATAAACTTCAACCATGATTTTTACCAAACACATATCTAAATTCAACTAATTATAGTTAATAATACTTTTTTAAATTTTATTTTTTTCAAACCACAACAAAAAAAAAAAACTACCTAAAAATAAACAAACTTGTTAGTCAAACCTTCAAATTAGTATATATAATAATTATTAAAAGGTTACTTATTAACTAATACTCTAAAAGGCGTGGGGAAAAAAACTACCTAAAAATAAACAAACAGAGCTTTCCCCACGCCACATGCTTTTTTTATGTTTATTCATTTTTTCTTTTTTTTTCCAAGATTGACTTTTTTTCTTTTTTTATTCTTTATTCTTTTTTTGTTTTTTTTTAAAATTATTTATTTTTATTTTTTTAATATTGAACTGGTTGAAAATTTAGTTATGTAGTTTTTTTCTTTAAAACATTATGGATTACTATAATATTTTCTTTTATGGTTTTTTTTGAATTTTTTTCTTCTTTTTTTTCAAAATGGTCTTTGTCGATTTTGCTTCATAGTTTTTTTCTTTAAAACACTGTGGATTGTCACGCCACATGCTTTTTTTTATTCATTTTTTTGTTTTGTATTTCTTTTTTTGTTTTTTTTCCCACATTTTTTTTGTTTTTTTAGGCTTTACATTTTTTTTTGCCAAGATTGAATTTTTTTTCTTTTTTCTTTTACTTTTTTTCAAAATTATCTTTGTTGATTTTTTTTAATATTGAAATGGTTGAAAATTTAGTTATGTAGTTTTTTTCTTTAAAACATTATGGGTTACTATAATGTTTCCCTACATGTTTTTTTTTCTTTTTTTTTTCCAAAATGGTCTTTGTTGATTTTGCTTCATAGTTTTTTTTTTAAAAAAAAGCACTATGGATTGTTACAATATTTCCCCACATGGTTTTTATTTTGCTACATTTTTTCCCTGCATGGTTTTTTCTAAAATTATCTTTGTCGAATTTTTTTTTAATATTGAGCTGGTTGATAATTCAGCTTTAACTTTCCCTACATGTTTTTTTTTTCATTTTTTTTTACAAAATTGTCTTCTTCTTCTTCTTCTTCTTCTTTTAATTTTTTATGTTTTTTTTCAGAATAGTTTTTATTGATTTTATTTTTTTAATATGGAGCTGATTGAAAATTTAGTTTTGTAGTTTTTTTTCTTTAAAACACTATAAATTACTAAAGTGTTTCCCCACATGGTTTTTTTTTTCATTTTTTTTATGATTTTTTTATTTTTTTTTCTCAGAATTATCTTTGTCGATTTTATTTTTTTCATATTGAGATGGTTGAGAATTTAGCTGCTTAGTTTTTTTCTTTAAAACACTGGGTTGCTACAGTGTTTCCACACATGATTATTTTTTTATGATTTTTTTCAAAATTGTCTTTATCGATTTTATTATTTTTAATATTGAGCTAATTGAGAATTACAACTGTAGATTTCCTCATGAAACATTATAGATTGCTACAATGCTTCCCTGCAAGGTTTTTTTTCCTTCTGTTTTTTTTGTTATGATTTTTTCTAAAATTATCTTTTTTATTTTATTTTTTAAATATTAATCTGGTTAAAAATTTAGTTTTGTAGTTCTTTCCTTAAAAACATTGAGAATTGCAACAATTTTTCTTTATATAATTGTTTTTTAAATTTTTTTCATAAATCCACGACAATACACAAACATACCACATGCCCACGGCATTATACGGGCATGGCATCTAGTCCTCTCTATACAGCGACAAACGAACATGCAGACATCATTTTTGCAGTAGTGAAGCTTCTCAATGGGAAGATCTCTAGGTCAACATAAAACTCGATCCTTAATCTTTGTTTTTTAAGCCCCTGGTTCATTCAAAATGAACTCTTACAACTGGGTAGCAAAAGAATGTGTAATCAAAGGTAAAAACAGAGCACAAAATCAGAGATATTCAAGATCAACAATACATGTGAAATCTTGGGCTTTCCTCTTTTTTTCTTTTTCTTTTTTTATGGAGGCAAATGGGCAGATGGCATGTATGGTTAAGGAGCACCATAAGATAACTGTAAGCACTTGAACATTTACATTCATTCTGGTTTGGCTTTTGTCAAGAAGCTCAGCAATAAAAAGTAATTTTGAGTAGTGTAGCTCAACTGGTCAGATTTTAGGTTTGTTTCTTAAAAATCACTAGTTCAAATCTCACACACCTCAGAGCCACTAGAGGGTTACATGATCATTAATTTTAGGGCCTGTAGAATTAGTTGAGGTACGCGCAAGCTAATCCGGACATCCACGTTAATTAAAAAAAAACAGAGAATGACTCGAAGCTAGCAGAGGACATGGATGAGCAACCAGCAGGTAAAAGAGGATCCAAACCCCCCGACCATAGACCCCGGGAAAAAAAGGCCAAAACAACTTGCATATAGGAGTGATTATTTTTTGTTTAATTTGATTTTTACTTATAAAAACAGCCAAACCAAAATTTTATAAAATATAAAAAATAAAACCAAAACCGGTTCAAACCGACCGGTAGCAGTGTGGTTTGGTTATTTTATATTAAAAACCGAAACCCAACTGACTTGTTTCGATTCAGTTTGGTTCTGGTGTGGTTCAATTATTTTTTTGAGGTTTTTTTTTATTTTCTAACAGGTTTGGTTTGATTCGGTTTTATTTTTGAGTTTGAAAAAAATATTTTTAAATATTTTAATCTGTTTTTTTATGGTTTGGTCTTTTTAATTTTTATTTTTTATTGCTCACCCCTACTTGCATACCACAACAAAAATAGTGTAAAAAAATCAAGAAAGAAAAACCCATAGTCCAAGAGAATCAGGTCTATTTTGATGTATAACACAAAAAGGGCAAAACAACTTGTACACCACAATTATTGATATACATGTTACCAACTAATAAAAATATAAAGAGGTACAGAGACTTTCCCTGCAGCATAGGCAAGCAAAAAAGTCTAGTTTAAAATGTGAATACGTCCCATCTACTTCGCCAGGAGAAGGACCGGTACCGGCCACATTTGTTCAAGGGAGTCATAGGAAGCTACTAGAGTTTTATTTTGAAAATATATTAAAATAATATTTTTTTATTTTTAAAAAATTATTTTTAATATCAGTATATTAAAATAATTTGAAAATAAAAAAATTAATTTACAATAAAAAAATTAAATTTTATTTAATTTATATTTAAAATACAATATCAAACATATATTTAATCTCCAGTGTTATGGTCAATTTCCTTGGAAAAGAAAAGGGAGAGGGACACAAAAGGTTGCCCTTCACCTATTGACTAGTTTTGACAAACTTTGTTTTTGTTTAAAATTGTGATTTAATTATATTTTTAAAAAAATTAAATTTTTTTAGATTTAAATTAAAAAAAAAAGTGTTTTTGGATCATTTTGATGTAGTGATATAAAAATAAATATTTTTAAAAAATATATTATTTTAATATATTTCTAAATAAATAATATTTTAAAAAATAATATTTACCACAATCTAAAAAAAACCCTTAATAATAATACAGAGTCTAGTTTTGGACGGATGACCATGTACAGCCCGATGATAAGCTTGTAAAGCTATATAAATACGAAGGTCACAGCCAAATCTTCATGGATTTTTCTTTGATTTTTCATGTGTTCCGTTGAACTATTGATTTCTTTTCTTGTAAGCTATTCAAAAGCTGAGCAGCAATGTCGATAACCGGCCAAAAAGTATAAAGATTTTTGTAACGAAACGTGGCATGATCTGATTTGCTGTATAGTTTGTCATTTATGATTTGCTTAGATGGTAGGGCAACGGGGAGGTGATCCAATGTGCTCGAGTGTACTTGAACTTGAAAAATAAGTCAAATGTTTTTTTTTTCTTTCTTTTCTCACCATTCTAAACCATGAAAGTTTCAAGAGATCTGAGGAAGAAACATTTATGAGAAAAAAGGAAAAATAATGGCAATAACCAACAAAGCGATCCTGGGGATAATTATTAATACAAAAATGGTTTCTTTTCGCTTTTAGAAAAGGAAAAAAAAAAAGAAAAATTGCTCAAGTTCACATCATTAAAAGCGTGTTTGGCAGTATGGTTGCGAGTGCTTTTCAAATAACTTTTCGTGCCAAAATACATGCCAATGATATTTTTTCATTTTTTAAAAATCATTTTTGACATCAGCACATCAAAACGATCCAAAACGTACAAATCATATTAAATTTTAACAAAAAAAAATTTCAAATTTTTTAGAAACGCAGCCGCAGCCGCGTTTCCAAACGTTGCCTAAATTACATAGATTTTTTTGTGGAAGGCTGTCTTTTTAAAAAAGAAAAGAAAAGGAGAATAGTATGTACTGTATGAAAAATAAAAAAGATGAGAAAAATTCAAATTGTACTTATAACTAGTAAATGCTAGGTGTTTTACTGAATATCTAAAAAAATATAATTAAATATTTAAATTCTTCCCACCTAGCATATGCAAAACAAATATCCAAGTATTGTTAATGTGTTTTTTAACAGAAAAAATTAAACTATATACGGATTGATCTGGTTAACTTGCTAAGTTTTAAAATAACTTGGATTGTTAATAAAAATGTAATTTGATTAAAAAAATAAGACGATATCTTTTTAAAAATATATATACGACAACATATTAAATCGACTCAGATCAACTCGAATTAACCTGCAAAATCCGCTACCTAGGTCATGAGACCCCGATAACCCTATAGAAAGCAAATAAAAAGAAAAAATTTTAAACTAAATTCTTAAGCAATCAAAATGTTAAAGAATGAAATTAAAAAAAAAATAAACTAAAAAAAAATCAAGTCAACAAGAGTTAACCTATCAAACTTGGGTTATGAGACCAGGATAACCACACAGAAAGCAAATTAAAACAAGTTATGAAGCTCAATTATCAATTAACTCAATGTTGAATGATGAAATTAAAAAAAATCAATTAAAAAAGAACACAAAAAACATCTCGAGTCAACCAAAAAAATTCGTGACATAGGTTATGAGACCGGCATAACCTCATAAAACACAAACCAAAATAAATCATGAAATCTAATTATCAATCAATCCAGTATTAAAAGATGAAATTGAGAAAACATCAACAAGACAAAGAAAAAGAAAACCAAGTTAACCGACCTAATTAGTGACACGGGTCATAAGATCGTGATAACCCTATATATAAAAAATAAATATAAATATAAAGTTCAATTATCAATAAACATAATGTTGAATGATTAAATTAAAAAAATAAAATTAAAAAAGGACAAAAAAATAACCTGAGTCAACCGTGGTTAACATCACGAACCCAGGTCAGGATACTATGATAACTCCATAGAAAGAAAATAAAATAAAATAAAATATAAAGTATAATTCTCAATCAACTTCAATATTGAAAGATGAAATTAAAAAAATATATTCAATTAAAAAAAAAACTTAAGTCAACCTGGCTAACCCATAAAATTTGTGACTTGGCTCATGAGACAATGATAGCTACATAGAAAACATATTGATAAATAAATAAATTATGAAACTCAATTTCTATTTAACTCAATGTTAAAAGAAAAATGTTGAGGAAAAAATAAATTAAAAAATGACCTGATTCAACATGACTAACTCGCAAGACTCGTGACCCTAAGTCAAGATACTAGAATAACTCTATAAAAAAAAATTAAAATAAATTATGAAGTTCAATACCTAACAAATTTAATATTAAAAAATGAAATTGAAAGTAAAAAAATTAAAATAATCCTTAAAAATTTTGAGTATCAAAATGAAAAAAACTTGACATTTCATTATTTATTACTGTAATGAAATACCAAGTGCAATTAGTATATATTATTAATAATAATAATAATTATGGAGGTAGTTTAATTAGTTAGATTTCAGGTTTGCTTTTTAAAGGTTATCAGTTCGAGTCTTACAAATCTTATGACCATTGAAAGTTTATATGGTCATTAACTTCAGGACCATGAGATTAGTTAAGATACGCACAAGCTGACTCAATCATCCACGTCAATAAATAATAATAATAATAATAATAATAATTACACGTAGAGACTAATTTAAATATATAAGAAGTATTGTTAACTCTTTATTTGTCGATGGTGCCAAATCCTTCTAATCAACTCTTCGACTTGTTGTTGAATAAAATTCATTATTTAATGAATCAGATCTTCGTACCTAAGTTTTCTAACTATAAAATATGATCAAATAGTATGAAAAGTTACGGTAAGTCTCCCAACTATAAATATATATTAAAATATTATGAAAAGTTGTGGCAAAAAATCATGATGTAGTTTGATGACAAAACCATGTAAAAAAAAAAATAATAATAATCACAAAGCTCAAAGGTTTAAAAAATTATTTCAAATAATAAAATTAAAAAAAAAATTAATTTTGAAAAAAGTAACATCAAAGAAAAAAACCCAAGTAAATACATTTTAACTTGATTAACCTGTAACCCGTGATATAAGATCATGATAAAATAATAATTTTTAAAAAAGGATCCAGCAAAAAAGACATAAGTTAAATAAAAAAAAGCATTGAAAAAAAACTCGAGATAACCTAACATACAAAAAAAAAAAAATTACAAAGCTCAACGGTCAATAATTTAATATTAAAGGATAAAATCGGAAAATAAATTAATTTCATAAATAAAAAAGTCAAGAAAAAAAAAAGATAAACTCAAGTTAACACGACTAACCCACCACTCATGATATAAGATCGGGATGAACTCATAAAAACAACAAGCGGAACAAATGACGAAGCTTAAGGCTTAATAACCCAAAGTCAAATAATGAAATTGATTTTTTTTTAATTAAGGATCTAAAAGAAGACCGAACTTAAATCAGACTAATATTTTAAACTAGTAACCCTCGTTGTGAGACTGAGATTATTCTCTAGAAAGGAAGACATGAAAAAATTAGGAAGTAAAATTTCTAATCATAAAAAAATTAAAAATAAAATAAATAGCAATTGAAAAAATAATAACCAAATTTGGTATAAAAATAAATGAAAAAAATAATTAGGGACTAAATAAAAATAAATGAAAAAAATAACTAGGGACTAAATAAAAATAAATAAATCAAGATAAGGATAAGAAAAGGGAAATGAAAAGAATGAAAACTAAAATGGAATAAAAAATTAAAATATTATGGAATAAAAAAATAAAGAAAAAAGAAGAAAATAACAATACAAAAATAAAGATCAAAATTGAATTAAAAAATTAAATGAAATAAAATATTGAGCGATAAAATAAAAAAATCAAAAAAAAATTAAGAAAATAGTAAAAAAAAAATAAAGATCAAAATTAAATAAATAAATAAATAAAATAAAATGTCCTGACATAAAATTAAAAAAAAATTAAAATTAAAAAACATTAAAGGTAAAAAAAATAAAAATAAAAATTAAAGAATATAATTAATTTTTGGAAGGTTCACGTGAATTTCTAAATTACAAAAAAGAAAAGAAAACCAAAGTCTAACCATACCTTTTTCATGCACACATGCCCCACCAATACAAAAGGGACGATGCGTCTCTCCAAACGCGGTCGTGGACGCGTGATTTTGGAAACCATGCGTTACTTGACTGTTCAGAAAAATGAAAATATAGAAAGCCCCCTTTGTAAGTTTAGGCCGTTTTTGAAAAAAATTTTATATTTTTTATATTTGTTTGTTATTAAAAAATTTCATTAATAAAAAATTTAGTTTAATTTTCAAAAAAGTGTATTCCTAGAAAATTTAGATGGAAAACACTTTCTGAAAATTGTTAAAAATTTAGAAATATCATATTATTTGCTAATTATATTAAATTTGCTCTTCAAAATTTTAATTGCTATATATATTTTATTTTGAATATTTATTTTTTAATTTTATCTTTTAAAATTTAATTTTTCTATTAACTTTGGTCCTCATTTTTATAAATGTTATTTATTTTTTCCTTATCATTTTTTTATTGAAATTTTTTATATCCTTATTTTTTTTATTGTTACTTATTTTATTTGAAATAATTTATGAAATGTTAATTATTATTATTTTAATTTTTTTATCTTTTATTTTTTTATTTTTTTAATTTGATTTTTATTATTTATTTTGTTTGAAATAATTTATGAATTTTTTTTCAATTTTAATTTCATTCTCATTTAAATTTTTAATTTATAAGATTTATTCCTCATTATTTTAATAAACTTGAAAAAAATAAAACATAAATAAGTTATTTTTCAGTTCATTTTCCATGACATAACCAAATACAAAAAAATATTTTTTAACTTATTTTTCTTTTCATTATCGAATATATAAAAAAAAAAAATTAATTTTTTAGAATTAACTTTTCAATTTCAGCAAACAAACGGACCTTATAGAATTTATCTGCAGAAAGGACTCACTTTATGTTGTCCAAAAAGTTCAAATTTTTAGCAAAAAAAAATTCACAAACCCAATGAGAGAAAACGAGATGAAAAGGAGAAATGTATTTGCTTTGTTGTTATTATTTGAGCTTACAGATAGATCCTTTACTCGGTTCTTGAAGCAAAAACCAAACCTTTGAGACAGATAAGATAGCCTTTCTCCTCATATTTCAGGTATTTATGTTCTCAAGCAAGCTGAGAGAAATAAATTTTTTTGGGTTTTTTTTTATGAATTAATTGAAATAGATTCTTGTTTTGTGTTAAGGATTTGGATAGTTAATTGATGGTGAGATATCATATCATTACTCTAAGTTTGTGTAGCTTTTAGCTTTAGTAGGTGGTAGTTGAATTTTGAGTCTTGATGGGTTGCTTTGTAACCGCTTCTATCTATTAGTTGCTTTGCTTGGGGGGAGGGTGTTAAAGAGGGTTTTATTGTGTTTTTCTATGTTTGAAGTTCAGTTGGATTCTCCAAAATTTGGTAATATTACATGTCTTAATGAATCCCAGTTTGTAAATTGACTTGCTTTTTTTTGTTTTCTTTGCTGTGTGGATTTCTGTTCAATTATTTGCAATGTATCCTTTTTCTTAATTTCTTTGAGGGTTGTTGACGCGTTTGAGCATTTTTACCATTCTTTTGTCAGGAAATTTTGTTCCGAGCGAAATTTGGTATCTAGTTGATGGACTGTTTGTGTGAGTGTGTTTTGTATTGTTTTCATGCGTTTAAAAGATGATGTGATGGAAGAGTCAGAGATATATAAACAATATCAATACAATTCTGGGGATCCCAGACATGAGAGATCCCAGCTTGCTTCTCAGGCATATACACCAGACCCTGCAAGCAGCAGAAATTCCAATATTAGACTTGCTGACCTAAATGCACCACCACCAGAAGTGAAACCTGTACTTAACTATTCCATTCAGACAGGTGAGGAGTTTGCTCTTGAATTTATGCGTGATCGAGTTAATCCTAAGAAGCCTCTCATTCCAAATGCTGTTGGTGATCCCAATTATGCTACTGGTTATCTGGAATTAAAAGGCATTTTAGGCATTAGTCATACAGGGTCTGAAAGTGGATCAGAAATTTCGATGTTAACTATAGTAGAGAGAGGTCAAAAAGAATTTGAGAGGATGAACTCGTCTTTACATGAAGATAGAAGCAACTATGGGTCAGTTCAGTCGGTTCCAAGAACTTCAGGTTATGAAAGTCGTGGAGTGCCGCTACATGGCTATGCTTGTTCCTCTGGAGTCTCCAATAGCTCCTCTGGGAAAATGAAAGTTCTCTGCAGCTTTGGTGGTAAAATCCTACCCCGTCCGAGTGATGGAAAACTGAGGTATGTTGGAGGTCAAACACGCATCATGCGCATAGCAAGGGACATTTCTTGGCATGAGTTTAAGCAGAAAACTTTAGCAATATATAGCCAAGCTCTTGTGATAAAGTATCAGCTTCCTGGAGAAGATCTTGATGCCTTGGTTTCTGTTTCATGTGATGAGGATCTGCTAAATATGATGGATGAGTGGACTGGAGTTGAAGATAGAGAAGGATCACAAAAACTCAGAATGTTTCTCTTCTCAATGAGTGATTTGGAAGATGATCAATTTGGTCTCGGCATTGGAGGGGTTGATTCTGAGGTTCAGTACATAGTTGCTGTCAATGGCATGGATGTGGGAACCAGAAGAGAATTGGTCCTGCATGGTTTAGCAAGCTCTTCAGGAAATAACTTAGATGAGTTAGATAGATCAAACACAGACAGGGAGACAATTAGTGTTGCAACTACTTATGTTGGGCTCAGCGCTTCACCTTTGACTTACATTTATCAGTCTTCTCAACCTACTCTTCAAAGTTTTTCCAATGCCTATGAGGCCTATCCACAGCTTTATCGTGGCCAGATGATGGATCCTAGAGACACCAAGCAGTTTCCATTGCACTATCACCGTCACTCATCTAACTACTCCTCCTTGGGAGAAATCCCATATGCAAGACAACTTCATGGGCTCATGAGTGAAGAAGCAGATTTGTACGAGGGACAGCAATATAATAGCTTTCAGGTAAAGAATTCACAGATATCTGTAAAGGAGGTGAAGCCAAGACCTGATGGTTCAATTCAGCAAGAGAGTGACCCAGGAAAAACTCATCCAATAGAGAAAGGTTACCCTGCTCCAGTTGATGAAGTACTAGCAACAGCTGTTGTTCCAGAAGGAGATATATGTACTGTGCCCTCAAAACATGAGGGAAAACACCTAGAACCGAAGAAGGTTTCTTCTTCTGCTGATGATGTGAATCAAGTGCAGGCACCTAAATCTTGGGAAGATGATCAACACTCTGCACCCAGTGGTGCTTCTGGTCCAGGAAATGCTGATTCCGCTTCTAATCCAATTGACTTGAGCTATCTTGAGCTGTCTATACCTCAGAGAGCTTATTATTCAGAGAGAATACCACAGGGGCAAGCAGAGTTGCTGAATAGATTATCAAAGTCTGGTGATTCACTTGGCATTCAGTTGCTCATTACTCATTCATGTTCTGACATCACTGAGAACAATCCAACTACAAAATCCGTGGAAAATTTCCATGAGAGTAATCTGGCTGCCCATACTGAACACTCTATTTCAACTGAAAAACCATCATGTACAGACTCTCAAATCATGGATGATGGAGTCTCTGACTTTGAGACAGATATTACCACGGGTAATCAAAGGAAGCCCCTGGTTGATGAAAAGGGAGAAATGGGATCTGGACATCCAGCTTTGTGCCAAGTAACTTCTGTTGTGCAGCATAAGGATCCTGCAGCTGATCTTCCAGATGAACAGGATGAGATAAAAAGCAGGGATGTCTTTGATAAGGACAATCTGGGGCATTCTCAGCCATTTTTTTGGACAGAGAGCTCAACTAAAGATGTTGAAGGAATACCTTCTGTTGGTGTTTTGTCAACCAAGCAGGCAGAAATCCAAATAGATATTAACGACAGATTCCCTTGTGATTTCCTTTCTGAAATATTCTCAAAAGGGATATTTACCAAGGATGCTTTTGTTGTTAGTCCAATACATAATGATGGAGCTGGTGCGAGTGTGAACATGGAAACTCATGAGCCTAAGCACTGGTCTTATTTTCAGAAGTTGGCAAAGGAGGGGTTTGTTAAAAAAGATGTGTCTATTATTGACCAGGATCACCTTACTACTCCGTCTGTTCGAACAAATGTAGAAGATCATAAATCTTATCATTTCACACCTTCAGCAGCCAGTAGAGATTCAGTGGGCCATGACTATTCTCAAATTAATTTTGGCCAAGACAATCAAAATAATTTACCTGGAATGGTAGTAGCTGATTCTACAATGATGTCCGATTTTGATCCTTCCCAATTGAAGGACACTGAAAGTATGCAGTTTGAGGCTATGATGGAGAACCTACAGTCGCCAGAGTCACAGTATGAGGTGTCTCTTCTCAATTTTAATTTGATTTGAGAGCTCATTTCCTACCATGCCAGCTAAACTTCACTCTGATGCTTATAGGATGGGAAGTTGGATAACAGGAATGATGGCCTTCCTCCTCGTGATCCTTCTCTGGGAGATTTTGATATCAATACCTTGCAGGTATCTATCCTAGATATATTTACTCATCTGTATTATGATGTAACCTGTCCTGTTTTTAGTGTTCAAAGTAATTTACTTATGCCATTCCTAAATATTAATTGACTCAAATTTCAATTGGTAATGCATATGAAAAGAAACCAAACCTGGAGATAGACCACAATATGCTTCCTAACTAGTTTTCCTATTCTCCTTTGTGCTTCTGTGACTGTGATATGAATATGATGAGCTTACAGGAACTTATGGATGCATTTTATTCCTCTTGCATGCTTATGCTCTTCCATCTTCTACTTTAAAATTAGTTCAATTTACTATTTACCTTAGAATAACATCTGCTTAATTCCTTTTTACCCTTTTCTGGGTGATTTAACAGATCATAAAAAATGAAGATCTTGAAGAGCAGAAAGAGTTGGGTTCTGGCACTTTTGGCACCGTGTATCACGGAAAATGGAGGGGAACGGATGTTGCCATTAAGATGCTAAAAAAGATATGTTTTACTGGACGGTCATCAGAGCACAAGAGACTGGTAACTATTGCACAACTCTTGATATGCGTTTTCATTTTTTTTCCCTAAAAATAATTGTTGTTACCCACTTTTGAACAAAAAAAATTAATATAAGAAGAAAGCCTAGAAGATTGTCTAAGTTGGTGGTAAAGGACCAAGATGACAAGTGGAAAAGTTAGAGGCCAAAATGTATAAGATTGACAAAATTGACAATTCAATGCTGACTGACAAAAGGCCTCATTGGTGAAACTATTTTTATTTAGGGTAAATAAATACAAATTTGGATGATTAAGGACTCAATAAGAATTTTGGAAGGCTTAATTAATTTTATTGAGGACTTGATTGCAAGGAAAATCAGTTTTTGGAGTCCATTTAGGTATTAATTGGAAGAAATTGAAGTTTGGAGATTGAAATTAGACTTTGGAAGGTTTAATTGGTCAAATCAGGGGCTTACTTGTGAAAACATTAAAGTTTGGAGGCCAATTAAGGACTTAATTACAAATTCTCAAGACCAAGGACCAACTTGTAAGTGGCACGCAATTTCAGGGGTAGATATTGGTCAAATCAGGGGCCAAATTGAAAGGAATTGAAATTTTGGCTGTCAATTAAGAATGAAATTGAACAAATTGAAAACCAAGGACTCGTTTGTAAAAGGCACTAAACTTTGGAGCTGATATTTGAATTTGATAGGGGTACAATTGCATGCAATTAAAAGTTGAGAGACAATTACGAGTGCAATTAAAAAGAATTGGAAGAGTAAAAACCCTAATTTCTAGGGTTTAACCTAGACGACATGTCGTTCACCCACTATTCATCTCTTTCCTTGGCAATTTTGGATAATTGAGTAAGCATGTTCTGACGAATAAATGTGGCGTCTTTGATCATCTCAGGAGCTGTAACCACCACCATTCAACTGAGAAACATCCCCTTTACAACCCCATGCTCGTGAAATTGAACGTTCACACCCCAATTCTTCCTCAAAAGTCTCCAATATCTTGTCCCTGTTTAGCTTTCTCTACATTTTTAGATTCTGGGTTGATTGAGTTGACACATTTGAACGAATGAATGTGAAGTTACAAACCTCCAAATTGAGCAAGATTGAATCCAAACGAAATGTGTGCACCTTTTCTACCAACTTTAGGTGGTTTCCGCTGATGTTTACATTGGAGTTGCTTCGGCGAAGCCTAAAAAATGGTCAAACCTAATCGGTCATCTGTGACACCTATTTTTCAAAAACTAACCATTTTTTCATGTGTTTACTCTTGAAAGCCTCTTAGAGGATTCTTATCAAGGGTTTTAAAACCTTACTCTTAAGATCAAAAGGCCAGAAATAGCTCTTTGCCCTCTAAGTCTAGCAAAACCACCAAGGACAAAAACCACCATTGGTAAAAAAAGCCTAGTACAAGAGTTTCCAATTGTTAACTTTTATCTAGAACCTTCTCATTTTGATCAAAGGGCTAAACTTTGATCAATCTTTGATTGAATTCATCAAAAAAATCCTAGAAAAAACCTATAAATACCCACTGAAAATATGAAAAACAAACAAGGAAAAGGGGTAGAAAAAACGGAAAAGAAAAACGTGGGGAAATACTCTGTCAATAGACTCTATTGTGAAGGTCCAAGAGCCTAACATAAAAGGTCTAATAAGCTTTGAAGAGAGAGGTGAAAGGGAAAGAATGAAGGAAAAGAGAAGGAAAAACAACAACGTATAGCAAGCAAGCTTGGAGAAGGTATAACCATGTAAACACTAGAAGTTTAAAGGGTGGAGTCCATATGGCTTGCCCGTTTATGCTTATTTTGGTGTCCATGGTGTTAAGTTTGGATGTTGTTTAATGTATAAAGATGTAGTTTTTTTTTTGCTTGATTTTGGTTTGAGTTAATTGTTAATGTTTCTGGATGTTTATGAAAATGTTTGGATGTTGTTTTTTGCTGAGATAAAATGATTTTTGTAATCTGCTAAAAGTAGCAGTGGCTATTTCTGAATTGTTAGCTCATGTCCTTGGTTCCTGAGCTTGACTTTTGTCCCAAAGAGTTAGTTTTCGATGTAAATTTAATGCATTGGTTGGCTGTCAATAGAGCGGTAGTTTTGGTATTAGGAATTTCATGTATGTTTTCCATGATTTGTGGTTTTTTGTTGTTTGTTTTGATTAAAACGTTATGAATATGGCAATGTGGTTTGTTAAGGTCAAAAACTAGAAGTTTAAAGCTTCAAAAGGGCATTTCTGGGTTTTTGCTGTTGAATGTTCTTCACGTCCATCCGAAGAACATTGTCTTGAGTACTAGTTTGAGGTTTCGTTTTGATTCGATTTTGGTTTCTGCATGTTTGTATGACTTGTTTAATCGATAATCTAAGGTCTTCATGCATCAATAACAATTTTTTTTATGGATTTTTAATCCTAAGATTTCAGTTTTGAACCAAAACCTATTTTGACGAATTCGTGTTGATTCTTTGATAATCGAAGTGAATGGATGCTTAATTCTTGATCCATGCATGATTGCGAATAAAACCTTACCTTTGATTGCTTGAAAACTTGTCTGGATTGAGAGTTGTGTTGTTGGGTTCGATGTTCTTCGTGCTCCTCATTTTCTCTGGTTTTGATCCGTTTTGACAAATAATTTTTGAGTTTTTTTGTTTGTTTTTTCAAGTCTGATTTGTATTGGTTTCTGGTTTAAGTTTTGGTTTGTTTTTGGGGTCAAACCAGTGGTCTTTGGTTCGGTTTAGATCGAACCAAGGGTTTTGGGTCGAACCATGGTTTTCGGTTTGATTCAGGGTTGAACTAGTGTTTTCGAGTCAACTTGAGTGGTTTTGTTTTGGGTTAGGTATTTAGGCTTTGTTTGGTTGATTACTTTTTTGTCAAGGCATTTTTGGCCTAACGGGTGTTGTTCGGCAAACACGCTCTTAGATTTATTTTGACAAACACACTCTTGGATTTATTTTGAATAAAAACGGTTTTTTTGCCAAACATACCTAAATAAATTCCTAAAATTCTAAAAAATTTCAAGAACCAATTTAAAATTATTTGTGGGTCCCTCACTTTACTTATTTCAGCAACTTTATTTAATATCGGGGTCGTAGACTTACACTGTAAGATGTTGACCTAATATTAAAATACCTGTTTTTTGTCGAAATCTCAAAAATTTATATAAAAAAAATTCTCATTTCAAAAATACAAAAATGTATTTTATTTGGTGTGCATTCGGCCAAGTCTCTTAGAAGATAAAAATTATATTTTTCTTCAAAAAATATATATAAACATATGGTATGATATAAGATTTTTTTATATATACATAAAAATTCAAAAAATATCTTTGCATGCACTTTTGAATTTAATAACCAGTTTATTGAATTCATAAAAACTTGACCAATATTTCAATTACTTCTAAAATATTAATTTATGAGAATTAATAGTTAACATTCTGATGTAAACATTAGACCTACAAATAGGTTGTCATTTAAATACCAGAAGTTGACTAGAAAATTCTCATAATTATTTGAGGTATTCACCAAATTTATTCAAGAATATTTTTTTTCACTACAATAAACAACTTGTGAAAAACTCTTTCGCTTTCAAGGATAGGTGAACCTTTTCAAGACACCTATATAGATTCTTTCCACAAGAATTTATTTAGGCATACGAGTCCATAATGTAATCGAAATGCTAGATTTATTCATGAGAATAAATCGTTATTTTAAGTCATAGATGGACCATCAGTTAGGAATCCATCAATATATTTAAGCCACATCCAGACCATGCAATGCCGCTTACCTCAGATAAGGTACACTAGAGATGCTAATATCTTCCTTAGCCATAATGAGTTCCTTACCTTAGAATTTCATATGAGATCAGTCTACCCGAGTCTTCTAATAACCCTAAACCAAGTAACTAAATGAGGTCTCCTTGATCCCGATGCCACGCTATGTGGACACATGCCATAATAATTATATACTATTTTGTGCTATAGCCATCATTGGAGACGTCTGTTTTTAGTTTTCTGCAAGATGTACATTGGCCAGGATCAGCTTCCGGTTTCCTCTTCTTGTCATATCCTTTTCTTAACGCCATGTTATATAATCTATTTTCACTGGCATCACCAGACCTTAGAGTTTTGGCGGGAAGCTGACATCCTTTCAAAGCTCCACCATCCAAATGTTGTAGCATTTTATGGCGTGGTTCAAGATGGACATGGGGGGACATTAGCTGCTGTGACAGAGTACATGGTTGATGGTTCTCTTAGAAGTGTTTTACTTCGCAAAGATAGGTAAGTTGTGCACTTTTGCAGCTCTTTGAATTTCAGTTTGGCTAAGTTCCAACTAGTTTGGAATTTCATACACAGGCAGTCAATTGTGTTGTGTTCTCCTGTTCCTTATTTTTCTAAATCTTAACTTGCAGGTATCTAGACCTTCACAAGAGACTTCTCATAGCTATGGATGCTGCGTTTGGAATGGAATATCTGCATTCAAAGAATATTGTGCATTTTGATTTGAAATGTGACAACTTGCTTGTGAACTTGAAAGATCCCCAGAGACCAATCTGCAAGGTAAATTCTAGTTGTATGAAGAACAAGCCAATTGCATCAATGATTGTGTACTTTCTATACAGTTTCTTATGAATGGATGGCTCAGGTTGGTGATTTTGGCCTGTCAAAAATCAAGCGAAATACTTTGGTTTCTGGAGGTGTAAGCGGAACTCTACCATGGATGGCCCCTGAGCTGCTAAACGGAAGCAGTAATAAGGTCTCAGAAAAGGTAAACGTTTCACTCCTGAAATTACTCTTGTCAGTGGCATGAGAAGAGTGTAATTTTATAGAATTGTACAGATTTAGATTTTTGTTCCATTCAGACCTCGGTTAAGTTTGTTTCTGACATGGTGGAAGTTTCAAAATCTTCGTTGGCATTTGGTGGTTGAAAACTTTATCTGAATCTCTACTTTCTGTTTCATCTAGTTTGTGACAAGTTGCCAAGCTGGTTTAAGCTTTAAAATTTTTTCCTGCTTTTATTACCTTTTAGTTGACATATACGGAACTTGGTTTATGCAGAAATTTATCTCTTCATTCTTTCCTTTCTCCATCATCTGTAGTCCCTGTTGTTTAATGTCCCTTAAGATCAGTTACTAATCCTTAATAGATCTCAGGTTGATGTGTTCTCTTTTGCAATTGTCTTGTGGGAAATTCTGACCGGTGAGGAGCCATATGCCAACATGCACTATGGTGCAATCATAGGTATAGTTTCTGTACTCCTTTTCTTTTGTTTGTGCATGCACGTGTGTGTTACCAAAAATGCCAGTGGACATCTACTAAAATACAAATTTGAATTTAGTCTTTCTATTCATATGGATTTATTCTCACTGCATGAATGCACATATACGATATGTATTTATACGAGGAAATAATGCTGAGATACTTTAAATGATCAAGAGGTGATGAAAATGAAAACTTGCTTGAAAAATCAAGTCACTGGGTCTGATATTGTTCTGTTATAGACTTGTGTCTCATGTACTGAAACTGGGCTATCTGTGGATCTTGAATGGGGTTTTGTTATGTGATGGTATCTAGACTTGAAATAGTTCCATGCCAATGGGCAAATTTTACTTCTAGGCACAATCTAACCTCTGGAACTTGGAATATTATGCACATTATCTGCTGCAATTGCACAATAAATCTGCTCCTCTGACCTGTTGGTGTGCTATTGATGTCAGTTGCATTTATACCCTGTGCTGTCTACACGTGTGAATATTTATCCTTGCGTGTAGGAGGAATTGTAAACAACACGTTGAGACCAACAATTCCAAGTTATTGTGATTCTGAATGGAGAAGGTTGATGGAGCAATGTTGGGCCCCTAATCCTGCTGTTAGGCCTTCTTTCACAGAAATTGCCCGTCGTTTGCGCACAATGTCATCAGCTGCTAGCCAAGCCGAAGGACACGAACACAAGGCATCAAAGTAATGGTTTCACATTTCCTAGTTTTCGCCTTCCCATGATATGTTTCATCGTAAATTGATTCATTTTACGCTACTCTCCAAAAGAGAGACTTGTATCATGTTAGGAAGGAGAGATCGGCTTCCATAATGTTTTTGAAATGGAAGTGATTCTCTCTTACAAAAATCTGACAAGTATTGTTTTATTTCAAAATATTAACTTTAAAAAATAATATAAATTATATTTTGAGTTGAATTGTTTTTTTGATAAAATATCAAAGTCTTGATGATTAAGCGGTTAAAAGTTAGAATCTCACTATCTTATTTATTTGATAAAAATTAAATACAAGGTAGTGTGAGTTTCTGCAAGTTTTAAATCTAAAGGATTTTTAATTAAGAGTGTGTGTTAGAGAATAATATAAATTATATTATAAGATTTTATTTAACGGTTTAAATTTTTAGATTAATCTTTTAGATTAATTTGGTTCCTTGACAATTACATTTGTCATTGAATTCTGTATTTTAGAAAGGAGTTTCATACTTGTCTACCCTTTCATCCTTGGGGTCCTAATTGGTTATTATCGTTGATGTTGATTTTTAGTTTGCTAGTTAGCTTGACTATTTTTAGTTTGCTAGTTAGCTTGACATGCATTTTATGGTTTTCATAGAGTAATTAATGATATTTAATTAGTTATATGCTAGGGCTATTTTGATGAAAGAGATAGATGTAAGAGGTTAAAGAAAATAAAATCTATAATTCATTAAAAGTTATAAAAATAAATAAATATATTTATTTAGGATTTTTTTCTTGTATCTATTTATTTTTTAAAATAAATTTCAAGAAATAACTAATAAAATATTATTAATTATTTTTTAAATACCATAAAATTTCTCAACTTTATAGTTCTAACTATATACATGATATAGCAGTTTAAATTTTTGGAGAACTTGCGAGTGTACTTTATCACTTGAGTCAACATTTATTCTTTTTCAATAGTTTTTTCTTCTTGTAATCTTAAGTTATCATAAAATAATAATAATAATAAGTGGCCATGTAATGAGATTTCAAAAAGAATTGGTGACATTATTCCAAAGATAACGTCCATATTAAATATAAGATTGGGTATCCATATATTTTTTTTTCTAGATGAGTTCCTTTGTAAGAAAATTGATAAAATACTATATTTTGTCCCTGTCATGATTTGTTTCTCGATGAGTTCCCTTATAAGAGAATTGGTGAAATATATTTTATACATGTCATGATTGAAAAACATGATTTTCAAATTTATCTCTATTCAGAAATGCAACATTTTAAATAAATTATGAAATGAGCTTTACAAATCATGATGAGAAGAAAGGAGAGAGAAAACAAAGAAATAAAGAAATAAACTCTCTAAGATCACTGAAACTCTGATTATAACACCACCAATACTATCAAAAAAATATTGAGAAAATGAATTCAATAACATCAAGAAAGATTACCAATGATAATTAGAGAGTGTCATACTTGTCGTCCAAAGATGGCAAGTGGCTCACTTGCTTTTAACAGCATGTGTGACCCACTTCAATTATCATTGGTGACTCATCCATTGCATTTTAGTATCCACGTATTTTTTTCTTTCAATGAGTTTCTTTGTAATTTCTCCTATAATATCAAATAACACATCAATAATAAAATAAATAAATAAAGAGTTTAGTTCATGCCTATGTCATAGCAAAGACAATGTAATTCGTCTGTGTTTATTTTTTTATCAATGAAAAAAATTGATGAAATATCCTATTTTGTACATGTCATGACTGAGAAACATGATATTTCAAATAAATTATGATAAGGGCTTCACAAATTACAATGAGAAGAGAGGAGAGAGAAAACAAAAAAAATAAAGAAATAGACTCTGTAAGCTCACCGAAACTCTGATTATAACACCACCGGTACAATCAATTTCGAGGAGATAAATTCATTGGCATCAAGAAAGGTTAACAACGATAATTAGAGTGTGTTACACTTGCCGTTTAAAGGTGGCGAGTGGCTCACTTGCCTTTGACGGCAAGTGTAACCCGCTCTAGTCAATTTGTGACCTTTTTTGGTGTCATTGGACTTGTCTCGTCGAGACCATTTCGATAATACTAATGGTATTGTAATTGGAGCTTTAGTGTGCCTCCTGGATTTTTTTTTCCTTTTGTTTCCTTTTCTTTCTCCTCTCTCTCTTCATAAATTACGAGGAGAAATGAAAATAAAGAAAAAAGCCTTGAAGACACAATTAATCTCTTATTACAACACCATTACTATCATATAAAAAATTCTCGACGAGAGAAATCCAACATCACTAAAAAGTTCACAAATGGTTATTACAGTGGGTTGCACTTGTTGCTGTAGGCAAGTAAGCCACTTGCCATCTTCAGATGGCTAGTGTGGCTCACTTTAATCACAATTGATGATCTTCTTTAATGTTGTTAGATTTATCTCGTCGAGATTTTTTTTATGGTACTGGTGTGTCTTTTAGGGCCTATTTGACATATCTCATTTCTAAATAAAAATAATTTTTAAAAGTTATTTTTTTTTCAATCGTGACATATATAAACTATACTATTTTGCCAACTTTTTAAAAAATTATGTTATTTTGCTAATTGTTTTTGAAAAAAACCATGCTAATGTGAGTTCTCACGGCTATAAATTTTTTTCTCTATTTTCTTAATTTTTTAAGCATAAAAAAATGAGAAGGGGTTCTACTTGTTTATAAATTCAATAGGACACAATAAGTCTATGCTGCCAATGTTGGTTAACATTGTGCACATTAAATTGGTGCTTAGATAAACATGTTTTTTCACTAGAAATCCTATCACGAATGAAATTATTTTATATCAGAGATTGTGTTATTTCTAGGGTTGAGGATGCTCTATTTTTTGAAATAGTTATTGTTGTGCTGATTCATCTGAATTTGGCAGGTATGTTTTTAAAGATGCATTGATATCTTTAATGATGAGGCCATTGTATATTTTTTAATCTTCAATATTTGGGTTCTAGTTAGTGAATGCTTGTGGTGATCTTATTTCGTCATCATTTAAATTATCTAGTGAAAGTCTTATGTTTCTTCAACGGATAAAAAACATGGGATTTTTTTAGCAAGGATAATTTCCAAACATAATCATAGACTTGTTTCTAATCAATGCTTAGTTTTGTGATAAAATCCAAACAGTACTTTCTAGAATCATATCAACATCATATTTAAGCTCCTCTCTTAAACTCATAGATCTTATTTATTATCTTGATATTATATTGAAAATGAAGTCTTTAAATTCAATAGTATATCATCATTAATAAAATTAAGGTTTAGAAATGAAGAGAAGATATCTCGGGTTAGCAACTTTGCAAAAAAATATAATGCTCATGAAGAGATGCTATATTCATGGAGAGGAAGTTTTTAGGACAACTAACATCGCCAAATGCTTTTGTTCATTCTCTATCATAGCTTGAAAGGGCTTTTCAAGCTGATTAAAACATGAGATATATATATATATATATATATATATATATATATATATATATATATATATATATATATATATATATATATAACAGTTGATGGTTATATGGTTTTTCATTTGACATGATTGAGGAGCATTATTATAAAGTATAACTATTAGACAACAGAAACAACATACACAATTTGACTATTGTTTTGTCCTTTTGACCATTTTTTGTCAGTATCCTAAATGTTTTTATAAGGTAATTACAAGCAATAAAATGTTCTAGTAGTAATGTTGTTTTAGCTATATTTGAACTACTATGTCAAAATTGTTTTGTCTGCATTTGGCATTCTTAAAAATGTATGAAAAGAGTCAGTTGTTGGAAAAACTATATTGAATGCTACAATGGAAAGTGTACCTATAAGTGCTCAATAAGAGGGTCTAAAAAATGGATTGAAAATTACATAGTTGTCAAAAAACTTTATAAGGACAAACAAAGCTACCTCAACTATACACTTATATATGCCTTTGCTAATGTATTTGAAAGGTATTTTATAAGCATTTATTGATAACAAATTTTAATATTGATTTGAGATTGGTATCTAATAAGAAGCTTTTATTATAAGAGACAACATGGTAATTGTTGAGATTTATAATCCTTTTCATAACATATTTTGACTGATCATCTTAACATTTATAATAAACAAAACCATTCGCATTGAAAATAGTTTTTTACTTGAATTTTTTTTTAGGAAACACTTTGAGCATTAACCTAATTTATGCATAAAGCTTATATATTGGCAAAACTATATAGATTTTGTGATAAGAATCCAAAGTAGCATATCATGTTTTGACCAATTATTAGAGCAAAAGCCAAGATGATGAAAAAGGCATTCAATAGACTTATTTATGACATTTGAGTCGAGCAAGTTTCGAGAAGTCCTTTAAAGTGGCGTCAAACATAAAGTTGAGTTCAAAGGAGGATCAAGCTTTGATCATGAGACCCAAGCAAGATACGAGGTTGTTTAACATATCTTAGAGCTTGGCTACACAACTTTATATTGATGATCATAACTTTCAATTTGATTGTTGGATTGAGCTGAAATTTTATCATAAGATTTTAATGACCATGTTTCCTGCAGGGTTAGAATTTTATAGTGATCAAATACTGGAAAGCCCTTATAATAAGGCCAAGAAGTTACTTTAAGGATTGAGATTTTATTTATACAAGTCTTAGGCTTTGTGTTTTATTTTACTTGTACTTTTAAAATAGCTTATATTTGGGTTTTAATTTAGTCCAATAATTTAGTAGGGTTTATTTTGTTGAACTATTAATACTTTTTTCAGTTTTTAAGTTGGAACAACTTGATGATTTCAGAAACAATATTAGAGAGGATATCTCTTGCTCTTGGTTCTTTATTCGAAACTTATCAAATATTCTTTCTTTGTGATGTTCAATCTTTATAACTTCGGTTCTTGGTTCATTATAATTGTCAGGATTTTCATTCAATAACTATAATTTCTTGGTTTAGATAATTATTGGGTCAAGTTTCATCAAATTTGATTTTGGATTTCTTGGATTAAGATTGAATCTTGATTATAAATTATAGAGTTCTTACCTTCTAGATTCACATCATTATGAATCATAAACTGGGAGACAATATTTTAGCATTCAAGATTAGATTATTTATCTAGGATCTCAGCTAACATGATCGAATCAACATGTTAAGCATTGTGACATTTGAACTCAAATTCAAGCCAAATTAATAGATGGCAATATGGTAATTTTAAAAAAAAACTCAATAAAAAAACATCTAATAAAAGTGGGAAAGCAATGAAAATGGAAATACAACAATTACTCACCATTGAAAAAGAGGAAAAAAGTTCATTACCACTAATAGTATGACCAAACAATTTCCTTGATTTAATGAAACTTGTCCTATCATTAAACTTAACTTAATGAATATGTATAATGGTATTTGGCTTATCTTAATATTTGTACATCTTTATTTCGTGAAGCTCTATTAAAATCTCAAGTTAATTTAAATTCAAGTAAATGTAATAAAAATATTTAGATTACTATAGTGTCTACAGATAGCCATAAAGTCTTGGTCATTATTAATTATATATACCATGGGCTACCAATAAAAGAAGAAAGGACAATGATTTTTCAGTAATTGAGCCATTGACATCACCCTTGAGAACAACATTATAGATGCTTTTATAGCTTTTTGGCTAACATTTATATAATCAAAACAACTTTTATCAACATTGACAAACACATCAATAAAACATTATTGGTACAACTGATCACCTATAAAACAAAAGTGTTATTTTCAAGGTGTTCATTAATCCAAAATAGTGTGCAACGCTTGTATTTAAAAGTTCTATCACCAAAGTCTAACATATTCATCATATCTACATGTATAAGCATTTTTAAAGAAGTCTATGAGGAAAAAACAGTAAGATGCATCAAAAAATGAATTATAAAGAAAGTGAAAAACATTGTATGGAGGCTCACACTTCCAAATCCTTTTATAAAAAAAAAACCTGGCTAGATAATCTTGATTATTGAGTAGGTGAGAGATATATGTTATGGTTGACATTAGAAAGTGCGATAAAGGTAGATACAAACCCTTTATTAGTGGAATCATTAGGAACTTGCAGGTCAGATCGATGTTTTTCAACTCTATAAGATGATGAAATATTTATAATTTTAAAAGAAAATAATAGGATTAATCAAATTTAAAACATGGTTAGGAGATGACCAACTAAAGCTAATAGTGTGTTATAAAAGGAAAGGCCATCGACCATGAAAATGGTAAATATTTGATAATAATTTGATTTGAAAGCTTGCCTAGAACGAAATCGCTACCATTAACTTATGCATGACTAACTGAATCAATAATGTCATCATCCTGGTTATCATGTCGTAAAATATGAGAAAGAATATCATATCATAAAAAGTGATCAACATCATTGTGATCAATATTTACTTAATAATTAGAACAATCAATTCTATACATAAAAAAAGTTCAAATCGGAGTTTGTTAAGGATTATTTCACATGGATCAAATTTTGATGTGATCCTGGCTATGACATCAAATGATTCATTAGGAGTGTTCATTTAGTCTATTCTAAGGCCTAAAATGAAGTAGATACAATAATAAGTAAGTCTTTGACTTACTTAAGACATCAAGACATTGTTTCCGTAAGAGTTACAGATTTCATTCACTACAAGAAGTACTTAATATTATTGAGAACTTATGTTGTAGCCTTTGACTTATTGATTTTACAAGGATTCCATATCAAATATGAAGAATTAACTGGTTAGAAATTTATTTTTATTTTACAAGGCATCATGTTTTTGTTCAATAAGAATTCTTCGACAATAATTTATCTTAGGTATTTTTCCCTATCATAGACAACAAAGGGTGAAAAATAGTTTTGGACTATTATTTTATTTATTTTTATTATATCTAAACCTTATTTTAATTAGTTTGGACTTGATTTAAATTGGGCAAATTTCTAACCCATTAGTGTTAGGGTTTTATTTTCAAGATAATAAATACTCTTTGTAAGGATGAAATAAAAACATATTTGATAATATTATGGTTGCCAAATTTATTCAACTTCTGTGAGAAAGATTCTTATATTCTTAGTTCTTTAACAAACTAAATTGACTTATCGAAGATTAATTGGTTTCATGGCATCTTTCTTATACTTCTCGTTCATAAATTGGTATTCGTAGGGTGAGGGTTCTCATTCCAATAGTATTAGTATCTTATGATAGATTTTCATTGTGTCACACTCATATTAGACCTGTTTTGGTTTTTCAGGATTTGTTGTCAATTTAGTTATGAGTTACGTGACCACATAATCATGAGGTATGCATCAATTGGTATCAGAGCTAGGCTGTGAAATCAGGTCAGATCGTTTTTTTAAAAAATATTTTCTTTGTGTTTCATAAGTTTAGCTCTTTGTGTTTTTGGCATCTCATAACAAAAAGAAAGTGTTTTTTTTTATATTTTTTTTATTGTCCTTAAACATATAAGTAATATAAAAGGCAAAAAAAAAAGAACAAGAAGAATAGATGCTATTCAATCTAGTTTCAATTTTGTTATGAAAACATAAACAATAGAGAAATCAAATCAAACCATCTTAAAGTCACTTCAAAATTCATATATTGGTTATTTGGGGTGAAATAACACTATATGTTAAATTTCAGCTCTTTTTTATTTCATTTGATTGGGGTTTCGATTCTAAGTTAAATTATATCGCAAACTTAACATATATGAGTTTTCAATACCTAGGCATAAGATAACATTTATAAACTAACATATATTAGTGATAAGGTACAAGGATACTACATATCAAACTTGAGATTGTTCCAATATCGTTTGGTCTGAATTTCAATTTTGGTGCTTAAAATTATATAACGTGTCAGATTTGCGTCTAGTTATAAAAACATGTTTAGTACTATTTTTTTAGTATTTTAAGTTTATTTCTTTTATATTTGGGTTATTTAGGAGTCAAATAAGTGTTTTCATTAAAAAAATTTTGTTTTATTTTGAATTTTCGTATCATCTATATTTCGTATGAATTTGCTTTGTTACTCTCGAAATCATAATGATAATTTTGTTTTACTTGTTTTCAATAAATTATTGATTCTTGAGTCACTTTATATATATCTGGATTGCGTTATGATAACCATTGACTTTGGTTTATTGATTTTTAATTTTGAAATAACAATAATAAGGTGAGCCGAGAGGTAAAAGGCATAATTAATTAAGTGAAAAGCCTTGAATTGTGTGAAATACGGGAGTTATAAGGATATATATTTTTTTGTTACTAATTAGTTTTGTAGATTCAAAGATATCTGAAAATAATGACTCCACTATATTGAAAGCAGATAACATCTTTCAGATGCAAGCTTTCTCCAAACAACTTGAGTTAATAACTAAGGTGATGTAGGATCTGGAAGATGAGATGACTTTGATGAGACAACAAAATGGTGGAGTTTAACATAGAGTTAATCGGAGGGAATTCAATACAAGTAAGGAAAAGAAATTTAGGTCACGAGTTTCAAATACTTGTGATCATAATGCTTTTATGATGATAGATAAAGATCACGAGGCAGAACGAATTACAAAGGTTTATAAAGAAATCAATAAAGAATGTGAAGAATAGAGAGTTTTGGTTCAACGCTGAAATGATGAAAAACAAAAAAAGAGCACCAATGGTTATCATTCAAAATATATATGCAAATGGATGGCAAGAGGTACTTATTTGAAATTATTACCGGCTATTACTTTCATACAAAGTTGTTGGCAGCAAGTGCGAGCAAAAAAAGAATCTCTAACGAACTAAATTAACCTACAAAGATTAACTAGTTTCGTGACGTCTTCCTTATACTTCTCGTTTGCAAATTGGTATTTATAGGTAGAGGTTCTTATCCAATAGTGTTAGTGTCTTAGGACAGGTTTTCATCTTGTCACATTTCTATATGACTTGTTTTGGCTTTTTAAGATTCGTTATCAATCTTATTATGGGTTGCGTGACCACGTGATCATGAGATTGGCATGAAAAGAAAAGAAAAACTAAAAGGAGGAAAGAAACAATGAGTTAAAAGGAACAACCAAAACAAACCTAGGTTATAGGTGCCAAGCATAACAAATCATGATATAATCATTAGCTAGCCGAACACCATTTTTCTTGACATGTTAGGTATACATACACACATGGATGTGGAGGTGTAAGAAAAATATGAAAAATTCAATTAAAATATAAATAAAGGCTAATCATTATACTTAAACTAAGATAACTAGAAAAGACATTGAAGATACAAAAAGCAAGAAAAGTATCAATTGGTGCACCTTGCATGAAAGACTAAGCAAACCTATACAATCTTATGATATGACATGATATATATAAATCAGATGGTTAGTTAAGTATTCATATCAAATAACATCAATGACACTCTTTATAAATTAAAATTAAAAAAAAAAGAATCCTAAACAATGTTGTCCTTGTAAGTGGAAAGGCATAAAAAGACAAGGAGAAAATACATTAAACACACTCAATGAAAACAGGAGGTCAGATCCTAATTCAATTCAATAAGGAAAAACCATGTCTAAAAAGCAAATAATTAGATAAGCAAAGAAATTTCTTAAATACAGAGAAAGATGCAAAACCCAGATTGAACACAATGAATTATGATGGAAAACTAGACTAGGCATTCCAAAAAAAAAGAATATAAGCTATAAGGATGAATAAAAAAAATAAGCAAGAGGTCAGCTAGAACACAAAATAACCAATAGACATCAACGAAGCTTTTAGAGAAACAAAGCATATTTGTATGTTGCATCTACTGTATTGAGCTTAATCTACGTGTTAGAACAAAACAAAAATAAAAAAGTAAAAAAAAAAGGGAAAGTTGGATGAAAAAAGCAATAAAAAGGTGAAAGATGTTATAGAAACATTTTGGATATTAAATTAATTATAATAGCAAACTTATAATATTTTAAAAAGTCTTTTTTTGTTGATTGAGTTCCCACATTCCTATCTCGTATGTAAAGCATTAACAACTATATTAATGGTAATATGTCGAGTATATTTTTTTAAATATGGAATAAGAAGTGTAATCACGAACAAACATTAATAATTTTCACCGTGTGTTTTCACCAATTCATAAAAAAATTGGAAACAAAATTTATCTTGGGTTCTTGGGTAATTAAGTACTCTTTTTCATTATATAATTCATTGTTATAAGCTTTTCTTTTTATTTCTAATAATATCTCATTGCTCTTTATAGATGTTTAACCAACAACATTATAATAGATAAGCTTTTTCAACTAATTAATAAAAATAATGAGATTAATTGAAATAACTCTTTTAATAATGGAATAATATACAGTGAATTAAAGAATAATAGTTATATCAAAACTTAAGAAACAAGCAAATTAAGCACTCCGATGAATGTTTTAACAGTTACTTGGGCTGTCTTGTGCAAACAAAGACTGAATATATCTTTTTCACCCATTTCCAAACTCAAGAGTTAATGAGAAATTATATTAAAAAAACTAGTTTTAGAATAGAAACAAAGATTCGCTAAAATTCAAAAAACATTGTTTAAAATTATTTTTTTATATATTTTTATGTTTTGATATGCTGATATCATAAATAAATTTTTTTTTAAAAAAATAATTTTGATACATTTCTAAATAAGAAGCAATTTGAAAAGCAATCTGTGTCATATTTTCAAACACCTATTAAATCTAGCATTCTTTAGTTTTTGACTAGTTCATTAATTTTTCATCATTTATTGAACACATTCTAAATCATAAAAAAAAAATTACAAACAAATTTTTCATAGAAACTAATGCATTGACCTAGTAAAACATAAGCCCCATGAATCTTAAATGATTAGTTTTTACAAACAAAGTAATTGTCACGTCTATTAACAAAAGCTAAACTGCAAAGGGGTTTCACTATAGCTTTATACAATATTATTGTGGATTGCTATAGTAAAATTACTCTTTTACTCTTGAATGAGTTAAATTTAAGTAGTGAAATTACATTTTTACCCTTGAATGAGTTAAATTTAAGCCTTTGATTTGGGGTTTTTTGGTCTTTCCCTCTAGCTTAGTGGTTATTAAAAGATTGTTTGGGGTGGTATGTGTCTTTTTAAATTTTTTAACACAGTAAAAATATTTTTTTACTTCTACAGTCAACAAAATTTTGAATTATTAATTAAAGGCTTTCTTGATTTTTCATAATTTTTGTAATCATAAAAATATTTCTTTGCCCTCAAGATAAAAAAAAAAAAAAAAAGTCGGGCTGCTATTTCAGGTATTTTCACTTTTTATGTACAGTAAAATAACACTTTTAACCTTAGAAAAGACAAAAATAAGCTTTGCCTTTAGGGGTATTTTAGTATTTTTCACATGGGTATTTTATGTAATTAAAAGGGTCATGGAGGTGTTTTAGTATTTTCATGTTTTTTTAATTGTTTAATTCAAAAGCTGCTAACTTGTGTTCCACACGCACCAGTGAGTAGGTGGCGTATATGACGCTGCCCAGTGGTCAAATCTGGCTATTTGTCGTTTTTCTATATGCGCAGTCGTGCTCTCTTTCACACGGTGTAGCGCGTGTAGGCTGATAATGGTTGGATTGCCACCGGTGATTTTTTTTTTTTAGTTTTTTCTTTCTTTTTTCTCTCTTGACAGCTAAAGTGCACAATTGTCCTCTTTACTTGTTGTTTTTCAATTTTAGTCCTTATTTTTTATTTTTTTTATTTTGTTCTTATTCCTTTTATAAAAAAATTTTTCTTCAATTTTATTACTATTGTTATCAATAAGTAATATCATAATTATTATAAGTAATAATAATAATGATAGTGAAAAGAATAAAAATAATGATAATATTAGTTATAGTAGCAGTGATAATAATTATAAAAATAGTATAAGCAGTAATAATAATAACGATAATAATGTTAGTGATTATGATAATAATACTTATAATAATTATGATATTACTTATTGATAATAGTAGTAATGATGATAGTTATAATGATAGTGACAATATTAGTAATGATAATAATAACAATAAAAATAATTATAATTACAATAATAATAGTGATTATTCATCATTCGATATTATGTTTGTTGGGAATTGAGTTTCACTTCTTTTTCATGTTGGTATTTTTGGTCTAATATCCTGATTACTAGTTTGAAAAGTTTACATGGCTCGACGTTCTCTTTTATTTTTTGTCTTATTTTTTTTCAATTTTATCATTTAACATTGATTTTTTTTTTAAAAAAAAAGTCATCCAAGTTTCCTTTAAACCTATTAAATAAACTAATTCATATCGAGCTAGCTCTTAAATATTTATAGTCTTGCTTGAGTTTATAGCATTGCAAAAAAATCTACGCATTATTAATAACTTTTTTTTACGTTTTTAAAAACACGGTTCGGCCGCAAAGAAACGTTGGCAAATGAACTAATTTATATTAAACTAGTTTCTTGATACATGCTTCGCATCACAGCCAGACCTAAGATGTTTATAATATTTTTTATATTCTTAATATTTTTTGACATGTTAAAAAAAAATTCCTTTAATTTTTTTTTTCGGGGTATAATTATTTTAAGGTAAGATAACATATTTATTTTTTAAAAAATAAGATAGAATATTTTGAATTTACAGATAAATAATATATATTTTTATCAAATAAAAATACAAAATCCATTCTTTTATAATTATAATTATGAATTATATATTTTTGTATAAAAAGTTTATAATTAATTTTTTTATAAAAATATTTTTTAACCACAAATTTCATAAACTTGATCGGTACTCCTTGACTTTGGGGATGCAATGTTCGTGTTGAATATTCTTCCTAGAACTTTCCCTGAATTCATGTTTTACCCTCCTTGTTTGTTGGAAAATTTAATAAGGTGGCATTGACTTGGAAAATCTCCTCTCCTTAACAACCCCCATCACGCCTTCCTTTCTCTACCACTCTCCTCTCCTCTCCTCTCCTCTTGATTATTTGACTATTGCCACTCTCCACCCTCTTCACAGTATCAACCATGTCTCTCCTTAATGATCTCATCAACATCAATCTCTCTGATACTACTGACAAGATCATTGCTGAATACATATGGTACTCTCTTTTTTCCCCTCTTTAGTCTACGATCATGATCACCAAGTTGTTTCACTCATGTTAACACTTTTTTTTTTTGGTGTGTGTGTGTAGGATTGGTGGATCTGGAATGGACTTGAGGAGCAAAGCAAGGGTGGGGTTTATTTTCTTTCTTTTTTGGAGTTCTTGATCACTTGGGGCCAGTGTTTTACCTTCAGTTTTGTTATGTATTTAACAGACTCTGCCAGGTCCCGTGACCGACCCTGCCAAACTTCCCAAGTGGAACTATGATGGTTCTAGCACAGGCCAGGCCCCTGGCGAAGACAGTGAGGTCATTTTGTAGTATGTACCAATCTTTCATCACTCTTAATTTGCATATCACTTTGCTTTCGATCTTGATCAGTGGCCATGCTATGATTTCTCGACGAGTAATGGTAGATCTTGCTGAGTATTTTTCTTGAAATAAGAGGGTTCGATCAACAGGTTTTTTCTCCCTCTGCATCTAACAGTTTGATCCCTTTACTTCTTGAATCTTGACTGTATCAGCCCACAAGCAATATTCAAGGATCCATTTAGAAAAGGAAACAACATCTTGGTAATCAATTCTTGGCCGTTAGATTCAATTTTCTCGAATCAATCCCGTGAAGGGGAAATATAATGTCTCTTGGGCTTGAACCAAATTTTAGGTGATGTGTGATGCTTACACACCAGCTGGTGAGCCAATTCCAACAAACAAGAGGTTCAATGCTGCCAAGATCTTTAGCAACCCTGCTATTGCTGCTGAGGAGCCATGGTAATTACCTTTCCTGATTCTACAGGAGAAAACATACCCAACACATCTTTCTGGAAAATAATAGCTTTTATATATATAATACAGTATGTAGTAACATATTATACACATGCTAGATGGCATTTATTGTGTCACAAGTAATATAGTATTTTATATTTTTAGACTGTTTTATTATATTAGTGTAGAAAATAATTTAAAAAAAAACAATCCTCACACAATCAAATACAATATAATATTTTGGCAATTTTGGTTGTGATTCACGGTGGTGTCCTTTCCGAGGGGTCCAAAGCCATTATTTTTCTTTTCCTTAAAATGACATTTTTTTTGGCCTCTGTATATGAAGCACATCCGCATCCCAACTCGACAATGGTGCCCTTTGGAATCTTAAAATGGTCAAAGTCATTGTCTTTATCGATAACAATGGTTAATATGTATGAATTTTTTAACCACGAGTTGGTGGGATGTGTGCATAGCCTGGTTGCCATTAATATTTTCCTCAAGTCTAATTTTTTTTTTCTTGGCTAAAAGTCCATTGAATTGGTTATATAGTTTTGTAAAACTGAAAAAAAGGGTATTTTTTACTATTTATCCATAGACATTTTTTTAGAGCTAGGTTGTTTTTGTATTCTAAAAGTATTTAAAAAAAAATTAAATTTTTTATTTTTTTCTTTACTTTAAATTAAAAAATTTTAATGTTTTCAAACCGTTTTCATGTCCTTATATCAAAAGTAAATTTTTTTTAAAAAAAAATATTTCCAAACAAAAAAAACTTCAAAAAATAACCACAACCACAATACCAAACAGGATATTAATCATGATTATTTTAGATTTGTAGTTATCTTGTAATACCACATGCAAATCTTTCATGCTTAACCATAGATTTAGGGCTTGAAAGTATGAAATTGATATAGAAATTGAACTCTTTGGTTTTGTTTCACCAACTTATTTATGGTAATAAGAAGATTTAGAGATATATAAATGTACAGTTTTAATTGTTTTGTTATGCCATATCTCTCGATCTGTCTAAAGAGAGGATTTGATAGACTCGCTCACATACAAATTGCTTTCCATTGTTGTTGGAAACTTTCTTGTTACCATCACCATCATCACAGGAATTAAAATAAATTGTTTACATTATTAGTTTATCTATGTATACAACTTGCACATCTTCTCCAAAGTTTCTTGTTGCAATAATTTGAACTATGTGAGGTCATCTAGCTTCTAATGCAATTAGGGCTTGAACCAAGCAATTGTTTGTCCTACATGGACATTTTGAGCTGGATTGATTTGTGTTAGGGGTCGGCTTTGTGTTTTTTATAGCATTTTATCTTCTGTGATATCACTTTCTTTACACTTCATGATTGAATCATTTAGATGGGGTTTCAAATTTATTTGTTTATACTTCATTTGGAGTCAACTATTGGGGCATGAATTAGTCAACATTGGGCTTTAGAGTTTTATAAAATAAGGTTCGGAAATTGCTCTATGCTATGATAACATTTTGTCAGCATGATGTGTTTTTTTTTTTTTTTCCAAGGCTTGACTTTCTTTCCAATTTTTTGCCTAACCTTGGGTTTTCTATGAAAATAATACTTTCAGAAAAAAAAACTCTTTTGGTTTAGGACTTTGCCTTTGCCAAGTGGTAGTAGACATGTCTGCAAAGAAAAAAAAACCCTTCTGGTTAGGTGTCCTCTACTGTGACAGAATCAAGTGCTTAGCTACCACCTTACAATAATGACTTTATAGAATTTAGTAGCTGGTTGTTCATATGCTGGCGTGTGAGGATCAGTTAGCATCAGAAAACAACAATGGTTTTGACCAAATCCTTCAACTATCTTGATGATCATGTATAGCATAATAGATGATCATGCCTTTCACTTACTAATTTGCTCCTACACAGTAATACAAGAATGTAAAGAATCTTGTACACCTAGAATGCTGTTTTCTAACAACAAAGGTCAATCATCGTAAACTGACTCAAGATCTATCCAGAAACCAATAATTATATTCATTAGCTTGCAAAAAAGAGAATTATTTATCTGTAGCAATTATATTTTGTTTCATGAACATTCTGGGATCGCCTTCTTTTATTGCATTGACCATAAATTTGATTTCAATTAGCATTGATACTTAATTCTGGATGTCTTGTATGCTATGATCAGGTATGGAATTGAACAAGAATATACTCTTCTCCAGAAGGACATCAACTGGCCTCTTGGGTGGCCAGTCGGTGGCTTCCCTGGTCCCCAGGTTTGGAATTTGTTTCGATATCTTCTGAGCATGATTAATAAAATAAATTATCAGAATGTCACTTTACAAGTTCTGTGTTCATGCAATTCAGGGTCCATACTACTGTGGAGTGGGGGCTGACAAATCTTTTGGCCGTGATATTGTTGACTCCCACTATAAGGCATGCTTGTATGCTGGCATCAACATCAGTGGTATCAATGGTGAAGTCATGCCTGGTCAGGTATGCTTTTGATTACCATTGTTGTTATGTTGGTCTAGTAAACTTATATAGTATTCGTGCTCATGTGTTGGATTAATTGACAGTGGGAGTTCCAAGTTGGTCCAGCCATAGGAATCTCTGCTGGTGATGAAGTGTGGGTTGCTCGATACATTCTTGAGGTATGTATCACAACTACAAAGACATTCTTGTCAATATATTTTCCTTTTCAATGGAATCTTCCAACATCTTATTCTGCGTGGTCACACAGAGAATTGCTGAAATCGCTGGCGTTGTGGTTTCTTTTGACCCGAAACCAATCCCGGTTTGTCTTCCTTACAAATCTATTTTTTTGTCAGCTTGTTTCAGAACGTTGTGCATTTAATTAAATCACTTGTTTTTCATATCCATGTCCAGGGTGATTGGAATGGTGCTGGTGCTCACACAAACTACAGGTAACGCACTAAACCAAAATCTTTTAAACAACCTCGCTACATGCTCATAGACCTTCGATTCTTTAGAGCTTAAACATGTAGAAAATGTACTTGTTGATGGTTTGGCTTTAATTTTTCCCCTCAGCACCAAGTCGATGAGAAATGATGGAGGGTTTGCCGTGATCAAGAAGGCCATCGAGAAGCTTGGTCTGCGCCACAAGGAACACATAGCTGCCTACGGAGAGGGCAATGAGAGAAGGCTGACAGGTCGCCATGAGACTGCTGATATCAACACTTTCTCCTGGGTGAGTTCAGCTCCTTAATTTCCTTTTTTTTTCTTTCACACACTATAGAACCATGCCATCCTTTTATTTGGCTTTCTGTTCAGTAACTTTTTCACTTTCCAAACCATACAGGGTGTTGCAAACAGGGGAGCATCTGTCCGTGTTGGTCGTGATACTGAGAAAGATGGAAAAGGTAAAGCACATCCTGTTGATTTGGATTCATGACCTCACAATTTCAAATTAAGAGCATGAGCTTATATATCTTCGTTATAATTGACAGGTTACTTTGAAGATAGAAGGCCAGCATCCAACATGGATCCCTATGTTGTCACATCAATGATAGCTGAAACTACCATTACCTGGAAGCCATAGAGAGGGAATTGAGTATTGGAAGATGATGGATGACAACAATTTCTAAATTTCTCTCGATCCAAGAAAAATGAAATAACCCTATTTTTTTTTCTCTGCTTTGGATTGATGGCTTGCTTTTCATTCTGTTCCCATTTTTCTTATAGTTTCCTTTAAATGCCATTCTGTTGGCTGTTGATTAGTTATGAACATATCCACTCCTGTTTAATTAGCCGTAGTGTTCTGCGAAGGTGTTTGAGATCATCCATAGCTGTGCTTATCTTGTCATAAATCAAAACATGCTTGCACACTCAACCAAATCCTTAAGCAAGATGTCTCCATCGCCAGGGAACAGTAGCATCAAATGATTCATAAGCCCAGGCAAGCAAGAAATATTTCAGGTGTGATTCTATTAATTATTTTTCAAATTTACTTTAAAAAAAAAAAGATACAACTAGAATAAAAAAATCTTAAATGAAAATAATCTTATTATATTTTGTGGGACAAGTTTCATTTTTTATTTTTTTTTGTATTTGTTTCTTTTTTTTTCAAGGTATATTCAGGAAATAACTAAAATGATACCTTTAGTTATTTCCCATCACCATAAAATTTCCTGCTTCCGGCAATCAACTGGTATCCATTTCTGAAAATTTCCTAAAAGGTTCTCTTTGTTCTTTATTCTTTTGATATTTCTATCCACTGCCAAGGAGAAAGAATGCTTGAGTTGATGAGAATTCTGTGGCTTTTGATTCAAGATGGTCTTCATCTTGCCTAAGTTTATTCAAGATGGCTTTATATATCATAATTTTATATAAATTTTATTAAAAAGTTTTTATTGTTATGAAAAAAACATTAATTTATATATAATATTAAACACACACTAGGAGTACTGGTCGTGGCTAACCTGTTGTATCTGTTTTTCTGTATAAATTTTAAGAGGGAAAAGTATTGGAATTAAAAATGTGACTCTGTACAGTGTAAAATAATTTTCTTTTTCTTTTCTATAATTAAATATATATGTATTTCATATTTACAAGTATTTAAATTGATTTAGATTTTCAAGAAAGTATTAGTAAACTTGATTCATTGTTTTGAATTATTGATCAATCAATTGTAAAAGAATATATAATTTTATTTAATTACATAAAAAAATATTTTCCTCTCTTCTTGTAATTTTTTTTTTAAATATTTCTTCTCGTATAATTATAGTTATTTTTATTTTAAAATCAATGCACATGGTTAAAGAGAAAATGTTCATCCATGTATTTATACCGTAAACATTTTTTAAAAAAATATTAAATTTAAATTATCTTTTGTGATAACAATAAAAGAGACTAAACTGCATAATTATAATTAAAACACTCCTATAAATAAATTAATCGTACTTAAATATTATCAATAAAAAAAATGGAATTCAAATGTAAAATATCTTGGCGAATCTTCTTCTAAAGATTTTTCTCTTGGTTAATCTTCCTCAAAATATTTTTTAATTTTTTTAATCTTATCTAATATGTGATCAAATAACTAATAGAATTTAATATAAATTTTTTAATTTTTTAATCATGTTTTGGTGATATTAAGTATTCCATGATTGGAATGAAATTATCATCTCTTAATTTAGATAATTAAATAGAGATAGGTAGAGTTGTCATTAATTATAAATCTAAAATGCTAAGAATTTATTGTGAATCCCCTCACATGGCACCATGGATGAATTTTTCACCATGACTTTATTTTTATCATTTTTTTTAATTTAGTCCTTATTTGACTTAATTATAGACCAAGTTGCTGGGGGAATGGTGAGATTGAAAAATGAAAATCAAAGTGAAAAACATGAATGAAATGGGTGGCAGAGTTTTGGTGAAATGTTTATTATAGTTCTCAAACTTTCTAAATTATAAATATTTGGTCCTTTCAATTTCTAAAATTTAAGGGCAAAATCAATATTGATCCTACATCTTATTTTCCTTATTTTTTTGTTCTTAGTTTGAGCGAAAATTGCCGAAACCCAACATTAGAGAGAGAAGATTTATGTTAGCACTGATTCTAGACACAAAAACAATCAATATTGGTGTCCAATTGTTTTATTTGATGAGTGCAGTTAACATAAGATGTTTTTTTTAATCTTGAAACTGCTTAGAAAAACAAATCTGAACTTGGTAAGATTTTTTGTTTTAAGTTGATTTTGAGTTTTGAAATGATATTTTTGAGGTTATGAGAATATGATGTTTTCTAAATGTTTTGGTAAAAAAAAAAGAGGTTGAAAAATCAATTTTCAGGTCAAAAAAACTTCTCTCTCTATTTTCCAAGCCACCATGGTGGCTGGAAACTAGGCAATATCAGACAACATGTTATCTAACTTTTTTTTTCAAAATAAATATGATAGATGACATGTCATCTGTCCCAAAAAAATAAAATAAAAAAATAAAGGCGACCTTTATCACATGGACTAGCACACTAGCTTTTCTCTTTTTTTTTTAATTAATGTTTTTTTCAAAATAATTTTTAAATTTATATTTAAATTAATATTCATTCTCTATTTTTTTTACCTAGCCTCTTTTAAATAACAGTTATTTGTTAGTTATTTTGTATGCATTTAATTTTTTAAGAAATCGTTCTAATTCATCAATAATTTCTTTATGTTTTATATAAATAAAATTTATTCTAAGAAAATAAAAATATTTATTTTCAGATTATATTTTTAATATGTGTAACATTACATAATATTTTTTTTTCCATTTATTTTATTTAATCAATTCCATGTATGTCTATTTTTATTATCATTTAATTTAATAAAAAATAATTTTTATAAACAAAGTCGTTAAACTATAGTTATCAAACCTAGCCCGAGGGTTGACCTGACCAAGGGGCCGAGTTATAGGTCAACCTGAAAAAATTAAAAAAATATTTAAAATTTTAATATTTCATATGAAAAAATTAAGAAAAAATTAATGTGAATATAGGTTATACATGCTATAAATAATAAAGTTTAAAATAATATTTTAAATTTTTTTTTATCACATATTGAAAAGATACTATGTTATCCTTTTTAAGTTGAAGTATTTAAACCAAATTTATTTTTATCCCACATTGAAAAGACATAATTTTTTTTTTATTGTGAACATAAAATATATATATTAAAAGGTTTCAAATCTCACAATGAAAAAACATAATTTTTTTCTTAAACATTACTCCTTTGCCTTTTTTATTGGGAATATAGAATATATATACTAAAGTGTCTGTTTAGAAGTGTGGTGAATATTTTTTTTTTCTTGAAAATACATCAAAATAATATATTTTTTTAAAATTTATTTCTGACACCAGTATATCAAAACGATCTAAAAGCATAAATAATAATAATTTAAAACTAAAAAAATTTTAAAATTTCTTAAAATCATGGTTTAACCGAAATCCTAATCAACTTAATAAATTGAAACTAGCCTCTGCATTGTTAATTCCTAGAGCCCATTTTTGTTTTTATTGTAGACAAGAGCCCATTTCCATAAAATTGGATTAATAAACCTATTGGCCATTAATGGAAGATTTCTGTACTTATATTATATATACATATTTTTAATTAATGGAAGTGGATTGAATAAAAAGAATAACAAAGAGCATTTAGCTTTGGGATCTTCCTAAAAACACCAATATTAGGATCCCAAAAGCTTTTTCACCATTGATTGGATCCAAATGGGAATCCCCAGATTAAGGGAATTCATAAATCTTAATTGGAATGGAATCTTTTTTATTTTTCAAAATAATAATAGGTACTTGATTACTTAAAATTTATGGTCCTATATACTTCTTATAGGTGTATTAAGATTCCATCATTTTTTTTTTAAAATAAACTTTATTTGATTAATATTTTATTTGAAAATAAATACATTGTTTAGCTTAGCTATCTTATATTTTACTCATTTGATTATAGTTTTGAAATCCGGCCCGGCCCGGCAGGTCGATCCGGAGCTGGAACCGGACCGGGTTGAAGAAAAAATAGGAAAAGAAAAAACCCGGCGTGACCCGGTCAAAACCCGGTTGCAACCCGTTGATTTTTATTTTATTTTTTATTAAAATGACGTCGTTTTAATTTTAAAAAAAGATTAACCTGAATGACCCGGTTAAAACTCGGAATCCAAAACTTAAATCAGATCAAGCCTAAAAACTATGCATTTGACTCAAACTAATACTCAATAGTAGTAAAAACAAATCGGTCCTAAAATATAGGCCAAAGCGCCAGCCCACATAGACCCAGGATGTATAAAACAGGACAACCTAAGTACTTACGAGTTAAGAGTTTGAGAACGTGTTAAAATTAGTTTTTTTAAGGTTATTTTTTTAAAATTTTTTAAATATATTAAAATATTTTTTTTATTTTTTAAAATTTATTTTATTCAAATAATACAAAAATATCAAAATAAAATTAATTTAAAACTAATTTGTTTTTTTTAAAATTAAAAGCACGGTTCTAGCAAGCTCTAAAACAAAGCAGAAGAGAAAAAAGAAAACCTTGAAACCTACATCAACAGATGTTGCCTGCAACATAAAACTTGCGACCACAACGAACGCTCTCACCTCCATATCCTTGTCTGCCCCCCTTCTCTCTCTCTCGACCCCAGATCTTATCTCTCCCTTTTATTAGCAACGCTTTCGCATTTCCTCGCGCTTCCACTTTTACTTCTCTCTCTGTCAACAACGAAAGAAAGAAAAAGAAAAGAAGAGAAAGAGAGAGCTTGTTTGTATGCAAGTAATATGGGCATGTGACTTCACTTTTTTAACTAGGTTTTGAAGTTTCTAATTCACTAAGGTTATTAATCTTTATCAAGATTTTTTGGAGCAACTGGTAAGTATTCTTTTTGTTCATGTGCGTGTACTGCTGCATTAGAAATTCTTGGAGGGTTTGTTGACAGCCTTTTTTACTTGAATTTATAAGGGTAATGGGTTCATCTTATATTTTTATATTCTAGTTCTTTTCTGTTAGTGTTTTTGATTGCTCAAAATATTAGAAAGCGAAAAATTGGGACTTTAAATGTTCATTTATCATTTTCTTTGTTCATCTGGTATAATTGGAATGGCTAAAGGAATAGTTTTTTAAGGGCAAAATTGCTAATCGTATGTCGATAGTTCTTTGCCATTTATGTTTAGACATTGCTGCTTTACAATTTTTTGGGGGCTTGTTGTCTGCCCCCTTTCTGGTTGAATATATAGGGAGTGGCAATGGATTCATCTTAGATTTTATAATCAAATTCTTGTTTTAGTACAGTTTATGATTTAATGTGAACTAAGTCTCCTCGTTTTTTTGCAGCACTGTAGGAGTTAGTAGGAGCAAGGAGCTGCAATGTATACTGGAATATTTAAGTGTAGGAATCAGAGATGGTGTTCTTTCTTTCATCCATCAAAGCATTTCATTAGGCCAAACTGCCAGGATCGGCCTCTGAGTTGTACAACAGTAGTGAGGGACCACTTTTCACATGTTAGTTTCATTAAAAGACAGCTATTACATTCAATTTCATCAAGGAGTACTGCCTTTGGAAATAGTGATAGTGGTTTGCATATAAGGTCTAATATGTGTTGGACGAATATTCAATTCCGCACATGTAGTTCGGGAGCCAATGGAAGGAATACAAGTGAGGATAAACATGGCCCGGTGAAAGATGGGGCTAGCTTTGATAATGAGAAGACTCAGCGAGAAAGAGTTAGTGAAGATGCGAAGCATTGCGATGCACACGCTCAATTAGGGGCACAAGATCAAAAGGAGTGGCTTCATAATGAGAAGCTTGCTATAGAAAGTAAAAGGAAGGAATCTCCATTTTTGACTAGACGAGAAAAGTTTAAAAATGAATTCTTGAGGAGAATTGTTCCATGGGAGAAGTTACATGTTTCTTGGGATAATTTTCCGTACTACATCAAGTAATTACTCCGACTCGTCTCTGTTATTTCTCATCAATATCTTCTTTTATCTTAAAGTCATTGGATTTTGCTATCACTAAATCAATCAGTTTGGGAAGGAAATAAATGATTTCTGTTCTCTGCCAGTGAGCACACCAGAAATACTCTGGTGGAATGTGTTACTTCCCATTTGAAACATAAAAAATGCACCACTTCCTATGGGGCCCGTCTGACATCTTCAAGTGGGAGAATTATGCTCCAGAGTGTTCCAGGTTTATTACTAACCGTTTGTTTTATTGAGTCCTATTGGTGTAAAAACAAAAACTGAGCTTTTGAATTGATTAGCCATGTGATGATGCCATCTACAGGAACTGAGCTTTATCGGGAAAGAACAGTTAAAGCACTTGCACGGGATTTACAAGTTCCCCTGTTGGTGCTTGATAGCAGTGTTCTTGCTCCTTATGTAAGATTAATGTATCCTTTTGCGGTGATATTTCTGTATTTCTGATATCCAAACTGAGTTTTGATGATCATTATTTGATCTTGTACCAGGATTTTGGTGATGATGAGATTGAATCAGATGATAGTGCAGGAGAGGAGAGTTGCTCGGAGTCAGAAGTTGAGGATGATAATGATGCAGTCAATGAAGAGGAATGGACAAGCAGTGCAGAGGCAAAATCAGATTGTAGTGATGACGATGCAGTTGACTTGGAGGCAAATGCTGAGGCAGCCTTGAAGAAGCTTCTTCCCTGTAGCCTTGAAGAATTTGAGAAGGTATGTTCTCTAAAGTATCAGCTGTCTGATAGAAGGTACTTTACTGCTTCTCTTCCGGTGCAAATTGGAGGAATGGTTAGGAGGGAATTAGGAATGCGTTTTCTGTGAGATGCTAGCTTGATCTCAGCAACAGTAGGTCTGGAATTGGGAATAACACAGTGACTTGGAAAGCAGCTCCAGTTGTTTGATACAGACGAGACATGAGTGTTTGAAGGAAAGAGACTTCTGATGATGATGTCAGAAAAAAAGGCTTTTGATTTTTTAATATGCCTGCCTATTTGTTTCTGATTCTTTTTGCAGCCGATCTTTATGAATTTATGGCTGCTGTTGAACTTTTCATAATTATAATTTATTGCTTTCAATTTTTTCATAATTAGGATTTTTATTTTCTGTATTGTGGGCTTGACAACTGTGAAAAGCTGTAAATATTCTCTAGTTTCTGGCCAATAGAAACAATTTTTTTCAGTAAGGACATGATAGGATTTCTTATTGTGTATTCATTTTGTGGCAGAGAGTTTCTGGAGAATGTGACAGTTCCTCTGAGTCCTCAAAGAATGAGTCTGCAGGCACTTCTGAGATCCCCAAAAGGCCACTTAACAAAGGCAACTATTTCCAGCTAGCCTTGCACTGTGCTTTTATTTTTTTGCCATTTTAGAACTAAGCTCTGTAATATGTTTTTTTCCTTGACTGTTAATGTATTCTTTCTCTAGTTTCTGTTTGTGAAACAAGTGAGTGCAAAGATGATTCTCCAATAAACTTTGTGTCCATTGTTAGCTTAAGGCAGTCATTACAGTTTGGTTTGTGGTGGCAATGTTTCTAATAGTAGTAACTGTTGCATGTTTTTTAGGTGATGATGTTTGCATGACTGTTCTTGGATTGTTTTATGTTGCGATGATAGTTCAATTTTGATTGTTTCATCTTCTATTTGAACAAATTCAAATATCAATATTCACAGTATATTTTTGTTAGTATTGATTTTAGTTGTTTCACTTTATTGGAATTTTTTTTTCAAAAGAAGTTTGGCATTTTTTTTGGTTTTCTCTGTTCATCCATTTATCTTGCTTTCTTCATCTTTTACTAGGGGATCGGGTGAAGTACATTGGGCCGTCCATACGCATTGAGGCTGATGACAGGTGCCTTTTCATCTCCCTTTTTTTTGGCGTATAGAGATGCAACAAGCTTTTTCTTGTTTTACACAACTAATATAATAGTGAGTTCAATAACATAATTAAATATTTTGAAAATGCATTTATACAAGGAATTTGTAACTCATTCAATAATCTATTGAAGGACTTGTTATAGATCTTAAGGGGTTTGATTCTCTGCTTTGTTATACATTTTATTAGTGGCATGTTGTGTATTGTTCTTTTGTGGTTTTGCTTGTTTGAAATATTGATATGTGACATGGCGTATAGAGTGAGTAAAAACTATGGTTCTTAAGCTCTAAGATTACTAACCTAAACTATAGAGAAATTTAGAAAAAAACTCTCTGGTGTTTTATAAAATCTGAATAATAATAAACTAGGATTCCTAATTAAAATCAAAATCCTTTATAGTAAATGATTTCTAATTCAAACTTAAGTAATTAATATAATTCTCCTAACATTAGAATTCCTAAATAGTAAAGTACTAATTAAATTAAAAGTCCTAATCTAAATAGAAAAAAGAATCCAAATGCAATAAGGAATAAGGTACAATCCTACATAGTAACTTTTGAGCCTTATTTGAAGGCTTTCTTGATCTCTGATCATCATGAAATTTTAAACCAATAAGAAACAGGGCCTTCAAAATCTTCTATAAAAATTGTAGCTCAATCCAATGGTCATATTAAAAGTTATGCTTGATTTACCAAACTGAATCTTAAACTTCTCAAAAACTAAAAATCTTAGCCATTAATGAAATAATGCAATAAATATTATTATGCCAAGAATATGGAAGAAGTTTCCCCACGTCAGTCTACTCTACTCTACTTTTGAAAAACTCGCCTTCGAGTTATCTGTCACAAATTGAACTCGACCACTCCAAAGGAAAACATACTTCGAATATAACATTGTAGCTAGTCTATTCATGAAGTTGCATGTCTTTGACTAGTGAACTTCAAAATTTAATTTATGATGTGCACATGCGAAAGAAAAATCCATATCTAGTGTTATATTTTCTGTTCCTATGAAGTCTATTGTAGTTCCTCCACACATTCTCTAACTTCAAACTTGAGTTCATCATCATCTATGACCTTTAATACTTTAACCATTGTATGTAAGGGAAGACCAAGATAATCTTCCATAGTAGCTTTAAGAAAATTGTTAGAAATTACCATGTCCTCAATGTCCTTATTTGCAAGTTCATCCATGATTGGAAGATCATCGTTTGCCACTGACTTCTTCAACTTAAGGTAAACTTAAGGTCAAAAGATTGAAATTGACCCTCTCTGATCATGATATCTTCAACATGATTGGTTAACTTTGAAATTTTTCTTTCACCAAGCTCCTCCAAGTGTTTCCTCCTTGCCATTTGAGAAGGTTAAACACAAGGCAAATAATAATAATCTATTTTCTTGTCTATGAAATATAAAATATCTTCATAATCATCTTATATAAACTCCAAAATTAATGATTGTCTCAAATCTTGCCAAGATGAAATTAAAGGCACATCAATACAAGCTCTAAAGTCTAGAAATTCAAACCACCATTCTCTAAAGTTTGTTTTTGATGATAAGGAACATTGTTGAATTAAAAGTAAGCTTCCAACTCTGCCTGCCAACCACTTAATAAATCTTCTCTTAAAAAACCTCTCATCATAGAATGAAATTTAGGAATAGGTCTGGGGTTTGGCCTGTCTCGAGATAAGTCTTTGGGCAAGTTCCTTTCTTCTTCATTATCCTTGTTTGCGTTACCCGTTAGCCGAACTAGATATGCTATGGTTAGCTCCAAACGAACAAACCTCTATTCCTAAGGATGTAGTTTCTGCTCCTAAGCCAGCACAACGACTTGGAAGGTCTCCACTCCTGCATCGCGGAGTGGGTTCTATCATCTCCGTCCATGAAAGAGACCAACCTACTCTGATACCAATTGACACGACGTATAACGTTAATAAAAGCTTGAGTTCTCAAGCCCTAATGTATATACTTAAGCTGTAGAGAAATTTGGAGAAAATTCTCTGGTGTTTTATAAAATCTAAATAATAATCTTCTCCTCAAAATAAACTAGGGCTCCTGATTAAAACTAAAATCCTTTATAGGAAAGGATTTCTAATTAAAACTTGCCTAATTAATAGAATTCATTTAGTATTAAAATTCTTAAAAGTAAATTACTAATTAAATTAAAAGTTCCAATCTAAACATGACAAAGAATCCAAGTACAACAAGGTAAATAAAGACAATCCTACACAGTAACTTCTGAGCTTTATTCGAAGGCCTTCCTGATGTCCGATCATCATGAAATTTTAACTCAATGAGAAATAAGGCCTTCAGAATCTTCTAAATCTTTTATCAAAATTGCAGCTTGATCCAACTGTCAGATTAAAAGTTATGCTTGACTTACCAAACCATGTCTTAGACTCTTAAACTTTTCGAAACCTAAAAATCTTAACCATTAATGAAATAATACAATAAACATTATTATGCTAAGTATATGGAAGAAATTTCCCCACGTCAATGTGCTATTTCTGCATCTAACAGTTTGTATTTTTTATGCATGGTTAGGGCAATTTCCTGTCCTTAAAATTTTTAGTTTTTTTGGGTTCTTAATTTGATTTTCTTTTCTTTTTAAAAGAATGTGATGTATTTTATATGGGTTTGCTAAAGGCACATATTTGAAAATAAGATGGTGTCAATCTATTTATTGGTTTGATGCCTAACTATTATGACTACGGGTATCATGATAAGATGGTGTTCTGGTAAATTGTTTTTAAAAACATTTAGCATAAACTCATCAACCCCATAAACTTTGACATCACAGGGTCATATTGGGGAAGATACCAACATCTGATGGTCTGAAAAATGCTTATACAACTATCCGTGGCAGGTGGGTTGGTAATTCGTCCTGATGTGTAGAACAAAACCACATAGATGACATTCTTTTCCTTCCTGTTCATCAATAGGAGAAAGTTAGGAGAGGTTTATTGTAGTATAAAAATTAAAACAAGAAAATTTCATAATCAGAAGAAAAAAGCTCCCCAATCTCTCTACATGTCTGGTATGGATACTCCTTTAAAACTTTTGCACCAAAGACCCTGATGAAGTCAAGAAAACCAATTTATCCTGAAGTAGCTGAAAAGGGCAATGCTTATTTCAAACGATTCTTGTGTTGTGTCCATTTCAAATGTGATTATTATTGTTAACGTTGATATAGATGCCATTGCACTGCTGACATTTTATTGGAGCTGAATGTGCTCTTGGTTGCTTCATTTTCTGTCAGCATACAGTTCCAAGGCAGCTCCTTTCATTTGTGCAGTCTTTCTTGTTATTATTGCACCAGACAGAATTATTTTCTTTGGTGGGTGGGATTACATGGTTCACAAAGATGGAGATATTAGAGGTTCCTGCCTTCTGATGTGTGCTTTTGCATTTATATTCTGAATCAAGCAATTCCAACTTTGGTCCATTCTAGAGAGCCAATGTAGATGCATTTGCTATGTTGAATCAAACAGTTAAATACCTACATGCTCCAACTAATTAGCACAGTTCCCACATCCTTCCAAAAGTCTTCAGCTACCCTGCTAATCATGACAATTTTCTTTTAAAGGATAATTGTCTGGGATGGAGACCTATCTCTGTAACTTTTTTAAAGCACTTTAAGTGTAGCAATCATTTTTTCTCTTTTTCTGAAGCATATCAAATATTTTTGCACCAGGGATTTAGCTTATTGATTTTACAAGAAATTTTTTAAATCAACCGGAACTTGTAGCTATAAAGACACCAAGATCTGCATAGCTATAGTTAACTAATTGAAGCAAATACATAGAAACTGAATGAAGCTTAAAAACATCACTGGTCATGCTGATAACAGTTGCATGCCTTATGTACTGTCTAAAAAGGAAACAATTAATATATGTTTGTCTTCATATGAAACTTTAAGGTATCAGCAGGAAACTGATAATTTCCTTTCAGCAACTTTACAGCATATAGATGTGATGAGAGACAAATGCAAAGTTGTATAGTATCAGCACCTTGGAATTGATTAGCTAAACGGCTTTTCTTCAATATTTATTTACTAGGTTAAGTGATAACTATTGTCCTTGGCAATACATTCTTCATAGAGTGGATGATTCTGATGAAGTTGTAACCAGCAAACTGTTGGTGCACAATTCTAGATGATAATCAGTTGATGCTGCGTTTCTGGTAATACTTGCTAGATTTGGTGTGGTTTGACTTACAGACAACTTTGAGGTCACATAGTGTTCTGCTGCTATCACAATCTTTTGGCAGCATTGCATGCCCTGCTTTTTCCAAGTTCATATTTTTGGGCAAACACAGCAACTTTCAGATTTTTAGGCATATTACTTTTGACAATTTGAAAGAGCAGAAAGAGTGGTGAATAAATGAACAGTCTTTTGCTTTTCCGAGGCGTTGTCTTCTAACATTTAATTCTCAACTTTGACGATGTAACATATGAAATCTTCTGCATCTTTTATGATTTAGCCTTGTACGCTACCCTCTGGACTAATGTCAAGTGAAACTTGTGATAATCATTCTAGCCATAAATTTTCTTTGGAATTACCTTAACCAGATATAAGCTCTCATTTCCTTTCGGATGTGTAGGCATATTACTTTTGACAATTTGAAAGATTAGAAAGAGTGGTGAATAAATGAACAGTCTTTTGCTTTTTTGAGGCTTTGTCTTCTAACATTTAATTCTCAACTTTGATTATGCAACATATGAAATCTTCTGCGTCTTTTATGATTTAGCCTTGTATGCTACCTTTTGGACTAATGTCAAGTGAAACTTGTGAATCTGTGATAATCATTCTAGCCATAAATTTTCTTTGGAATTGCTTTAACCAGATATAAGCTCTCATTTCCTTTCAGATTTGTAGGCATATTACTTTTGACAATTTAAAAGAGTAGAAAGAGTGGTGAATAAATGAACAGTCCTTTTCTTTTCCGAGGCTTTGTCTTCTAACATTTAATTCTCAACTTTGATGATGCAACATATGAAATCTTCTTCACCTTTTATGATTTAGCCTTATATGCTACCCTTTGGACTAATGTCAAGTGAAACTGGTGATAATCATTTTAGCCATAAATTTTCTTTGGAATTGCCTTAACCAGATATAAGTTCTCATTTCCTTTAACAGCTCAATTACACCTTTAGTCTCATCAGACTTGTACTTTGCCTTGGACTATCAAAGCTCAGAGAGTTTTGGCCATCAGCTGTGGGAGAACACTAACTCAATTGGCATTACAGTGCATGAACTTTCATATTCATAAAATTGACAGGCAGAACTTTTGATCAGAGAGTGTTATGTTTTCAGGCCTTTATCAAGCGGTCAACTTGGGGAGGTATATGAGGTGAATGGAGATCGAGTCGCTGTGATTTTAGATATTGGTAATGACAACAAAGAAGGTGATGGAGAGAAGGATGAGAAGCTCATGGAGCAGCCTGCAAAAGCACCAGTTTATTGGATAGATGGTAATTTCTTGCATCAGTGAGGATTTAACTACCTATTTAAACTGAAATGATGTAAAGTGGATCAAAGTCATCAACTGTATGGAAATTGTATGAGGTGTTGAAGCAACAATTGGAAGTTCTGAATTAAAAAGTCAATTTTGAAATTTAAAACTGGCTTCCCCTTTAACTATATATTTGTCAGTGTTTGTGTCTGTAAATAACCTAACTTTGGCTGTTGTGTAGCTAAGGATATTGAGCATGATCCCGACACTGGGATAGAATATTGCTATATTGCGATGGAGGTTTTATGTGAGGTATTATTGCCTGGTATTTCCTTTTCCCTGTCCAGTGTCCCTCTCCTTGATTTTGCTGTTAAGAATTGATGTTTGTTCTTCCCTCATTTGCAGGTTTTGTGTTCTGTGCAACCCCTTATTGTCTATTTTCCAGATTCTTCTCAGTGGTTGTCTAGAGCGGTTCCCAAGTCAAACCGCAAGGATTTTTTAAGCAAGGTGCAAGAAATGTTTGACAAATTATCAGGTCCTGTTGTTTTGATATGTGGACAAAACAAAGCTGAAACTGGGTCAAAGGAGAAAGAAAGATTTGTAAGCTTCTAAAGTTTTTCAAGTTATATACATGTTGGAAGCATTTGATTCCATTTTCAGTTGTTTTCATAAGCTATAGATACCATTCTCTCCCATCCTTTTTGTTTTCATTAGTATCTTTTCTCTCTGAAACTCATATTCAACAGACAATGCTACTCCCGAATCTTGGACGGCTGGCAAAGCTGGTAAGGCTTGCAAAACTCTTAAAACGTTGTAAATTTGAAAGAAAATTATTGATTAGTATCATATTTATCCAAGGCAGCTTTTGAGCTTCGTTATTGTTTCTATGTAATTAACTGAGAACTGATTTATCTTTCAGCCTCTCTCCTTGAAGCACCTCACTGATGGACTCAGAGGTGCTAAGAGGTCCAACGAAAATGACATAACTAAGCTCTTCACCAATATTTTGTGCCTCTATCCCCCAAAGGTAATTGACTTTTGTATTTAATCTGACCTGTTTCAAATAATGAAAAGATGGTAAATGACTGTTGTATTTATTCTGATCTGTTTCAAATAATGAAAAGATGTTTGTTGTATAGTATAACTGTTGTGTACTAGTGTCTTGTTTCTCATGTTTTTGTTTTACTTATTCTTTCCTACCTTGCCCCTCTTCTTTCTTGGGATCCTGTAAAGTGCATTCATTGATACCGTGCTTTCTAGGAAGATGAGTGATGTATGGCTTAGAATCAATAAGAGTGCATGAGTGATCAGTGTTCTCTAAAGCTAAATGTTAATTTAGGAGCCAAGAAGTTGTTAACTCGCACAATTTAATAAAAATGTATAGTGTGCCGTTTAGTGCCTAGAATTGAACAAAAGTATGTTATTTGCTGACCTGACTGTGCTTAAGAGAATGTGCTTTCCTTTTAAGGAAAATGTAGTGGTAGGGATTCTTTTACAGGCTTTGGTGTCTTGTGAGACCATGACTGAAGCTTACTTTCAGGTTTAGATGGTAGGGTTGGAACTAGAGATCCTTCTTGTCAAACTGCACTGACTTCTGTCCTGATTATATATAGTACTCTACTATATCTTAAATGTGGCATTATCTCTTTAATTTTTTTATACTTGTTTTGGTTTTATATGTTTTGGTTTATATTTTTGCTTGCTTCTTACAGGAGGAAGATCTTCTTAGAACATTCAATAAACAGGTTGAAGAGGACAGAAGAATTGTGATATCAAGGAGCAATTTAATTGAACTGCACAAGGTAGGGAGTCACTGTCAAAGTTCGTTTCAATCACAGCAGTGTTTTAGTTTTAACTGTTGCATGGAGTGGACTATTTGAAATTGCAAATTGCACTAGGAAATTTGATACCCATTTGTCTTCGAAATTTACTGATATAATTCTATTGCAGGTTCTTGAAGAAAATGAGATGTCATGCATGGACCTATTGCATATAAATACTGATGGCCTCATTCTAACAAAGCGGAGTAAGAAACTGAAGCTTGTTATTTGAGCCGATTTCAGCTTATTATTGAACTGTTGGTTCCGTATTCAAGATCACAATATCCTTATGTTGACTATGGATTTTTAGGGAAGAGAAATACAAAATGAAAGTTTTCTCCACCAGAAAAAAGTCCCAAGTTTAATATCAACCTGATAAACTTTACCGTTGCTTTTCCAAAAATATTTACGAGCCTAACTAGTTTGACAAGTTCAACTTTACAAATGAAGGTTGAAGAATTTCTTTTCTGATACACCATTTGGATCTGGGCTAAGAATTTCTTTTTTTCTTTCTTTTTTCCTCAGAGGCTGAAAAAGTCATTGGCTGGGCTAAGAATCATTACTTATCATCATGCCTGCTCCCATGCATAAAAGGGGATCGATTGTCTTTGCCCCGAGAAAGGTTTGCCTACCCCATCGTTGTATGTTAGTCAAATTTTTGGCACCTAGAAGCTGATATCTGTTCTTTTTCATGGGAAGCCTTGAGATGGCAATTGTGAGGTTGAAGGAGCAAGAAACCATAACTGAAAAGCCATCACAGAATTTGAAGGCATGTGTATACATTTTCTCTTCTCAATGCTACGAGTATGTTGAAAGCTTTACATACTATGTGCTGATCTCTATTGAATATAAATATCAGCAGAACTTGGCCAAGGATGAGTATGAGAGCAACTTTATCTCAGCTGTGGTAGCTCCAGGTGAAATTGGTGTCAAATTCAATGACGTAGGTGCTCTTGAAGAAGTGAAGAAGGCTTTGAATGAACTTGTCATTCTTCCAATGAGGAGACCAGAACTTTTCTCTCATGGAAATTTGCTGCGGGTACTGATTTTACTCTTCACATGAACAATTATTTGTTAGCCTTTTTTCAGAGTGTGATTTTGTAAAGCTTTTTTCCAGCCTTGCAAAGGGATTTTGCTTTTTGGACCTCCTGGAACTGGGAAAACCCTTCTTGCCAAAGCGCTTGCAACAGAGGCAGGGGCAAACTTTATCAGCATAACTGGTTCAACTCTTACTTCAAAGGTACAATAAAAAATGGATGTTGTATCCATTAAGTGAGGTTTAGGTTCCAAGATGAAGAATTTAGCCATGTTTCACATTCTTTTACCCACAATAAAAGAACTGCTTTTATTTTCAATTTTTTTCCAGAAAGAGTCAGGTAACAAATTCATCCTGCCAGTGGGTTCTAAACCTATTAAGGATGCTTGGGACAAAAGAGTACAGAGACACAAGAGCACAAAGCTCAAAAGCTCTGTATTCATTTCTTATGTGTGATATATGAATTCATGGCATTTTAACACTTTCAAACTGATATTGATCTAAAAACATCAACTTAAGTTATAAAGGACAAAGCATCGCATGCTTTGCATGTGATACAAAGGCTATCATATACATAAATGCCTGCTTGTATGTTATCTTGTTTCTTTACATTAAATTTGAGAAAAAAATTAGCACCGGTATACATATGCTTCCATTGGTAGTTTTTCAGAAACATGTCTTCTATACAAAATACTGGCTGCTAAATCATTGATTATTGATATAGCTGAGTACTTTCAGTTTGTTTAGTCATTGTCTTTTGTTTCTGTATGTTACTTGATGTTTTCCTGTTTCCCGAGACAGTGGTTTGGAGATGCTGAAAAGCTCACAAAAGCTCTCTTCTCCTTTGCCAGCAAGCTGGCTCCTGTCATTATATTTGTTGATGAGGTGAGTTTCTCCTTTTTCAGTGTACGCGTGTGCATGAGTGTGTGTGTGACAAAGTAAATAAACTGGTTATTGCATTGCATAAAGAAACCAACTTTTGCACTTGTAAAGTTAAATTTTGTTGTCCTCGTGATATAATATTGTTCAGTATACAATTTTTACCCTTGGTAAAAGTCAGGATGTGAATAATAGAAAGAAGCTATTGTGGAACACTGAGAACTTCCAGAAACAGATCTATCTCACTTCTTTTTTCATGCAATAAAAATGTTGTTTACAAAATACAGGGAAATATGAAAGTTATCTTCGCAAACCTTCATCCTTATCTTCTCTTCTAGTTCTTAATCTGACTACTTCAATTTGGATGCTGGTGAAGCTTCCTCAGCAAATAAGATAACCATGGAGTTCTTATAACAGTTTTTTTGTGTGCACCAATGGCCTGTCTCATGATCGTCACTGAGATTTATGATAGATTAATGGGTTAAGTGTTAAAATATCGGTGGAAATTGATTTTGAATTATATTCTCTGTAAATTGTAGGTCTCTAATGTCCTTGCAAAGTGATAAATATTTGTTGTTTGTATCATTGTGTCCCAAATTGTGCTGTGAAACTTTTTTTTTTTAAATTGAGAAACTTTTCAGTATCTGGAGAAATTCTTGTAGAAAATGTTGTCATAATTTAATAATTGGGAAAAACAAATTTCATCTTTCTCTAGTTTCTCCATTTCTTGCCTGTAGGTGTCTGTACAATAATCAGGTGAATGGTGTTTTGATAAATAATCTTCCTTTCCCTTTTCTACCTCATTTGGGGTCATTTTGACAACAAACAGCGTGAACATTACTTTCTTATGACATTTCCTAAACACCTCTTACATTCGGAATGCTATTCTGCTAACTGGATTTTGTATGTGTAGGTTGACAGTTTGCTTGGTGCTCGTGGTGGCTCTTTTGAGCATGAAGCTACAAGAAGAATGAGAAATGAGTTCATGGCAGCGTGGGATGGATTGCGATCAAAAGATAGCCAGAGAATCCTTATCCTTGGTGCCACAAATCGACCATTTGATCTTGATGATGCTGTAATCCGCCGGTTACCTAGGAGGCAAGTTTGCTTGGGGAAATGCCTTGGTATTTTTAGTATTGCAGCCTATCTTTTGGTTTAAGATATCATATTTACCATGTTTCCATATGTCTGCTGCTGTTTGAAGCTTGCCATGTTTCCATATGTAGTGTCTGCTGCTGTTTAAAGCAATAGCAATATCACTTGTATAATTGTGTTGTATCATTGTTTAGAATACATGTGGACCTACCAGACGCTGAAAATCGTATGAAGATTCTCAGAATAATTCTGAATCGAGAAAATTTAGAAGCTGACTTCCAGTTTGACAAACTTGCAAATGCAACTGAGGGATATTCCGGAAGTGATTTGAAGGTAATGCAGTATTGGTTGCTTCTAATTTCAAATTTGCGTTTCTTGGAAGAAAATATATGGCCTTAATTGTCTCGAATTTTGTTTTTCAGAACCTATGTATCGCTGCAGCATATAGACCAGTAGAAGAACTTTTAGAAGAAGAAAAGGTGATTGAGTTTAATATATTTTTTTCCATGATTTACGCTCTCCTTCAATTTATACTGGTCCTGGGCACCCAATATGTCTGTTTTTGTTAGCGAACTTGTGCTTGGCTGACATGGGGAAATTTCTTCTATATTCTTGGCATGATAATGTTTATTGTGTTATTTCATTAATGGTCAATATTTTTAGGTTTTAAGGAGTTCAATAAAAGTTCAAGATGCAGTTTGATAAATCAAGTATAAATATTAATTTGAATGTTGGATCGAGATAAAATTTTGATAAAAGATTTTGAAGGTCTCGTTTTCTATTGGGTTAAGATTTCATGATGATTGGAAATCAAGAAGGTGTTCAAATAAGGCTCAGAAGTTACTGTGCGAGATTGTTTTTATTTTCCTTGTTGTATTTAGACTTTTTTTTCTATTTAGATTAAAACTTTAAGTTAATTAGTATTTTACTATTTAGGAATTGAAATTCTAGATGAATTCTATTAATTAGGTAGGTCTTAATTAGAAATCCTTTCTATAAAAGATTTTAGTTTTAATTAAGAATTTTTTTCCATAAAGAATTTTAAACCAATATAAATAGAGGTGTCTAATTTATTTTGAGAAGAAGATTATTATTAAAACTTCTAATAAAACACCAGAGAGTTTTCTTTAAATTTCTCTACAACTTAGGTCTGTAATCATAAAGCTTGAGAACCCTAGCTTTTAACCAAGTTATATGGCATCGATTGATATTAGAGTAGTTTGATATTAGAGTAGCTTGGCCTTTTTGATGGATGAAGATAGTAGCAACCCACTCTGCGATGCAAGAGTGGAGGTCCCCTGTGGTGTTGTGCGGGTCCAGGAACAAAAACTAGATTGTTTGGAGCAAACCATAACAGTTAGCTCGGCTAATGGGTAATGCAAACAGGGATCGTGAAGAGGAGAGTAACTTGCTTGGAGACTTACCTCGAGGCAGACCAAAGCCTAGACCTGCTTTTGAATTTGATGAGATTCCTTTCAATAATGGGAGATTTTCAAAGAAAATATTTATTAAGTGGTTGACAGAATTGGAAGCTTTTATTTCAATAAGGTTCCTTATCAACTAAAAAGTAGGATTTATCGTATACAAACTTTCTTGTGGTGCTAGAGAATGGTGGTTTGAATCTCTAGACTTTAAAATTCTATTCGTATGCATTTAATTTCATCTTGGCAAGATTTGAGACAATCATTAATTTTGAAGTTTATACAAGATGATTACGAAGAGATTTTATATTGGGTGGATAAGCAAATAGATTATCACTATTTGCCTTATAGTCAACCTTCTCAAAAGGCAAGAAGGAAAAACGTGGAGGAGTTTGGTGAAAGCAAAAATCTCAAAGTTAACTAATCATGTTGAAGATAACGTGATCAAAGAGGTTGTTGACAAACAATTTTAGTCTTTTGGTCTTAAGTTGGAGAAGCCAGTGACAAACAATGATTTTTCAGTCGTGGATGAAAATCTTATAAACAAAGACATGGAGGACATGATAATTTCTTACAATTCTCCATAAAGTATTTTCAAAGATTATCTTGAAGTTTCTTTATATTTAAAGGTTGAAGTATTGTAAGTCACAGATGATAATAAGGTCAAGCTTGAAAAAAAAAAAGTGTGAAAAAACTACAAGTGGACTTTGGAGTAGAAAATAGAACATTAAATATGGAGTTTCCTTTAAAATGTGCAAATAAATTATATTTTGAAGTTCACCAGTCAAGGACATGCTATTTTGTGAAAATGCTGGCTACAATGTTATATTCAAAATATTTGTTCGCTTAGAGTGGAAGAATTCAATTCTTGAAGATAACTTGAGGGCGAGTTTTTTGGAAGTAGAGGGGACTGATGTGGGGAAATTTCTTTCATATTCTTGGCATAATAATATTTATTGTATATTTCATTAATGGTTAAAATTTAGGTTTTGAGGAGTTTAATAAGAGTCCGAGATACAGTTTGGTAAATCAAGCATAATTTTTAATCTGACCGTTGGATCGAGCTAAAATTTTGACAGAAGATTCTGAATGCCCTATTTTCTATTGAGTTAAAATTTCATGATGATCGGAAAAGGCGTTTAAATAAGGTTCGGAAGTTACTATGCAAGATTGTTTTTATTTTTCTTGTTGTATTTAGATTCTTTTTCCTATTTAGATTAGGACTTTAAGTTAATTAGTGATTTACCATTTAGGAATCCCAATGCTAGATGGATTCTTCTAACCAGGTAAGTGTTAATTAGGAATCCTTTTTTATAAATGATTTTAGTTTTAATTAGGAATTCTTTCCCATAATTTTTTTTTTAAAAATTAATATGAATAGATGTGTAGTTTATTTTGAGAAGAAGATTATTAAGATCTTTAATAAAACACTAGAGAATTTTCTCGAAATTTCTCTACAGTTTAGGTCTGTAATTTTAGGGTTTGAGAACCCTAACGTTTAACCACGCTATACGCCATGTCATTGGCAGTGTGTGAAGTGAAGTCCTAGTTTTGATCATAATTTCGATGATAGTCATCTTTCCTTGCATGTATACCACTTGCATCTGGTCATGTTATTTTCAATTTGAAACTAGGGCACCTGTTTGGTTAGCATCCAAACAGTGAATATTTATACGTCTTTGCAAGCAAAACAGGTTAGATGTTTCTGCCACATTTCTCATTCCCCCACCTTTTTGTGAACATATGATCTGCAAGGTACCTTCATCAACAATTAATGACTTGCGCAAAATATAAGAAAGCAATTTAATGCTGGTATGCAACAGGTTGTGGCATAGCATGAAAAAAAAAAAAAAAACTGTTCTTTCTAATATAGTTAGTTTATCAAGTGTCCATTGTCTATTGTATATTGTGTGAAAATTGTAAAAGAGCAGAAAATCATTACTGCCTTTTAGTAAGGTTACGGTATCCTGATTCCTGAACTTTAGACCTCGCCCCAAATGCCCTAGGGAAGCACCTCAGAAATACCCTTGTTTGCCGGTTGAACCAACCCTCCTCCAGCTGCAGACTTCTAATTCTTCCTACCATGTGTTGCCTGAAGTCATTTTACATCTGGTTTGTGGCCAAGTATTTGACTCTGCTCTTTTTTCCACCTGGTCACTTTTTCTACAGGGTGGCAAGAATGGTTCAACTCCGGCATTAAGACCACTTAATTTGGAAGATTTCATTCAGTCAAAAGCAAAGGTAACAACTTAGTTAATTGACTGTTCTTAGCAGTTTGATACAAGGTTAAGATGGGTTGCAAAATCATGCACTCTCCACATTGATATTATGAAATCTGTGGTAGATTGATATCTATTACTTGTTGTATAGGTGGGGCCCTCAGTTTCCTTTGACGCAGCAAGTATGAATGAGCTGAGGAAGTGGAATGAACAATATGGAGAAGGTGGAAACAGAAAAAAATCACCTTTCGGTTTCTGAAACTTCCTCTAATCAGGTTTCGTACTTCAATTATTCTTGGGGTGAAAAAGGGTGAAGAAAAGAAATGAAAAGACCCTTTCCTAGTAGCAGCTAATCCTCGAAGTAGAGCTTCTGCACTTTTGGTGAACGCTGGGCAAGGGAGGCAGCCTCGGATGATATAATGCAATGTCACATAGGCTTCTTGTAGGATTTTGGCCCTTATTTACGGGCTACTTTTCTGCCATGTATATTACCCCAGAAGTTTTGACATTACATGAATTCTACATTTATATCCAGTAATTCTCAATAATAGAGCACAAAGTAGCTGGTTATGCCAAATCTTTTTTTTGTAGTTCGTCTTACCAAGGCATTGGGAAATGGCGTGTAAAAGGCCGTGGAAGTTCTTTAGATCAATGATTTTAATCTTCTGTTGTTACTGCTTGTTAATCGTAATTCTACAATAAAATACCATTAGGGCTATAAGCATTCATGCAATCATGCTTGTTGAAGTAAAGATCACTGTTGTCCTGATCATAATGCCACTCTTCTCCCCAATTAAACATTAACATCAACAAAACTACTACAATAACTGGGATTTGTGATGATGCTTCACTGCAAAGCACCTCACCAGCTCTTTTATATTTTTTCCCCTATTTTCATGCCTTTTTTTTGTTTTCTTTTTCCTTTATTTTTTTCCCTTTTTTTGGGTCAAATTAGATGAGATTAAATTTGAAATTGTGGTAGAAAAATTAAATTAAAAGATAAAGGATTGAAATGTAGAATATTGACAAAATACATATTACTACTAAATTCATGGAAATTTTCATTTTGGTTAAAAAGTTTTTTATCCATATTTCAACTCAAGAGAGAAGAGTAAAAGTCTCTAAAAATAGTGAAAGAGAGAAACTTGTTATTTGTCATGATTTAGGCAATCAAAAGAATTAAATTTAGTGTTCTCTAAAAAGTTTTTTATTCAACAAAATAAATTCAATGGTTGTGGTTTTTGGCCTTTATCTCGATGGGAAATCAGATCGGGATTTGGAAAGTTATGTGATTTTGAGTTTTTTTGGTGATTTTTAACTATTTTTTGCTATTTTAAAGTCATAAATAAGTTTATTAAGATTTTTAGCCTGTTTTTTTAAAATGTTTTAGTGTGAAAAATTAGTTAAAAATAAGTTTTTTTTATATCTAAAAGTTAAAAACCTGATTTTCTAGGAGGTTTTCAATCACCTAAGATGGCTGAAAACTAGATAACAGGCAACGAGTTGATTTCTTTAATTTTTTTAAAAATAAAAAAGGCTTTATTTTAAAAAATTAATATAGGTTTACATGCGTGAGCCTGAGTTTTCAAACCTGAGCGAGTTTGAACTTGGGTGATTAGCTAGTCCAAGTAGAACCTGGCTTGTCCCTCTCACCTTTTCTTTTGATAAAATTTTTAATTGATACCCTCCCTTATTTTTTAATGCATTTTTTAGTTTATATTAATTTCTTTTTATTTCGAATTAAATTAATACCCTCTCTTTATTTTTAAAATTATTTTGTTAATTTTTTAAAATAGTAGTTATATTTTTTTTAATTTGTTTTTATTTTTATTTTTATAATGTTTCAAAGAGATTATTATTATTTTTATTTTATATATGATATAAATAAACTATATTTATTTGTATGATGTATTTTTTTTAAAATAATTTATATGTTGATGAAATACCATCAGGGCTATTTGCAATCATGCTTCAAGTAGCGATTAGTGTTATAACTGTTGTCCTGATCATAATGCCATCCCCCCAATCAAACAATAACATCAACAAAACTACTACAATAACTGGGATTTGGGATTTGTGATGAGGCTTCACTGCAAAGCAACTTTTCAATTTTTCCCCCATTTTCTTTCCTTTTCTTTTCTTTTCTTTTTTCCTTAATTTTTTTCTTTTTTTGGTCAAATTAGATGAGATTAAATTTAAAAATGTGGTAAAAAGATCAAATTAAAAAATAGAGAATTAAAATGTAGAGCATGCTATTACTAAATTCATAGCAATTTTAATTTTGGTTAAAAATTTTATTTTATTTATATTTCAATTCAAGAAAGGAAAGTGAAAGCTTTTTTATAACGGAAAAGAAAAACTTGTCAATTGTCATTATTTAGGCAATCAAAAGAGCTAAATTTAGTATTAAATGGGTTCCATTTAATGAAGTAAATTAAATGATTGTGATTTTTGGCTTTTATATTTATAGAAAATCAAATTGAGGTTTGGAAAGTTATGTGATTTTGTGTGTTTTTGGTGATTTTTAACCTTTTTTTTTTTTGCTATTTAAAGGTCATAAATATGTTTATTGAGGTTTCTAGCATGTTTTTTCAAGTGTTTTCGTGTAAAAAATTAGTTCAAATGAGTTTTTTGATCTAAAAGTTAAAAACCTAACTTTCTAATAGGTTTTTGATCACCTGAGATGACTGGAAATTAAACAATAGACAATGAGTCGATTTCTTTAATTTTTTTGAAAATAAAAAAAGGTTTTATTTTAGAAAAATAATATAGGCTTGAGCTCCGGTGGTTAGCCGGAGCTAGTAGCTAGAACCTCACTTGTTTTTCTCACTTTTTTTTTTTTGACAAAATTTATAATTGATACCCTCCCTTTGAATGTATTTTTTAGTTTATATTAATTTTTTTTATTTCAAATTAAATTAATACCCCTCTCTATTTTTTAAATTATTTTGTTGATTTTTTTTTAAATAGTAGTTATTTTTTTATATTTTTATAATGTTTAAAAGAGATTATTTTTTATATATATATATGATATAAATAAACCATATTTATATGATGTATTTTTTTAAAATAATTTATATGTTGATGAAAAAAGATAACCTCTAAGATAAAATAAATAAATAAAAACTCATAAATTCAAAATAAAAGTGGGTGTTAAATATTTACACAGTCACATGTCTTTTGCTTTAATAAAAAATGTTGGCTGAAAAATTTAGTATTTAATTAATATTAACAATTTTTTTATAATTTATTGATATATTTATTTTATTAAATATAGATTTTATCTTTGTATTTCTCAATTAAAAAAGAATGATATAATAAAACTTATCCATAATATTTGTATATTAGTTTATTATATTAAAAATTAACTTGAAATTCTATAGAAATATTGATGTTGTGAAGCAACAGCCACGTGGAAGAACACAAAAAAGAGATTATTGGTTGACTTCAGCCCTCGCCAAAAGGTAGTGGAGCAGTTTCACAGATTGCTCTGTTGCAGTAAAATGGAGATGTAAAAATCAAGTTGAATATAATGGAGAAGATTAAACTGTGATTATTGGCAGCTGCCATTCAAAAACAAAGGTTAAAGCAAAAATTGAATCACAATTGAATGTAAAATGGGATTGTAAAAGAATCATGTGATTTCGCATCATGCTCAACAAGTAAAGTAAGGAAATGTGAAAGAATGATGCGAAAACGTGAAAGGAAAGCAAAATCAACAGAGGCAACATCATCATTTACAGAGCAAAAGAGTGATCAGAAGCGTGGATCTCATTAATCATTGCGCCTATCATATCGATACCAATCTGCAAAGATTGCCAGTGGTTCAATGCAACTAAGACAAAACCAAGAGTATTGATTTAGAGCAGCCTTTCCTTAGCTTGCTGTTTTTGTACTGGATTTTACTCAAACAAAACCATATTGGTTTATCTTTCCATCATGGTGCTGCAAAGAATTCTTAAACCCTTCTTTCCAGTCACAATCACAGAATTTTGAAGGAATTACACTATTATTTTCTAACCTATGCAAGAAATGATGAAGGGCAGGAATGACAAAGATGTTCGTTGTTGAAGCAAGAATTACTGTAAAGGGCCGGAATGACAGCAAAGTTTGATGCAGCTGTAGAGGTTGTAAAGGAAACATCAACACGTTAAAGGGCAGGAAGAAAAGTGAAGGTTGCTGTAGCAAAGGCTGACGAAAGAAGACAAAGTTGTTGAAGAGAAACTGCATAGGGATTGATTTTTTGATTTTCTTGTCAAGGGCAGGTATGGCAAAGATGTCCAATGCTTGCAAACGATTGCTTTGCTCAAACTAATGAAAGAGGAACATTTTATTTCACTGAGAGAAGGCACTTCAGGGGCGGACGATGCTAAGGATCACATTTTCCTGACGAGTACTGTTTTCGAGTCATCATGGTCGAAGAAGAGGGCTTACCCCTGCTCCAACATTTTTTGCCAAGATGGTCCCTTAGCTTTCGATGGGACTGTTTTAAAAAACTCAGAGATTGATAAGATTGTTAGTTGTTTATGCTGGCCAAGTAAAAAAGATTGGTTCGTTAAGCTTAAAGATGGTGTACGATAACTTTTAGGTACTGTTCAACGATGGGTAGAAAGATGTATATGACTCTGTATTCTATACCTTTCATATGTCGCTGTAGCGCTAAACTGGAGCCTTCTTCTTGCTTGTGGTGAACGAATGGGTTAGAGGTTGTCGTGGAGCGGTGATGGCTGTTTTTGCTGCTGCAAAGATCAGCGCGAGGTGGACCAAGGGCTGCAGGAGTTGTTGGGCTTGATGGAGGGGGAGCATTAGAGTTCGATGTAATAGGTTGCATGGCCATTTGAAGCTGCTGTATCAGTGTAAGGTGGGCCAAACATTGCTGGAGGAGGAGCTCCAGAACTTGACGCAACAACTGTCATGACTGTTGAAGGTGCTATAAGAGGTGTGTATCTGCAGTGATGGGTTCGTTGTCAAGCCTGTTTGTCACGACGGTTCCACATCGATACGACAGATCTGAAGGCTCCAAAACACAGCTGGAAAATGAAAGTCTTGGTAAGTTTTTGAATCATCAGAGGTGGGAAAATGGATGGATTGTTGTAGATGAAGTGGTGTGTCGATGATCCTAAGAAATTCTCAGCAGTTTTTCCATACACATGAAAGTTCGTGACATCCTTTCTGTCAGTGATGATGCAGTCTGGTCTGAACTAGAAAAAAAAAAATTGAAAATTAATTGAATGAGTAACAGATGATGGTAAAATAAAGTATCTTTTTTTCAAAGGAAGATTTAAAGTAATAAAGCTGATTGCTACGTGGTTACCATGAAAGATATGTCCAGCCAATTGTGAGTCCATTGTTTAATATTGATATTATTCATATAAATATATTTAATTTATTAATAAAAAATTATTTCTCTTTAATATTCATTAAATATTTTATTAATAAATATTATATTTGCTGATCAAGTTCCTGGAACAAAAATACTTTGGAAAAAAAATTATAAAGTTGTTATAATTATAAGATTTCTATTGCATCAAAACATTATACCTAAATGGTCCTAGTCAATACTTTATTAAGACTAGACATTAACTATAGCAGTTAAGACTAATACATTTTATATTCTTTTATATATGAAATGAAGCGGTTTTTCTCATAAACTGAGGTATGAGGGATACTTAGAATTAATATGTAAGTTCTTGTCAGATGACATGTACACTAAATCAGCCCGTATGAGAATTTCATATGGAGAAATCATTTGTGTCTATGAAATGGCTCATGAGATGGTTGTGCAAGTGATCCTTAAACTTGATATCACTAGATTATCTTATATAGAAGGTGTTATATTTTGATCTTACTACACGTTGTTCTAATTAAGGATAACAAATGAGCATATATTGGTATAATATGAATTATATAAAGGTATTTAAGTAATCAAGAGATAATTCATCACCTTTGGTGAATTAGAAAAATTGTGTCATCTCTTCTCAAATAATATTGATTGTAAATCCTTGCGTAAGGTGGAATAAGATTTTAAAATAGTTTCAAATCTTATTTAAAGAATCAATGACTATGGTGTCAAGAATAAACGTGATTTGACATAGTAAACACACTTCATGATTGCATATTGAAGCAATTGTTCAAAGTTGAAAAGAACATCTAATTTTCAGGTAATTTTTATACAAATCTTAAACAACCCTAGATCTGTCTAATATATCTTTAGAATGCCTGGAAAAAAATTAAATTTACAGTCTCCATTGTATATATGTGTTTTGAAAATCCCAACAGTGGTATCAGAGCCATTGTTAGACAATTAGATCATTGGAAAATTATATCATCTCAGATTCTTATCCATATTCAGGAAAGATAATAATCATGTCAGAAAATCTGGTGGAGTTTAGGATTATTGATCAGGTCTGCCATGATGCAAAATAAATTATTAGGGAGATCGTATCTAAAGAGAATGTTCTAGTCCATTACATGAGAGGTAAATTTTCTACTTGGTCTAAAAAAGGTTTATAAACTGTCTGATGACCACCTTATGTAAAGACAACATAAGAGTTTACAAGGGATGGTTGGGATACAATGTAACCGTCATTACCGAGTAAACACTCAATTCATAGTTAGATGTTTCACGAATTTGAAACCTTACTAAAAGTTATGAGGCAGACTATCACTCTCCACCTAACTTAAAAATAGGTTTATTCACAAAATTAAAATACATGAGGGCATTAATTCCTACTCGATGTACCTATATATGAACATGAATTAAAAATGCATGCTAAAACAGTAAAAATACAAGCTAAAATTAAACAAACCAAAACAAACAAAGAAAATTTAGTCCAATCAGACAAGGCGTTCCCTAGAGAGGTTGCCATCTTGTCGCGGCGTGCGTGGCGTCGAATGACCGGTCTGCCTCGTAAGTGATGGTGAAAAAAGGGTTTGGGGATAATCATTATGATTATAAGCTTAGGATTCGCTGCCTAGTATTATGGTTACAAGAAAACCTATGATCTGCGAGAGTCCGGGTATGAGATTGGTTATGCAAAGGGAAGACGCATCATCCCTAGTGTACCCTATCTAAGGTAAGCTGCATTGTTGTTTAATTGTTTTAATATGTCATGTTTCTATCCATCGGTCTTGTCTATGGCTCAAGGTAGATTTCCTTTTATGAGGAAGTCTCTACTTTATTGAGTGAAATCCTAACTATTTTAAGGCTCAAATTTTAGTATTACATTTATTTTCTAAATATAACTAATTTCTAACATTTTAGACATAATAATTGTTATGTTTTTTATTTTTATTTTGGTTAAACCCTAATGGATAATAATAAATTGGTTACAATATTTATTTTTGTATTTTTAAAACATGATAAAAATGCGATTTTATCTTTTTTTGAGAATAAACATGAAATTTTTTTAGGATTTAGCCGTATGCATGAAAACAAATTTTTTTTTTTGGAAAGAAATTAATTTGATTTTTTTTTTGAAATTTTGAATTCTTTTTGAAATTTTTGAATTTTTTTGAAAATTTTTTCCGTAGAAAACTAAGTATTTTTAATATTGAATATGTATCTTATAGTGTAAGTTTACAACCCAATATTATGTAAAATTATTGAAAAAACATGTGGAGGACCCACAATTATTTTAGTTATGACCTTTGAAAAATTTGAAGTTTTTTTTTTAATTTTTTATATTATTAAATATATTGGGCTGTATCCGACCTGCCCATCTAGGTTAGGCTGGAACAGGTCTAGCTCAACTCAGTCGAGTTGGGCTAACTTTTGGCCTAACAGACCACTCTCTCTCTCTCTCTAAGTTGAACCCGGTCTAGTCATCTAGGCTGGGCTGAAACGAGTTTAGCCCAGCTCACATGGTCGCTAGCCTAGCCTAGTTTCCATGTGAATTAATTATGTTGCATGCAGAATATTATTCTGCATGCAACAACCATGATTTTGCGGGGAAGAGGAGAAGGTTACCTAGTGCAGGGGGTAGTATGGATGGTGGTCCGGTTGGTGGTAGGGGTGAGCAAAAAAACTGAAAAACCGAGAAAATCGAAAAAAACCTGAAAAAACCAAACTGCGAAAAAAAACCGATTAGAATTTGAAAAAACCGACCGGTGGTTCGGTTTCAGTTTTATAAGCCTGAAACAAAAAAAATCAAACTGAACTGAACCAAACCCAAACAAAAAAAAAATCAGAAAAAAACGAGCCAAACCGGTTTGAACCGGTTTTTTCTCTAAAAAACTGAACCGAACTGAAACCGGTCGGTTTGAACCGGTTTCAGTTGTTTTTTTTTAATTTTAGTTTGGTTTCTTTTTCTTTTTTTTATAAAAAGCAAATCAAACCGAAAATGATCACCTCTAGCTGGTAGCACACGGTATGGTTGTTGGTTGGAAAGAGAGTTTGATAGAGAAACTTGTGGCAAAAAAGAAGAAGCTTGAAGTGGTTGTTCCTGTCATTAATAAGGAAATAGGGTTACAAGGGTGATGGGCCACTGACAGTCACTATTTAGGTGAGGTGAGGGTGGTGGCTAAAGAAGTTGAAGTCACGACGGCAGAGAAGAAGAAGAGTGATAATGTCAAATAAAAGAAACTGGGAAGGGGTTGGTTTTTTTTGTCAACTTTGGACCCAAATTTCTTCTCCCTCAATGTACGGAATCCACCCCTATTTATAGGGGGCGGAAGAGGAATGTTTTGTCTTTATTAAGGATAAATTTTGGCCTTTGATTCAGTCTGGAAGGATCTCAACTGTTAGCTCAAAGTGGCCATCATAAATTATCAAATTTTGACAGTTAAAGGTTGCTCGAGTTAGCCTTTTTTGGCCAGTGTCACGGCTGTTGTGGTTTCAATCAGCCGGAATGAACCATACCGGGGTATGGTCAAATATTAGGCTATTATAGTGGTATGTTTTGTCAAGTTTGGTGAAGAGATGAAGCATTAAATGCCATTGAAAAGTAGTCATCTGAGTAGCTTTTCTAACAAAAGAAGAAGAAGATGATGAATAATAACCAGACGATGCGTTGTGTGGTTTTTCTTTTTCTTTTTTTTACTGTTTGGACAAAACATGCCGTTTCATTTAAATGAAACAACATTATTTTTATTTTAAGATTTTAATTTAGGAATTTATTCGAAGTTCAATTTAGTCCTTCGACTTTTGATTCCTTTAATTGCACCCCTAATTGACCTCAAACTTTTGATTTGATTCAATTTTTTCCTAGTCAAATTTCAACATCAGCTCTGAATTTCATCGTCTTTTTCATTATGATTCTTGGTTTTGGATTTATACAAATTGACTTTCAATTGACCATTAAACTTTCAAATCTCTTCAATTTCACCCCTAATTTCGATCAATTTAGTCCTCAAAATTCAACGCCTATTGCAAAAAGATCCTTAGCTGTAAATTTCTTCAATTTAGCCCTTAATTGACCCTAAACTTCTAATTTTCTTGCAATTTTACCCTTGATTTCAACTAATTAACTTTGTAAAAATTAAGTTTGGTCCTCTAAAATTTCAATCTTCTCAATTAAGTCCAAATTGGGTTACCAAACTTAATTTTTCACCAATTAAGTCCCTAATAAAATTAATTTGACCTATTTAAAGTATAATTAAGTTCTTGCACTTAATTAAATCCTTTAATTTGACCCAAATTAATTCTTAAACATAATTAAACTCTTAATTTGAGTCATGGTTAAATCAAATTGGCATATTAAAATCCTAATTAAGTCTCTAGACTTAATTTTTATACGAATTCGTCTAATAATCATTTAATTTGACCTTAAATCTACATTGTCTCTCTAGTTTTGGGTACAACGTGGTATAATTATGCTCCAAAATTATCCAAAATTTCAACTCAATTTTTCTGTACGTACCTGAGATCTTCGGCCAGTTTTTGCCACATCACCTGTCCTCATGCTATTATTATTATTATTATTTAAAAAATAAATTGTGGAGAATAACCCAAAAATAGGTTATGACAGAAAATATATATATATCTTACACTTTTTGCTAGAATGAAATATTAATTTAAGATTAAAACTCTCACACATACACTCTATGATACCCTAAAGATTTATTTGCATGATAAGTTATAACTATTTGATGAATTTTTATATGTTTTATTTTTTTATCAAAATTATTATTTATTCGATCAAACAAGAATTTGTTGTTATGATTATTTATATTATCTTTGATATAACTTATGATTTTTTTATTCTTTCCATGAATTAGGATCAATAAAAATTGATATGTTCTCATAATTTGTAACATAATAATTATTACAAATTTCCTACTGAACAATGAATTCTCTAATTCAAGTATGAATAGTTTATGAGAATATCTCTTGACTTTAAAATAAAACAAATAAAAGAAAAGAAAAGAAAAGAACTACCCACCCATGTATCTCCCGATGAAACAAAAAAGAAAAGCATTTTGGTATGGATCCCACGGTCAAAAGCGGCAAAACAAAGAAACTGCCACACAAAAGAGTGAGTGATAAACAAGTTCACAAAAGAGGAATCATCAGCAGAAAATGCGGCGGAAAGGGCGGAGAAAGATGGTGGCAGTATTAGCAAACGGTGGTTAGCATTCAATCGTCATCGGAAACCAACAAAAATAATAATAAAAGGATTGAAACAGTCAAAACAACACCACTGCAATTTATTTATTTGAAGAGGGTGTTTAAAATTGATTTTCAATATTTTTAAATTTTATTTTTTTAAAATTAATTTTTTTAATTTTTTTGATATATTCATAAAAAATAAAAATATTTTAAAAACATAATTATCATCGTATTTTCAAATTCCGGAACGGCTGGTACAGCAGTACTCCACAGACTATCCAGTCCTCTACGTAACCGCCCACTGTTTGGTTGAAACGTGTCCTTTACAGTTAGCCCATCTTCCCTGAAATCTGTGTGGTCACAGGAGATTATGAGGTTAGAACATACTTTATTAGCCCCTATAAGTTTCAGTGATGTTTTGCTTCAGTCCCTATAGATTAAAGTTTTCTTGTATGAAATATATATAGTTTTCTAGTAGAAGTTTTAATTTAATGTGGACAATGTCCCATGAACAAAGGCAAATTATTTTATAAAATGTCAATCTCTCTCGTAAAAAATCACAATTTTATAATATAAATTTATTCACGTGTTCGTGTTCATGAGTCGAGTAATCACTTTTTAAAATTTTATTTTAAGACTTCATGTTATATACATGTGAGAGTATTAATAAAAACTTTGAAAAACAAAAATGTACTTAATATTAAAAAAATAAGATAGTATGAGCTTAGTAGTTTTTATCTATTTGACAATAAAGAGCTATACTGCCATTATATTGCTAGTTTAATAAAAGAAGGGAAAGAAAAGACTTCGTCAATGTAGTTCATATCAATAGAGAAGGAAATTGTGTGGTGGAGATTTTGCAAAGCAAGATTTAGAACCTGTTTGATATTGTGATAGCGGTTACTTTTCAAAATGTTTTTTACTTGGAAATGCATCGAAATAATATATATTTTTTTATTTTTGAATTCAACATATTAAAACAATCTAAAATCACCAAAAAGATAATTTAAAGAAAAGAAAAAAAAATTTTAAAATACTTTTAAAACACAAAAATAAATATAGTTTTAATTAGACAGGAAAAACTCTTACCTTGGATGCAATTATGTTAATCTTTCTTTGCTGAACTTTTAGGGTCAGTATCTTGTTGGCTCTATTAATTTTCAATAAAGTTCGATTTTTTTTTTTTTAAAAAAAAGAAGCCACATTCGAACTCTTAACCTATAGGAATCAAAGTGGAGCAATGCAGAATCTAAAGGGACTAGAATATAGTTTACCAAAGGTCATTTTGTCAGTCGCACGTGCGGTGGCTCAAGAAAATCATCATTTTCTGTTGATATATATATATATATATATATATATATATATATATATATATATATAAAACAACAACAGTAGACCCTTGTATTGTACACGCGGAGACACACAAGACCAACTCCTTTCTTTATCCTGTCACTTCTGTCTCTCTATCTTCCTTTCTCTATCTCTCAAAGCCGTTATCTTTGGTTTTTCCTTGCTCTTCTATCTTTGATTTTAATCTCCACTCAATTTTATTTATACCCTTTGGATCTCAGCCCTGTATACACTTGTTCAAGGTTTTTGTTTTCAAGATCAATCAATAGTATGTCAATTGTTGTTTTCAATTTTTATTCAAAAATACTGGGAAACAAAGAAAACTTTCATGAATTGTTTACGTTTTTGGTTAAGATTTCAATTTTTATTCACACCTTTTTGAAACCTGGTTCTGTAAAGAAATGTTAGAGGTTCTTGCCTCCAGAATCCTATCTGAATTGTATCTTTTCATACCCTTTTGAAACCCAATCCTGTAAAGAGATGTCTACGACTTTTGCTTTAAGGATTCTATGTGAATCCTGTTAAAATGTTCACTCCAAATAAAAGAAGTAAATTTTGTTTTTTTGTAAATAGCTTCAGAGCTAATAAAATTCTCTGCTGTTTCAAAGAAAAATAGAATTCTGAAGATTTGAAGCGCTGAAAACCAAGAAAAGAGGCTGTGAATTTATGAGGAGAGGTGATGGATATATATATATATATATATATATATATATATATATATATATAGAGAGAGAGAGAGAGAGAGAGAGAGAGAGAGAGAAGGGCTGCGTGCATAATTTTCTTGGAAGAAGAGAAGAAACTAAGGTCGTTGCATGCTTTTCCACGGCTTTCTTGGACTATGCACTCAAGAGACATGAGAGTAAAGGGCTAGGCTTTCTTTTCTATTCCTTTCGTTCTTTGAAATTTTCTTGTTCAAAGAATCCATACATATCAGTCTCTTTAGTACAAAGCTCAAGAAAGCCATGGGAAAATATGAAAGGATTTTGTGGTGTAATCTCATCCCTATCTGCCAAAACTTTGGCCTCGTTCACAAGGTAATATGCTTAGATTTCTCACCAGATTTCCTTATGAATTTTACTCATGAAATCAAGAATTTAACTTGTTGAGATGTTTTTGATTACAAGCACAACTGATCACCTGGTATGGTTGAACCAGATCTGAGGTTAAACTTTTCTCTCTCTCTTTATTTTGTTATAGCCGATTTAATTCATCAAACAATTAAATTCAGGAAAAATAGAACACAGCTCTTTGAAGGTATGGAGTTCTCTTATCTTCCATTTTCTCTGCCTTTTTTCGAGCAAATGATTCCCTTAATCCGCTTTATAATTTTCTGCATCCTCTATACACACACATACATGCTCAAATGCGAAAGTTAGAACAATCATATCCAGCAAAACTCATCGATCTTCTTTTCTTTTTCGGTGGATAAAAAGAGTAAAACACAAAGAAAGTGTGGTTCCTCTTTATGGTTTTCCTATACATCAATGGGTAACTTGTCAGATTTTGTTGGCATTTTTATTGTGACATGAAAGGCTAAGCAAGTTGATTCCCAATTTAATCAAAAGTCTTTCAACTACTTGTCTATAAGTAGATGAAAGCCCCATCATCTACTTTGCATGGGGAAGACTCTTCAATTTAATTATATATATATATAAACGAGTTTTTTCTCTCATAGAGAAGATGGCATGTACAGACTGCAGAGTTCTAAAAATAATCTGCGATCAAAATGGAGGTCGAGATTGAATAAGTATGAACGCCACAATTGTGATGTCTCCGTTAGTTAAAATGACACGTTCAAATGAATGATATGATTATTTTTTATTTATTTTTTATAAAAAAACTAAAATCAGTTTAAATCGATTGGTTTTGATTTGGTTCGGGTTTTTTAGGATAAAAACCGATTTAAATTGGTTTGGCTCTGTTTTTTCCGGTTTTTTTTTCGGTTTTGGGTTCGGTTCAGTTTTTTTGGTTTCAGACTTATAAAACCAAAACTGAACCGGTCAGTTTTTTCAAAATTTTAATCGGTTTAATCGGTTTTTTTTTCACGGTTCGGTTTTTTCATTTATTTTTTCAGTTTCCTCGGTTTAATTGGTTTTTAAATTTTTTTTCTCACCGCTAATTCTATTAAGAATGATTGTAATTTTAATGTGATGAAATTATTAATAAATTAATTAAATACAATAATTTTGGTTTACCTGAATATTCGGTCATGTTAAATACAATAATTTTGGTTTACCTGAATATTCTGCCATGTACTTATTGATTGGTTTCTTTCATTCTTTATTTTGTTCTTTTGAAATGCATTTGGTTAGGTTGTGTTTGGTTAGAAATTCAAGATGAGGGAGAAGAAACGGAAAATACATAAATGTATTTTGTTTAAAGAAAATGAAAAATATATAAAATAAACATGTCTCTATCATGATATTAATGTGAATTTTTGTGCTTATAAAACGAGAATAGAAGGAGAAATGTCTCCACTATTATCATATGTTTTATCTTAAAGTTGTAACCAAACACTATTTTAGTGTCTCAAAACATAAATGACATATACAGATAAGACATAAATATGTTTGGTTGAATAAATAAAGACATAAAATAAATTTGACAGTAATAATCAAACGTTACCTAAAAGTTCCTCCATCATAAAATCATTAGTTAATACGCCTATATAACACCTTTATGTTAGAGTATCAAATTGAATGCTTGATAATTAATGTTCTTTTAGGAAACCTGTTATATTCTAATTTTAAAATTTTCTCGTTTGAGGTGAAAATTAAATATTTGAAAGAAAGTAACTGAACAAGCATAATTAGTTAAAATAAATTAATTTTCTTGTGTTTATTTTTCACAATTTTTTAATTACATCATTTCAAAAATGAAAGACTTATTCTTATAGAAATGTGCCATATAGGCGTATGAACTAATTGATATGATTAAAGGGGTCTTTACAAAATAAAATAACAGATTAAATGGGCTCAATTAATATGAAAAGGAGAAGGAGACTTTAATCAATAATAATTTGAAGAGTATATGGTGCGACACCAAACTCGTGGCATAGATTACGTATTTGTATAAATAGAATTAGCAAAGAATAGCTAAACCTGTTACTCTTTAGTTGAGAGATTAGACACATTAACAAATAAGTTAGTTGGTACAACAACACTACATCAACAATCCAAAAAGGTCCATTACGATCAAATTTGATGATTTGAATTACTCATCCTTTAAGCATCTTGGTCAATAAATTACTCTACCTTTTGATTTGTTGAATTTTACTTTTCTAGTTTTGCACTTGTCATTTGAAGTTGTCATTAATATTACTTTTGTGCCTTAAAAAAACAAAAAAGATATATATATATACATACACACACACCATTTTGCATTTCTATCTAATATTTTTACTTATCAATCTTACAATTAGCATCTGGTCCTCTATATTCATTGCAAAGCTTGTAAAAAATAGAGGAAAGTTGTGACTATTATTTGATTAATCATTTACACTTAAAACATCTACAAGTGTATGCTTATAACTTTTCAAGTGTATTTTGATATTAATTAATATCCACGTTGAAAAGAAAATGAATAAAATTAGCTTTATTTTTATATTGTGATTTCACTTGGAAGAATCGTTTGTGATCTTAATTTCATCTTTAAGTTAGTATTGCATGTATTTGTATCGCAATCATCTATAATATCCAGCCCTATGTCTACGATTACCATGGATTCGATTCTTATGGGTATCCTTAGGGCCTGTTAAGGAGAAACATATCTTATGCAAACCTAGATGAACAACTTGTCTTATAGAGTTAAACCCTTAGAGATTTTCCAAACAAGTCATCTTAAGACTAGTAGAATTTACAATAATGACCACCATAGACAAGTTCACCATGAACACCACCAATATAATTACCATTTAGGTTACTCTAACTATGATAACCTTAATGAGTGAGTCATGAGATCTAATAAAATAAAGGCCCCTACTTTTGACAATCAATATGACCCTTGGATTTCTAATAGATGAATTCATGACATAGATCATTTTTTTTTAATTGGTTTAGCTTGTATGATAATAAAAGAGTTAAATTTGTTGAGATGACATTCATTCGTGTAGTTCAATTTTACTGGGAAAGCATTAAGGATTGTTTGGAGAGAAGAGGTAAACCTCTTATCATTGATTAGACTAAAATAAAACAAAAATTACAAGAGAAGTACATACCTTAATCTTATAATAATAAACTTTTAGACTAATATAACAATCTCAAGAAAGGGAATAAGTCTGGTAGTGAATAAAAAACATCATTTGATGAGTATAAGGAAAAATGTGTTATTAGAGAGAACAAGACCACAACTTTAAGTAGGTTTTGTACAGGCTTGAATCATGATCTTAAAAGATAGGTTTACTCTAATGTCTTTCCACTTTTAACCAAGCCTAGATTGTAGTGCAAGATTATAAGTTGGTTATAAAAAGCCAATGGATAAAATATCAGGACACTCATAGTACCCCTAAAAGGTCTTAATTTAGGAACAAAAGCTCTTTGTTAGGTGTTTTACCCCTGTAGATCTAATTCTAGTAATGCCCAACTTTATAGAGAATATAAGGGGAAATGAATTGTCAATCAAGTGTATAAGATGAGTTTAAAGATTCAATGTACTAAATGTCAAGGTTTTGAGCATATCTTTGCCAACTGTACAACTAAACCCTTAGTCATCTAAGAACATAAAGATATAGGTAAAGAGAAATATTATAGTTCTCAAGTGTATAAGCCTAATCTTGAGGATTTTGTGACGAGTCTATTGAGTCTACTCTAGTTGTAGAGAAAATTTTAGGAAACTCTTTAGTGAAGCTGCCTGAAGAAGTAAATGTAATGTTAGAAGAGTCCCATTATATTAATCCTCCTAAACTATATGATTCCTTACTTTCTATACTTGATGTTTAACACGTCATAGGTTTTGAACATGTTGAGCTCCCCGATACCTTACCCATTACGCGCGATAAGAAAGATGAAGCTGATTCTTATTTACTAAGTTGTGTCCAAACCATATCTACTTAGGTTTTGAATAGTGTTTGTTCCATTTCATATCCCCGGTCATTTAGTGTTTATAGTTACAAACCTAAGAAGCCTTTAAATCTCCTTTCCATGTCTCTTCATGCTAAGATGTCTGATTCATCTAAGATTTTTGTATGTAAAGTTCATAATTTTCATGTTGAGATCATAAAACAATATCAAGCGGTAATGAAAAATACAAATTTCAAGCTGATTTATATAAGTATTATGATGTATTTAATGACAAAGATTATTTCATGATATAGATTATACCTAAATGGTGTCCTTCGAAAACCAATAAAAAATTTGCAAACAAGTAATGCTAAACCATTTAAACTATTGCAAATGATTGAATCAAATAGTTATGTTATTAAATTTCCATCAAACTTTGATATTAGCTCTACTTTTAACATGAAGGACATGCTTATATATAAAATACAAAAACATATCTTTAATGATCCTTATGAAATCCCTACCTCATTATCCTTATAAATGGCATTGAACATATTAATAGTATTTTGGATACACAAGTTGTTTTTACCAAAGATTATGAAGTTTAGTGAATCGTAGTTTGTGGGAACATTAGTCAAATCCTAACTCTACTTGGATTATCATATTGGCATCACAACAACTTAATCCTGATCTTTAGAAGCATTATCGAAGCAGCCTTGAACTACACTCGATGAGGTCAAGTTTCTTCAACCCTGAGAGAGTTGGTGGGGACATTAGATTAATGGCATAGATTATGCATGTGTATGGACGAAGATGACAGAGGATCGCTCAACTCGTTACTCTTTAGTTGAAAGATAGAACATATCCAAGCCTAAGTTATTGAATTTTATTTAGTTTTATTATTTAACTTTAAATTATTATTTTTTATTGGATTTTTATTAGTTATTGGGTTTTGAGGTTCAAATTTAGTTCTGATTATGGTTTTACTATTTAAACATTTTGTTTTTACAATATATTCAGTTTTATGATGAATTATTAAAATTTACAAACTTCTCCTCCTCCCTTTCTCCTCTTTTTTTTAGCTATTTTTTTCTCTTTTATTGACTTCTTCTTTTTTCTTACCTTTTCTTTTTAATCTTTTTTTCCCGCATCAATATAGAGGCCAAATATGAACAAAATCCTTTAAAGAAATATGAAATTGAATTTTTGTTATTAACAAGAGTGGTCTGCACTACATAGCAGGATATGCCAAATTTTTTTGCATAAAGAAAAAAAAAATTTTGATGCTAGAAAAAACATTACAGCAGGATATACAGTTTGCCTTCTAGTTTTTGATGCTACATAAAGAAAATAAAAAAGGGAAACTCAATTTTATCATTTAACAGAATTGCGAATAAATTTTTTTTATTCCATCAAAAATCACTACCAAGTCTTTTTATCATGATTTTTATTAATAAACAATGATACAATATTTTTTCCTGTTGTTTTTTTTATATATATTTTCTAGTAATGAGTTCGCTACATGGTGCCCGCGTAGAAAAGAGGGGATTTTCACTAGCGTATAAATGCATTTTGTATATGGCCTGCGTAGAAAAGGTGGCCCAATTTAGTAAATTAAAAAAAAAATCATATTTGCATAAAAAATATATAATAAAAAAATGCATGGCATGATTTAGCATTTTTTTTAAAATACTAAAATTCAAGAAAAAAATATTTTGTTTATATTTTTGCATGTATTTTTGGATTTAATAACAAATTTATTAAATTAAGTAGAACTTGGCCTATATTTCAAAAACATTAAAAAAAATCAATATGTTTATTTAATATCTAGAATTATGAACTTATACATAAGACGTATTCTCGATATTAAAAAAAACAAATGCAAAAATATGTTCGCACTCTAGAATAGCTAGGTTTGACCCCTAAAATTAAGGTTTACTCTACTGGGATGGACCAATTTTTAACCATTAGACGTATCAATAATTGAAAAAAAAAAACACATCAGTGGCTTTGTAATCAGACAAAAAAAAAATGTAACTTATCTTAGATTGAGTGTACTAGGGATGATACATTCTCCCTATACACAATCAATCTGCTTATTCAGATTCTGAGATCACTTAGAGTTTCTAGTAACCAAAATATTAGGTGGTGACTCCAAACTTTGTATTTTTTTTTAATTGATAGAGGACAAAAATTTCCTTTTCTTTTCATCCACACTCAAGGACCTCGATTTGAAAGGATGATTATTGTGACGCCACATACATGCGACACTTATAAAAAGTACAAGACTTTCAATGATGAATACTTTTGAGAGCTTTCAAAAGATAAATATATGCATTTATTTCTTTTGTTCAAGTTTATAGTTAAATAAATATATCTCTAAGTCTGAGAGTATGATTCAGATCTTTAAGTTTTGTTCATTAATATATAAAAAAATTATTTTTCTTTTTTATTTTAGTTTTCCTTTTACTTGAAAACTTGAAAAACATGTTCATTAGTTAGAAAAAAAATGATATTTTAATAAGAAAAAACATCAAGATTACATTTATTTTTAATAAAAAAAATAAACCATCCTTTATAATAGTCATCTATAATTTAATTATAGAATATTAGTTTTATTTTATTTATATTAAAATTATCATGAAAAAGTTATATTGGAATCTGAAAAAAAATCTTTATATTAGATTTATAATAAAAACAATATTTATGACACTAACTAAATACGAAAATATAAAATTATGAATCTTTTAAATTGTTAAAAAGTGCTTATATGTATAAAGAAAAGTGTATTATTCATGTCATTTTTTCATTTGAAAAACAATGAAAGAATTATAAATAAAAAAATGTGAAGAATCTCTAAATTGTTAAAAAGTGCTATTTTTGTTAGTTTTTCTAGATTGATATTTTTTTATTTGTTAATATAAAATTGGTTGTGAATTGAGGTTCATGATTAAGCCTTGGTCTAGGATTTCATGGGGTTGTGAGTTTGTAAGATTAGCATAAGTTTAGGAGACTCACTTGAGTTTGCTTGTTTTTTTTTTTTATTTCCAAAGCACAGGAAAATGACTAGATTACCCTTAAAAGCAAAATTTCTTTGACTAGCGCTCCGAGGTGTTTTTCATTTTTTCATGTTGATTTTTTTGTTATAGTGGATTTGGCTGAGATACAATTTAGCATTTTAATAAATATAAAATAGAATTTAAAAACAAAAAATAGTTGGTGCGTGCGGGTAAGAATGTATGTGCCTCTTGAGTGGCATGTGAGGCATCGTTCGGTGGCTAAATGCCATGACTCCTTTCATACGAGGAGACATCTCCTTCCACGTGAGGCGACACCTCCTTCCATAGTTTTTTTTTTTTTACTTATTGTTTTTCAATTTCATCATTTGATGTTGTTTATTTTTTTAAAAAAAGAGGCTTTATGACTTTATTTAGTTTCTTTTCAATCAAGTTATCACAATCTCATGACCTTCTTGGCAATAAGTTTGGCCAGTTAACCCAAGTACTTTTTTGGCGTCGTTTTTTATATTTTTTTTTTCGATTTCACCCTTTAAAATTGAGCTTTTTTAAAAATAAAGCTTTGTTATTTTTCTTGTTTTACCTTCTATTAGATTACCATTTGAATGATCTTCCTCACGAGATTTAAGGAATTTACCCGGGTTTGCAGGTGTTTATTTTTTATAGGCTTCTTTTTGTTGGCTGGTTTTTTTTTTTTAATTTCAGCCTTCTATATTTGACTTGTTGGGGATTGACCATTATTTTATTTTTTTTAATTTGCTTTCTATAAAGTAGGCTCAATCTCATTACTCGGGTTGTGAATTTACATACTAGTTCAAGTTGACTCAAGAAGCTTTATTTTCTTTCTTTTTTTTATTTCAATTTTCTCTGAACTTTGGGTTATGTGAAAATTTAGCTTTGTTTTTTTTTATATATATAAGAAAAAAGCGTTCCTTTTTCTTATGGTTATTGATATCACCTTTTCTTTTAAGAATTGATTTATTTATTTGTCACTGCATTTTCTTCCATGCAATTGAATTAACGTAGATTTTTCTTTTTTGCGCCCGAGCATTATTTTTTTACTTTATAGAAAAATCGGTCCAGCCCACAGTAAAGTGCGGGCAACATGTCTTTATTACTGGGTTAAAATATAACATAGATGGTTTAATAATCCAGCCCATAAGAAATAAAATTGATGGGCTAAGCCCATTATTGCTTTTAAACAAAAGTTCCGAACTCTCTCAAAGAAGACCGTATTAATATAATCCTCTTAATTCACATCTCTCCTTAGCTCGAGAAAAAATCACCTCTCTAAAATAATCAGCGGCGATGGCCACAAGCGTAGTACCGGCTGGGCGGAGCGCTAGGAGGGCTGCGGCGGAGGATGAAAAGTTAGTGTTTGAAACGACGGAGGGAATAGAACCTGTTGCAAGTTTCGATGAGATGGGATTGAAAGAAGATGTACTGAGAGGAATTTATAATTATGGATTTGAAAAGCCGTCAGCGATACAACAAAGAGCTTTAATGCCAATAATTAAAGGGCGTGATGTTATAGCACAAGCTCAATCTGGTACTGGAAAGACCTCTATGATTGCCCTTACTGCTTGTCAGCTTGTTGATACTGCTAACAGAGAGTAGGTTTTTGCACTTCTCTTTTTTTTAAAAAAAAAAATGCTTTGATTTTTGAGATTTTGTGATATGGTTTTTGTTAATTTGTGTAATTATGTTTGAATTTGAGTTTTGTTAGATGGACCCTAATTGTAAAAATCCTTATGTTGTTTTTTTTTAATGTCTAATGGGATTACAAATTTTGTTGTATTAGAGGAACCCTAAATTGAAAAGACATAACTTTGGATAGCTAAGGTGGTTTCTTTACCGAATGTTGAAATCCCTAGTTTTTTTGTCTTTTTTTTAATGTGAGTTCTGTTAGTGTAGTGTAATAAAATCAGATATCGTCCTCGTTGTTGCAATCGCAAAGTTTTTTTAACGTGGTTATGTTAGTGTACGTTGATTAAGTTAGAGATTTTGATTCATTACACAAACCCTAATTTTTATGCGGTAGAATTTGAACTTTAAAGGACATAATTATAGATACCTAAAATTGTTTTTCCTTTTCCTAATTGTAGAAATAAATGGAGTTTTTTCGAATATGGGTTTTGTCAGTGGTTATGTTTGACGAGTTGTTTTTAGTGTTAATGTCATAGGTGTTAATAGATAAGGTTGTTGATTGTTGTAATTTAAGTTTTTGCTTTGGTGTTATTGCTGTTTTTGAATGGACCCTAATTTTGGAAAACCCAAGATCGTTCCTTTCTTTTGTTCCACTTTTTGTTATTGTCATGCAAGCTAAAGTTTTTCAATGTTCTTAAAGCTATGATTTGGATAGCTAAGGTTTACAATTAAGTTGGTTGTTTTTGGTATTCTAATGATATTTATGCTAAAATCCTAATGTTGACAAAAAGAAACATTAGTCTTATTGTAGTTGTTGTAAGTAATTAAGGGAATACTGGTTCTTGAACTTTGGGCTGGTTTAATCTGGGTTGACATTACAGTTGATGTCTCTGCCATGCTTTTATTGGCTTGATTTTACAGGGTCCAGGCACTGATATTGTCACCTACAAGGGAACTGGCAGAGCAGACAGAGAAAGTGATAACGGCAATTGGTGAAAACATTAATATACAAGTACATGCATGCATTGGAGGCAAAAGTGTGGGCGAGGATATTCGAAAACTAGAATATGGAGTTCATGTAGTCTCTGGAACTCCAGGCAGAGTCTGTGACATGATCAAGAGAAGGTCATTACGTACTAGAGCCATCAGAGTACTAGTTCTTGTGAGTAAATCTCAATTTGCCTTGCATTTGTTTAGGCAGTCCTTAAAGGTGTAAGTATGGTAATGCATGCCTTGAGGAATTGTTGCTGAATTTTGTTCTATTATTTGTCTGCAGGATGAATCTGATGAGATGTTGAGCAGAGGGTTCAAGGATCAAATTTATGATGTTTACAGATATCTTCCACCCGAGCTTCAGGTCTATGCTCTCTCCATAGTTTGTTAAGTATTGATCTCTGTGTTATTATGTCAGCTAACTTATTGGTCCCGTCAATTGTATTCCATCAAGGTATTTTGTTTTGGTTCCCTTTCTCGGCCCCTCTTAACTTATCATAGAAAATGAGGAAAACAATATTAAGCTAGTTTAGTGCTCGTTAGCCTTTCCTCATTCAACTTAGCCTACATCTTTCTCTTTAGTGGTTTGTATGTAAACATTAAATAATGTATGTCTATACGGGATGGAGCATAGCATTTTCATCGTGAAAATGTGTAGTTCCTAGTTTTTGCAAGCAGCTTCTGTCTTGCTGGTGTCAGTGTAATCTTGTGATTTGATGTGATGTGTAGTTGTGTGTTCTTGTACAATAGGCAAGCTTATAGCCATTGGTTATGTTCCCTTTTCTAATTTATGAATATATTGTAGGTTGTCCTGATTTCTGCCACTCTTCCTAATGAAATTCTGGAGATTACAAGCAAGTTCATGACAGATCCTGTAAAGATTCTTGTGAAACGTGATGAGTTGACTTTGGAGGTGAGCATTATTTGAGCTGTATATAAACTTCCTATGGGTGCAAAGCTGGTATCTAATGAGAACTGCTCCTTTTTGTTGTGTTTCTATGGTGATAGGGCATCAAGCAATTTTTTGTTGCTGTGGAAAAAGAAGAATGGAAATTTGAGACTCTGACTGACCTTTATGATACTCTTACCATCACTCAAGCTGTTATTTTCTGCAATACAAAGCGGAAGGTAAAGCTGTTACTCACATAATTTCCTTTTTGATAGCAGTATCTTGTGAAGAATTTAACATTCTATACCAGTGTTAACACTAAAGCAATTGTACTGTCATTTGATCATGATATATGGAGTTCTATTATATAGCTGGTGATTTGCATGTTGTCTGCACAGAACTTGTTAAGACCTGACCAGTTTAAGATATGAGATGCAAACTTATTTACAGAAACCATAATTTTGATATTGAAGTTAATCAGCACTTCTCTTGGAGTAGGATGATAAAGGATGTTTGTAGTTCCAATACCCGTTCTCTTCTCTATGTATGGAAATTGGGATTTTGATGCGTGACTGTGTATTAATGCACAGAAATTGAGAGATAGATTTTCAAGCTATTTAAATAAGTGATAAAGGAAAAGTAATTTTAGTTTTGCAACAGATCTGCACCAAACTTGTTTGGACCTAACCAGTTGTTTAAGATATGTGAGATGCAAACTTATTTACAGAAACCATAATTTTGATATCGAAGTTAATCAGCACATTCTCTTGGAGTAGGATGATAAAGGATGTTCTTTGTAGTTCCAATACCCGTTCTCCGAAACTGGGATTTTGATGTGTGACTGTGTATTAATGCACAGAAATTGAGAGATAGGTTTTCAAGCTATTTAAATAAGTGATAAAGGAAGAGTGATTTTAATTTTGCAACAGATGTTTACTCTATTATGGGTTAGATGTGCCCTCCTGAAAAAAAATTGTGCCTGCTCTTGGATGATGTTTTCTTGTTGAAAAGTAGTCCTAAGAGTTCTCTTCCTTTTGGACAGGTTGATTGGTTAACCGCCAAGATGGTTGAATTTAACTTTACTGTCTCAGCAATGCATGGTGACATGCCTCAGAGGGAGAGAGATGCAATTATGTCTAATTTCCGTCTGGGTGAAACTCGTGTACTGATCACAACTGATGTTTGGGCTAGGGGGCTTGATGTTCAACAAGTAAGTTTCCCATCTTCCTCTTCCCTTATAATGTCTTCATTGGATGCAGTGTTTTCACATGCATGATGATGCTTTCCTTTCTTGATATGAAAAAAAATATATATATTTGATGTTGAGATAGGTTTATCTGTTTTAATCATATTATATTGAGGTTGATGGTCTAACCTGGCCTTGGAACGACCCAATTTGCTGTTTCATTAGCTCTTTGTTACTGTGCCACAAGTAAAATGTGTTTTCAGACTTGCATTGACCACTCAAATGATGATATTCATTTTAATATCATCGTTATGCTGTGTAAAAATAGCTTATTCTTGACCAAATCTCTTGTTAACTAGCTAATGTAACATCAGTGAGCTTTCATTTTCATGATCTGATTGGGTGTTCCCTTTTTCCCTCCTGTTCTTTTTGGCCAGACATGCGTTCTTTTATAGATTGTTTTGTTTAAGGGCATACCTCTGCAGTTTGGTCTCATCTTCTTCATGCTGCTGTCATTTTTCTCTTCAGGTTTCTTTGGTGATCAACTATGACCTTCCAAACAATCGAGAGCTTTACATTCATCGAATTGGTCGTTCTGGTCGTTTTGGACGTAAGGTATATACTTGGTTTTGAGTACTTCTACCAATGAGAATTGACACCTGTATAACTTGAACTGATCACTCTTGAAAAAATGGCTTCACTGAGTTGATGTCTTTTTAGATCTACAGCTACACAATTTGATTTTCATTGGAAAAGACTGTGTTTTGGATACTCATCTGTGCTGTCTTATTACCTTTTTGATCACTATCCTTTGCTAGCTGACTGTTTAATATTATTGTGATGGTTTGCAGGGTGTTGCCATTAATTTTGTCAAAAGTGATGATATCAGGATCTTAAGAGATATTGAGCAGTATTACAGCACCCAGATTGATGAAATGCCGATGAATATTGGTGATCTGATATAAGACATGCTGTGGTGGTTATTATTTGCTGCGGACAATGTTCGTGAATTGTGGCTGGCATCTGTGTGCACTGCTGCACTGTACACTTTTTTGGCGTTTAAGATGCGGGTAAGTCTGACAAGAAAAATGCTAGAGTAGCTTTAACTCCTATGATAAGATTGTGATTAAGATGCTCTCTTATCGAATTTATACACTTGTATGTTACAGACATGCATATTTTTGGTTGCTTGGGTACTTTTCCCCAATATCCTTCAACCAGTACTCCCAATGTTTAGCGACAATGGGACAAGGATCAATCTGAAATTGAGTTATCATCTAAATGTTTATTTATTTTGTTCTTGTCCTTGTTTACCCCAGCGAAAAATGGACAATCTTGATATGAACGTTGCTCTTAAATATGACATGGGAGTTGAAGCTTTGCACGATAAGAGTTGCGAGTTCTATGATAATTTTTAACAAACTAAGACCCCACGTTGAGCTCCTTCAATTAGCCAAAAGTTCATAAAAATAATGAACTTTGTTCGCTTGATCATAAATTTTTCAAGTATCATAATTACCAAAAAAAACACTAACAGATCTGGTTTTGCTAATGGTGCTTCACTGTCCATATCTTCCCCCATCTTCTTTTTCACTTTGATTTTTTCTTTCTTTCCAATGTTATTTATCAAGTCTTAAAAAAACATGCAGGTATGTGATTAGCTTGATTTTACAAGGTATAATTAAATAAAAAATCATTTTAAAAAAGATAAAATTCATGACTTGAATTGTATTGGAGGCATTAGTTTTTATAATTGGTTTTTGTTTGTTTTCTATAGAATTATTATGGTATTAAATAAACATTCTGACATGAGATTTGTATTTAATTTCATGTGTATTTTTTATTATATATTTAAATAGAAAATAGTTTAAAAAAACAAGGTTATTAAATTAGTAAAGTCTATAAGTTGCATCACGATTTTTATAAGTGCAATCTAATATGATGTAGTATTAATGTTTTTTTTTAAAAAAAAAAGTAACCTGAAGATTTTTTGTTAAGCCAAATTATATTTTTAATGACTAAGGTAACTCTAATATTATTTATTTGGAAACATTAACTAGGTAAATAGTCAAATCAGTAGCTTTAAGATTTATCTACTAGACTAGAGCCTCGTTTGTTTGCTGGAAAATATTTTTTTTTTTGGAAAGTGAATTCTGAGAGAGTGAATTCTGTGAAAGTGAATTATTTTTTGATATTTGGTAGTGTAATGAAAAATAAATTGGAAAACATTTTCCAGTGTTTGGTTATGTCATGGAAAATGAGCTATAAAATAACTTATTAATGTTTTATTTTTCTTAAGTTTATTAAAATAATGAGGAACAAATCTTACAAATTAAAAAGTTGAATGAGAATGAAATTGAAAAAAAAATATAATTTCATAAATTATCTCAAATAAAATAAATAATAATCAAAATAATAGAGATCAAATCTAAAAAATAAAAAAAATGAAAGATGAAGAAATTAAAATAATAATAATTAACATTTCATAAATTATTTCAAAAACAATAAGTACCAATCAAAAGAATGAGGACCAAATTTGATAGATAAAAATTTCAATAAAAAAATGATAAGGAAAAAGCAAATAGCAATTATAAAAATGAGGACTAAAGCTAATATAAAAATTAAATTTTAAGAGATGAAATTGAAAAATAAATATTCAAAACAAAATATATATAGTAATCAAAAGTTTGAGGATCAAATTTGATATAATCAGCAAATAATATGATATTTTTAAATTTTTCACAACTTCCAGAAAGTGTTTTCCGCTCAAATTTTCCAGGAAAACATTTTCCTGGAAACCAAGCCAAATTTTCCTTTAACTAGAAAGTGTTTACCGTTGACCAACTTTTCTAATGTCAAACAAACATAATAGCCTAGACTTAATTACAATTCCAAATAATTTCCTAAGGCTTGGAAAATGTTTCTCCTTTTAAAAAAATTCTTGGTGAACCATGGTAAAGCAACTCTCTATTTGGTCCATGTTTTTTACACTTAATTTGTAGCTTCTGTTTAAAGATAATATATAGTTGTAATATCCACCACCTTACATTGTCATGTTTCTCGACATGCAAATGTATATACCCTACCCTGCTTTCATAAATGACGCAAAACTGATTCCTGATCTTTAGAGTTTTCTCATTCGGTTGCTATAATCTTTTAATTTTAGTTATTTTTAAACTACGACTTTAAAGAAAGACAGGTTAAAAAAGGTACACGAAGGATATCATATATCCTTGTTAATCCATACAACAAGAGCTTACACAAAATGGTGTGTGACTTGCAAGAAGTCCAAGAAAACTCAAAGAAACAGTAGTTAAAAAGTAGTGATTTCCTAATAGTTTCTATGCTACTTGGTACTTATTTGATTTGATGTATTATAAAATTTAATACATAAATTATTTTTAAAAAATAGATAATTGAAGAAGGGACAATTTTCTAGGAGTCATATGATCCTCCATTTGTATTGAATGATGAATTGGCTAAAAAATATGTGTTTTTATTTTTTTTGTTTGACAATAAGGGTATCGGTAAATCAAATTACATGGGACTATATATACATATTATTTTAATATTAGAATAATATGTGTATGAAAAAAAAAAAAAAAACATGTAACTATTGCAACCCATGGTGGATTGTGTCTTTCTTCTATGTTTTATTTCCATTGTTTTTTAATATTTTTTCATCTTGTATTGTCTTACATATTCATGAACATAAACATCATTTCATAGTTTACTAAGCTTTAATTTTACAAAACCAAACTATAATTGTTAAATGAAAAGCAAAATGACTTAATAAAAAAAGATGTGAATGAAAGAAAAAGGACCCAATAAAAAAAAAAAGATGCGAGTGAAAATAAAAGTTTGATGTGGTTTAGTGTTCATAATCCAAACACCATTTAATAATTTATCAAATCTATTTCATAATTTATCGAATATAAATTTTAAGAAATCGAACTATAATTATTAAACGGGAACTAAAAAGACTCAATAAAAAAAAAAAAAAGATGTGAATAGCTAATAAATGAACAATGTTTCCACCTCAAATCCTTTGAACGTATACATTCCATTTTCATCATCTTAAATTATTTGTGGTGCAGATGGTGGAGCTATTAGCGTTCCCTACTTATGGAGGAAGAGGCAAAGCCTTGAATTGTTCTTAGGCAGTTAACATATACTACTATTTGCTGTGCTACTTGTTGGAGATCTAGAATAGCTAATATATTTACGGTAAGGTCTATCACTTTCTTGTGTCCTGTGAATTTTTAGGTTCCCAACCACAGAAAGAAATAAAAAATAAAAATAAAGGGAAATTTATAAACCTCTAAATGATACTGTGACATGATGAAATTTATAATTTTACTATTAAATATTTATATCTTCAAGGAGTCTTATCTCTTAAAAGATTTACAACTCCTAAAATTAACTCAAAATCCAACCTAAACAAACTTCAAAATCTAAAAATAAAAGTTCTAAATAAACTAGAAAAAACAAAATTATTAAATATATTACTTAATTTTCTAAATTTTTTTAAAAAAAAATCCTTGAAAACTTCAACCTCCTGCACCACCCACCCAGGACCCAGTAAAAATCCCAAATGTTAAAAACTAGATCGTAAAAGCAAGTTGAGGGTGGGGGGCACGATACAATTACGTGAGAGAGGCCATCATATAAAAAGCAGCTGTTATAGCCACTTTGAGCAGTCAAATTATTCCACGCAAGAAATCCTGTCTCCAAATTAAAAGCCAGAAATAAATGATAAATGAAAAATCCATTATAAGAAAAAAAAAAAAAAAAAGGGTCATAAAATTATAAACAGTTAGCACTACAAACATTGGAGTTTAAATTAGAATATTTAAGAACAAATTGGGGGGGTGAGGGGGCAAAAAGAAATCGACCTGGTAGCTCGCTAATGCAAAAAGACAGCCACCCTTTGGAACTCTCGAGTTTCTGAGACCTCCTGGATAAGTAGAACACACTCCTAAAACTTGTTGCATCCACATGATTGCAAGCATACACACACAAGCAAACCATATTTTTAATGGGGAAAAAATCTAACAAATAAAATTTCCTAAGAAACCATGTACATTTTGAAAAGAAACTGTGAGACACGAATTTACAGAACAGTGTTTATATGAAGTGCTTTAAGTAGCGAAGTAGCCATTTGTTTCACTAACACTTGGCCTCCGGAGCTTTGCCCGTCCCTACGTTCCTCGATCAAGTTCAGAAGTTTTTGGGGCAAATCATTCTCCACGATCAATTGCTTTGGACGTGGGTGGTGCTCATACACAGCCTGCACATCAAATTTCATTGAGCAATTCATGATATGATCATAGAACCAAACACCTACTTTCAAATGCAGCTTTCAGCATGGAAAAAAATAACTGAAACGAGATTGATGAGAAAAGGGCAAGCTCTAGGGTCTTCTCTCCACCAAATATGCTACAATGTGATGTCTTAGACTCATGGTGATAAAAAAGAACACGTGCTTGGCTACTTAATTACTGATAATATAAAAAAGAACAAGCTGGTGGTTTTTTGACATGATAAGACACCATGCTAAGCAGACTTGCATTGCTGGTTGTTTTAGCTGTGGAGGAGAAACTACTAAACAAGGTTTACATTGATTGTTAAGAAGATATCCTAAAAGATCGATCATTGGAGCAAGGAGAAATCAATCAGCATATGAATTGCATACATCGAAAAAAATAATGGAACAAAAATACTGGATAGAAAAAAATATACACTAAAAGTTATTTCTTAAGCAGACCTAATTGAGATAAACAAGGTTTCTACCTAGCACTAGCACGAGAAGAGCGATAACATCAGCAGAATCAACAATGCAAGCAACATTGATCTATATGTTATAAGTTATTCCTCAGTGCAGTGGTAAAAGTCAAGACAGGACAGTGAGGAGTTGCAAAATTTCACCTTTATTAGTTTGAGCAGATTAAGACGAGCTATGGCATCTTGATGATCCAGTCTTGCAATGAGCAGAGGTGTCAAGCCATTAACAGCTAAAGTTGTATTTATCCGGGATGATTTCCTGCATTCAACAAGTACGAATGAAATGCTGATAAAATACTGATAATTTAAGCAGTTTGGATCCCAGAGGATCTGCACAGTTTACTAGTTTTTCATTCATAGTTCATTTTTTCACAATTCAATTGACCAATGGATTGCCATTCGTGAGTTAAACTTAACAATTGGTAATGAATAAATGAATAGAAAGATGAGAAAAGTTTCATACGTGATAATTTTCAAGAATGGCTCCAATACATGCACAAATTGTTGTTCGGGGCAGCATTGGAAAAACTTCACTAATTTCTGAACTGCATCCTTTTTTAGCAATGCCTGTTCCACTTTGTGGTTGTCATTGTCATGAGCCAAGCAAACAGCAATTGAATCTAGTGCTGTCACTGACCAAACCACATCATCAAGTAGGCTCAAGTATACATCCAATCCACCATGGGCCCTTAATTGTTCTCTTGAATTACGTGATGCATGAGCCATGTCACACAGTAGAGGTAATGCATGCGATTTTAAAGGAGAATCAGACATAATAAAATTCATTAAGTGTGGAATGATTCCATTTTCAGCAGCTTGTTCCTGTCTCCTCTTATTTATCTTGCAGAGGTTAAAAAGTGCATTGAGGACCTTCAAACAATAAAATTCAGCAAACGTTATGAGAACTGGAATGCTTGCAATAATTAAATCCACTAATAAAAAACTTGGGCAACATAAACAAACCAAACCAATTTAGCCATGAAACTTGGATAACATGTGATGAAGATGACCTACGCAGCTTTTGATAGAAATTGAAGTTCACATTTCATTCATACATAAGCACCCACACAGTTCCCATATTTAAGAGATAGGCAAGAACTTGATATGCGATAATTTTGGTAACCATAGAATGAAAGCTTTCATTGCAGTGCAACTGCCATGTCCTCTCTACCTAGACTAAGAGAAGAACTTCCAACATGAGGCTTTTAGCATGCGTAGAATGAAAGGTTGTGTTGAGGTGTAACTGGTATGTCGTTTTTTCCACTACAAGACCAAATGTCTAGTGACTATACCCAGGCAAATGAATGGTAACGTAAGGAACAGGGATTAGAAATTGCAGAAGAGATGATCCAAGAACCTAGAGTGTACAGTATAGAAGGAGAACACTGTACTTCTATAATGTCAACAAGTGCAGTATTAAAATACAAGCACAAACAAATCTAAAACAGAACAGCAGCTAATGAAAGGTCCGTGGAGTAAATTAGAAATTCCATGTGCCTTGGGGACCAACAATTTATTATATGACAGAGAGACACTCATATTCATATTTTTTATAAATGCAAATTCAAAGACAGTAAAAAGGCAGCTTGTAGCATAATCACAAACTACTAAAATTATAGGAAGTAACTTGGGAAGGCAAACCTCACTATGAATTTGATTTACAAGAGGTCCATCTTTGAGTTCAAGATTTGGAATCAAGTACTTAATTGCATCTGCTCGCTGAAGATTCTCTAAGCAGTTTGGGTCAGTTGACAGATTATCGATACACTTAAGTATCTGTGAATCAATAAAGAGCAGCAAGGTGAGATAGCATATAAAAAAATACTCAAACAAGTTTAAGCACAAAGCTGTAGAACACTCTTTTGTACCTTTAAAAGAATAGGGAGCTCAATTCTATTGAACATCTGAAAAAGACGGCTAAGCAAGCTTTGGCTACACATGTAGGATTTTACAGTTGTGTCAGCTTGAGAAAACTCGAGCAGAAGGTCCGCCACTTTCTCCAGGTATTCCCTCGCAACCTCTGCTGATACCATCTGGGAAAGTAACCCAGATGATGTTGCACTCCCAGGTCTAGCATTTAGAACACCCGAACCAGACAATACACCAGATGCTGTTTGAGATACAATACCAGATGTGGAAGCAGCTCCTTCATTAGGTGCAATTGGTCCAACCTTCTTACTCACTGTTTTATGTGAAATTCTAGGCATGGAGTCTAGATTTCCATTTTCTCTTCCACGCCCAGAAACCTCTGCAACCATAAAAACAAGAGAAGTTCCCAAAATATAAGTGTTCCTCATTGGAAATTCATATTGAGGGCAAACAGCAGCTCCATAATAAACATTCAAGAAATACTAATTCTTCTGCAAACATGATGGAAGAAATTATCACTAAAATTCCTAAAAAAAGACTTCAAAACTTGTTGCGGTGTTGCTAACAACGGACCATGCAGGAAAAGAGCCGTATCCCACTAAAAGTTCAAATAACATGAAGTCAATTGGAAATCATGTTGACCAATTCAAATGAAGGAGAAAACGAGAGAGGGAGACAAACACAACCAATTACCTGCAAACTCTGCCATCAGAAAATCCAATTCACCATTTGTTTTCTTCTCAGATCCATGTAATAAAGGCAGTATACTTTCATGTCTCTCCAACCCTGAGAGGTGACGTGCATACTCCAACTGACCAGAGAAATGCTTAGAAGGGGGTTCCTTCTCCAGCAAGCTTAGAAGAGGACGAACTTGCTCTGGCTGAGCAGATACCACAGAAGTAAGACCGTTTGATGCACTTTCTATCAACTTTGGAGGCCTATCAGTAGATGTCCTTTGCGTGGAACCAGTGACTCGCTGCTGCCTAAGTTCAGTTTCTGGGCGAGATGGATCACTTTTCCACCGATCCAAGTTATCCCGCTCTTTAGAAGCAATTCCTGGAGGTTCTTTGATACCCATATTTGCAGCTTTTCCTAAAGCTGCTGCATCTGGCAACTTGGAAGCAACTGTAGCTTCGATTGCTTCATTACTAGATTGAGGCCCATCAGTGTCTGTCCCAAGATATCTGGCATCTGGTTGAATGGCATCCAGCCTTTGGGAATGTGAAGTTGAAGCACGTGATGGTTCTTGTGTCACAGAAGGCAAGGGATGATCGATCATTCCATGCCTAAATTTAAGGATATCAGGCTGATCAGATGCTGAAAGTGGTGGCTCGCTCTGAATGAAAATAGGATGATTGAAATCCAAGGGACCAGATCGTGGTCGTTGAGCTAAACCATCTAGTGGGAATCCAGTTCCCATGGATATTGAAGCTAGCCTAGTTGCCTCATTCAAGCTATAAAGAGTGTTGATAAGTCTGAACAGTATTCCATTTTTCGCAGCTATGCGACAGAAATCATTTCTTGGGGTTGATCTCTGAAGTTTAAAGACCTGCCACATGCCATCAATAGCTAGGTGAACCATGTCCCTGGATGCAAAGAGCTGAATCAGTGTATTTATAAGATAATGGAAAGGGTACACAGAGGAAATCATGTGTGGCTAACAAGCATGCTCTAAACAATGCCATGACAAAACCATGAGCATTTGGAAATTTGTGCAGTCTGTTGTAGAGCTTTTGTACAGGGTCATCCTGTCTACTTTAAACAGAGACCATACTTGATTTCAAAGTTGCTACATGATTTAGAATGTGATATTGAACAGCAACAAACAAGCTTTCCTAGGGAAAATGCTTTTTAGAGAACAGTGATGTTTCTATTCCAAGATGAGGTTTGAGACGACCGCGGAGCATGAACAAAGGTGGCTGATAAATAAATTCTAATGAAATTCACCAGCTTCACACTCATGCATTGTGACATAAAATTCATACTATACAACCAAACCGCCTGTCTTTCTGCATGAAAAAAGGCACCATTTCAAACTTCCAAGCATACTTATTTTTTTGTCAGCTTTAAGGGAAAAAATACCTGACCTTGCAAACACATACCAGAAAAGAAATTACAAACCTGTACTTAGCATGATCAGCCTCTAGAAAACCCACCAGGATAGGTATTCCACGGCAAGCAATGAACATTTGCAATGTCAACGAGCTACACCAGAAAGCCAACAGTGTTAGTCCTCATCCTATCTGTTTAGCAAATCAAAGCAAGGGAATTATAAAAGGAGAAACTCTCCACCTTGACTGGCATAGCTGCTGCAAGAAATAAGCTGCCTCCATGCGAACCTCACGGGGGCGATCAGGTCCAGCAAAACCCATGACCACAGGGATCTGGCACATAACATTCGCCATAAATATATCAGGATGGAAATAATGTTCTAGCCCAAGTATTTCAGGAAGAAGGATTAGTGATAAGAGATACATACAGAAATGTAAGAACAAAGCGCAAGCCCCAGTTAAGGATGGAATGAGCCAATCCTTTTATAAAAAATACAGAATGCTTGCTTGTGGTAACTCAAAACTCGAGCAAATTACTTCCAACAAGGGAACACAAACCTTGGAGAATCACTTACCAGGCCAACAAGACATGCATTTTCCTGGAAATCGGTATTATCTTTCACAATCTGATTTATAAGTTGGAGGACAGAACATATAACCTGAAATATCGGGAAGCAATTATCTCCTCATATTAGAAGCTGCAACTCTCATAGCAAGTGGAAACAACAAAATACAATGCATAGCTAGCTGGCATACACGAGTTTTAGGAACTTCAAGTAATTCCATTAGAGGAAGCAATCCATGCTGGGTAATAAAAACAATTTTCTGCTCAGGGCGCTGGTGAAAGATGCTAATTAGTTTCTGGCATGCAGATACAATCACCTCTTCTGATTCCTCAGGTCTTAACGACCCAACTAACCTGCTAAACTCAACAGCCTACAAAGCAAAAACAATAACAATTACAACCAGCCCATGTTATAAAAAAACAAGGATAGTGAAGAATTGATATTCATAGCATTCTTATTTTTAAGAATCCACTATGATTAGACAACAGGAATTGATGAAAAAAATTATCTGAGGACTAATTAGACAAAGATTCAAGAGTTTCCGACCCACAACAGCATGAGATGTCATTTCACTTCACATTGTCACTAAATCATCAAAATAGTCAATCCACTGCATGTAAAGAGGAACTTTAAAGATTGGAGCCAGTATATTAATCATCAGATTACAAGTTTGTATAACAGGTTGCTTTCCTCCTCCATTGGAAACTAAAATACTATCAGATTCTCGAATTATCAAGAAAGGAACAGAAAGCATAAAGGACTATCATTTTTAAGGTTATTACATAACATGAAGAGCTACAATAGATTAGTGCAGCTTCATATTTCAAAATAGCTGCTTTAGCAGGCATCACTCAATCCAAACAATAAAAAGAGGTTGCTAATGAGCTTATGTCTTTTGTTCATCAATATAAATACTTCAAAAAAGTCTGGATTGCAATGCTACTGTAGTCTAAATCAAGTGATTGATTGAGGTGCTCAAAATTTGATTGACTACCTGGAGAGGAAAGAGATTTTCTGGAGGCAATTTTTCATCAAAAACCTGCCAAGAAAAGCATATGTTGTCAGGAATTATTAAACTAATTATCTAAATAATGAACAAAATTAAGCAGTTAAAACATACCAAACCATCAATATCAATCACACCATCCTTCAGAACACCCATCATTAGGCTAAACAAATCACCACCACCGTTCGTCTTCCCCATTTCATTCTCCATTTGTTTTTGAGCAATTGTAGCTCTCAACCTTGTAGCCAGATCACTTTTCCCTGCATCAGCCACAACAGCATTCCCTTGGTTCATATGTGATGTTGAGGCAGATGTTGAGGCTTCAGCTGCCCGATCCTCTGGATTTTTATTGAGGGGATGAAATAAATCATCCAGTGAAGCATCTCTTGGAGTGTCACTAAATTTACTGAGCTCATTTCCTCCCAAGTTCATTGATGTCTTCACAGCCTTCAAAGTCCCAGTTATACAAAAGCATAAGATAATACAATTATTGTATCCAAGCAGGGAAAGAAGAAAGAAAGTGAGATGGGTGAGGAGAGCAAGTTGTAGGTAATGTCAATGTTCAAGCTCCCTTGGAAACCTGAACTTGAACTCAGGACAAGACCTCATATTTTACGACCAGAAAGAAAACAAATGGGACATTAGAAAACCATATGCTCTAATATATCTGAATACATCTAAAGCGTTGCATGGCACATATGATAACTAAAACATATGCATTCCAACATGGCAGCACAGGAAAGTAAAAAAAGTAGAGTGTACCCACACTAAGAAGAAGATGAAGAATAGACAAGCTATGCACGTAAGGTATACACAATATTCAAAGAGGAATAATCAGACATTTACTGTTTTAGGAAATTAAGAATACATAACTACAGTGACAATACAAAGAGCCTGTTTGATATTGTGTTTTAGGTGCTTTTGAGTTAAGAAGGCAGCAAATTGATGTTTTATATATATATATATATATATATATATATATATATATGAGGATGTCAAAACCTTCGAAAAGCACCTAAAAAGACATTAACTTGGTGCTTTTTCAGCCAAAAAGCACTTTCAACTGAATTACTAAACACACAAAAAACTTGATTAGGTAGAAGCAAATGTAACACAACCCGCAACAGAAGATTTGTAACTAGAAGGAAGGGCCAGGAGGCATAGAAGAACCTAATATCATGGAAATCCAAAAGGTAAAGATCACTAAAAGGTAGAAATCTAAAATCTAATCCACCATATTTTTTTTAACTAAGCGACGATATCAGGAATGGGCAATCAAGAAATCTGTTTCGGCCATGTCCTTAAGCCATGAGTTGCAATTAGTTCACAGTTCCTCTCAATCACTGCAGGCATAGATGAGTTGCTCCACCAAAAATCCTCAACTTAGTTTTACTTCAAGCAACAAAAGCAGAACCAGCTGAAATCCTCAAAAGTGCATAACAATATAGAACTGCTCAAGGAACCTACATCCCTAGATCTAGGCATATTGAGTATATTTAGTTAACATGCTGCCCAAGCTTCATGCTCTTTAAAAATTTTATATTCATGTTCTATTTCTCCTTTTCTTCACAAAAAGAAATGGTTTACTTAAAAAAGATTGGACTCTGAACACAAAATGCACCAAGCAAAATATAGAAGACTGAGATTATATTAGAAGACCAAATGAAACCCTGCATGATAGGAACCAACAAAGCATCTATCTCTTTCTCTATTTTGTGTGTCATTTTAATCATGTCAAGAATTGTCTATTCACTATGAATCGACACAGTGTGCATAATAAACGGTCTTAGCCTTTGAAGAGAGAGGGAGGCAGGGTGGGGGGGGGGGGAGCATCAATGAACAAATGAGCACAACATCATAGCCAAGAAAGCAACAGATATTAATTACCTTTTGAAGCCCATTATCTTGACTTCTTGTTGCAAAACCAAATGATCCATTCTCAACATGAGTAGAATTTGTTTTTCCCCCATCCCTTCTATCTATGTTTTTCCCTCTTGCATCAGGAGATTCTATGTCACAATTACTCAGAGCCTGATCCTGGTCATGCATATGTGTTGACCCATGAAGCGGAGCACAAGCAGCAGCTACTTTATTCATAGATAGTCTGCCAGAACTAGTTTTGAGAGATGAATTTTCATGAATAGCTAGGGTCGGGACTTGATCTGAATGGAGATCATTGTCTAATTTATCAGTTCTTTCCTCGACTTCATCATCATTTGAGGAATTATCCTTACAAGATTTACTGACATCATCAGACACTGTCAATAATTCTTTCCTGGAAACCTGAAAACCAAAAGATTTGAATCAGGATGTAGTGCCAATATATTTTAACTCCCAAGTTAACAACTTATCACAATGTTAAAGATCACATGATTCTCACAGCTTCAAAATCAGCAACAGAAGCTTCTGTTTTATCCACAGAACTAATTTGGCCAGTGCTCTGATTATCTCCATTTAAAATTACCGCATCGACTGAAACATCTTCCTGTATGCTTCTACAAAAAAGAAAAAGAATGCATGCTTGCAGTAAGATACTACATTGACACTTTGAAAGGAAGTCATCTAATTGCAAACAAAGAAAAACAGTTCAATTTATGGTGACATGACATCTGTTTAAATATTAAAGCATAAAACACTGGATGCCACTTCCAAAAATCACAGCAGAGCAGTTGGATAGAGTTAACTACTGGTTCATCTCCACGCTCAAACTGAATATTTGAGGGCACACATGGTCTCACATGCAAAATCTTAGGCTTGGGGTTTAAGGCTAATCCATATAAACTACCTTGGTTAAGAAAGTGATAAGCAGAACTATAAACAGATGGACAAAAATAAGAAGATCAAATTCAACCTTATTGATCCACTATGACGGAAAGAGTTCAATGCACGCCTAGAATTCAGTATCCAAGGATGAGAAAGTAGTGTTTTTGCATCGGGCCGCTGCGTAGCATCCTGAAATTCACAACCAAATATCTCATTTCCTTAATAAATGAATAAAATCTAAACTGAATGACGCATGCCGACAAATTTCGGGGGTCATCCAACTGAACATTAATTACAAAGCTGAAAGCTCTATACAATGATAAGGCAAAACTGAATCAGATCTGAAACCAAACTTAGGCAAGCCAGAGTTGACTGGAATGACCACAAAGGGGAAAACAAGACAATGCTATGCCGTCTTACCAGCAATTGTGCTTCTTTCTTGGAATCCCTTTCTAGCAAAACTCAGTATATGATCTATCCTTTCTAGCAAAAGATTAGCCTATAAAAGGGAAGTGGTAATTCCCATCCCTTTCTAATTTTGGTCTAGGTTGTTGGGCCTGACCAAATTGGTGTGGCTGGGATAGTTCTTTCACAACTTTAAAATTGGAAACCAAGCAAGAAATCGTCGATGCATGAAATTAGGCAGTTAGGAATTAGGTAACAGAACTGAGAAACTGATCAAGCTAGAGGACTAGACGTGGGCAATGTACCTTCTTGAAGCACTGGCGCAGAAAGTCTGTAATGTCAGGAGATAAGCTATCAGGTATCGGAGGATTATCATCCTGAGAGAGAAAGAGAGTTCTGTCATCACAGTGCAGTCAATGCTCAGACCAGTTCAACAAATTCAATTAGAGCAAAAAAAATAAAAAAAGCACTTGTAACATCAAACAAGACTATTGCATTCCAGACAATAAGAATCCCAAGTAAAATCTAAACAAGAAACATGAGATGGCATCAACATGGAGAAGAAAAGATGAAAAATGACAGTGAACCCAAAAGGTTTTAACAGGAAACATCGCTCACTTTAATAAACTGAAAAGACTATATATATACATATATATGTATATATATAAAGCTGATCAAACCTGAACAATACGAAAGAGAGCTGGCATTGGCTGCAAATCATAGTAAGGTGGTACACATGTAAGAAGTTCAATCACGGTGCAGCCAACGCTCCAGATGTCAGAAGCAGCACAAACCCCTGACATTTCAATAACCTGACAAATAAACAAGTTTCACATGATCAAGGCTTGTAAACACCTCAATAGCTACATCATATGTATTATCCTTTCCAACCATGATTTTGATCATAATGGATTAGAACAAATAGAAAACACATATAGCAAATGAAAGCAGGTAAGAGATGAATACCTCTGGGGCCATCCAATATGGCGTTCCAACAACTGAATGTGTATTAACATCAGCTTCAGTTAATTTTGTTGCAACACCAAAATCAGCAAGTTTCACAAGGCCCTGGAAGTAAAAATAAGGTCAAGTAACTGCTTTAAAGACACCATTTTAAAAGATATAGGAGGAATACAGAACATAATATGAAGAAAAAAAAAAGGCAAATCTTCAAGTAAAAAACACAAGAGGTGAAAAAGTACAGTGACGTCACAGGACATCCATTTACAAACGTTATAGTCACATAGGCACCTCGTCTCTCTTCATTATTTTTTAAAAGTAGTCTACGAATACAAACAAAAACTCTTGTCAAATGGAAAAGGGTTTCGTTAAATTAGCCATAAACAGTCATGTCACTTATATATTTCCCTAAATGGAAAGTGTGCATCATTCCCAAGATTTAACATTATATAGCAATTATACACTGCAACTCTGAATTTACAGAAGTGCACTATTTGAGAGAATAAATATGACATCACACAATTTTGGATTGAGCACCCTAGCATATTTGAAATCAAAGTAATTATAAGGTGCTCACATCTAAATGAAACGTTACCAAAGCACCATAAACAGTGCATTACCTCTTTGGTCGTCAATATGTTTGCCCCCTTGATATCTCGATGGATAACACCCTGTTCATGCAAATAAACTAATCCTTCCAGAACCTGAAATCAAAATATTTTATAAGCATAAATTAGAAAAGAAAAAAAAAAACTCAGAAAGAAGCTACTAACTGAAGAGACAATCAAAAACCTGGGCAATGTAAACAGCCACCAAAGACTCTGGAAAAGGCCCGAATTTATTTGGCTTGATAATGTTTGCAAGCGAGCCATTCTCAACATACCTGCATCAACATAAAGAAATTAAAACATATGAATTTGAAGCAGAGTTTACATGGAACCTCATTTATCAGCTAGTCAAAAATATAAGAGCTCACTTACTCAAGGATTATGTGAAGATGAGTCTTCGTCTTCGATGATCCAAGATATTTCACAATGTTTTTATGGTTCAAATTCTGCAATCAAATTAGTATGTTCAAACTAGTATGATCACATACTGAGAATATGCATTCTCTAGAGGGAACTCTCGTCATGACTAACTTTAAAAGCATGAAAGCCCAGGGACCTCCAATGCTAGAATATGAATTATTATATAAAGGCCATTAGGCAGCTATGGTCCTGGCCAAGAAGTTCCTTTGGGTTTGCCACTTGCGTGAAGGGGACATAAAAGACAATCATGTTCATCCTGCTTTATGCTTGAAACACAGATCCACAATAGAACCTCTAGAAGATGATGAAGGGAGTAAGGTTTTAGTAAAGAAAGCCATGGTCATGGATACCATAATAGTTTCAGTAACTGACAAAGTGATCCTTATTTAAAAGTCAGCCCAGAACCTTATGCCCAAAATATGCTGTCTTAAATGAATTATGGCCTTGACAAAGGAAAAGTTCAAGTGCAGCAAAAAAGAATATTCAATCAAAAAGCAAACATAACAATAAAGAACAAGAGCTACCTTCAGTAAATCTATCTCTTGCTGAAACATCAATCCATTCCACCAAAGAAATTGTACCCAAAAAGAAAGAAGCAACTGTCAGCCAAACTTACAAAGTAGACAGAAAAAATATATCATTGTAAAACCAGATGAAACATTAAAAGTAAATGCTTTATTAACAGACATAAATGCTTAAAAGGAAGTTCCACTTGAGGAATTACAGAAGATATGGAAAAGACAATAACTATAACCACTACAAAACCATTTGGCTTTCTATGAGATGTCACTAGTAAATGCTTCAACTACTTAATTCAACTTTGCCAACCCCTAAACAGCTCACAGAAAATGAAGTTGGCTGTTTCCGAAGAAAGTCAGCAATAAACTCTCTAGTCTTTCAGGCCAACTTAAAACAGTAACAAGAAAATTATCTATAACAGTGCCCTTCATCATCTTCAACTAGCTAGCAACATTTAAGATTAAAAGAGTTGCGCGTACACTTGCACACAGATGTATATCTTTAAGAGAAAATTAGAAACAAACCATGATGATATTAAGATCCTCTTGGGCAATATTCTCCAACGAAACTTGTTTAATTGCAACAAAATCCCCATTCTCCAAATCCAAACCTTTATACACTCGACCATACGCTCCTTTTCCAATCTCATCTCCAAGCATCTACACCAAAAACAAAATACACCATACTCACTTAAAAATCATGCATTCGCGCTAATTCGATATTCACTAAAGCCAATAGTTAAGAGACAATCAGGAAACAAAATTAAAATTAAATAAAACTAAAGAAAAATAAATAAATTAACAAATTCGAAATTGAAGTCTCATATTTTAATTTAAGTTCAAATTTAATCTCTTAATCAACTAAAATTCAAATCCTAGACTGAAACTCACCAAAACAAACACTAAAAAAAACAAAACCTTGAATCGAGAAATTTCTCTTTTCAACCTCGATTTTCCCAGCAACCAAACAGAACACCGAAAATCAAATCCATAATGTGCATAAAAGTGGCATAAATAGCGAGTACTGTAGGAGAAATGGACTGCTCACATATTTGTTATCGAGAGTCTTCGATTTAAGAAAATGAGACGATGGCGTTTGCCGAGACATCTCTTCTTGTCAAAAATGGAACACGCTTTTGCTTAAGAAACTCCTAGAGACTCTCCATTTCGGGAATTCAGAAACAAAATAACCGTATTCTCCAGCCGGATAACGTTTACGGAAGCCTCAGCTCCGGCGACATACGAGCGAGAGAGAAACTATGGGCGTGTTAGTGAGAGTGTCTGCTTTTTCAATGACGGAATTGACCTTAAGGGCGTGGTTCAAAATAGTTTTTTAAATAAAAAAATACATTAAAATCCCAAAATATTCAAAAAACAATTATTTTTCATTAACATATCAAAATTATTTAAAAATTAAAAAAATACTAAATTAATATCTTTTTCAAATTAAAAATACTTATAAAAAATATTTAAAAATAAAAATAAAATGTTAAACACCATTTTAATAGAGTGAAATAAGAGGATAAATTATATTTAGTTGTTACTAAAGTTTGGATTGTGCTACAAATTAGGTTAATTTTTTTTATATAAAAAAATCATGTGATTATAGTATTTTTAAATGAGAAAAAAATTTGGTCATTGATTTAAATAAGTTTAATGGGCTTGATTAATTTAATAATATAATTATAAAAAAATCAATAAAAATATCTAATAAAAAATGAATACTTGCTAATATTATGAAAATATACCATTTAAATATTTTTAAAAGTTCTCAATAATCTTATTTTATAAAAAAAAAAAAAAGAACAAAATAACCTCATAAAAAGATAAAAAAAAATATAAAGTTCAATTACCGACAAATCAAATATTGAAGGATGAACTAAAAAAAATAAAAATAACAATAAAAACAAGCATAACTCATATCATCATGCTAAATTCATGATCCGTTCGTGAAATTAAGATAATCTCATATAAAAAAATTAAATAAAATAATAAAAGTCAATTTTCAAGCAAATTAAATGATGAAAGACAAAACTGAAAAAAAAACTATTAAAAAAATCAAAGAAAAATCCTAAGTTAACTCGATTAAGTAAACTAACTTGGGACCTAAGATATGAGATTAAGATAACCCTATAGAAAAAAAAAAGTAAAATAAATCATGAAACTCAAGACCCAATAACTTAATGCCGAAGGATTAAATTGAAAGAAAAAATAATTTTAAAAAAATGACTTAAAACAAATCGAAATCAAATCAGGCTAATCTTTAAAACTCATAACTTAGGTCATGAAACAAGAATTACCTTATAGAAGGCAAACACAAAAATATCAAAAAGCAAAATTCTTAATTATTTAAATATTGATGGATAAAATTGAAAAATAAATATTAATCAAGAAAAGGATTGAGAAACAAAATAAATAACAATAAAAAAATATGTATTAAATCTGGTATAATAATTAGGGATAATTACAAAAAGCTTCATAAGGTCTGATTGCGTTTTCATTTCCCCGTTATAGTTTGAGAAATTACATTTTACATTCTAGGTCAAACAAAAATTTCAAAATTTATCAAAAGATGAAATTGCTCTTATGTATAATGTAACACAAATAACAATCACGACTGTTGCTACCCAATTTTTGACCTTTTTGATAAATTTTCAGAAAAAAAATCAAAAATAGCAAAAAAAAAACAACGAAAACCCCAAAAAATACATTTTGATATATTTGCATCATTTTTAGCATTTTCAACATTATTTCAGAAGAATTTGAATTTTCAAAAGTATTTTAAACACGTTCAACTTTTAATGTGTAAATTTTACAATTACTGATTTTTATTGTTGAGTTAACGTTAATATTGTTTGTTTTCAAAAAAATCAAAAAAATCAAAAGGGATCAAATATGAAAAAAGGAAAGTTGAGGAACCAATTTATTTTTTGGTTGCTTGGGACCAAGCAATTAAAAATAACAAATTTTGTTACCTATAAAGGGAGTGAAAATTTTTAACACCAGGGGAGGATTTACTAACAGCGGCGGAGAAAATTAACAAGGGGGGAACAGTAAAGAAAAAAACCTAAGAGACCCGAGGCTTTTATCTTTTCCAAGGCAGCGACCGCCCCCATCTTCTTTGATTTGTTTTTCTCTTGAAACTGGCCGTCCACCCTCCATTTGAAAAAACCAGAGCTCTCCTCCCCCTGCGGAGACTCTCCAAAAAAAACACACAGACCTCCCCCCAAAACCATCTATAGAGAAACAAACTCCCAGTCGGCGACCACCCCTCAGCTTTTCCCATTGGTTTTCTCTTCCCCAGCCGCTAACCATCAGAGAACCCTCGTCTCACCAACCTTCCTCTCCTGGTCGCCCCCTCCTTTTGAAAAGAAAAAACAGATTCGCCTGCTGCTTTGGGATTTTGGCTCCTAGAATCAACCACAGCAACACCCTAGCGACGGTGTCTCCGCTAGCAACCCATAGGCCAGCAGACCCAGCTCACCAAACAGCAGCAGCCAACAACCTCTTTGTCTCCTCCAATCGAGCCCACCGGCTGGACCATCACTTCCACCTCCGCTGGCTAGACCTGACAAAAGCCTAACAGCCAGCGGCTCCCTTGGTCTTGCCGCCACCTGAAGTGGAGGAGGAGGAGGAGGAGAAGCTCTCCCAACCATAGCAGTGGTGGACGACACCGCCGGTGTAGAAATGAAGAAGGAGGAGGGAAGTTGCCGATCCAGCCATCCATATGCCTGGTCTGTTGGTAGCGCGTGCAACGCCCAGCTCCAGATTTGGCAGATCTGAAAGAAGGAAGAGAAGCCGATCTGAAAACAAAACTAAAACAGACTGTTTGTGGCATTTTCTTGGCTTTGCAGGTGGCATTGTTTCCCACCACCGACAAGGAAAGGAAGAGGGGAGGAGGCTGTTACAGACCCCTCTATTTCCCAGTTTCGCAGCGGCGCGTGAATCCACGCGCCGCCAATGGCGGTGGCGCGTGGAGGAAACGCGTCGTCACTGTTCCTACAGATTTCAGAAGGCTTCCCTGCAGTTTCTTGTTATTTTTAGGAGTATCTGCTGTAATTTTGGAATGTTAAGGTGTTGTTTAGTTAATTTTTTATTTTATTTTATGTTGTAAACATGTAAAAGATGGTGTATGAGAAAATCATAATAATAAAAAGAGACGTGTGTGTGTATGTGGTTGTATTTTTATTGAATTATAAAAATAAAAGAGACAAAAAGAATTAAGTGTTTAATTTGAATATGGTTAAATATCTCAAGGAAAAATAAAATTATGTTATATTTTCCATGAAAATATAAGAACATATTTCTACATATATTCTAAGATTTAATAACTGATTTATTAAAGCCTTAGAATTTGGCTAATATTTTATTTTTTAAATCACATCAAATCACGAAGCAACTCACCTCAGGTAGGGTGCACTAGGGGTGCTATTTCTACATATATTCTAGGATTTAATAACTGATTTATTAAAGCCTTAGAATTTGGCTAATATTTTATTTTTTAAATCACATCAAATCACGAAGCAACTCACCTCAGGTAGGGTGCACTAGGGGTGCTAATACTTTCCCTAGCCACAACCAGTCTCTTATCCTCGAATTTCTGACAAAGACTAGTACATCTGGGTTTTCTAGTAACCCTCAATCAAATACTAGGTAGTGACTCTCAAAGAACCAATCAAGCAAGATAACAAAAAATCGCCAATCAACGTCGCCTAGGTGACGTGCTACAATGACAACTTTTTTTTCCAATCTCTTCCCTTTCCTTCTCTCCCTTCCCTTCTCAATTAGTTTAGTTTCATATACTAATGACCCCATGACCCCAAGATAATGTTGGAATGGACTAGGATTATCCATTTGCTTAACTCCCACATATTTGTAATTGTATTGGATTCTGTTTTTGATAGGATTCTTGCAGATCATAAGAACTTGATTTCTATAACATTGCTCCTCTAGAATTTGAGTGTGTGGCATCTTCATCACCAATGCTTGAGAAGATTGTGAGATTGCACATATTGCCTTAAAGAGTTACATACATAGAACTTTCTAAATTGACAAATAAACAACAACTAAGGACACTACAAGAATACCATGAATTGCAATTTGTCTTTCAACTACCATGTTAGGGTGAGATACAAGTACATGTTTGGTCTCTTTTTTATTTTTATTTTTTGCATCTATCTTAGTTACAACAAGTTTCTTATTTAGGCACCTCTCATCTTAAATAGTTAGATCTATTAACATTTTATTTCCTCCCCATTTTACATCTTTGCTTTGCATTTAGGAAGCAATTGTAATAGGAAAATTATGACCTTGAGGCACTAAGGATAAATACTTTCCCTATTCAGAGCATGAAATCAAGGAGAGAGAAAAAGAGCTACGTAAAAGAGAATTTAGAAAATGATACTCCAACCAATAAGGTCACTAAAATTTCACACATACAAACATTCTTTTCATGTGTGGTAATTGCTAGAGGTGTAGTGAAGGGACTTTGATTTTTACACCACAATTGCATCATAAACATTATCCATCGAGACATGAAGTCAAGCAATGTTCTTGAATGAATGAATTGTGTTCCTTTTTTTTTTATGCAACACTATTATGAATTATTTGGTTCCTTTCTTTTCAAATGCAATAATAATAATAATAAAAAAAGAATACCAATAATGCCTAAAAATTGCTTGACAAAATGCTTGAAATGGATTTGTGTTTATGGAATTATGGATGACATTATTATAATTATAAATTATGGATGACAATTTTGTTATTTTAAGGCTTAAGGGTCTTTTTAGTCATTAAAATAAATATAATGGCAAATATGTAAATGATCAGATATTTTTTTATTGACTTTTTTTTTATGATGTTAAGTGTTAGCATGCATATAAAGTTCAGGATCTAAAGTGTAACTTCTCAAACTACAACGAGAAAGTGAAAACACGATCAAAATTTAGGAGGTTTTTTTTTTATAATTATCCATAAAAATTAAATGAAATAAAATAATAAGGGGTAAAATTGAAAAATAAAATAAATCAGAAAAAAGAAAAAAATAAATAAAAATAGCAATAAAAAAGAATAAAAAACAAATTGGATAAAAGAAAATTAAATGAAGTTAAATGTTGAGAGACAAAATTGAAACACAAAATCAACTTTAAAAGGTATAAAAAGTAAAACAAATAGCAATCACAAGATTGAGGACTAAAATCAATACAAATACAAATTATCACACATTTAATTTTTGGAAGGCTAGGCGAGAAAAATATTTAGTTGTAGTCACATTGTCGATCCTCCGCTAATATACGCCCCAACACCTGGAAGAGCTTGGTGTGTTGCTCCCAACATAACCATGAAAGCCGACAGACGACTTCGCGGGCGCCACCCAAAAGGCGTTGACGTATCCCACGTGTTGACATATGGGTTGTATGTGCTATCAACTTTTGGTTTTTAGATATTATTTTATATTTATTAAAATACTAAATTCCCCCTCGATGAACTTGATCATAACTTAAAAACTATGATGAAAATACAAAAGATCCCCTAGACACTAGTTCAATAAATTTTGCTTTTAAGGGTAATTTAGTCATTTTATGTACTTAAAAAGTAAAATTTGAAAAGGCCTTTAGACTTTAGTTAAATAAATTTTGCTTTTAAGGGTAATTTAATCATTTTACTGTATTGTAAAAATATAAAAAAATCAATTTATCTCTGATCAATTTGATAATGACCAATGTAACTTGAGGAAAAAATCATATTACCTCTAATAGCAAGTTTGTCGCTTTTTTTAGAAGAGCAAATTTGTCATTACACATAGCAATTCATATTGCAATGTGTTTAGGTGTATAGTAAAAGGTTGGGTGCTCTTAATTTTTTTATAATAAACTTGACCACGTTCAACTTTCCCCCCTTTAATTTAGATCTTTTTAATATTAAAATTAAGATTAAAAGGGATAATTACAAAAAACTTCCTATAGTGTAGTCATTTTTTCACTTTTCTTCCATTCTTTTATAAATTACACTTTACATCATAAAGTTTATAATTTTATAACACTTTATTTTCTCACTCTAACACATACAAAAAAGGTTTTTTAAAAAATGACAGATTATTTATAAGATGCCATTATATTTTATTTAATGATTAAAGAGTCACATATAAGAAAAACCACTTTTTCTAGCTTGATATCACTTTTAAGCATTTCATTAAACAATTTCTCTACTACGCCAACATGCCCAACTTATACTCCAACCAGTCTTACATGACCATTACTTCTCCAAAGCACAATATAAAATCTTTGATTGGATCTCTTTAAGAAAATAAACCCCATAAGATCAAAGTTGTTTTGTTTGCTTCTATCTTCTCATTTTCAATGATGGTTTGCTAATTTCGCATCTTGGTACGATAGATAAAGAACATAAGGGAATTGAAAGAAGAATTGAAACTACTTTAACCACAAGGCTGATCTTTGCAAAAATGGTGCTTTGATAGTCCTGTATATGTATTGTTTTACATTCATTTTTTGTGTGGAGAAATTGGTGCTCATATTGAATATGGAATATGGAATATGGATATTGATGTTCATCTTGGACTCTTGGAAAGATGAAAATAGGGATAAATATGAGATGTCTCTTATGATACAACAACTCTTTGATGAGCCTTAGAAATGACAATCTTTTCAATTCTTTCATTTATGAACATGAAAAACCAAAAGAAAAAAAAGAAGGAAAATGACAGCATAAAATAATAAAAGACTACCGTGGGCTAGCGAAGTTTACCATTGATTGCATCATCGCACAAGCAAGAAGTTCCCTGACAATACTACAGGAAAAAAAAAGCACTGCAAATTTAATCCTATTTGTGTCATGTGCTTGTTAAAATAAAAACTTATGGATTAAAAAAACCCAACAAATCATTGGCACACGAACACCACTCACCCCTTTAATTATTAATGAGGCTTTGATCATTGGTTTCTTCATTAGCCATGTGTGAAAGATTTGATTTTTTTAGTATCCAAATTGAAACCATATTGGGTTTTGTTATTTACAATAAAAGGAATAATTTTGGTTTTGGTTTTGGCTTTGTTTTTTAAAGGTTAATTTTTCAGTTTAATTGACATGAATTTTAACTGTTGATTGTCGATGTTTAGAGAGAAAGAAAAAATGAAGAGAAGGAATTGAAATGTTATATGTGTGTTTGTATTATATCATATATGATGATAAATTTATCTTTTTATTTTATTTTAAATTTTAAGTTGACCAAGGACACAAAGTATAATTTTTGAAAGAATTGAGATAAAGTTAAAAAATAACTAAACTACAAAAGTTTTTTGTAATTATCCCAAATTAAAATTGAAAAAAAAACCCCAATGTCTATCGCATTTTTAATGTAGAGTTTATAGTTCCCTTTCACTCATATATGAATATTGTTAATAGTCGTTGAGGGAATAAAATTAAGAGGCAAGTTGATGGTAGTGTTGAGAGATATAAAACTCATTTACTTGCTAAAAGGTTTGCTTAATAGGAAATGATTGATTATATAAAGATTTTTAGTCATGTTGTTAATCCAACTACTATTTATTTGGTTCTTATTATTGTCATTTATTTGGGTTAGTAGATTAATCAACTCGATGTTCATAATGCCTTCTTGAATATGATACTTCTATAATAGGTGTATATGAAACAACTACCTAGCTTTGTTCACTATACTTTTTCCTCTCATTTTTCCCATCTTCATAAGTATTTATATGACTTGAAGTAGGCTCTTCGGGCTTGGTACAATCACTTAAGTGATTATCTTCTCTCCATTGATTTCCAGGCTTCTAAAGTTGATACTTCTTTGTTCATTCTCTTTCTGGTGGTGATATATTTCATTTGCTTGTGTATGTTCATGATCTTTTACTTACTAGGAGTAAATCAACCTTGCTCTAACATTTTAACTCCTTTATTGGTTCAGAGTTCAAGCTTTATGATTTAGGTTATTTGTATTATTTCTTGGGAATTGAAGTTAAACCTATTTTTATAGGTATCATGCTTACTCAATAGAAGTATACTCTTGACATTCTTTACAAAATTAATATTTCTTCTTGTAAACCTATTAATACTATTACATATTTCTCCTTAAAGTTCACCATGTTGTTTAGTGTCTTGTACTCTTTCCCTACATGCTACATACAAATCGTTAGTGCTCTCCAATATCTTAGTTCCACAAGGACTGATATATGTTATATAGTGAATAAGGTTTATCAATTTATGCATCCTTCTACTGATGCTTATTAGATTATTGTTAAATGCATCTTGCGTTATTTGAACGCTACGACTAGCCATGGTTTACAAATCACTAGTAGTTTAACCTTTTCTCTTCATTGGTTTATTGATGTTGATTGTGATGGAAGTGTTGATGATCGTAAATCTACTAGTTATTATCTTGTTTATCTAGGCACTACTCCTATATCCTGGAAGCTTATGAAGCAAAAAATCATCGCTCTTTCTTCTACCAAAACCAAATACAAGGCTTTAAGTGATGGTATTATTGAGGTTTTATGGACTCGCTCCTTTCTTTCAAAACTTCAGCTTTCCCCTGTTTGTCCAGCTATATTATGGTGTGATAATTTAGGTTTCATATTTATTTATGAATTCTATTTTTCATGCTCTTACTAAACATGTTGAGGTTAAATATCATTTGTTTGTGATAGAGCTACTAAGAAAGAGCTCCAGGTTTTGTTTATTTCTTCTAAGGCTCGACTAGATAATGTTCTCACTGAACCTCTTTTTCATGCTACCTTTATTCGATTTCGGTCAAAACTTCATATGGAGTCTTTAACTTCACCTCAGGGGGGGTATCATGAAAATTATATTGTACAACTTTTATACTACTTACCTTGTATAGTTTTGTGATCTTGTATAGTGTATTGCACCCTCATTATTACACACAACTCTAACTATATAAATATAAAGGATGGTTGCTAACATTGGTTAAATTACTTATTATTCACAAAACATGTTTTTTTTTATCTGGTGTCTGTCTTCTTGGATATCTTAAAAGATATTCGAAGACAACATCCAAACATTAGTCATGGCTTTTTATGTCATTACAATAAGGACCAAACAAAAAGTCATTGGCATTACACGTACAAATCCATTGATCCATAATAAGATATTTTTGTTCAGGAAAGAAAAAGGAGTCATGTATAAAGAATTATTGAGCTGTTGATTTAGAAATTAGGACACTGTTACAAGCTTATTGGTATCTGCCTAATCTGGTCATCGAAGTTACCATGGAGCACGAGGAGGCCTATTCATAAACTAGGTAGAGTTGAATTCATATTTGTTTAACCTAGACCTTTTCATTATACATACTTTAGGCTTTAAGAACAAATTTAAAACAAAAACAAAATAATTTCCACGTCATTTGTTCAGAAAACCTTTTTTCTTGTTCTTTTTTGAGAAAATTGTCAAAAAAAAAAGCCGTTACAAATGAATCCGTACCTTTCCAAATAAGTATTAGAAAACCTCAACGAGACATTCTGGGCTTTCCATCATTTTCCGTGTTTAATCAATGGCATATTCCTTTACCAAGACTGGAGAAGCTAATATTTTTTACATTGAAATTAATAAGGTCCTATAATCAAACAAATATAGCTGAGAAATGTAGGCCATTGTTTACATATATGAATTAGAGGAAACGAAGCATCATCAAAACATCCAAACAATATTAGAACAGTTGAGTAGGCAGAGGCTATGAATGCGCATTTTAAAGGAAAGATGACAAATATATATAGAGACACACACACTAGTATATTGTCCCGCGCTTCGTGACGGGTCAATATTAATTTTTTAAAAAATATCAAAAAATATTAAGAATATAGAGAATATTTTAAGCCTCTTGGATATGGTGGGCATTATGTCTGGCGGCCATCATGCCTAATTATATTTTTTATAAAAAACATATAAACTATCCTTAAAGTATCCTAAATAGAAATTCTAATTATTTTTGTAAACCCCGGGGAAAAATAAAGGTTGCTTAGATTGCAAACTAACTACATGAGAAATAAAAGTGAAGAAATTCATGCATATGGTTAAATAAAAACAGGAATTTAGAAATTTTTGGATATAAGTTTATGGATGAAATATTTCGAGACAATATAAATCAACCCGAAAATGTTGAGGGTTGGATTAAATTAAAGAAAATAAGATAAACTAAAAAGAAGTGGGGGCAAAACGAATACATTTAAAGAAAACGGGGTCTAAATGCAAATAAGAATAATTATAGAGCATAAATACTACTCTTCTTATCAAAAATAGATCTGCAACTATCGTGAAGAAAGAAGAGAGGGAGTTTTGGTATCTATTTCTACAAATCAAGAGAGAAACACCAAAATTTCAAGAACCCATCCAAGATTAAGGGTTTATAGATGGCATAAACACTTGTGGGCAAGTGATTAACAAGGAAATTGAACAAGAAGAGAAGATGGAGGGCTGGCTATCATTAGATAAGAAAGGAGGAAGTTGAAAATCTTCAACTGGTTGAAGATCAAAACCTTAATTCGTACTGGGTAAGGTGTTCTAAACATGATCTTATAAGTCATTTTAAATTCGATAAGGAATTGATGCCTTGATGTGAATTATAGATTAGGGTTTTTAGACTTAAATTTGGGGAAAAAGTATTTGTTGTAAAAATTAAGTTAATTCATGTGTGGAATGTGATTTGGGGACGTGAAACCATGATAATTTACCCAGAAAATATAGTTTGGGAAATTTATGTGTGAAGGGAAGGGGGGGTGACGAATCTGGACAGACTCGTCTCTTGACTTTTAGTAAGATTTCGGATATGAGGATGAGGGAGAACCAGTGTCCTTCATAGATATTATAGTTTTGGATGTTAGCTAACTAAGGAAATTGGTCTTGCTCAATTTAGAGCTGTAGAACTCCAGTTATGGGTTATCAACCGAGACTGGGTCATGATAGACCCTGTAGAGCAGTAAGTCTGATTTTTTGATGAGCAATTATGACTATCTTAGGGGTAGAACTGGGTTCTCCTTCCTCAGGGGACTTGTAGCCCCATGTCTTAGTTTTCCAACGAGACCAATCTTGCTTGCAACGGAGTTCTATAACTCTAGATATAGTTAAAAATCTGAAGAGAGGTCGGACAGTAACAGTTCAATGTCTAGACAGTAACAGTTCAATATCTTGACAGTAACAGTTCAAGACAATAATAGTTCAATGTCTAGACAGTAACAGTTTTAAAAAATAAGCCAGTAACAGTTCAATGTCTAGACAGTAACAGTTCAAAAATGGACAGTAACAGTCCAAGCCTTTGTTTATAAGCAATTTTGACTACCTTAGAGGTAGAACTGGGTTCTTCCCAAAACATAGAATTTGTAGCCTCATATCTTACCTTTCCAATGCCATAAATTTTACTTGAATCGGAGTTCTATAACTCCAGATATAGTTAAAAATCTGAGGAGAGGTCAGACAATAACAGTTCAAAAATGGACAGTAACAGTTGGACAGTAACAGTCGAAATGTCTGTTAATGAGCGATTTTGACTATCTTAGAGGCAGAACTGGGTTCTTCCCAAAACATAGAACTTGTAGCCTCATGTCTTACCTTTCCAACGCCACAAATTTCACTTGAATCGAAGTTCTATAACTCTAGATATAGTTAAAAATATGAGGAGAGGTCAGACAGTAACAGTTCAAAAATGGACAGTAACAGTTGGACAGTAACAGTCCAAGCATCTGTTAATGAGCGATTTTGACTACCTTAGAGGCAGAACTGGGTTCTTCCCAAAACATAGAACTTGTAGCCTCATGTCTTACCTTTCCAATGCCATAAATTTCGCTTGAATCGGAGTTCTATAACTCCAGATATAGTTAAAAATTTGAGGAGAGGTCAGACAGTAATAGTTCAAAAATGGATAGTAATAGTTGGACAGTAACAGTCCAAGCATCTGTTAATGAGCAATTTTGACTACCTTAGAGGCAGAACTGGGTTCTTCCCAAAACATAGAACTTGTAGCCTCATGTCTTACCTTTCCAACGCCATAAATGTTGCTTAAATCGGAGTTCTATAACTCCAGATATAGTTAAAAATCTGAGGAGAGGTCAGACAATAACAATTCAAAGACGAAGCAGTAACAGTTGGACAGTGAAAGTCCAAATATAAAGAAAGGAATGATAACTAGGATTGGACAAAGAACGACAGTAATAATGAGTGAAATGAGAAAAACATAAAGTACTAAGAAATGACTAAAAGAAAGACTTATTGGTTGTTGATATGGTTATTATAAAACATATCCTTGAGTGAGTAAAATTTATGAGATAAACCTTTGATTTGCAGGAAGGACCACAGACGTGGTGCAACAGCAGCAGTAGGGGAGCACGAGTAAAGCTTCTATTGCAGGTAGGTGATTCACACCTATGCTTCCTAGTTAAATTCCATGATTTAATATATTTTGATGTGAAATGTGAATTACTGAATGTATGTGTATTCAAGGTGAAAAGTTGTTATGTGAATTGCCAAGTGATGAAATTATCACTGAAAAAGGAAAATATGAGAAGTGTGATTTGAGGCATAAACTAGCATACATTAAGTGTATGTTAGGATCCCGGGTAAGGGGATCACCATGTATTGTCTAGCATACATTGAGTGTATGTTAGGATACCGGGTAAGGGGATCACCCTGTATTGGCTAGCATACATTTAGTGTATGTTAAGATCCCAGGTAAGGGGATCGTCACGAATGGACTAACATACATTTAGTGTATGTTAGGATCCCGGGTAAGGAGATCACCATGTATTGTCTAGCATACATTGAGTGTATGTTAGGATCCCGGGTAAGGGGATCACCCTATATTGTCTAGCATACATTGAGTGTATGTTAGGATCCCGGGTAAGGGGATCACCCTGTATTGGCTAGCATACATTTAGTGTATGTTAAGATCCTGGGTAAGGGGATCGTCACGAATGGACTAACACACATTTAGTGTATGTTAGGATCCCGGGTAAGGGGATCTCCACGTATTGGCTAAGATACATTCAGTGTATGTTAGGATTCCGGGTAAAGGGATCACCATGGAATGGCCAACATACATTCAGTGTATGTTAGGATTCTGTATAAAAGGATCGCCTTGTATCGACTCCTATGGGGTGGTGATGACGATACCAGGGAAATTGGTATCGGGAATGTGATAAGCAAAAGTAATCACGTTGATGTCTGGAATGAAGGTTGATAGTGGTAGAGGGAACGATTATCAATAGTTGAATAAGAAAGAGATTTTAAATATAAAAAAAACTAGAAGGGAGAAGTAAATGAAATATGAATGCATGTTGCCCTGTTGAAATTATTAGATATTCATATTGTTATATTTATGGAAATATTCACCTCGCAATAATATGTATTTTGTTTCAGGATCATCGCATGCACGACAGGAGTAGATCCTAGCTTATGTTTCCTTTTTGAAGTCTAGGTTCTAGGGAGTATACCCTTGTATTTTGTAAACATGAAAATGGTTGTATAACTTAATTTGTATAATAAATGTTTAAACTTGATTGGATGAATTTAACGTTGTAGTTTATATAACCATATTTCATGTCTATGAATTTATATTTATTTAAATTATCCATCCATAATGATATTTTTGTTATATCATGCATATCATAAATATTATGGTTGATAGGTGTGAGTATAATTATGGAATTGAAACCCAGGTTGTTGGGTCGGGAATTAAGTTATGAGATGCGAACTGTTAGAAGGGTAAACAGGTTACATGTCGGTAAATTGGGACCTTCCGGTATAGGGGGGACTCCGTCAAAATTTCCGGTAGATGTTAACACGAAGACCGTGAATATGTATATATATATATAAAAAATTAACTACTCTGTTTTTCTATTGACATGAGATTGTGGTTTTATCCCAGAAATGGGGGATGTTACAATTTTTTTACAATTTTTTTATTTTTTATAAAAAAACATTTAAACTACCATTGAAATATCTTAAACATGAATGCTAATTAAATTTTTTTATAATGGTTTTTTTAATATATAAAAATTTAAACTACTCTTGAAGTATCCTAAATAATTTATTTTAATATAAATTTCTTCTATTTCTTATATAAAAAAAAACATTTAAACTACTCTTAAAGTATCCTAAATAGAAATGTTAATTAAAGTTTTTTTTTATAAATTTTTTATAAAACAAACATTTAAACTATCATTGAAGTACATTTAAACTACATTTGAAGTACCCTAAATAATATTTTTTTATAAATATTTTTTATTTTTTATAAAAAAATATTTAACATATCCTTAAAGTATTATAAACAAAAATTCTAATTATTTATTATTTATTTTTTTAAAATTTTTATAGGCTCTTCGGTCTAGCGGCCATGCCAGACCTAAGAGTCTTGGGTTTAGTGCTCAAGTCAGACCCAATCGGCAGCCAAGTTGTTTAGAATTATTTATAAATAAATTTGAATATTTACCAGATTAACCTTTTGTTTTATCAAATGATAATTGATTTATTTAATTTTTGAAACACATAATATAATTTATAATTGCTCTTAATTAAAAATTAAAATTGAATTATATGCCACATGATTATAAATTAATAATAAATAAATAAATTAGTTTCTGATTCGTTTAAAGAATTGAAGTAGACACTATTATCATACTTTAAACAACAATCAAGAAAAGCTTTGATGCTATCAATTTTTGCTTAAAATAGTAAAAACAACGTAAGACGATAACAAAAAAATAACCTATAAGAAAATTAATAAAGAGTTCAATTTATTCTGATGAGTTTTGAAGTAGAATAATTATTTTCAAATTTTAATGTTTATATTTTTTGTTGATTTTTTAAAGCTTTTTAGAGTTTTGATAACCGAAATAAAATATAACAATAGTATTATATAGTTTAGTTGTTAAGCTTATTTATATTATTTAGAGTTTTACATGGTGTATAAATTAAAAATAATTAAAAATAAGAGTAACTTGTATTTTATGCTGCATTTTATAAATAGTTAATTTTTATGAATTAAAAATTTTATTTTCAAAATTTTTACTAATATTGGTCTATTTATTAATAAGATGATGAGTTGAATTTATTTACTTTTATATATTACAATGTCAATATTGTATTAAGGATGCCAGACCCTAGCGACTTGGGTCTGGCAGCCTTGCGAGACCCAACCAGCAGACAAATTATTTACAATTATTTATAAATGAATAAATTTAAATATTTACTAGATTAACCTTTTGTTTTATCAAATAATAATTGATTTATTTAATTTTTGAAACACATAATATAATTTACAAATGCTCTTAATTAAAAATTAGGGATAAAATTGAATTATATGCCATATGATTATAAATTAATAATAAATAAATTAGTTTCTGATTCGTGGAAAGAATTAAAGCAGACACTATTATCATGCTCTAAACAACAACCAATAAAAGCTTTGATACTATCAATTTTTGTTTAAAATAATAAAAACAACACAAGACAATAGCAAAAAATAACCTATAAAAAATTCAATTTATTTTGATAAGTTTTGAAGTAGAATAATTATTTTCAAATTTTAAAGTTTATATTTTTTAAAAAAGCTTTTTAGAGTTTTGATAATCGAAATAAAGTATAATGATAATACTATATAGTTTAGTTGTCAAGTAGCTTATTTATATTATTTAAAGTTTACATGGTGCATGAATTAAAAATAATAAAAAATAAGAGTAATCTGTATTTTATTATGCTGGATTCTATAAAATAGTCAATTTTTATGAATTAAGAATTTTCTTTTCAAAATTTTTACTAATATTGGTACTTTTATTAATCAGACTATATATATATATATATATATATATATATATATATATATATATATATATATATATATATATATATATATATATTGTGAATATTGTATTAAGGATGTCAAATCCAAGTGCCTTAGGTCTGGTAGTCATGCCAGACCCACACCTGGGTATTGTAATAATGCCTGACTAGCGCCTGGGTCTGGCATAACACATGGTTGTCATACCCAAGGCGCTTGGATATAGCAATTCACACCAAACTCAATCAAACAACAAATAAAGAGAGGACAATGGTGTTGTTAGGGGAGAGAAAAGAAAGAAAAAACTCAAACAATTGATCACTAGCGACAATCCAACAATGATATGTCTACACATGCCGCTCCATGTGGAAGAGGGCATAACTGTGCATCTAGTGATACAAAGGATGAACAGATTTGGCTACCAGTAAGTGTCTCACGTGCCTCCTTAATGGCGCAAGCGCTACCCACTCATTGGGGGCATGTGGAACATGCTCCAACAACCTTTTGATTAAAAAAAATACAAAATACAACGTGAAAATACTAAGACGCCCTCATAGTCCTCTTAATTACACAAAATATCCACGTAAAAATACCAAAATAACCCCAAAGGCAAATCTTATTTTTTTTTTTGTCTTTTTTGATGCTAAAATCATTATTTTCTTGTGCTTGGAAATTAGGAAAACATGTTTGCTCTTGTGAAAAAAAGCCAAAGAAAAGCTTATCCGCTCACGACAAGATGAGAAATTGAAAGTAAAACTACTATTATAATTTATAATGAAATGTCTCTTGATTTATAATAATTTCTCCACACCATGTAGCTTTTGTTATAATATTATCTTAGTGGATTCTGTCGGGCAGGCTTGGCTAGTATAAGAGTGATGAACTCAAATGTTACCTTATTGCTCGCCAGGCTGGTCCAAGCCCAGTTAACTGAAAACTCATATCCAAGGACAATAAATAATCCTCAGGCTTAAACTAGTCCATCGGAGTAGTCCAACCCATGAACATGTTTATTCATAGCAAACAGATAGCCCACACCATAACTTCAAAAAATTGAAGCCCTTTCAAAAATAAAAATAAAAAGAAAGAAAGAAAAATAAAAATAGAGATTGGAAGTTACAGATTCATCTTATGGGAAAGAATGTGTTGGGAGAAGATTGAATTACTTGGAAAAGTATGACTTCATCTTCTGTTACCAACACAGGTTAACCATTATAAGGTGCAAGAATTTTTTAAAAGAAAGCAGAAGGTAAACGACTGTAAAAATTAATAGCACCTCTTATAAATTAACAGTTCATACAGAGAAGACATGTTGCAGTAACTACTCTGTAATTCATTGCCTTTGATCACCTAGTTGCTTATAGCAGCAACTGTATAATCATTGTTCCCGTTTTCATTTCAACAATGACTTGCCCAAGTTTGTTAACTAGTATCAGAGAAGAAACAACACAACTTTCATCTCTGTTAGACAAGTAGCTAGACATCAAAATTCAAATGGTTTTGCTCTCTTTTCTGTGCACATAAAATACCATGTCACAAATATTTCCATTACCCATAATGTAATTCACTCATCTTAAACCATGGAAAAATCTTTAAAATAACTGTTATTCAGTTTGATATTCCCATAAGATTTTGAAAATTGAATAACTGTTACAAGGCTTTAAAGTGTTAATAATCCAGGCTTTAAAGGAAAATCAATGCAAATTGTACTACATAAAGAACTGGAAAAGTCTAACAACCTTATGCTCTAAGACTTTCAAAATAGCTGCATCTAGACCAACATCAACATGAAATATGCAGAAGCCCTTCTTATTTGAAGAAGCAACTTCAGCCATCTCAACTGCAAACTTGACAGCCTTCTGCATACTCTCTTCAACGATTTTCTTTTATGCTTTCCTCACTTGATTTTGATGCAGAAAACTATTTTAGAATAAGCTAGAACCAGATGTGAAATACAAAACATAAACAAGAAAACCACAAGAACAAACAAGGAATATAAAGCTCGTTTACCAAAAGGAATCACTGTAACTTAGCTACAATACTTGTGTTAGAGAATAATATAAATCATATCCTGAGACCTCACCTAACAGCTTAAGCTATTTGGTTGAGATGGTTCTTTGACATGGTATCAGAGCCTTGATGACCAAGCGGTCATGAGTTTAAATCTCACCATCCCTATTTATTTGATAAAAATTAAGCACATGGTATTGTGGACCCGTGCAAGTTTCAAGCCAAAAGGGTTTTCACTTGAGGGGGTGTGTTAGAAAATAATATAAATCATATCCTAGAACCTCACCTAACAACTTAAGCTATTGGGTTGAGATGGTTCTTTTACAACCTGCAGTGCTGAAATTTTGGCCCTAATAAGATCTTTTTTGGCTGCAGGAATAAGTGCAAAGTCCACTCGAGTTTTAGAGAAGCTATTTTCTATTAAATGAAAAGAATAAATAAATAAATAGATATTTAATGACCAACATATATAAAATTTAAAACTTGAAAGGTGCTCATAATCCATGATTAATATAAACTCGCTACTATTCTTATCTACTTATCAGAAGCCACATCCAGGAAGATTTGACTAGAAATAAAAAACAGTTAATTTGTTAAAACATGAAACTGAAAGTCTCTACCAAAAGTAACAGACATCTAGAGTAAATGTCCATTTACATCATTTCCAAAGACTGGTTTCAGGGAGGATAAAAGCATAATCCTACCATTGCTAAAGTAATATAAATTAAGCCAATGCAAAACAAAACGAAGTAAATGATTGAAAAAGTTTTTGAAAAGGATCTTTTTCAGCAAGCTTTCATCCATTTTAGATATCTCATCAACTTCCAGCTCAAGTGAGTGTGCCAATTCCATTGCTTTAAAAACATAGCCAATTGTGACAACAGTTATCTTTTGAATTCCTTTCGCAATTCCCTCCTTAGATAAAAGAGCAAATGCCTTGGTTTCCTGCGTATTTGGTATATGTGTCCCTAGAATTATTGATGAAATCCATGTCAGCAGAAAATTTGGACATCGCAAACTTGGAATGAACCAAAAAGGCCTTCAATTACTCCAATATAAAAAAATCTAGAACTAAAAAATTAAGACTCATAAGATTGAGTTTAACAAAACAAAAAAGATTAAAAGGGAAACATACACAACAATACTATCATGATAAGCAGTTCGTGTATCATTCTCCAAGACTATGAATATGATATCTGACAGTAAGAAAAAAGCATTGTTCAGAAACATAAAAAAAAAAATCCATGGCATTTTCCAATTAAGTTTCCACCTTGTTCAGCATAGAAACTAGTAGACTCCAAAACAATATCGCCTCCAACGCCAGAGGCACTTTCCCAGAACTCAAAACCAGTGTAGATAGCCTTTATTTCACTTTTATAGTCCTAACACAGGTGACACAAATTCAAGCAAAGTAAATTGAAGAGTTTTACAGCTTGATTTTTACATAACTGAATCTAACTCAAAATCACTGAAAACAAAATCTTGCAACAAACAAAAATCTCATGCGCTGACATCAAACCAAATAAATTTGAAGGAATCATCTGTTGCAAAAATACCCTTCTTGTGTAATGATGATGTAGCATCAACATCAATGACAATAGCACCACCAGCTTGCTGCTAAAGAATGATATTAGTAGAAAAGGGGACGATGAAAATAACTTTTTCTTTACACAAATTTAAACTTTTCTGTATTTAGATTTACTTTGTAGCTCCATGATGCCCATTCCGTTCATTTTTTTTCCTTCTTTTATTGTGAAGGCCTTAACCCAAACAACTTATTTAAGTAATAGTAATAGATTAACAATGAATTTACAAATGGAAAATACAATACCTTATCTTGGGCATTCCTTGATCTTTCCCTTGCCTCCTCCATCACATTATTGAAACCTTCAACGTCAACCCGCAATCCTTTTTCATCTTCTATCAGCTGGTATGGTAGAATAATTAGGATGCATGCACATATGAGAACATGCAAATAAAAGAAGGAAGTCCAAAATGTACTTGAGTCAAGTATAATGGGAAGCCATATGTGTCCCACAAGACAATTGCATCCTGCAACAAATAGATCAACTAGGTTGAAGAGAAAACATGTAAAACAGGGTGAGTTCTCTCCTTTCTTCATGACATCAAAGCAGGTGAGGAACTTCTCATATTTATTAAGGCATAATGAAAGTGAGAACTATATAGACAAGTACTTGTCTGCCCACTCGACACCTTTCCCTGAACCCTTTGAGTAGCCTTTTTAAATTTATCAATATCTTGAAAATAAGATGAGGATCAGTCAAAGTTTTTAAATAGATATGTGGCATTGCAAATAAAAAATGCAGGTTCCTTTAAAAGAGGTAGTATCACCAATAAAAGCATGAAAAGAAGAAAATAGGAACACGTCGATAGCTAAAGACTAAGAAGAAATCGATGTAATGTTAAAGTAAACCCAACAATACTCTCATATTGATACACATTGTATCTGCACTTTCAAACACTTTAAAACTTTTTTTTTATTAGTGATACTATTGGTTTCTTAGAGGTAAGGAATGTAACTAAGCTTAAAATTTAAAAGTTACCAAAGATATAGAAAAAAATCTCTTGTTCATAATAATTGTTTTACTTAATAACAATGTTGCCTAGAGAAAAAAAAACTTTAATTTTTATGGCAACTTATGCACGCGAAAAAGTGTCATTAGGACATGAGAGCTTTAATGATACATAAAAGATAACATTACTAATTGTAAGTATGTTCTATCTTGCTCTTACTAGGCCTTAAGCCTTCTAAGCTTCCACCCACAACCTTCCAAAGATGAGATTGACTCAGTCTCTCTAGTACGATTGCATAATTTACTTTAGAAGGAATCACCATGATTTCATTGCATAATTTACCTTGGAAATGATTGACTTACTCACCCTAGTACGATTGTATAACTCTTCAAGGAAGGGATAAACACCATAACCTTTCAAGGATGAGATTTACTTAGTTTTCCTAGTGCGTTGTACAATTTACACTAGAAGGGATCACCACGATCTCTCTAGTGCGATTACATAACTCTCTAAGAATTTGATAGACACCACAATCTTCCAAGGATAAGATTGACTTAGTCTTCCTAGCACAATTACACAATTTACCTTGGAATGGATTGACTTAGTTATCCTAATGAGACACGGGTTCGTCCCCTCCGCCCATTAGAAGTTTTTCTAAGTATGGGCGTCGCCATGGTTCCCCCCATCTTCAAAGGATTGACCAGAGGTTTCCCTAGTGAAATAATAGCATCATTCTCGGGTTCCTCTTAGTCTCTTAGAAAATTTTCTAAGTATAAGGCTTACTTGCCTCGAGTTTCCTTCAATCTCTTAGAATATTTTCTAAGTGTAGACTCATTCTCCTTAGATTTTTCCTCCGCCCCTTAAAATCTTTTCTAAGTATGAGCATTGACATAGGTCTGTCCTCTCAGCCTCTTAGAAATTTTTGTAAGTATAGATTTCTCTTTCATGGGTTTCTATACCAATTAGAAAATTTTTTCAGTATAGATTCCTTCATGATTCCCCTCCACTTGCTTAGAAATTCTCTTTCAACCATGGTGTATACCCCTACATATGGTCCTTTTGGTATATTACTTGGGGTTTTCACCCCTCATCGTATGAAGAAAATTCAATAAACTTGTTATACAATATTTTTACAAAGACTTAGGGGTTATCGATAAACCCAAATTTAATAGGCTTAAACCTAAATTTAATGGGCTTAAAAACCCTAAAAGCCCAAATCCCATGATCTCAGGCAACATGCCTAAGCAAAACTGCCCATGGTCTCAGCTGAGAGGAAGAGTCTTATTAAAACTATTAGGTCAAAATTACACTCCAGCCTCTTATTTCCACAAAAGTACAAGACTAATAGGCTATAAATACCCCATGAATCTTCAAGCTCCAGGTTCACAATATCTATTCTCTACTGCATATGTATTTTTAAAGCATCTCTATATAAAATATTATTATCTTATTTCTCTAAAAAAATATTTACTTAAGCATCTAAGGGTCTTCAAATATATCGAAAAAGATATTTTGTAGGTACAAGTCACCAGTCAATTTATCTTACCAGGTTCTGGCTACCAACCACCTTGATCAGGAAAAATAAATCGGATTGCTAGAATTAAGAGATTAACTGATTACCCGACATATATAAGCCTTATTACTAAATTACTTGGATTTTTGAGACATCTTCACACATTTTATATTTGAAATCAAATTTTACAATAAATCTTCAAATTATACATAAACCATCTCATTAGCAGACCATTAGAAAACTCAAACATAATTGACAAAGATGATACTCAAACTCCAAAATTCACCTTCACGATAGAAGATAAGTAATTTGTGAGTCGAATTGATATATTTACAATTTTTTTTTCCTTACGGCCTTCTTTGCCAACTTTTCATAATAAAGAATTGTACCATAGCCTTATTAAATATTTTGTCAATAAACAAAGTGTAGGGTGGAGGAAAATCAGCAGACAAGGGGAGAAAAGACAGCAGAAAAAATAGAAAATATTATAAAAAAATATAACATGGTGGAAATTATTTCATTAATATACTCTTTGCTACTCGTCAACCATAATTTTAACCCAAAAAAATTTAAAAATCACACCCACACGTGTGTGCGCCTTGTATATGTATTTAAAAGAACGTATAATTTTGTACACTATAATCCTCTATAATTTTATTTTTAGCTTTAGCTTCCATTCCCTTCATTTTTCACCATATTCGTGGCTAAGAAACTACTATGAATGCATGGGTTCTGACTTCTGAGTATATATATAAGCACCTTGAAGGATTTAGTCTTCACACCCACATGAAAATAAGGACTAAAACGTAAGTTGTTAAAAGATAAAGGAGTAAATTACAGTTTCACTGAAGTATTGGGACTTGAAAAGTTATATAATTTTCAAGAGACAAATAGTGTAATAAAACCCACACTCCCCACCCGACCCGTCTCCCCCCTACACTCTCTCTTAGCTGTCCACTGCCATCGAAGAACAAAATCAGATAAATTCTCACAGAGCTTCAACTCAAATCTCAATGGGCAAAATCAGTTTGATTATCTTCACTCTAGCTATCATCATCATATCATCATCGCCATCATTATCAACCGTTGATAGTGAATCAGACGGTGGAATCGGGCAATGGCGAATTCTCACGAAGCAAAATTTTTCTTCTCAGATAAGACTCCACCCTCATATCCTCCTCGTCGTCTCTGTTCCCTGTAAACTCCCCTCTCTCTCTGTCTCATTAAAGCAATACAGTTCTTAATGTTTAGACACGGTTACAAAATCCAATATGTTTTATTTATTTATTAGTTCTATTCTTTTGTACATGGAACCTTTTATAGTTTTTTTTTTTTTTGAGATTTTCATGAGTTTTTCTTCGAGATCCTTTATGTTTTTTAGCTTAGAATTTGCGGTTTGTATGGTTTTGTAGAGACCCGGTATAGTTTTTAGCCTTTTTAAGATGAAATTCATGGTACACCCCACAGAATTCAATGCAGTTTTATGTTTTTTTTTTGGAATTATGAATCCCAATGTTGTTTTAGTGATTTACACTTGTTAAGAGTTCGTTATTCAGTTTATGGCCTGTGATTTGTGGGGAGGTAGTGGTGTAAGATAATGCTTAAGTTTTTAATGACAATACCTTCTTAATGTGTTTCCTGAGGTCACATTTGAGAGAATTATGCGTTTGTAAAGATACCCAATTTATTTTTTAGTATTTAATTTGAAGATTATGTCTTGTACTATATATTTCTTGTTGTTTGTTTTCAAATTATGGATAATTATTGCCAAATATATATTTAGCAATTATTGAGATTTATATGTTTACATAGAGACTCAATATGTTGGAATTTAAATGTGTATCTGGACATGCTATATGGTTTTGTTAATTGATTTTAAAGTTTAATGAACAGGGTCAGGTGAATCTCGGTCGCTAATGAAGGAAATAACGCATTTGGTTATTGATAAGAAAGAAGAATTCGGATCTTTAAAGTTGATGTATATGCACAAAAATAATGAAAAAATGTTAGCAGATGCTATTGGTGCTGTTGTTACAGATGAGATTACTCTCTTATACTACCATCATTCTTTGTATTATAAGTATAAAGGCAAATATCGGGCAAGGAGTATTTTGTCTTCCATTTTTCCTTATTTTTCGCTCTTGCCTGAAGAAATGCCATTAAAAAGATTGAGTGGTGAAGGGGATTTGAAGATGTTTATTGAATCGGCGGATAAGGCTGTGCTTTTGCTAGAATTTTGTGGGTGGACAGAGAAATTGATTGCTAGAGAGAAGAATAATGGTAGCAAAACTGGTTTTGGCGTGCAAGGTGAGAAACCTTTGGCGGCAGTATTGATGCATGTGTGTGTGTGTTTAGACTCGAGTGTTTTTGGCATTCAATTGTGAATCACATAACAACTAATTTGTACTGTAACAGGTTTTGATGGAGAGAGTAATGTAATTTCAACACCCAGAGGGAAGGAAAACCAGAAGGTGGCTGGTAGTTTTGAATTGCTCTCTGTTATTAGCTTGATATGATAACTGATATTACAAAGTAAACAGGGCAAGAAGTGGTTTTTATTAAAATTCTCAAACTTTTCTAGTTTCTAATGTTCTGGTTCCAGGGGACAGAAAATGGAGAGATGAAATGTGGAATGGAAAGTGGGCTCAGAGGAATTCCTTGGCTTGGGGAGTTTGCCTCAGTAAATGATAGTGCTCCTCTTCAGGAAACTGATTCCCAGGACAGTGTGGATCTAAAGCCCAGTGCTGTATCTTGTTCCCTTGAAGAATTTCAGAAATTTGATTCTTTCTTCTCAAGTTTCATGACTGATGTAAGGGAGTTCTTCCTGCCTCCTGAAAAGCATAGATTTGGTCTGGTTTCGGAGAAATCAATGCTCTCTCCTCTTGGTGTTGGAGATTCTGGTTCTTGGTCAGTAATGCTTTATTATAATGGATGTCCAAGTTGTTCAAGTATTCTAAAAGAAGGGGATGACATGAAGAGAGTTCTACAAATGGAAAAGTCAATTGTCACAGAGGTGAGTAAATATGCTCTTTCTCTGCCATTGTTTATTGCTCCATATGCTCTATTGGGTTTCTTCATCACTTCTTGTTTGCTTTTAGAATTATTATTCACCTTACTGTATTCTGTATTATATTGATTGTTGACTGTTGTCTATCTGTTTCACTTCTCGTAGCTGGAAGGTGATGGACAAGATCTTGATTCAGCTATACCTTCAAACAAGCCATCAGTACTCCTGTTTGTGGACAGGTCATCTGACTTATCAGAAACAAGAAGAAAGAGTAAGGAAGGTCTTGATGTATTTAGAGAACTAGCGTTGCACTACCAAATATCAAATCAGATGGGTCAGCAGAGCAATGACAAGTCTGAAGCATTCTCTGTCCAAGCTTCAACTGAATACCAAAGTGTATCTGGACACCCGAAATTAAAGCTATCTCCAACAGCTCAAAACATTAAATCAAAGGACAAAATGTCTATCATGATTGTAAATGATGGCAAACCTGTCTTGTTAAATAGTATGGCTTCGGGTTTGGAAGGCAGTTCCTTGCATGAAATCTTGACTTACCTTCTTCAGAAAAAGGAGGAAGCTAAATTGAGTTCAGTTGCAAAGGAGGCTGGTTTCCAACTTCTTTCTGATGATTTTAACATTAAAGTAACAGATACATTACTGTCAGTAGCAGAGGTGGAGTCTGAACACATACCGTCTGATGACAGCCTTGTTAGAACTAGTACTGATCTGGACAAAGATTCTGCCTCTAATAACCGTGAAGGATCCCTGTCCACTACTTCTCAGGATGATGAAGAGAAGTCTACTTATTCTGATGCAAGTAGACGCCTACTATCTATAGAACCTGCTCAATACATGTCAGATCATAAACCACCTACTTCAGAAGATGCAAGGGCAGAAAAAAAGGGTTCTTTCCAGTCAGACAAGTTGGGGGAAGAACAACGCAACTTTCAAAATTTCAAGGGTTCTTTTTTCTTTTGTGATGGAAACTATCGATTACTAACAGCTTTGACTGGTGAGACCAGGATTCCATCCTTGGTAATAATTGATCCACTTGCACAGCAGCATTATGTCTTTACTAAACATACAAATCTCAGCTACTCTTCACTGGAGGATTTTCTTCATGGATTTCTTAATGGAAATCTTGTCCCATATCAACGCTCTGAGTCTGAACCTGAAAGCCCGAGAGAAGAAACTCGCCCACCATTTGTTAATATGGACTTCCATGAGGCAGATTCCATCTCTCAAGTTACAGCTCACACTTTCTCAGAACAGGTTCTTGGTTTTAATCAATCTGACAATGACTTTGCTGCGAATGCATGGAATGAGGATGTGCTGGTCCTTTTTAGCAATAGTTGGTGTGGATTTTGTCAGAGAATGGAATTAATTGTTCGTGAAGTGCATCGAGCCATTAAAGGATACATAAACATGTTGAAGACTGGATCTAGGACTGGGGAAACAGTGCTCACTGATGGTAAGTGCACTTTAAAGTATATTGGTTTAGTCCATGTTTAATTATTTTTTCTTTTTTTCCTTTTCAGAACATGCTTTCCAAGTGAATTCATATAAAGATGTTTCACATGGGAAAGCTTAAACTGGGGGGCTGTTTTTCCAGAATCTGTTTTAGACTAGGTCAGAAAGGTTGCAAATTAATTTCCAATTATGATCCGGGGTTAATTAACTGGTTCATAATTATGGAATGTTTTAGAGGTTCTAATTCTCAAGGAATTCATTCTGACTAGTGAAACCTGGCTGGTTTTGGCTCTCTTACCTGTTTGACATAGGAAAAGTCATTTGTTGTTGCATGGTTGCTTTCTATAATTTTTCTTTAGTAAAATCTACATTTTTGGCCAGACAAATGGTTTTTCTATATGAATTGGTATGAATTTGACAAATGAAATGTATTATGTGACAGATAACCTAAAGAAGCTTCCCAAAATCTTCTTAATGGATTGCACGATGAACGATTGCAGTTTGATTCTAAAATCAATGAATCAGGTATGCCTTACAGTAATGGTTCACTCCAATGTGTTTTTCTCTTACAGCTATACTGTGACACTTACTTTCTATTCTCTGGTGTATGTTGATGTGCAGAGGGAAGTTTATCCTACTCTGTTGTTATTTCCTGCAGAAATTAAGAATACTGTCTGTTATGAAGGAGACATGGCTGTAGCTGATGTTATTACTTTTTTAGCCGACCGTGGAAGTAATTCTCGACATCTCACCAGTGAAAATGGTAATTTTTTGACAAGAACATCTCATCCTTGGTAAATGACATTTGATGGAATGGTAGCTGAAGGAGATTGATAAGCATTTATGTTCTCCTAGTTCACACTTTTGCAAAGTTTAGTGTTTTTGAAAAAAATCCACATCATGCCTCTATTTGGTTAGTTGTGATCAACTAACACTTCTGATTTTGGAATCTGCCAAATTTGGTTATGGCTGCTCTTTGCATGTAACGCATCAGATTCATAGTTAAATTTTGAGAATGTGTAGCAATTCCAATTCAACATAGAGGCATGATGTGGATTTTTTCAACAATTATAATGGCTAGCTGACAATGAAATCCCCAGTTACACAAAGGTATTATCTTAAAAATAAAAGAAGAAAGAGAGCCAATACCTAAAGCAGAAATATAACAAAATTATAGGAATTTTTTTAAAAATTGTAGGACTTGTAGAGTAAATGTAATAAGCTCTCTTGGAGTTCATGTTTCCTGTTGCTGTTATGCTTCAGCTAAACACTAGGAAATTGAACTTTTCCCGTTCTCAACTGTCGTGTTGAAGCAAATGTGCATCTTATAGCACTGCTGTGACGCTTTGTTTGCATTTTTATTCAGAAGATTTTACTTGATGCATTATAGAATTCTTTTTTAATTCAATCTTATAGGAATTCTATGGACTGTTGCTGAAAAAAAGGGTGCTAATTCACTGAAGGATGCTTCGACTGCTGCAGAAGATAAATCCCATGAAGTCCTTTTAAAGGACCTAACTCCAAAGAGAAATGTGGAATATGGTCAGACCAAATCTCACACATCCAAAGGCTTGCATGATACGGTATCTCAGGTGGCAGTTGGCTCAATCCTGGTCGCTACTGAAAAGCTTAACACACAACCATTTGACAAGTCAAGGATTCTCATCGTCAAGTCTGATCAAAATACAGGATTTCAAGGTCTGATTCACAATAAGCATTTGAGATGGGACACTCTGCAAGAACTGGAAGAAGAGTCAAAACTGCTAAAAGAGGCTCCTCTATCGTTTGGTGGTCCACTTGTAACTCGCGGAATGCCTCTTGTTGCTCTGACTCGAAGAGCAGTCGGAGGTCAATACCCCGAAGTTGCACCGGGTACTTACTTTCTAGGTCAGTCGGCAACACTACACGAAATTGAAGAGATCAGGTCAGGAAATCAATGCGTATCTGACTACTGGTTTTTCTTGGGGTTTTCGAGTTGGGGCTGGGAGCAGCTGTTCGATGAGATTGCTCAAGGAGCTTGGAATTTAAGCGAGCACAAGAAGGAACCTTTAGACTGGCCATAACTGTTTATTAATGTTCATCAAACTAGAGCGTTTGAAACTTCTCAAACGGGAACAGTAAAGAGTGATCGAGCACGGTAACTATATTAGAATTAGAAGAGGTGCATAAATTTTCTTAGTCTTAGCATCTAGAGGTATTAATGGATATAATTGGTTGGATTTTGATATGTAATTGTATTCTATCCAACTTCTAATAATTTACCAAATATAAATCTGATTTTTTTTTAACCCGAGTGAGTTGGATATATATGGTTATTTTTATGGATATCACAAATATATACGGTTTGGGTATATTATTTTACGAATCTAAAAAAAGAAAAATATTGGACAACTGTTGGAATTAGATAAGACTTCTAAAATATATATATCATGACTATAAAAACTATTATAATTTTCATATAAAAACAAAATAAAATAAATTAAACATTTTATTAAACAATTGAACCTTTCATATAAAAACAAAACAAAATAAATTAAATATTTTATTAAACAATTAAGGTTCAATATAATACAAAGACAAATTAATAGAAAAAAACTATGAAATTCTTTGAAATTTGTGATTTGACTAAGAAATAAAAGTTCAATATGAATTCTTGAAAATTACATGAAGTGTATTTGTTTTTCTCATGATCTCTTGGTTGTCAAACATAAAAAAATTAAAATTATAAAATGCATTGTCATTTTATCATGTCAGACTCAAAAGAACAACTATAATTTTTGTGAAAGTGGGGAATAAAGAGAAGGAAAAAAGAGATTAAGAGAATGAGAGGTGGCTTGTAAGTACGAAGGCCAGGAAAAAATAAAAAGAAAGAAGGAAAAATGTTATTCATACCAAGACTTAGGTTACTTACATTGAGTTATATGAGTTGGGTCAGGTTGAGTGGGTTTTAAAAATCACAACTAATACCTGGCTCGTGATATCTATTTATTAGGTTTTTTGACTCATTATCATCTGAAATATCTGTATTATCTGATTTTGATAGATCTAGTTAGGTTAAATAATACAAATATTACAGATGAACTAGTTTTTTTTAACACCCCTGTTAGGATCTCCCTCTCATAATGGAGCACTTCATTTGTTTGCAAAATAATTGTCTGTAGGCCTTTTTTTTTTAACATTCATTATCAACTAACAAACTAAAAAGATAAAAGATTTGGGTTTTATGATAAAAATTTACATTGATATAAATAGTGAAGATTCTCAATTTCTAATTAGATGTAATTAGGCTTGAAATTATGGTAAACATACCAAATTAAAAGACATAAATATATGGCTAACCTCATTTCACGTCAATTTTTATTTTCGTTTTAAAGTTTATTTTGTTTATTTTTCAGTTTTTAATATAGAGAAAGCATAGAGAAACTCACTTGAAAATAGTGAGAAGATAAAAAGTTCTTGATTTTTATTATTTCGACAACTAAAATAGTCAAAGTATTAAAGGGTTCAATTCGATAATTGTGGTTTTTAAGCCTTCTTATTGCCAGAAAAAGTAGATCAAACTTGAGAGGAATTTTTTTTCAATTTGATTGTGTTTTTAAATTGATTTAGATGTTTTTTGAGTTGAGAAATTAAGTTTTTGAGAATTCTATGATGTTTTTTTTGAATGAAAATGAGTTTAAAAATTAAATTTAGACAAAAAACCGCATTCTCCATGAATTTCTAGCCACCATAATAGTGGATGAAATCTTGGCAGCTGTATAATAGCTGACAAATCGCCTACTACTACGGGAGAACGGTTGCCCACTTAACTAAAAAAAAGAAAAGAAAAAAGCTCTTAACACCAAAAAAAAAAACCAAGGCCCAAAAATGCCTGAATTTTTTAATTTAGGCTAGGTCGACGTGTATGACTTGACCTATTTTATTTTATTTTTAATTTAATTATTTAATTAGAAATATTATAATTATATTAATTTGTTTAACTCTCTTAATTTACTAAACTCTTAAAATAATTAAGAATCTATTTTAGTTATTATTTAAAATTTGATTTGGAATTTAGAAATTGAATTCAAAATATCTTCATTTTCAAATTCTATTCAATTCGAGTCATAAGTTTGGCGGAATAACTTAGATTGATCTAGTCGATTGAAGTCATCCCGATAATTGAATTTTTTTTTTTTACTTTGAATACATTATATTTTGAGTTCACAACTAGGTTTTTATTTATAAATAGAAAATATATTAGCAATGCCCATATATTTTTCTTTAAGTTTTTCTTTTCAACCAATAATGAAATCCGATGTTTTTAAAAAGAAAATATGTTTTTAAGACCTTTCTGGGTCTGTTCATAATCAAGTTGACCTTATAAAGTCTGACCTAAATCTATTGCTGCATTGAATCGCTATTGTTACCAGATCTGACCCACCCTCATCTTTATTCCTTAGCTTAACTTATAAACCCAAAAACCATAGTTATAAAACTTGATCTGATGGTTGACCCGATAAAATGACTTGGTCACGAGTCAGGTGGGTCAACCCTGGTCAAGAACTAAGGCACATATTAATATGGTTGTTGTGACATAAAATGCCCCCTTAATGTTTTTCACTTTTCACTTTTCTTTCCCTGTATTAAATCCTCACCAAAACTATTATATTAATATCCTAATATAAAAAATATATAAAAAAAATTTAAAGGGGCATTTGCCCCCTTTTGTCCTCACGTGGCTCCGCCACTGTATCCAGCTCATTTATCCAAATTTTTTCTTATAAACAAAAAGCCACATTTTCTTTCGAGCCTCGGTTGCCTACTTCTTTCTCTTATATAAATTTCTCTTCAAGTTTAGATAAGCAAGTAATTTTTTTTGCTTTATGTTTTAGGTAAATTTCTTTAATCTTTTCTATTTATTTTATTGTTTAATTTTAGTTTTATTCTTTTATAATTAGTTATTAAAAATATTAGGGTTTATGACAATTTAGGGATTTTGATATGAATGTGTTTAAAATAAATGTTTGAATTTACTAATTTAATCAATTAAATGTTTCTTTTCTTATTATAAATGAATAAATTAATATTCATGCAAAACCACTATTCTTGACATTTCTTGTACTGACATAGTAGATTATTGAAACTATTTAACTGAGGTCTCTTAATTCACTATAATCATGGATTAATTATTTAATTGAGGTCTCTTAATTTACAATGTACATATATTGATTGTCATTTTATATCACAAAATTGTTTGTAATTAATTGTTAATGAGATGCTTGGAGTTAGGAGAGGGCATGGGTTTAAATCCCATAAACTACACCTTTTCTATCTCGGTATTTTCTCTTATTTGAAACTAGAGTATAGTATTAAAACTTGTTTCACATATTTGACTTAGTGAGTTCATACAATTTTTTTGTGTGTGTCTAGAAATAATTTAAATATCTAGAAATGATTAAGTATAATTTAGACTCCATTTGGGAACGCGGTGCAAACCGCGTTCCCCAAAAATTCAAAAATTGTTTTTTGCTAAAAATTATTTTTTTGTGTGTTATGGATCATTTCGATGCGCTGATCTCAAAAATGATTTTTAAAAAAATGAAAAAAAACATCATTTTGATGCATTTCGGCACAAAAAACACTTTGAAAAGCAACCGCAACCACACTCCCAAACAGACTCTAATCAACATATTTATTATATGCATATAGATATGAATTGAAATGAGTTTTGATGAATTGATGTGTATTTTGCTATGAATTTCATATGGAAGATTTAGAATTATTGTGTAACTTAACTGACTTTTGTTTAACAGCGAATTATTGTGTAGTTGTGTTAATTATTATGTAGACATTAATGATAATAAAAAAAAATCACCAGGTTCATCAATTGAATTAATGTTACTAGACAAGTATTTCAAGTGTAAATCCCTTGAGAATGAAGAGTCATTCAAAACTTCAAGTCATGTAACTCAATCAATTTCAAAGAAAAATCATATTAAAAAGATATATAATATTTGTTAGTAATTTGCCCCCTCATCTAAGAAACTCTGGCTCCGTCACTGATCGGGGGCCCAATCTCTCGTTAATGATAGCCATTGCCTGGTTGTGATGCATTTGTGTGATTATGCTAGTTGTTGGTCACCATGTGCATTGGGATTTTGCTCAAGTATGCCACAAATGGTGTATGAGTGATCCGCGCTGTTACATTTTAAGGCCTGCAGGTTGGATGTGCTGGATGTTAACCTAAAGAGATTTCCTGCAAGAATTCTTCATTCCTTTTTGAGACTGAATATATATATACATAGCAGTTTACAGCCTTACTAGCTGTCTTTGGAAAGAAATCAACTATTATCCCATAACAATCGAGATTTACATTAATAGGAGATATACTATAATATGACAGCTATAGTTTCATGTTGTGTATAGATTTGTATAGCTTACGCTAACACTCCCTCTCAAGGTGGTGAAAAAATGTCTTTGATACCCAGCTTGTCAAGTGAGCTGTGAAAGTTTTTGTTGGAGACAGCTTTTGTAAGCATATCAACAAATTGATCATTTGACCTGATGAAGGGAAAACAAATCACTTTTTCTTCAAGATTCTGTTTAATAAAATGTTTGTCTATCGCAATGTGTTTTGTCCTGTCATGCTGGATTGGGTTCTGAGATATTTCAATTGCGGCCTTATTATCACATTACAAATTCATTTCTGAGTTAGGAGCAAAGCCAATTTCTGAGAGTAGTCTTCTAAGCTATAGAAGCTCACAAAGCCCCTTCGCCATACCTCTAAACTCGGCTTCAGCACTTGACAGTGCTACCATTTTCTGTTTCTTACTCCTCTAAGTAACCAAGTTACCTTCGATAAACGTGAAGTATCCTGATGTAGATTTTGTCAGACAAGTTTCCTGCTCAGTCAGCATCTGTATAATCTTTAATGTCTAAGTGATCATTCTTGAAAAACATAAGCCCCTTCCCCGGAGCTGATTTCAAGTACCAAAGAATTCGAAAAACTGCATATATATGGTCTTTACTAGGACAATGCATAAATTGACTGATTACGCTCACAACATATGAAATGTTTGGACGTGTATGAGATAAATAAATTAGCTTACCAACCAGTCGTTGATACCTCTCTTTATTGGTTGGTTCTTGATCAGGGTACTCCCCAAGTTTCTGAATCTGAACTGTTGGGGTATCTACTGGCTTGCAATCAAGCATTCCTACTTCAGTAAGTAGATCAAGTACATACTTTCTTTATGATAGAAAGATGCCTTGTCTTGATCTAGCCACTTTGATTCCAAGAAAATACTTAAGTCCACCCAAGTTTTTCATTTCAAAATCCATAGCCAATTGCTTCTGCAGTTTGTAGATTTCTTCTGTATCATCTCCTGTAATTATCATGTCATCTACATAAATTATCAAGGCAGTTATCTTACCTTGTCGTCGTTTTAGAAAGAGAGTATGATCTGAGTTGCTTTGTTGAAAACCATACTTTCTCATAGCCATGCTAAAACGACCAAACCATGCACGTGGTGACTGTTTCAATCCATATAAAGCCCGTTGTAACCTGTTGACAATTCCAGGGGAGGATGACATATAACCCGGTGGGATATCCATATATACTTCCTCCTTAAGATCTCCATGAAGAAAGGCATTCTTCACGTCAAATTGATGTAAGGGCCAATCTAGATTTGCAGTTAAGGATAACAACACTCTGATAGTGTTTAGCTTTGCTACTGGGGAAAACATCTCCTGATAGTCTATTCCATACGTCTGAGTATATCCCTTGGCCACTAACCTCGCCTGTATCGTTCAATGGATCTGTCTACTTTATGTTTAATAGAGAACACTCACTTACATCCAATAATTTTCTTCCCATTCGGTAGTAGAACAAGATCCAGGTTCTGTTCTGATTTGAGGCTTCCATTTCTTCTTGAATTGCTAATGACCAATTCTGATCTGCTAAAGCTTCATGGACTTCGCAAGGGATGTGATAAAAAGACAGCCTGTGTGTAAAGTCTATAAGAGGGTCGGATAATCCTCTTGTCATCATATGATTAGAGATCGGGTTCTTGGATTTTTTACCTTCACCATCTAGAGAGTAACAAGCTGGAGCTTTGCCTCGGTTATGCTTGAAAGGTAAGTGATAACCAATAGCGATATCCAAAACATTACCAGAAGATAATGAAGGAGATGTTACCTCAGGAATATTCTTAGGGGAAGGATTGTCATTGTCGGGTTCATCAAGAAGAGGGGTTTTTCTACTAGGAGATTCAAGCTCTTGTTCTTGTTCAGCTTCAGCTTCTTCACTTAGGCCAATATCTACAATCGCAGCTTCAGCTTCTTCACTTAGGCCAATATCTGCAACCAGTGATGGTACTAATGTTACCATAATTTCTTCAGCCACAACAGCTTCTTCAGCATGTATAATAACAGCTTCTGTAGGAGATGCTATTGTCACAACTTCTTCAGTCGGACCAGCTTCTTCAGCATGTATAACAGCAGCTTCTGTAGGAGATGCTACTGTCACCACAGTTTCTTCAGTCGGACCATCCCACCACTTCTGCTCTTCATCCTAAGTCTCCCTCTGAAGAGGGGAAGTTGATATTTGTGACAAATAAAAATTGTCCGACTCTATAAACATGACATCCATTGTTACATGGACCCGTTTTTTATTTGGATCATAACAATGATATCCCTTCTTGTTGGTACCATACCCCAAAAAAATACACCGAACAACGCAAGGTTCAAGTTTGGTCCGTTGATTTTTATGCAAATGAATGAATGCAACACAACCGAATACACGTGGTTTAATAAGCAGTAGAGATGGTAGAGTAACATGTTGTGACAGAACCTGTAATGGAGTTTTGAAATTCAAAACCTTAGAGGGCATTCGGTTCATCAAATAAACAACAACAACAACAACATCATCCTAATGGTGACCAGGTGCTTTCGATCCAATCAATAGTGCACGTGCAGTTTCTAGAATATGTCGATTTTTTCGTTCGGCCACTCCATTTTGTTGCGGAGTCTGACTACACGAAGACTCATGGAGAAGACCATTTCTTTGAAAGTATTCTAAGAAATCTCGATTTATATACTTTCCCCCATTGTCAGATCGAAGAATACAGATTTTTGCTGAAAATTGGTTTTGAATCATAGCATGAAATGCTTGAAATACAACAATACCTCATCCTTGCATTTCAATAAGTATAGCTAAGTCATCCGCGTACAGTCATTTACAAAAGTCACAAACCATCGTATACCCAAAACATTTGTAATAGGGGAAGGTCCTCAAACATCATAATGGATCAGAATAAATGGAATATCACTTTTATTAAGACTACTTGGAAAAGGTACACGATGACTCTTGGCTAAAATACAAGTCTCACATATGAAATCTGAATATCTCAAAGTTGAAAATAACTGCGGAAATAAATGCTTCATGTAGCTGAATGAAGGATGTCCTAATCGGTAATGCCATAACCAATTCTGTTTTTCGCTTGTACTAAATGTGTGACTCACAGTATTGACTCTACCCGAATTGAAGTTGTCCATGTAGTATAACCCATCTCTCTTAGTACCACGCCCAATGATCTCCTTCTTGAGAAAAAAGACAAAAATTTGGATACATTAGTGCTACACAGTTGAGTTCTTCGGTGGCTTGACCCATAAATATTAATTTACTGGAAAGAGATGGTACTAATAGAGTATTAAGCAATGAAATTGACGATGATATATCTACGGTTCCAGCTTTTGTAAATGGATACATAACCCCATTAGCGTTGAATATACTAGTCTGCTTTGGTTCTGTAATTTTTACAAAATCATCTAGACAAAATGTCATATGATCAATGGCTCTTAAATCCACTATCCAATTATTATTATTGCCTTCCTTAGAAACAAGTAAGGCACTGGGTATGAGCAAGTGAAAATTTGGGTTCTCCAGTCACGGGTTCTGCATTAACCATGGCTGCTCTTCCAGTTCCACCAGCAGATTCTGCATTAACCATGGCTGCTCTTCCAGTTCCACCAGCATATTCTACATTAACCATGGCTGCTGTCACGGGGTAATTTTTCACTCCACGAATAAACCCGTGCGGCAGCCTAGTCCTTCACTAGACTTAGCCAGCAGATTCTGCATCAACAACTATTTATAGCCAAGTATGTGAGCTGCAAGGCACACCCATGATCCTATTTTTCAGGACATTGTAGGGCACTTCCTTCCCCATGATCTCCATGATCTTAGTGGCCTATTTTCCAGCAAGAAATGGACAATTACTGCCCATGATCCCATGATCCAGCAACTTGTATAGCAATCCTTTGATCAACCCCCATGTTCTGCCCCATGATCCCATGATCTAGGAAGACCATGACTGCCACTAACCCACGTTCTGTATGCCTACCTAGCAGCCCCATCTGCCAGCTCTTGCTGCGTCAGCTGTTGAATCACTCGTATGCCTTGGACAGTCCTTTGTCCAAGTTTCAGATCATGCCAAGTCGAACCCATGACTTGCACAAGCCGTTGCGCGCTGTCAAATTCCCATCTGTATGCAGGCTGCCAATGTCTTCGCTGTTGAATTCCTCGACAACCCTTGTTCTCGTCAACCTATCCCCCTGACGAGTTTTCTTGCATAGCCTGGACATTCCAGCATCCAGTTTATGTTCATCAATAATCTGTGCTGCCGATTTTCCTTTGACGAACCTACAGCCGCACAAATCTGCGTTGTCGATTTATCCCACTGTTGGCATGGCTGCCAGCACCCTTAGGCACTGTTTTGGACAGCCTGCCGAAGCATGCACCTCGTGCATATTTGACACTATTACAAACCACCTCCACTAAAAGAACCTGACGCCCTCGTCGGACAGATTTGAAGTCCCCTTGCATCGCATCTGTTGTGAACTAGTTCTCACTCCTCTAGAAATCATAGCAGCGGTTGGAAGAGCATGACTGTCTGTCTGATATCTTCCTTTCGGATATATGCATACACTTGTTCCATAGTTGGAAACACCTTTAGTTGAAGAACATCATTTCTGATCTTGTCAAGCCTGTCATCTAATCCATCAAGGAAAGTATACATCTGATCCTCTTGTAAGAGAGTATTATATTTTTGTATGTCATAAACACATTCCATCAGGTTTGGGCGGCGAAAATCAATCTCCCTCCATAAGCCTTGAAGACAATTGTAATATGTCTCAATTGGTTCCTCAGATTGTTTCATTTTAGTTACCCGTCTCTTTAAATCATATACCTGAGATGTGTCAGTCCCATCAAAATAGGTTGTAGCAATTGAATCCCATACCTGCTTAGCTGTAGGAAATCGAATGAAGTTGCTGATCAAAGATGGATTCATTGTGCCAATTAACCATCCCTTTACAACAGAGTTCTCCGTCCTCCATCTCCTAAATGAAGGATCATTCGATTCTGGTTGTGGAAGATCACCATTTATATATCCCAGCTTGTCTTTTCCTGAGATGAACATCTCAACAATTTAGGACCATAAAGTATAATTGGTACCATCAAGTTTGATACCAATCTGTGTTGCAGTAATATCCTGCATTACTGCTGGAGTCTGAGTTTGATTCTAGTTTTGGCTTGAGTCATTCTTGCCATAAGGTCTTCAAAGTTTGCAGCTGTATTTGGTTGCTCTGGTTCAACCAAACCGGTTGATGCTGCCATCGCCTTCATTGTCGTATGTTGCTATTGTGATAGCAACTTTCATTGTAGTAAAGATCAGATAAAGGATTTCAACTATGATACCATGTTAACCTAAAGAGATTTCCTGCAAGAATTCTTCGTTCCTCTATTTTTTTCTGAGACTGAATACATGTGTATATATATATATATATATATATATATATATATATATATATATATATATATATATATATATATATATATCGCAGTTTACAACCTTTCTAGCTGTCTTTGGAAAGAAATCAACTACTATCCCATAGCAAGTGGGATTTACATAAATAGGAGATATACTAGAATATGACAGTTATAGTTTCCTGTTGCGTATAGATTTGTACAGCTCACGCCAACACTGAATAATTATACTTTGCGCTGCACTTATCTATGTTAAATTTTACTAATCTCTTGCAGTTATTATTTGTTGCTGTGTAAGGTTGTTATGTTTTTGGTGTGCATCGGTGCCTTGTCTTTCACCTTCGGGTTGTTGAAGTAGTGGAATGCTTTATGTGCTTAATGAAACCTTGTTTTCGTCTCCCCTTCTGCTCATTTCTTACTCTCTATACCCTCCCCGCCTTCTTTAATAACTAGAAAATAAAGAGAAAAGAAAGGGAAAAGGAAGTTCAAACTATTAATCATGCTATCCTAACAAATCCAATAAAAGGAAGCACAAAGTATGTATGCTGATTGTTTTTTGTCTGGCAATTCTGTTGTTTATTTTTTGTATCAAAGAATGTGAGGAAAAAGAAAGAGAAGTGCCAGCTGATAAATGCAGAACTGATCTTTTCCTTCTGTATCATTATTTATGCTGATCCACTAAAAGTGTTTTTCACCTTATGATTATATAGGTCCCTTTATGTATGGATGTGTGCCTGCAGTAAACAACTGAAGTAAATGACTTGGTTCTGGACTGATAACCTACTTGATGTTTGACAGGTGACTGGTGAGGGAGATGACAAATATCTAATCGCTATAGCTGAACAATCACTATGTGCGTATCATCAAGATGATTGGATTCATCCCTTACAGTTGCCAATCAGGTTACAATAACTGTCTCAGGACCAATATTTTTAATTGGCAAAATCACCATGTTTGTTGTTGTCTTAACTTATTTCTTATTTTCCCAGATATGCTGGGTGCTCGTCTTGTTTCCGTAAAGAGGCTGGTGCACCACTACAAGATTTCATAGTTTTACCGACGGAAATATTCTATCGGTGTGTGATTAGCAGTTCGTCAGTGATTTATTTACCGACGTCTTCACCGACGGATTAAGTCCGTCGGCTGTCCCTTCATCGGTGATTCCCCATTTGCCGATGGTTTTATAGACGGAATTTGGGCGCCAAAAAAAAAATTTCCCGCTCGAAATATAATGACGGATTTTTATTCCATTGGTGATATCGTGATTTACCGACGGCTACGTACCGTCGGTAAATTTATCGGTGAGTGTTTGAAATACCGACCGAATATATCCGTCTGTAAATTCATCGGTAAGTGCGGCAGCTACTGTCAAATGCCGATGGATTAAGTTCGTCGGTAAAGCTGTCGATGAGTGTTTGAAATACCGACCGAATATATTCGCTTGTAAATGCGTCAGTGAATCCTACTGTCAAATGCCGACGGATTCATTTCGTCGGTAAAACCCTTGGTAATAGTTTTTTCTAAATTTGTTTTTAAAAAATTATTTAGAATATATAATATAAAATTATATAAATTAATGGTAATAAAAACCAATTAAGCAAATAAAATTTTATATTAAACATCAAAAACAAAAAAATCAAAGTTAAATAATATTCATTACAAACTGAATGTGTTTCAACAAAATTATTAAATGAAATTTTAAAGGTAAATAATGTTTATTACAAATTAATATAAAGATGGAGCTGGAGGAGGAGGAGGAGATCCTGGAGGAGGAGGCTAGTGGTTATACGACTAAAAAGGATTAGGCGCACATGTTCAACTATGTGTTGCCATGTTCATGACCATTTCGCGAAGCTGTTCATAAGCCGCCTTTTGTTGTTCAGACTCCGCTCTTTGTTGTGCTTGAGACGCTTTGAGTTGTTCAGACTCCGCTTTTTGTTGTGCATGAGACGCTTTGAGTTATGCGTACTCCGCTGATAGGTGGTCATATTTTTCGGTGAGCTGAGCCGTGTGTTGCTGTAAGGCCACGAACTCCTTAGATTGGGAGCTCGATATTGATTGGGAGCTCCCAACGGTTGAAACACTACGGGTCAACCGCAAGTTGTCGGCCGTAGTGTTGGAGAGCCCGTAAACCCAATTTTTATCGGGTCCACCTAATGATCCAACCTCCATCCACAAATCCGGATCAAATTCCGGATGGGTCAAAATATCGTCCCCGTATCTCTCCCTCAACAGATTATTATAGGTCTCCTGAAAATAAAAAGAAGTAATCATCATATTCAATTCAATAAACATAATAACTTACAAAATAAAATGGTTGAACAAAACATACCATGAAATGTTGAGCACGGTTATCAACGAACTGTTGCGCCCCCTTTTGGCGGTCTTGACTCCGCATGTGCATCTCCACAAACAGCTCCATCGGGTTCGGCTCACGTCCAAGAGACGTAGCCTATAATGAAAAAAGATTTATTAACAACAACTTAATTTAACGATATATTTCATTTAAATTAATCTTACCATCTGTTTCGCATGTGCAGCAAACAGAACAGAGCCGCCAGTGTGCGTTGTCACTGAGCCATTAATTGACCGATTCCGGTTGCCAGCACTGGAATGTGAGCGTCTTGTCAACCGCTCAGACGTCACGTGCTCAAGATAGTGCGGCTATATATCTTCTAGGATGTATATCGGTTTGAAATCCCTCCAAACTGCAACATCGTTCCAGCCTTGGAAACCCCTATCTCTTGCGGGTTTTTTTTGCCCTTTTTTGTGCTTCATACCAAAAATCACGCAACCTACTTCACGCAACCAAAAATTACATTTCGAAACATAAATTTTTGTCTAAAAAAATCTTGTATTGTTTTTGATGTTACCTAGTTGCCGAGTGATTTTTCCACACCCTCCTCGCAACAGTGTTATGCTCACTGTCCCAGCAGAATTTATTCTGTGTATAAATAATTAATTCTAAATAAAAATAATAATTTATTTACAATTATATTAATAATTTATTAGAAATAAGCTAAAAATTATAAATTAACACCAACCTCAAACCTGTCAAACCATGCATTGATTTGAGGCATCCATTCAGGATGTTTGTGAATCAATGATTTTACTCGGGCGGCTTAAACGCCGATGATATTACTCGGGCGGCTTCAATGTTTGTGAATCTGAAAATAAATGAAATAAATTCAATAGTGATTACTTCATAAATTATGTTGTAATTGTTTTTTTAAAAAAACTAAAACCTTAACAAACTTACATTGAAAGGTCGTCCTTCCACTGTGCCTCGTACTTGCAGGTAAATTGATTCCGCTGCGAAGTCACGCCGCCTCTACGCTATGAAGTAGCGCTGGAAGAGGCAGCATCGGTTGACGGCGCAGGTGGTGTAGGTGCCTCTCAAGGAGAGGCACCTAAGGAAATATCATCCTCGCTGCTAGACGAACTAGCTGCGACAATACGTGAGCGACCAGTTCTGGTTTTCATTATACGCATCTACACAATTTTATACAAATAATTATATAATTAAATTCAAATGTTAAAAAAAAATTTGACAACACCTCCCATATACTGGATACTACCCAAATCCACAAACCTGCACATATTAACAATAGCAACAACCAATTGACCCAATCTATACTAATTATTCCAACATATTCAATTACTAATCCTAAGGTAAATTCAACATTAAGAATTACAATTCAACAAATTATTCAATAATTATGCCAATACAACAATAAAATATATTCAATAAAAAAAAAACTCTAGACTAACAATTAAAATTAATGGAAAAAATTAAACATAAATCATGCAATAATAGAGTAAAATTAACAATTATTCCAAAATATTCAATTACTAATACTAAGGTAAATTCAACATTAACAATTACAATTCAAAAAATTATTCAATAATTATGCCAATACAACAAAACAATAAATTAAAAAAAAACTCTAGACTAACAATCAAAATAAATGGAAAAAATTAAACACAAATCATGCAATAATAAAGTAAAATTAATAATTATTCCAACATATTCAATTACTAATTCTAAGGTAAATTCAACATTAACAATAAATATTCAACAAATTAACTAATAATAATTATGCCAATACAACAATAAAAAATATTCAATAAATAAAAAAAAACTATAGACTTTAGGAATGAAATATGCTTACTTTAATAATGTGTTGAATTCAATACTTTATCTACATTACAAAAAATACACCAAAACAAAAAACATAAAAAAAAATAGCAAAAAAAAAAAACCCTTAAAGTAAAATGAAATAAAAGAAACACATACCTTTTAAACTGATGAAGATTCACAAGAAAACTTGCTAGAGATTACAGGTGAAAGCTTTGAAGAATAGAGAGGAAAAGAATTGAAATTTAAGGTGAAAAACTGAGGAGAAGAAAAAATGAACTGAAGGGGCAGTCGCTGAAACTTATATGGCAGTTTTACCGACGGAATCACCGACGGATATAAAATTAATTATTATTTTAATTTATTCCATCGGTGAAGTGTCAAAAATCAGTCGGTAATTTTTGAATTTTGCACCAAAATTTTTAATGACCCTCCATATTTTTCGTGGTCTGTTGGTAATTCTGTCGGCAATATGACGCGGTCAGAGATGCATTTAATGCACAACCCTTTGAAATTTGCACTATTCGTCGGTAATTTTGTCGGTAAAATTGACCCGCCGACAACTTACCAACAGACTTATATCCGTCGGTATTGACGTCGGTGATTGTGGCATTTCAAGTAATTATTTTCGAACTCTCTATGAAATGCCGACGAACTTATTCCATCGGTATGGACGTCGGTGATTGTGGCATTTCAAGTAATTATTTCGTGTTACAAAATATATCATCCATGATCTATAATTATTTCAAGTAATTATTTCATGATTGTGGCATTTCAAGTAATTATTTCAAGTAATAAATATTTCGTGTTGCAAAATATATCATCCATAATCTAAATTACATGAAAAAAGGGTTTTACACAGGGCTTTATTTTGATTGTTAGTCATAATTTTCTTCTTCGTCATCAATTGAATTGTCATCACCCTCATCGCAATCTTCAGTATGGATATCGTCTTCTTCATCCACATTTGCTTGTCCGCTAGAGCTCAAAACAACATTCAACTCCTCTGCGTCAACATCAACAAGACTATCATTGAAAACACGAAAATTTAAATTTTCTTCCAATTCAATCGAAGGAGCAACTCAATATGGTTCAACCAGCTCACTAACTTGAAAGACTTCATCTCGCACACTTGTGTCTTCGTTCTCATCCTGAACAACCTCGACACGACCCCGGGGTTTCGTTTTTAAAACGGACAACCAATCAACTCTTGATCGATCCTTTCTAAATGAAGGGGTATATGTGTAATAAACTTGTTGACATTGCTTTGCGAAAACAAAGACATCATTTATGTTGCGGAGTCTAGCTTTTGAGTTGATTTCAACCAGACCATAGTGCGGATCAACTCTGATTCCTCTGTCAGTCATGTCATACCAATAGCATTTGAATAAAAACACTCTACTCTGCTCGTTATGATATTGCAGTTCAACGACCTCTTCTAATCTACCACAGTAGTCAACTTCTAACTCACTATTAGTGGATCCCTTAACACAACACCGTTGTTGTATGTCTTTCTTCCTTGCCCGTATTCTTCAGTATGGAAAACATATCCATTGACAAAATACCCATTATAGCACTTACATTTTCTTTCAGGCCCCACGCTTAGTGAAGACAATGACTTAGGCGCACTCCTTCCCATTTGATAAACCTTGTATGTAATTGTACATCAATAAACAGTAAATGAACGAGAATCTCGTAATGACATGTATACATACAGTAATTTTGCAAGTTAGAATGAGTTTGTGATAATGCTTACATGTGTTCTGAACCACGTGGCAAATTGTTCATCTTGTATTTGAAAGATTTGGGATTCGGTTAGCTGTGAGTTATTGGAGAGCAAATATTGTCGATGTTGCCTGCAAGTGATAATGAGTATATGATATTACAATATATAATTAACAATATATTACTCACAAAGTTTAATTAGTATTACACATATATAAACTTACTGAATAAAAGGTCTCAGCTCATCACAGTTAAATAGAACATAGTTGTGTGCTTGTTTGAACTCTATTTCCGACAAATATCTTCCTCTTACGACATTTTTAGGTGTAGGTCGTCCAGTATTGGAGAATATTGACAAGTTCCCACTGGAAGGCACTTCACCGCCATCATCATGCCATGGAACACGATTGATTCTCGTTCTCAGATGAGGTTCGAAATAGTACAAGATAAATGTTGAGATCTCCTCAACAATATAGGCCTCACATATCGAAGTCTCAACAAGCGCCTTGTTCTTAACCTTTTTCTTGAGATTAAACAAGTACCTACATTGAATTAATCAAGTATTTTCAATTAAGAAAAACATGGAAAATACTTTTATATTTACATTGCAACTGTAATATCTAACCGTTCGAATGGGTACATCCATCTATATTGGACCGATCCTCCAGCTTTTGCCTCGAACGGTAGATGTATAGGGAGATGCTCCATTGAGTCAAAAAATAATGGAGGGAATATCATCTCAAGTTTGCATAGTGTCTCGATGATATTCGTTTGAAGCCTCTCAATGTGATCAACATTCTACTTGTTGGAGCATATATCTCTAAAGAAATGACTGATCTCCGTGAGTGCATCCCATATTCCCTTTGGCAACAAATCACGAAAAGCTAATGGGATGAGTGTTTGTATAAACACGTGGCAGTCATGACTCTTCATTCCATACAATCTGCAGTCCTCTATATTAACCAGCCTTGATATGTTTGATGCATGTCCATCCGAAAAACGCAGACTCTTAAGCAATTTGTAGACTAGCAGTTGTGCATTTTTCTCTAACACGAAGCTTGCTCTTGGTTTTGCGACCCGTGACTCATTATAAACCAACTCCATATTTTTACGGTTATAGTATAAAGCTATATCCAATCTAGCCTTGATGTTGTCCTTTGTCTTCCCTTTCACATCCATGACGGTGTTGAAAATGTTCTTAAACATGTTCTTTTCGATGTGCATGACGTCAAGGTTATGGCGGAGCAGATTGGTCTTCCAATAAGGAAGCTCCCAAAAGATACTTCGCTTTACCCAATTATGGGTCAAACCAAATCCAGGAAACTTTTGCTTACCTGATTGAAGGCCAAACACAATGTCACCGTACTCTGATACAACATCATGCAATTCTTCACTAGAAAGACGCGAGGATGCAACATCTTTTTCAACTCTGCCAACAAAGAAATCTTTTCTGTTCTTTCTGTGCCTGTGATTAAGTGGCAAGAAGCGACGGTGACAGTAAAAAAAAAAAGCTTTACCTCCGTTTGCTAGCGTGAATGCCTTGTTGTTTTCCATGCAGTATGGACATGCGAGTTTTCCATACATGCTCCAACCATAAAGCATTCCATAAGCTGGAAAATCATTGATAGTCCACATCAAAGCCGCCCTCATAAGGAAATTTTGTTTCCTCGATATATCACAAGTCAGAGCTCTGGAGGACCACAACTGCGTCAACTCATCAATCAACGGTCGAAGACAAACATCTATATTCCGCCCCGGGCTGCTTGGACTGGGTATGACAGTAGATAAAAACATGAACTCTAGCCTTATACACATTCCCAGTGGCTAGTTATAAACTGTGAGTATGACCGGCCAACAAGAATAAGGAGCAGTAAATGACCCAAATGGGTTGAATTCGTCTGTACACAACCCAAGATGCACATTCCTTGATTCAGCTGAAAAGTGAGGATGTACACTGTTAAAGATTTTCCATGCTTCGCTGTCAGAAGGATGCACCATCACTCCATCAACCGCATCATGTGCTTGGTGTCATGTCATGTACTCAGCAGTCCTTAGTGACATGAATAACCTCTGCAGTCTAGGTGTGATCGGGAAGTATCTAAGTTTTTTATATGCCACTAGAGTCTTTCCCCTGCTAGTTCTAGGTTTGTAACGGGAATGCCTGCATGTCATGCACTCGGTCATCTCAGCATTTTCAAGGTAGTATAACATGCAGAAGTTAGGGCACATGTCAATTTTCTAGTATCCTAAACCGAGGGGTTTCATCATGGACTTCGCAGCATAAAAGTTCTCTTTCAGCCTGTTCCCTTCAGGTAAAACGCTTTTTGCCCATTCAATAATCTTGTCATACCCGGCCTCACTCAACCCGTGATCTGACTTGATGGTGAACACCTGTGCTACAACCGATAATTTACTGTGGTTCATGCAACCATCCCATAATGGTTCGTCCGAATCTTTCAACAAATCAAAAAACCTAGCTGCACCTGTATTAGGTTCTTCTTCTACGATTGAACATTGACTAACATTACCTTGATTCATTCTCATTGCATCCATAACCATATTTCTGTAAGGATTAGTGTTGTCATTTGCCGCTTCATGCACGTTGCTAGCACTAGAAGTAGACCCAACCACTGTTTCTCCCATTCTCCTCTTACTAACAAATACTTCTCCATGTGCATATCAACACTGGTAATTCTCCATAAACCCTTTGTGTAGAAGATGCAGCATTACAACATCTGGATGCAGATATTTTTTATTTTGACACTTTCTGCATGGACACCTAATACGGCTTCCAGTAAAATTTCTGGGAATAGATGTTGCGAAATTAATAAAACCCTGAACCCTGTTACAATAATCAATCATCCGCAATCCTTGGGGTGAATCTCGATACATCCATGAACGATCATCCATGACTTATATTGAACCTCTATAAAATTATGATGACATCATGTATTAATTAACTAAGTTAGGTAAATAAACTTGCAAAAATATTACTTTACCACTCCAACAAACCAATCACAACTTCTCATAAATATTAAATATTCATTATCATTTATCAACGTTCATACAAATTAATATATATAAATTTACGAAAATTACCACTCCGCAATACCATTGATAAAACTTTAAATGGACCCATTAAGCAAGCTATTAATTATTTCAAAACAGCACATGTAATTCGGTAGTTCCATAAAGTTTTAACAATTTACAAACAAATACAATCTTACAAAATCTAAAACAAACCATAACAGGTATAGAATTATACATTCATATACTACAAGTTTGTTTGAGAAATAACAATAAAACATGTAAATCTACTAACAAAATACATATACTAAAAAAACAATAAAATTGACATTTAATTAAATGTTAAAATTTAAAAAGATAGAATTACTTACAAAAATTGATAAAATCCGTCAGTAAATCAGAACACGGATGCTGTGACCACAAAACTTCAAGAAATATAACTTGTTGTGCTGAGATGAGGGAGATTTTTGTTTTGGGAGAGGGGGGCTGGTTGTTTGCAGATGGGGAGAGTTGAGATTAGGAAGAAGAAGGAGAAATAAAGGAGGAGAGGGTCGGCAGAGAGGACATATATTACCTTTTTCCGACGGTTTCACCGACGGATTTTTCATCGGTGATGCCGTCGATGATTCTGATGGAAAAATCAACACGTCACCTTACGGATCTGCCTTTTCAAATCCCTCGGTGATTCCGTCGGCATTTTAAACGGCGAACCAGTCACGTCACTGTACGGGCTGTCGTTTTGAATTCGTCGGTAAAAATAACCCCGCCAAAACCTCCACGCAGCGACCCGTCTTTTTTTTTTAAATTTAGAACGTTTTCTGTTCGTAATTCAATCGGTAACTACCGACGGAAAGTGTCCGTCGGTAGTTACTGACTGAATTACGGAAGGAAAAGTTTCCGTCGGTAATTTCGACCTCAAATTACCGACATAAATATTTCATCGGTAAATCCGTTGCTATTTAGTGAATTTCTAGTAGTGGACATGGTCGTTATACTCTCGGCATCTTTAGGGTTCATCAGGTTGAGAAAGTAGAGCAATTTTGCATTACCAGCCCAAATGGCAATGATTCTTGGGATATGCACGATGAAATGATCAAAAACTCCGAGGAGTTTTACCAGGAGGTATGATATCGCCCTCACTTTTTTTTGGGAATATGTGAATTGCTCCCCAATACAAGTACAAGTGGTCTTCTCTTAACCTGCTAGATGGCACAAGTGATTTGGAACCTAAAGTTAACAACAATTTCACTCCCTACCATCTCCTGGTCTCTCTAACATGCACGCACAGACATGCACTTTGCTCATTCGCTTAAAAGAAGTGTTCTAATAGTTGCCTCCTTTTGAAACAGCTCAACATCCCCTATCAAGTTGTGGCAATAGTTTCTGGTGCTCTGAATGACGCAGCTGCAAAGAAGTATGACTTGGAAGGCTGGTTTCCTGCTTCCAATACTTACAGAGAGCTGGTGTCGTGTTCAAATTGCACAGATTACCAGTCAAGAAGATTAGAAATTCGGTATGGGCAGAAAAGGTAATGCCTTTTCTATTCATGTGTCTTTTTATTACAAGTTATGTCAATTTTACAGAACTTTTTTGAACTTCTATCCCAGTTGCACTGCTCTATGATTTAGGTTATTAAAAAATGCCACAGAAGCTAGGTAGAAACTTGTGAAAAGTTTTTCTTAAAGACTGACCTGGGTTTAAGCTGGAAAAAACTAAAATTAAAAAACTCAAATAGGAAAGATTGTTGAAATTAGAGTTCTACTACTGTATTAAAAAATTGCTACAACTTAAAATGAAAACGTATCCTATTGCAGTCCGAAATGCCTTGACTTGTAAAAGAAATGTTGGCGTTGCTTCCATACTAGGGTGAACAAGTGTCTTGTCTGATACGATAACTGTTTGAGTTTCCAAAACTAAATTGCTTATGATAATCTGATTCCTCAACAGCTTCTAAGATTTTGATTGGTTACTTTATGTTTGATTGCAGAGCGAAGAGCAGGTAAAGAAGCAATATTGTCACTTGTTGAACTCTACCCTTACAGCAACGGAGAGGACCATTTGCTGCATCCTTGAGAACTACCAGAAGGAAGATGGTGTGGGGATTCCAGAGCCATTAAGAAAACACATGAGCGGCAAAGAGTTTCTACCTTTCCAAAATAACCCTTCCATTGAAGGCAAGGGGAAGAAACTCAAGGCCTGGTCTTTTTTTCCTCCCTCATTTTAAACATTCTGCAGACTTCACACGTTGAGTATTAAAATCTGGGAAACTTGATCCGACTTCTAATATTGAACTGGAAACAAGGCTTCTAGGATGATATGTATACCTGTAACAGTATTATATTAATTTTAGTATTGTGTTAGTCTTTAACTCACTGGCAATGAAAACGCACTTTTCATTTCCACAAGTTGAGAAAATGGTATTGGTGTTAGTCTGTGCTTTTGCTTATTTATGAGATGATGATGATGAAGACGAAGAAGTAGGATCCACCAATTTTGATTTGACTTATCAAATATTGATCTGGAAGCCGGACTTCCTGCATGATACACTATATAATTTTCTTATAGAGGTGAGATAAAAAACTAAAAAATTAATTAAATTAAAATATAATTGAAAAAACTAAATTGTAAAATAAAAATTTAATTAAGCTGATTAGAATTTTAAAAAAATTAATCGGTTTGATTTGGTTTTATAAGCCTGAAATAAAAAAAAACCGAACTTAACTCAAATAAAAAAAAACTGAAAAAAACCGAGTCAAACCAAAACCGAACCCATTAGAAATTACAAAAATAACCCAAAAAATAATATAGTTTTTGGTTTTTATATAAAATAACCGAACCGGAACTCTTCGGTTTGATCCGGTTCGGTTCGGTTTCGGTTTTTTTTAAAAAAACCAATTCAATTATTTTTTTTTAATGAAAACCAAACGAAATAAATAATCACCCTAATTTCTGGTATTGTGTTCAGTTTTTAACTCTTTGGCATTGAGCGCTTGTTGAGACGATGGAAGCGGTGTTATTAGTAGATGCTTTTGCATATTTATGAGCAACAATATCATCTTAAAAAATATTTATCCCATATCAGTTTCTCCTATAATTAATGTGTAGGATCCACCATTTGGTTTCACTTCACACCATCGATGGTTGACATTTATAATACAAAATAAATGTTTCGGGATGAATAACTTTGTTGCTCATGCAAGTGTTCTGTCTCAAAGATGAAACATCACTTCTTCTTGTTTAACTTGTGAAAACTGTTGGATTCATTCCAAGTTTATTCTCCACAAACGAACACCAAAAGGTAGCCTGTCTTTTCTCCATATTCTATGTTGGATTAACAAATTTTCATTTCATTCGAAGTTTCCGAAAATCATTGACTTAAACTTTGCTAATTATTATACTTGATACCTATTCTTTCATTAAAGAGATTAAAACTCGTTCATGCTCCAAAAATATCATTCTCATAACGTATGAATTCTCATCCATTTATCCGATACATCAAATGTAATTTATACATGTTATTGTTTGCTAAGCCTATGTTTAAAAGGGTTAAGACAGGGTGATAACTCAATATATCTAAGCTGGGCACAATGTCAAATCCATATGACACGAGTCTAGTTTGCTTCCAGGTCCAAAATCTTTGGGTTCAACATTGTGTTGAGACCATGTATATATAGGCCTAGTGATTTGTCAAACTCAATATCTCTGGGTTCAGTTCTATGCTAAGCGTAAGTACATGTGGGTCTGGTGAGATGTTGAACCTAACATCCTTAGGTTCAGCTACGCGTTAGGCTCAAGTACATATGGTTCTAGCAAGTTGCTAGACACACATCCCTGGGTTTGGCATCATTTCAAGTACAAGTGGGCATGGAACTAACAGTAATTATAGGCCTCATGTTGGGTCACAAGACCTTGTTTATTTATTTTTATAACTTTTAACATGAATAATCTTACTTGTTTATTCTTGAAATGTTAAAAGTCAAGAATAATCATCTATTTACATGTCTGGGTGTATAAAAATCTTCTAAGGGTCTAGTATATTTTCATCAACATTAATATTGTGTAAGAGATATTTATCTCTTATTAATGCTATCAGGAAAAAATGACAATTCAATTTCCCCATTTAAGCAACATGACAAAGTTTAGGGGTTATATATACCTGCTGAACCATCTAGGTAAATGGTTCGTGATTTCCATTCTCTAAGTTTTTATACTTTATTCTTAGATCATTTATAATACAAAACAAGAACAAGCACTCTTGTTCTTAGAACTTAAAGCTCATTCTCTTATTTATTGTAATATTTTATTAAAAGTTACTGACTTTATTATCAAAAAGTCCCTAAACCCTATCAATAGGGACTATTTTACAGGTGTTAGGCCTTTTACCAATAACCATCGACTTTGTAAACTCTAGAGAAGAGAATATTAACTTAAACACATGATTACTCACTATCCAAACACTTAAAAATCTCATTCCAAAGCATATTGGATTTTTGAATATCATCAATTGGCGTCGTCTATAGGGAACTAATAAAAAACCATCAAAGGTTCTTCTTGAATTGGTTTTTGACGTCCCTAATCGTTATCAATGATAGATAATCAAGATACCTCTGGGATGGGACGTGTCTCTAATCTCCCTGCAGTTGTTGACACGTCTAATCCATCAGAGTTTCAACAATTCATCAATCAGGTGCAACACCTTACTCAATCCATATTGGCGTCCTAAGGGCAACATTAGTCCTTACCACCCTAACAAGTCTTAACACATGATGTAGCTCTCTCAGTCCTAATTTCTCAAACACAAGTTGTCCCCTCTGCTAGGAGAAAATTATATTATCCAGAGAAGGTTGGAAAAGATGACTTAAAGAGCTTTCCACCCTAGTGATCTCATAGTCATTCTAGAGATTGTTTTCGTTGACGTGAAGCTCTCCCAGTAAATGGTCACTCTAGACATGACCTCTCTGGCCAACACATAATAGAAGTTAGCTATCTATCATGTCGTTCCATGCTAGAATTTCCCAGCTCCTTAGAGCTTATTATACAATAGTCGGGAAAAAGCTTGGATTGTCGATACATCCATAATAAGGTTTATAATTGTAACACCCTTAACTTTCAAGACACTTAATGCTTTTGACAAGGAGAAAAATATGGATTTTTAAAAAAAAATGTATTGAAAATTCCCATTAAGAAATTTCTACCAAAATTTCAGTAAAGTTTCTCCAATATTTGGAACATCCTAAGTTATCAACATCATTCTATTTAATGCTACACATATATTTCCAACCTTTGATCCAATCATTTGAATCAATCAACCATCACAACATCAATATCTCAAGCACAACTTATTATTATCATAATAAGGTGAGTTATATTCCATTATAATTTTTTTCAAGCATAATCTCATAACAATAAGATAAGGTGATATATACTATATTTAAATTACATTAACCATAATTCCACAACAATAAAATAAAACTATTTAGAGAGTTTAAAAGAGCTAAATATCTAATATTAGTGAATGATCATCCAAATTTCTTTTACGTAATTTAGATTCAAATATTAAGGTTTACATATTTTATCTAAAATTCATTACAAATGTTATAACTTAAATTTGACCCATTTATTTTTAATTTAATTTTAATGGGGTTAAAAGTTGAAATTAAAAGATTAGGGGCTTGAATGCAAAATTTCAAAACTTCAAGGACCAAATCAAAAATGCTCATTCCCAGACCAAGACAACATCGTTTCCACATGTACTGTTATTCTTCTTCTTCCTCTAGAGCTGAAAGTCTGCTTGCAAAGAAGGGAAGGAAAGTTGAAGTGCCAGCATCCCAGTCCTACCAAAACACAAAGATCAATTCCTATCTTTATGAAGATTATAATCCTGGGAGATAAGGACCGAATCTCACGCTCGAATCTGTGCAGAAGACTAACTTCCATGTCGTGATTATCAATAGAAGAGACGTGGGCTGGGGAGCAAAAAAGTCCCCTATAAATACCTCAGAAGAGAGACACCGCAAAGAAATAGGGAAAAAGAACTAGCAAAGAAAAAAGAAAGGAGAGAACCAAAAAACAGAGAGGAGCTCAAGAGGAACAGGGGACTTCAACTTCCCCTCACCTAGTTAATCCCATCAACCAAACAAAAACACAAAAAAGGAAGAAAAAACAAAAACAAAAAAAAACCCATAATAGAGGAGGGAATAAAGGACATAAAGAAGGAAGAGGAGAAAAAAAGGGAAGGAGATCCAGAATACAAAGCAGAAAACAGAGAGAGATCGAGTAGAGAGAGAACAAGGACGACCCAGATAAAAAAACAGAGGCAGAGTGAAACAGAGGAAAGGGACCGTAGAATCTCCTTCAAAACTCCAGTAACCAGGAGCAAGCTCAAGCCAACATAGAACAACACAGGAAAAAAAAAACATAGACAACACAGACACTGAAGAGAAAGGAAAAAAACCAAAGAATAGGACGAGCAACACAACAATACTAGGCAAACATTAAAGGAGAAAAGGAGAACAAGAGAAGAAAAAAGAAACAAAGCAAAGAAAAGCAAGACCATAAGACAAACACACAAAGAATAGAGGCAGAGAGGAAGAAAGTAGCTTTAGCCAGTTCTCCATCACGTCTTCATCTCCTGAACCAGGTAAGTCTCTTTTCTTCTCTTCCCACTTTGCAATATAATTCATCTGTTACTGTTTCTGTGAATTATAATTAGCACATCACTATACCGCACTCATCACGTGTTCCTGCAACGTCGTTTCCATATGCATTATTCTTCTTCTTCTTCTTCTTCTTCTTCTTCTTCTTCTTCCTTTAGAGCTGAAAGTCCGCCTGTAAAGAAGGAAAGGAAAGTTGAAATACCGACATCCCAGCCCTACCAAAACATAAAGATTAATTCTTATCTTCATGAAAATCATAATCCCAGGGAGATAAGGATAAAATCTCATGCTCGAATCCATGCAAAAGACTAACTCTCATGCCGTGATTATCAATAGAAGAGACGTGGGCTAGGGAGGAAGAAAGTCCCCTATAAATACCCTAGAAAGCGACACCGCAAAGGAAGAGGGAAAAAGAACCAGCAAAGAAAAAGAACCGCAGAAGGAAGGATGGCTAATCAAGTAATAGTTTTGTCGACACCAACACAAACTCGATGGTATCATTAACCCCCAATACTTGGGTTGGCTAATCAAGTCATATTTAACAATCATCTTATTGTGGTATTGCCAATATCAATATGAACATATTGATATCATTAGCCTTTCAATATTGGAATAGATAATCAAATTCAAATAAATGTCGATGTCGATGAAATTTCATCGATATCATTAGCCCCCATTAAGCGAGATGGTTATTCAAGTCCATTTTTCTTCAATTTCTTTCTTCTTTTACTCTTTTACACTTAATACATAATCTACACATATAATGAGCTGATAATTTAACACTACAAGTTATTCATAAATAAAATTAAAAACATGCATATAACTACCTATCAATCGTGATATGTCTGCTCCTGTTCCATACTGGGGTCGAGGTGCAGAAATGTCACCCGTCAATACAGGACCAATATATTATTAATCCTCTTAATAACTTTGGAAACTTAATTAGATTATCATGAAATCAATACTTAACTTAGTACAACACCCTTATTCTAGCTACATAAGCACTTTCCTTCGATTATCCATGATTTCCCATTAACTCATTAAAATCCTTTATTTCTTATTTCTTTCCCTTTTTCTTTTTCTTTTGATTTCCTTTAACAAGTATCGATTTAATTTATCTTAGCCAAATTCATCTACTCTAATATAACTCAAACTTATGCAAGGTTTGAACTAATTTCATCATTCTTTATCGATGTCACATTTCCCCCTCTTTAGCCAAAATCTTCATCAAATGAAGGTCATGGTATTTCTTTAAAATTTTGTGTAATTTTTTCCTTATATACTATTAAACATATTTATTAATATTTACTAACAAGATATTCTAATCAATTGAATTCAAAAATTTCCTTCCTCTAATTATTTGTGTTGGCTGAAATCCTATATAAGGGGAGGTGCAAAACTTCTTCAAATTTCTTACAATTAACACTTTACCCATAAATTTTTCATGTCAATAATCATCAATAAACATTTATAACATTCATTCAAACTATTCAATGCACTAAAACCCTAATTTCCATAATGTTTACCACACTAATTCAAGCTCATTACATAACAAAACCATAATCCACCATGTTAGAAATGATTATCACTTCTAAATTACCAAAAATCTTAAGCAATTAAGCAAGAGAATGCAAGTTTTCTTTATGTTTTCTTCTTAGACTCCAAGGACTCTTCTAAACACCAAAAACTTTCTTAATTCACTCAATTTTTTGGTGTTTAATCACTCAAAACCTCCTCCCAACACTTTAATCTACCCATTCCCAAGTTTTTTTAGTGAGAGTTTCCAAGAAAAATGAAAAATTTCCTCTCTTCTTTACTTTCTCAATGGCCAACCATCTTCGCTTCCCAAGAAAGCTAATGGCCTTTTATACCCCTCTCTTTTCTCTCCTCTAAAATTACCATAATACCTTTTTTTTTAATTAAATTAGGTGTTTTTCATTTAACCGGATATTCTATTTCAATTAACCTTTATAATTAATTATAATAAGAAACACACACACACACACACACACACACACACACACACACACACACACACATATATATATATATATATATATATATATATATATATATATATATATATATATATATATATACCATTCTTATTCTTATTTTCTTTAAAACCGAGGGTTTACAATAGTCTTCATGAAATAAAGAGATCAATTTCATCTGGACAAGTCTTGCACACCCTTATCCCCAAGAAATACATCTCCACAAAGATAACTTTGAAAAACTATAATGGTCTTGCAAATCCACAAGAACTTGTCTAAAACATCCATAGCAACCTTAAGGTTGTCATCCAATATGATGATGCTATGTGCAAGATCCTTCATACAACCTTCAAGGACCTTGTCAATATGAGCCTAATATAACAACTTTGAGCTAGGCTCTATCATGAGTTTTAATAACCTTTATGCTAAACTTGTGTCATGTTATAGCACTAGTATACCTTTTAAGAGGAGTTCTATATAACTTTTTGGCATTGCTTAATCAAGAAGATAATCCACTAGGGTATATTTGAAGAGGTTCAACAAAGAAATGCTCAAGTTGGAGGAATTGATCGAGCTAGTAACCTCAAAGGCTTTGATAAATGGAGTGAGGGAACATTCTCTATGGAAAGATCTATATGCTCTACCAGATAGAAGCCTTTTAAAGGTAAAAGTCATTGAGAATCATATGTGGGTAGAAAAAACTAGTAAATTAAGGCACGAATCTCCTCGTTTCTACTAAGAGGTTGAGAAGAGAAGCCTTTCAAACAAAATCATTCTTATAACAGAGATAATAATTCCAAGAAAGGTTAGAAAAGGCCAATAAGAAGCACATGAAATACCCTGAAAGGAGACATACAACTCTCATGAATGTCACCCTCATAAAAGTCTTTATAGCTATCAAGAGGAAATACTATTTTTAATATCCACCTTATATGGTGTTGCCTTTATACACGCATACCTTCAAGAAGTTTTGTTTGTTCCATGAGGATAAAAGACATGATACATAAGATTACTTCACATTGAAAAAAAAAAAACAGATTGAAATGATGATGGCTAAGGGTTATCTAAAATAATTTTTCATAGGCATGCTCATTTGAAATGATATAGAGAAGAGCCTAACCAACCTACCTAAGCCCTACCTGAGATCAATGTGATTTTGAGGGGCACTTCAGTTGGGGGAAATACTTCAAGTGGAAATAAAAAGTATGAAAAATAGTGTAACAAACTCGATTGTATGATTTGATCAACGCTAAAAAATCCAAACATATGCTTTTAATTTGAGGGTAATTTATTTTTTGTAAAGAATTCTACAAAAATTTCGGTAGAGTTTCATTTGTATTTAGGACATCCCAAGTTATTGACTACTATGAATTTACTCAATCAACCCATGAAGAAGAAAGGAAATCTGTCTTTATAAGAAATTTATATTTATAGGGAATGTGTGCTTACTAAGCCTTTGTTTGAAGGACAATGTAATAGCCTAGCCCAACCTGGCGTATATTGTCCGTTTTGGGCCTTACCGCCCTTATGATTTTGTTCCTGGTTACGTGAACCCACTTCTAAGCCTGACGCCTTAAAACGCGTACAACAGGTCAGCGACCAACATTACTCATAAAGCCCTGGCTCTAGATGCTCGCTTTCGATGTGGGATATCACAAATAGGTTCTAACAATAGCTCCTTAAACCCAGGTTATCCAACTTCCTCACAAGCACCCTAGATAAAGGTCTTAATAGTTGAAGTCTCTATAGATGAAATCAAGGGTAGGGGCATTGGGATTGCTAAGACAAGAGAGACCTTTACAATTAAGGCTACACAGCTAGTCTCTATAGGGGTTGAGACCCATTTTCTCTTAAAGCAGGCACCATAACCTGTAAGTACTTTAAAGGGGTCAACTCTGCTTGACCCCAACTAGGGAGAACACATTTATTTTTACAGAAGTGGTGTTTCCCGCTATTATTTCCTCAGAAACAATGAGTTTTTCTATGTTGATGGGGTTGTGTTCCATCTCTTCTTCAATCTTATCTACACTTAAGTCAAGAGATGAAGATCCCCTCCTCGATGTAGACAAACTCCCTTCTGCGGACCTTGCTGAAGTTTCCCCTTCTCCTTCAACAATTAACTTTGTGAAAAATAAAGTTAGAAATGAGGGTGCATACTTTGCAACATGGCTTGGTAATGTCATTTATCTATTTTATTGATGTCGTACCCAATTGAGGTCTAGGTCAACACATCACATGTTTTCTTCTTATCCAAACTCATAAGTTCATCGGGTCGAAATAATGGCTTAAACCCACCAACTTAGTATTACAACTTTCATCAGGTCGAACCTTTTAACATGAGAAAAGAACCAATTATATATGATTAAAAACACACACACGTACACATGTAATTATGAAAAACAAGAAAAATGATATATTTGTCTCCTAACTATCATTTGATTCTCAAGTAGCTCCTCAAATAAAAAATTATTCCCAATTGAACCCTTATCTATTAGATATTGTCCAAATTAACTAATCCTTAAAGACAAATAAGTCCTTTTTTTGGTGATAAAGAATGAAAAAAGGCTGGCTATTGTAAACTTTTCAATATAAAATATTGCACTCACATTACGAGCTTATTTAAAAGTGTAGTAAATGTTAATTTTCAAAGTATTTTCCACTTGAAATTGCATCATAATAATGTTTTTTTAATTTTTTAACATTAGCACATCAAAATAATAAAAATCACTAAAAAATATTAATTTGAAGGTTTATATATATATATATATATAAAGCGTGGTTGGACCGCAATCGAAATGGTGCCTACATCATTTTTCTGTTCAAAAGAATCCTTATCATGATTGAAACTCAAAAATCTTTTAAAGATAACTATGAATATATATAAAAATATAAACAAATCATTATGGTAAATTGATTCAAACTTTTAATCTTATGAACAACTCTATATGAAAAACTTACTACGTTACACTCATAGTTTTAAAACCCGGCCTGGTACAACGGGTCAACCCGAGACCCGACTAACCCGGGGACGGAACTGGGCCGGGTTTATAAGAAAATAAGGGAATTCAAAAACCCGGCTAACCCGGCGACCCAGTTGACCCGATCAAAACCCGATTGACCCGGTAAGACCTGGTCAAAAACTCGATTGTAACCCGTTGACTATTTATTTTTTTAAGCAAAACAATGTCGTTTTGATTTATACAAAAAATTTAGGTTGACCTGGATGACCCGGTTACCCTATCAAAACCCATGACCCAAGCCTTGGGCCGGGTCAACCACTGGGCCGACTTTAAAAACACTGGTTGCACTAACATTTCGTAAGCAAAAAGTTCTGGTTCTGTTTATTTCATGGAAAGTGGTTTTATGGAAACTTTTTTCTATTTGTTTACCATTACAAAAATTGTTCAATGAAAAACACACTTTTCAATCAAAGAAAATTTTAGCTTGGTTTCAGGAAATTGTTTTCCTTTTATTTTAAACGGAAAACACTTTTTGAAAGTTGTGAAGAATTAAAAAATATCTGATTATTTGTTAATTATATCAAATTTTCTCAATCTTTTGATTGCTATATATTTTGTTTTGAATAATTTGTTTTTTAATTTCATCTCTTAAAATTCAACTGAATTTGATTTTTATACCAACTGTCCTTATTCTTTTAATTGTTATTTATTTTTTTCTTATCCTTTTTCTAATTGAAATTTTTTATCTATCAGATTTGGTTCCCATTATGTTGATTACTATTTATTTTATTTGAAAAGAATTATGAAGTTAAAATATTTTTTTCAATTTCATCATTTATTAATGTTTTGATCTGTCAAATTTAGTCTCCATTCTTTTGATTGATATTTGTTTTATTTCAAATAATTTATGAAATTATTTTTTTGAATTTCATCATCCTTTATTTTTTTTTTTATCTATCAGATTTAGTCTCTATTCTTTTAATAAACTTGAAAAAAAATCAAAACATTAATAAATTATTTAATAACTTATTTTTCATGATATAATCGAATATTAAAAAATATTTTCCAACTTATTTTTCATGGGCACTATTAAAAATTAAAAAAATATCTTACTTTTTAAAATTTTATTTTTAATGAAAACCATTTTCTTAAAATTTAAAATAAACAACTTCCAGCAAACAATCATGCCGTAATCTTTTAAGAATTACAAAGGTAAAAATTCCAAGCCGCGTTCAATTAGTCAACGTCAAATATACGGGGAGGAGCCAACTTGGTGTTTGGGGATACAATTAGTATTAAGTGATAATTTAGGGACACATTTGTATCTTTGCCAAGACGAAAAATCAAAAGAACCACCAGCAATACATTCTCCTATATAAAATGTGAGAGAGCTTCATCTCTTGTCTGATTTAACTGACCAATTCTCTCTTTTTTATCTGGAAAAACAAAAGCGAAAACATGGTTGACTCGAACCTTAACAAGGTTAGTTTTTTTTCCCCTTTTTCTTGGTTTGATTTCATTTTTTTTTGCTATTATCTATGTTAGAAAGATTTTAAATATTGATTGAAACCCAGTTGCTAGAATGGATTTTATGTTGTTATTCTGTTAGAAAGTTTTGATCTTGACATAAATTTAGAGTACATAAGAGAGGTCAGAAGGAGAAAATTTTGTAGGTAAAGTACAAATATTTATCAAATTATTTTGTTGCTTTTGACTGAACTTGTATCACGGGAACAAAAAATAGATTGGTGATTTAAAAATTGTTGAGATAGAGATTAAAATGATATGCATGATTCACAAGGTTTACTTTGCATACTTTTGATAAATACTGCCACTGGAATTTGCATGTAATATAACATCGAGTAGTTTCTTATACAGGAGAAGGATCCTGGTTATCATTATTGGGAAAGAAGTTTTATTGGAAAGGGTTTTAAAATTTTGAGAGACATAAAGAAGTTGAGTGCTAGTGATGGTGTTTTTGAAGTTTTGGGATTGAAATATAAAGTGGGCTAACTGATTCAAGACTGTTGAAGTAGTTCTAGTTTGGAAATAGTTTGTCTAAATGGAATGTTTGTGCAGTTCGTTTGACCAGAATTTGGTAAAGATTTTGATTAGGTAAATTGAAACTTTTAAGATGTTTTTTTTGTTGTATTACGCAGTGGAAGAGAAAAGGAATGATGTTGTTTTTCATTTGGTATTCTTTTCTTGCATACACAGGAGCATTTAGTAACAGTGGTTAGCGAGGATCATGAGACACCATGCTGGGGGTGCGGGTTGCGTCTTCTTCACCCACCTAATGCACCTGTTTTCAAGTGTGGCTGGTGTGGGGCAATAACGGATAAATATGAGTCGAAATGTGATCACAAGAATTATTGGTGGAGACACATGCGTGACCGTTGCTTTGTATGTGTCCTCATCGGCTTCATTCTCTTTGTAATATGTATGTCACAGTAATTTCTTCTTTCAAACCGTGTGTCTCACTCCTTGCAGTGAACATGTTTTTAAGCATTTCTTTTTGTAGAACTTTTAAAAAGAGGAATGAAGCAATTTTAACTTTGGAAAGTTAAAAGGAAGTTTTCTAACTGGCTTGAACTTCTCTTTTTCTATTTGCTGTTATCCTTGTTGCAAATATCATATTTTCTTTCAACTTGCATTTGATTTTTCATCATGAACTAGGATCTTCATTTTCACAAAATCAAATTTCATCCTAAAGACCGTATTTCTCTTTATTGAACTATACGAGGATATCTATTGATTTCAGAATTAATCCAGAAACATTTTTCATCAAACCATTTTCTGATTTACTGCTTTTTAATATCACTGAAGTTTTTATCTATCTCATCTTAATCCAATTTCTGAAAGTGCAGGTGGTGGTGTGTGGGCAGTGTACCCTGTCATCTTCTCTATCAGTTTTTTTTGTGGGATTTTCCATCTAACCATAACAGGTATCTTGTCAATAACTACTGTATTACTGTTTACTCTTACGGCCTTAAGAAGTGCTGGAACACCACCTCTAATAGAGTGGGGTAGCTACCCAGCTGTGGGAAAAAAACAGCTTGAAAACTACACCTTCTGTCACTATTGTTCAAAGCCCAAGTCACCGAGAACTCATCACTGCCGTACATGTGGAATCTGTGTACTGGACATGGATCATCACTGTCCTTTTGTAAGTGCCCATTATCTCTAGAATTTCGAAATAATTTAATAATCTGGAAGCATGGATGTGGAGTCTTGTTTCTGCATGTTATTTATTCTCTTGGAATTGTGACTTCCTACTAGTTCTACTTGGGTAATCTGTGAAAGCTGTATTTATCTGGAAATGTAAGGACTAAGGAGCTTGCAGTCCATACCTTAAGTTTTGATTTTCCTCTATTGGAAATTTGTCTTCAGTGTTGACTTGTTATGACCAGGAAGAAGTTTAATGGCCTTTAAATCTTAGGTTGCGGCCTGCTTCCTTTTTGATGAACTTGCAGCAGTCTTCTTTCCTGTCACTGTATAAATTTGTACCAGTCTTAGCATCTTATTGCATTGCCAAACAAGAGAAAAAAAGATGAAAATAGACTGGATTTTAATACATAAAGATATCCTTAATTTGGGTACAAATTCATTTTTTTTTCCCCCAAGGATCTCAAAATTATTTTTCTTTGCTGAAGCTAATGTTAAAGTTTGGAGCTATGTTTATGATCTGTTAGGCTTTGGATTGCCGTACTATGTTCTGCTGAATGCATGTAAAGAGCAATAGCAACTATTTAATGGATACAATAAATACTCATCAATTTCTCCCTTTTCCTGCTATTAAGTACCGGAATTAGAGGACTTCCTTTTCAGATCCTAATAATTGGTAAACAAGTTAAATTACAATATATTCTTATCTTTAATTAGTACCTCTTATCTTTAATTAGTACCACTTTATCTGGCTGCCAACTTGAACATTTTTCTGATGTTTCTCATATTTTACCATTTTAAACTCTGTTTAATTGCCTTTTCTTCTTTTTTCCTATGCCTTGTATTTTTTTAGTGTCTATCTTACATGGACACGCATATAAGAATCCATATGCGTACTCACTTGCAATCAGGATTTACAATTGAAAACGACTCTTTTAATAAAAGAGGGAGGTGGTTAAACTTCATGAAGGCCTTCACATTCAGTTTTCCTTCTCATTTTTAAACCCAAGCTAAATTAACATATAAAATTTTGAGAGCCTAAGGATGCATTGCAATCTATTAAGTCAAAATAATTACAGAGGGAGTAGTTGTTAATGCAATGTATTTGTTTCATATTGAGGTTATGCCTTGGAAGGTAGCTTGCTGGATTGGCCACCCAGCCCACCTCAGACCTTGTCTATACATGGATTGTGTTATGAATGTTCAATAGGTTATTTTTCTATCCTATGTGCAAATTTGGTCATTACTTTCTCCATCAACTTGCCCTTACTTTACACATGTTCTTGCATGCTAAGGACACTAACCATGCCTTATTAAAATCTTTTTGCAGATTGGAAATTGTGTTGGTGCAGCAAATCACCAACACTTCATTGCATTCCTTATATCAGTTCTTGTCAGCACAATGTATGTTACAATCATGTCCGCATATGCTGTTTTGCATATATGGCCTCCATTAACATACAGATACCTAGACCATTTTCGTGCTAGTGACAGATCTTTGGCTTGGAGAGCATTGCAGGATGTTGCTATTGCATTAGTAAGCTCTGCGGTGCTCCTTTCCACAAGAGGCCTTGTACTCGTCTATCTTTTTGTTTCCAGTATTTCTTTAGAGATTGGAATAAGCGTTCTTCTGTGGCAGCAGCTCTGCTACATATATGAGGGACAAACTTACTTAAGCAGCTTAAGTATGCGGGGAGGTGACGAAGCTGGAGAAAAAGATTGCAAAAATCTTTTCCGTTTCTTCGGCTGTCCATATCCTGTTTTAAGATTCTTGCCAAATTTCTGGAATTCACCCAAGAGACACGAGAAGTGAAATGGATACGTTGGCAGTGAAAGACGCCATTATTTTCTGCAGAACTTAGAGAATCGGTTCCCCTTTCTCCTAGAAACTTTTCAGTTTCTTTTGGGATCAACTCCAAGGCGACTCAGTCTAGCCTCTTCTGATTGCTCTTAATTTATTCACCATTTTGATAGGTAAAATAGGCAGTTGATATTGCAATTCAGTGTATTTTTATTACATAATGGAAGTGAGAAGACAGAGATAGGGAAGGTTCAATTTTTTTGTATATTCTGAGTCTCTGACAGTGTTGCTAGCCTTCTATATATATATATATATATTGCCGGTTCCATGGTTTGTTAATTCCTCCTCCCCGCATCTATCTCAAATTTTATTAATAAATCACATTATTTTTATTTTTAATATGACAGTGGAGTATCCTTATTTTTAACATAACAGTGGAGTATATTTAATACAAATAAAATTGTTATTATATGGTTTTCTTACGTCTTAGTATTGTCAGATTTTTTATTTGTTTAAATCGAGGAGACCGAGATAATTGAATATAAAGCAAATCGAAGAAAAGGACCTGACCTGATATTATGAGGGTATAATAGCTCCTCAACTTTCTGTAGCAGTCTTTTAAAGATATTCTCGACAACATATCAATTCTGGTCTCCTCGATTTAAACAAATAAAAAATCTGACAATACTTACATGATTACATCATTCGTGTTGTTTTTTCCTGAGATAATTGAATATAAAATAAATAAATAAAAATTATGAAGGTGAATTTAAAAAAACTAAATTTAAAAGGATGAAAATTTTAAAAAAAAATGGTATAAAAAGAAACCCTAACCTAAAAGGAATGATGTTAACTGAAGTTAAGTTTTTAAATTTACAACTTGGATCATAAAATTGAGATCATCTAATCTAGAAAAAAAAAAACGAAACTTAATTCCTAACCAACCCTATCTAAAAGGATATTGAAAACTAATTCAAACTTACAAAAGAACCTAAAATAAAAAATAAAAAAAATAATTTAAAGAATGAGATCCAAGTTATAAATGAAAACAAATAAGAGGACTCTGACATTTTTGGATTGATGGATGAAATTGAAAAAAAATTCAATTTCATGAAAGGATTAAAAACAAAAAAAAATCTATAAAAAAATTGGCAAATATAAACGGAAACACCGACAGAATTTTTTCGTCAGTAAATTGCAGTGAACTTTACTGACAGAATAATATCTTGTTGTATCCATCATTAAACAGTGAAGGAAATATTCCCTTGATATATATCAAGGGAAATATAGTGGGAAAAAAAGATATTAAAAAAGCTAAAATATACAATGACATATCATTTATATAGACGGAATGACTCACAGAATTAACTTGTCAGTGAAATCCTTTCATAATATCGTCAATAATATTTAATTTATAATCTGGTGAGCGCCCCCCCCCCCCCCCCCCCCCATTTATTCTTTTTCATCTCAGCTCTGTAATAAACAACATGCCTTCTATTTTAGCACAAATCAACCTCCTATAAATTTGGCCAACCCAACACTCAGTCTATCAACATCCCCATTCTGATTTAAATTTTATTAAGGATCCCCCACATCAAGTAAGTAAAACTACCCATTTTTTGTTTGAACTCAATTTTAAAATGTTAATTTTTATTGCATATTGTTGTAGTATATGTATTTGGTTTAGGTGTTTACTTGTTTTATAGTTTTTTACCATAGAAATTTGTTGCATGAATGTATGATTTGTACATGTTAGGATTTGTTTTGAGATTTAAAAAAAAATGTATTTGTTTGTAAATTGATGAAATTTATTTCGAATTTGTGACTTAGGTATTTTGTAATGAAATAAATAATGGCTTATTTAACGAGTTTATTTTCTATTTTGTCAATTTTATTGTTGACTTGAAAATTTTGGTAATGTATAGAAATATAAATTTATATAGATAATTGATAATGAATTAAGAGTACTATTCAATTAGATTGAATAAGTTTGAGTTAAACCAATGTTAGTTAATTTAGTTAGTTTACATAATTAATTAATACATGTTATCATCAATATTCTATATAGGTTTGATATAAGTAATGGATGACTGTTCATGGAGGTATCGAGATTCACCCGAATGGTTGCGTATGATGGATTATTGTAATGAGATTAAGGGTTTTATTAATTACACACTATCTAATCCAAGAAATATTAGTGGATGTGGTATTTGATATTCATGTAAGAAGTGTAAGAATAAAAAAGTTTCATGATCTATATGTTGTAATGATACATCTTTTATATAAAGGGTTCATAGAGAAATATCATATGTACTTACGAGACCATGTTATAAAGGATGGTTTGATCAACTTCTAATTCTAGCATTGTGCATGAAGTTGTAGATGACAATAGTAATCCTTATAGGAATATGGTTATGGATGCAATGATAATGAATTAGGGTTATGCAGGTGAATGTTCAGTCGTGGATGAAGAACTTAATGCTAACGCAACCAGATTCTTTGATCTTTTGAAAGATTTTGATAAACTATTATGGGATGGATGTACAAATCACAGTAAATTATTAGTTGTTGCACAAATATTCACTATCAAGTCAGATTATGGGTTGAGTGAGATTGTTTATGATAAAACTATTAAATGGGTAATAAGAATTTTACCTAAAAAGAATAGGCTGAAAAAAAATTATACTATTAAATCCAAAATGAAACCCCTCGACCTAAGGTACCAAAAAATTAACATGCATCCAAACTTCTGTATATTGCTCGTTATAAATCCAGAACTGACAGTGGAAGGACTCTTGTTGTACCTAGAAAACTTAGATACATCTCAATCACACCTAGACTGCAAAGGTTATTCATGTCTTTAAAGACTGATGAGCATATGACATGACATCATTCAAATGATACAGTGGATGAAGTGATGGTGCACCCTTCCAATGATGAAACCTGAAAATATTTTATTAGGGTGCATCCTCAGTTTTCAATGGAATTAAGAAACTTGCGTCTTAGGTTATGTACAGAAAAATTCAATCCATTCAGGTCATTTACTACTGCTTATTCTTGTTGGCCGATGATACTAATAATTTATAACTTGTCATCGAGGATATGTGTGAGGCCAGAATACATGTTTTTATTTATGGTCATACCCAGTCCTAATAGTCTGGGTCGGAATATAGATGTTTGTCTTTAACCGTTAATTGATGAGTTGAAGTAGTTATGGTTATTCAGGACTTTGACTTATGATATATCGAGGAAACAAAATTTTTAGATGAAGACAGCTTTGATGTGGACTATCAATGATTTTCTTGTGTGTGGAATGGTTTCTACTTGGAGCATGTACGAAAAATTAGCATGTCCATATTATATGAAAAATAATAAGGCCTTCATGTTAACAAATGATAGTAAAATATCTTTTTTTTTATTGTCACCGATAATTTTTGTCAATAGAACACAAGTACAGAAAGAACATAAATGACTTCTTTATTGGTATAGTTGAAAGAGATGTTGCACCACTGCTACCATTAGGTGAAGAATTGTATGACATAGTGTCGCAGTACAATGACATTGTGTTTAGTTTTTAATTTGGTAAGCATAATTTTCTTAGTTTTGGTTTGACCTGCAATTGGATAAATCGAAGTATTTTCTAGGAGCTTCCTTATTGGAATACAAATCTCCTCCGTCATAACCTTGATGTCATGCACATTGAAAATAACGTGTTTGAAAATATTTTTAACATAATTATGGACATGAAAGAGAAGACAAGGAAATGTTAGAATAAATATACATTTGTTTTGTCACTGTAAAAATATGGAGTTGATTTATGATATAATTCACCGGTTGCAAAGCTCAAATCCAGCTTCGTCTTAGACTATAATGCATAATTACTTGTCTACCAATGGTTTAAGATTTTGTATTTTCCTAATGGATAAGCTTCGAACAAATCTATATTGATGAATTTAAAGGATTACATATTGTATGGAATGAAGAGTTATGATTGTCACATGTTTATTTAAACACCCATTCACTAGCTTACCAGGATTTATTTCCAAACGGTATATGGAGTGAACTCATGGAGATCATTCACTTCTTTAGAGATATATGCTCTAACAAGTTATAAACACAACACATGAAGAGGATTGAAATAAATATCGTCCAGACAATCTACACACTTGAGATGATATTCCTTCGTTATTTGACTCAATTAAGCATTTACCCATATATTTACTGTTTGGGGCAAAAGTTGGAGGCTCAATCCAATATAGATGAATGTATCCATTCAAGAGGTTAGGGGTTACACATGTATCATAATTAAAATTCTATTGTCTTTTTTTTTAATTCAAAATATTCATTTAATTTCATGTAGATACTTATTGAACCTTAAGAGAAAAGTAAAAAACAAGGCGCATGTTGAGGCTTCGATATGCAAGGCTTATATTATTGAAGAAATCTTAACATTTATCTCGTACTATTTCGAGCCTCATTTGAGAACAAGAATAAACCGCGTTCCAAGATATGATGACGGTGGAGAAGTGTCTTCAAGTGAGAACTTGTCAATATTCTCCCATCCTAAACAACCTATACCAAAAAATGTTATAAGGGGAAAATGCTTGATAAAAATTGAATTCAGACAGGCATATAATTATGTGCTATTAATTGTGATGAAATGAGACCTTTTATTCAATAAATATAATAATTAGCATATCGTTAATTTCAAACAATTTATCTTTTATAATATCATAAATTAATAGATTGTTGAATTCTTTGTAAACAACTTCAGCAATTTTTACTATCTCAAAACTCACAGCTGACTAAATTCCAATTCTTTTGATTACAAGATAAACAATTTTTCACGTGGTTCATATCACATATAGGGATTGTTTCATTATTCTTATATTTCAAGATACTTAATTTCATTACATATTTCTTGTTAACTGTTAATGATTGTAATTGTTCTAGGTTTATCAATTGGTTAGGAATGTTAGTGTTATTTTAAATTTACTAAGTCTGGGTCCTGAAAGAAAGGTGAAGTGATATAGCAGGTATTTTATCAATGAACATGTTTTTCATACTGAAGAGTATGGTTAAGGTAGAAAGATATATAATAGTGGAGTATGTGTTAAGGTATCTACTTCGAATGAGTTTGAAGTTGACTATTATGAGAAGTTAGAAGAGGTTATTGAATTGCAATATCATAGTAAGCAGAACAAAGTTTTTATATTCAAATGTTATTGGTATGATACCATTGATAGAGGAATCATAGTAGATCCCCATAAGGGTTTGGTCGAAATTAATACAAATGCTAGACTCTACAATGTTGATGATGTCGTCAAGTAATGCTAGCAAGTTTATTACATATACACTCCTTCCTTTAAAAAGAATTGTTTGAGAGTTGATTGGCTATCCATAGTAAAAACCAAACACAGAGGTCGTGTTTAGGTTCTTTAGGATATGATACGAACTAAGTCAGGTCTAAATTTTTTCTTAAAATATCTACTTACTAGTTTTGTGAGATCGAGCATATCTCTCAAACCATACATCAAAACAAGCCAAACTTTTATAGGAAGATACTAGACACATGGAACTATATTGTGGTAAATTTTCAAGTCAAATGGAGTTCAAGAATATATTATTGCAAAGGGTCAAAGTTACTAGACATATCTTGTTAAATTTATCAAACTAAACCTTTATGTATTTGTCTAGGACATATCTAGAGCTTCAAATGAAATTTATATGCAATTCAAGTTGGTTTAGAATGAGAGAAGAAGGTGGAGTGAATTTTTTAGTGTGATAATTATCTAGAGCCCAAGAAAATCAAGCTTGTTGTGATTACTTTTACTAACTATGTCATTATGTGGTGGGATTAGTTAATGACAAACCACATGAGGAATTACAAGCTGATACTTGAGATGACATGAAATCCCTTATGATGAGGATATTTATGCCTAGCCATTTTTATAGAGAATTTTATCAAAGATTGTAGAGCTTGAGTCAATGTACAAAGAGTGTTAATGAATACTTTAAAAAGATGGAACTTGTTATGATTTGATCTAATATTAAGAAGGATAGGAAGGCCACTATGGCTAGATTTATGAATGACCTTTATTATGATATAGCTCATATTGTGGAGTTGCATCATTATATGGAGTTAAAAGAGATGGTGCATATGGTTATGAAGGTGGAGAAACAACTTAAATGAAAGGGTACCATTCAGAAAAGCCACCATTATGACCTTCAAAACCTTGGAAACCCAATTGGAAGGCTAATACTAGGGGTAATCCATCATAGAAAAATATGAAAGGCAAGGCCAAATACCCTAAAGAGAAGAAAGACACCTCGATCGTTGTTAAAGGTAACAATGTTACTCCTACTTCTTGTAACCGTGACATTAAATGCTTTTGTTGTCTAGTTGTTGGTCATTTTGCTTCACATTGTCCAAACAAAAGAGTTATGATTATGAACGTTAATAATGAGGTTGAGACCAATGGGAGGGATGAAGAGAAGATGCCACCATTAAAGGATGCTGATGATGTTTGTGTTGAGTATCTAGTTGAGGGAGAGGCACTTGTGGTAAGGAGAGCACTAAATATACATGCCAAGGTGGATGATTCAGAAGGTCAGAGGGATAACATATTCCACATGAGATGACATGTTCATAATAAGGTATGTAGCTTAATTATATATGGTGGTAGTTACACTAGTGTAGTTAATACTGAATTGGTGAGAAAGTTGAACTTGCACACTACTAAACATCCCAAAGAGAGAACAACGTGTTTGAAGTCATGACTGAAAATCTACTAAGAATGTGCAAAAAATAAAGATTCAGGCTACATGGAGGAATTTTGGCATGAAGACTTTGTTTTTTTTATCTTATTTTTTTTATTTATTTATGTTGAATAGTAATTTTTAATTTGGGTTTGTTCTGGCCTATTAAACATGTTTAAGGGCTTATTTTATTATTGGACTTATGTTAGTTAATTATTAGTTTATGTTCCATTAGCTTGCAACCTAAAAAAAATCCATTAGGGTTAGTTAGAGGAGACTATATTATGTTTTTTTAGCTGTAAATTTCACCAGCAAGTTGGACCATAAATGTGAGTTTTTCTTTTATTTGTTTGTGGGAAAAACAACTTTTCTTTATAGGGACATAGATCGTACACTGACTTATCGAAAATTAATTAGTTTCGTGACATTATTCGCATACTTAGGGTTCTTAGAAACAAGATTATCTTTGGATTCAAGTTTTTTTCCAATACATTCGGTTCTTAGGTACAGGGTTACATCTGGGTCAAGGTTCTATCAAACTTGATTTTTGGCTTTCCAAGTTATTATCTACTTCGTTGGGGGTTGCTTGACCATGTGATTAAAAGGTTTGGATCAGGATGTTAATGATGAAGTAAATGTGGGAGATGATGTCTTTCAACTTGATGAGTGAGTTGATCCATATCGAGATGCTCTGTCTCCTGACTTAAAAGAAAATTCAAAATTTTGTATCGCTGAGAAACTTTTGTTGATGTTGAGGAGTTAAATGATGTTTTGAGAACCTGTGTACATATAGAAGTCAATGAAGATGATAATATCGATGAAATCAATGTAGAAGATTGTGATGGAGATGACGATGATGAAGATGAAATTGAAGAAGAAAAAGGACAATTCTGATTAAAGTGCACAACTCGAATGTGTAAAATTAGCTATAATGTAATATTTCTGGACAAAATTAACTTTAATATAATGACAGTGACGTGAATTTATTATTACATGACAAAGAAACATTTATTTTTTGTGATTTTATTATTATACACAGAACTGGTTTTATTATGCTGTGTGTTGTTGTGATTTTAAGTATTTATAGGATAGATAGATAAGAAATACAGATATAATTTGGCCACAAAAATTATTTTATACAGATGTAACTACCGACGAACCATAAAATACCAACAGATACACTGACAGATTAAGTCTGTCGATATATTCTAGAGAGATTTGGAGTTGTTCACTTCTCAATGACATTGTTTATTGTGTTCTTTAATATGGCATCACTAACAGACTATATCCATTGATATATTCCAGAGAGCTTTGAAACTATTCACTTTTTTAATGACATTGTTAATTACTATTTATTGCAATAACCGATGGACTGAAAAGGCATCGGTTTCCAAAAAAAATTTATTAAATTGAAAATTTTAATTAAATGTTATAGATGGAAACACAGATTAAAATATTAATATTTAATTATCTTTTAGTAAAATTATATGTAAAAAACCCCCCCAAATTAGAAGACTAAAATCCCTAATTCATAACCTTTTTTTTCTTCTCTCTTCTCTTCTGTAAAAAATAAAAATGTCTCTCTCCTCCTTAACTCCTTCTCTTCATTTCTTATCCATGCGTACCAGATATGTCCTTCTCTTCTCCTTTTATTTTCTCTTCTCATTTTTACATTTTTTAAAAAAATTAATGTCTCTCTCTTCTAGTTTTTTTTGTTATTTGTTCTTTTTTATCTTCTCAGCTTCACTCACAGTGAAATTAAGGTAAGATTTTTTATTATTATTTTTTTGTGTTTTTTGCATTATATTTGTTTTTTTATTTTTTTTATTCTTAATAATTGTTGGAATCTTGTTGTTGGAATTTTTTTTCATATGAGAACAATTTTGTTGTATTTAGATGATGTCTTAGAACAACAAACTCTTCTAAGAGCAAGAAAAAATGGTTTAAAACTTGGTTGTTGTTTTTTTAACTTATTCTTCCAATCATATTTGAAATTTTCAAAGACAAAAATGGTTGAGAAAACTCAAATATTACACAACTACAGTTGAGCTGTAAGCATCAATTGTAAAGACCAAAACTCACTCATGTTTATTAAACTGTACAAGATTTTTTGCATATGATGGTGCTTGTATATACAACTGCCCTCCCCAATGCTTATTAGGCATGTAATTAACTATGCTCACGTTTAGGTTACTTGTCTTTATCAATTAAAAGTTTAAGTTATAAATTTAGATTGATTTTTATAGGATATACAATATAATATTATTATGATAATAATTGTATGTATTAAAAAAATTACAGAAAAGAAGCTTTGCTATTTATAAAGTAAAATTCTAGTTAAAAAGTAAAGATTAAATAATTAGGTTATATATATATATATTAAAAATAATCTAAAAATAATCATAATGACCAAAATAGAATGTTCACTAGAAATTTTTTAAATGACCAAAATTCCTAGCAATTGCTTAACTTGGTGTAGCATAATACAATGTTCATGCATGTATTGTAACAATATTTTTTATTTTTTATTTTCTTCAAATTCAACACTTCAAAAAATTAAATAAAATCAACTGGTTTGTGGCAATCAAATTTAAATTCATGTGTATTTACAAGTAATTAAAATTTGGGTAGTCTTCCCGTATGGGAGAGGTGTTGCTGTTTTTTTTAATAAAAAAATAGGAATGATTTACAGTATCTTAATCCTTTAATATGTGTAGATGCCTAGGAAAAAGTCAATACCGCGTTGTATGGACAGGATCATTACTAGTTCTTCTAGCAGTGATTCTAACGACTATGAGTTGTTAATCTAGCAGTGATTCTGACGACTATGAGTTGTTAGGAGCCAACCATGAACAAGCATTTAAGTCACAAGCACTCATTCTCAACGCAGGCACATTGAGTGAAAAGTCGTCACGCTAAGTGGGGGTCTCTTCAAAGTGGGATCTATTTACTAGGAAGTACCATGCCCAATGAAAACTCGACCACTCAATGTAAATTTGTTTTCCTTTCATGCACTACTAAAAAAATAAAAAAACATGTTAATAATTTTTAAAAAATTAATTTCAATTAATGAATGCAATTTCAAGTTTAGAAATATTGAGGCTACTTGAACCATAACATCAACGATGAAATCATCGACGAAAGTTCCATTGTTTCAATAAAGTCAAGTTTTCAAAAATCTTGAATATAAACCTATGATTAATGCATGGTTCAAGGCATTTGGGTCTGGTGTTACAGCCAGACCCAAGACTCTTAGGCCTAGCGTTGCAACCAGACCCACTTAAACTTGGGTCATGCAAGTTTAATATTATTATTTGTATTATAAATATTATTATTTTTATTATAATGAATATTTCTAATATAATAATTAATAAATTTGAAAAAAAATATTATTAATATTGAAAAACAATCATAGATTTGATTTGAAGGGTAAAATTAAAAACTATAAGAACTTGGGTCAGACATGTTTAATATTATAAATATTATTATTAATATAATTATTAATAAATTTGAAAAAAGTATTATTATTATTGAAAAAAACCATAGATTTGATTTTAAGGATAAAATTAAAAATTATTGTTGTTGTTGTCGTCGTTATTATCGTTGTTGTTGTTATTCTTATTATTATTATGATTATTAGTGTAATTCTTATTCTTAATATTATTATTATTTTTATTATTATTAAATTGGAAAAAAATATTATTACTATTGAAGAAAAATCATAAATTTGACTTGAAAGGATTAAAAACTATAAGAACTTAACTTAGGTCAGGTAAGTTTAATATTATTATTATTATTATTATTAAGAGAACTAGACCTCAGAAACTTAGGTCCGGTTAGGGCGCCAAACCCAAATTTATAATTGTTAGTATTATTTTCATTATTATTGTTATTATTATTGTTATCATTATCATTATCATTAATAAATTTTTAAAAAATATTATTACTATCGAAGAAAAACCATAAATTTGATTTTAATGGATAAAAACTATAAGAACTTGGGTTAGATAAGTTTAATATTATTATTTGTATTATAAATATTATTATTAGTATTATAATTAATATTATAAATATTACTCTTGAGTCAGACATTACAGTTAGACTCAAAATTCTTAAATCTAGTTTTGCAGATAGACCCAATATTATTGAATCTTAATTTTTTTAAATATTTTTTATATAAAAAATAATTGGTTGGCGGCATAGGAAGTGCAGCCTATTTATACTAAATTCTACCATTTCTCCTTAAAATAATTTAATATTTTTTTTAAAAGATCTATCGGTCTCTAAAAATAATCGGGCCTATTACCGGTATGCGTAAGGGGCCCAAGTGTGTAGCTAGAGGAAAATCAACCCGACCCGCTTCAGAAAACAAATCGTTTGGAACCAAAATATAAATAAAGTCGGTTCTTGGGTTTTTCTCCTTACAAATAATCTACGCTGCATCTTTCTCACTCTCAGACTCTCTTTTTGTATAAAACCCTAGCATATCGAAAATCCCTAATTTCAATCCTCTCTACAGCTCAGTAAGTTCTCTTATTTCCATTCATTAATTTATTTTAAAACTTTATAGATTATCTTTGCTTGGAAATTAATCATCTTTTTTGTTATGTTATTTACTGATTAGGGTTTCCAATTTCGAGATGAATGACTGGTTTCAGTTATTGATAGGGTCTCTTGGAATGGGAATTTGGCGGGTTTCGTTTGGTTTGTGATTTTGCTTTTGGGTTACTCTGAACTAATCAATTCTTTTTTTATGGCAACTTGTTATTTGCAGGTATTTTTTTTTAATCTAAATTTGTGGGGTTTTCTTTGGTGTGGAGCTGGTTTGATGCGGCTTGTTTTTGAGATTTTTGATCGAGCCTTGGAGAAAAAAGAATGCCAGCCGCAGCAATCTTATCGCTTCCAGCACCTCCTGTTAATGGAGACGGGTCTCCTCCTCCACCATCCCAAGTGATAGAACAGCAGCCACGGGAAGGTAGACCGGAAAATGAGGAGCAGAACAGAGCACCAGTTGCGACCCATACGAGAACCATTGGAATTATTCATCCTCCACCGGATATTAGGAGTATTGTTGATAAAACCTCGCAGTTTGTGGCAAAAAATGGACCTGAGTTTGAGAAGAGGATTATTGCAAACAATGCTAATAATGCCAAGTTCAATTTTTTGAATCCATCGGATCCATATCATGCTTATTATCAGCATCGTTTGACAGAATTTCGTGCGCAGAATCAAGCTCCTGGACAGCAGCCTACTTCACAGCCTGCGGATTCAGCTGCCCCTGATTCAGCTACAAAACCTGATTTGGCTACTGATTCAAATGAAGCAGCTACCAAACCGGATCCTGCAGCCCAGTTTAGACTACCTCCTCCTAAGGTTCTTGAACCCCCAGAAGCAGAGCAGTATACTGTTCGGCTTCCAGAAGGAATTACTGGAGAGGAACTTGATATTATTAAGCTCACGGCTCAGTTTGTAGCTCGAAATGGGCAAACATTCTTGACTGGATTGACGAACAGGGAGATGAATAATCCTCAGTTCCACTTTTTGAAGCCAACCCACAGCATGTTCACCTTTTTTACTGGACTTGCTGATGCATATTCTAAAGTTTTGATGCCTCCCAGGGGTTTGACTGAGAAGCTGACAAAGAGTGTTGATGACATGACCACTGTGCTTGAAAGGTGCTTGCATCGCCTTGAATGGGAACGCTCACAGGAGCAGGCAAGACAGAAAGCTGAGGATGAGATTGAACAGGAGCGGATGCAAATGGCAATGATTGATTGGCATGATTTTGTTGTGGTTGAGACTATAGACTTTGCAGACGATGAAGATGAGGACTTGCCCCCTCCAATGACACTTGAGGAGGTTATAAGGAGGAGCAAGATATCTGCTATGGATGAAGATGAAATCATTGAGCCTGGAAAGGAGATGGAAATGGAAATGGACGAGGAAGAGATGCAGCTAGTCGAGGAAGGCATGAGGATTGCAAGTATCGAAGAGAATGATGGTGAGAAAGACACAAGGACAAATGAGGAACCAGAACCACCTATGAGGATTGTGAAAAATTGGAAAAGACCTGAGGAGAGGATCCCTGCTGAAAGAGACCCAACAAAGTTTGTTGTTTCCCCTATCACTGGTGAGCTAATTCCCATTAGTGAGATGTCCGAGCATATGAGAATTTCCCTCATTGATCCTAAGTACAAGGAGCAAAAGGAAAGGATGTTTGCCAAGATTCGGGAAACTACTCTTGCTCAGGATGATGAGATCTCCCGAAACATAGTGGGACTTGCACGATTACGTCCTGATATCTTTGGCACAACGGAGGAAGAAGTTTCTAATGCTGTGAAGGCTGAAATTGAGAAGAAGAAAGATGAGCAGCCGAAGCAGGTCATATGGGATGGTCACTCGGGAAGCATTGGGCGCACTGCAAACCAAGCTATGTCTCAGAATGCTGGTGAGGATCAAAATGAAGCTGTTAATAATGATGCAAGGAACCTTCCAGGCCCAGCAGCTCCCCCTCCCCGACCTGGTGTGCTGCCAGTCCGTCCCCTCCCTCCACCACCAGGAATGCAGTTGAATCTTCTTCGTGCACCTCCAAATACAGTTCAATATTCTGGTCCAGCTGGTGGGGCATATCCTGTACCTCCACAAAGGCCGGTCGGTATTCCAATGATGCAGCCAAATTACCCCCCTCCTCCTCCAATGCAAATGGCATCTGGACAGCAACCCATTATGGTAAATCGACCACCCCCTATGCCTCCATCTATGTCTGGGAATCCAAGCATGCATGTGCCGCCTCCACCTGGATCTCAATATAATTCTATGGCAGTTCATCGACCTTTTGTCCCTCTTCATGTACCCCAACCCGGATTGCCTATGATGCCTCCACCACCTCCTTTGCCTCAAGGAATGCCTCCACCACCTCCACCTGAGGATGCTCCTCCTCCACTTCCAGATGAGCCAGAGCCCAAGAGGCAGAGGCTTGATGATTCTGCGCTTGTTCCAGAAGATCAGTTTCTGGCTCAACATCTGGTATGGATTTTTCTTTTTCAAAATTATGACTCTTATTCTGCAGTATTGGATTGGTCATTCCTGATTTGTGTCTGAATGCAGTCTTTCTTCCTTTATCTGACTACATGTTCAACTGATATTGTGCCTTTTATGCAGGGACCTGTGCGCATCACTGTTGCCGTTCCCAATCTTGATGAAGGAAATCTCAAAGGGCAAGTTCTGGAGATTATGATGCAGTCCTTGTCCGAAACTGTTGGCAGCCTGAAGGAAAAAATTGCTGGAGAGATCCAACTTCCTGCCAACAAACAGAAATTGAGTGGAAAAGCTGGTTTTCTCAAGGATAATATGTCACTTGCATATTACAATGTTGGACCAGGAGAGTCTCTGTCTCTCTCTTTGAGAGAGCGTGGTGGTAGAAAGAGATGAAGAGGCTCTTCGAAGTGGCCCATTCAAGGTTTTTGATAGAACTTTCTCATCACCAGAGATTTTCACATATTCCTATGGGACTTTGTTTTTTTGCTTCCTTTGATGCTATGCTGGAAATTATAATGGCAATGTATTGTTAGTATGATTCTATGACTCATTGTTGCTATGTTGAATTGTCATATTTGAACTGATAGCAAGTGGTATCTAATACAGATATGGCGTCATGGCAAGTGTTTCTTTAAGGGCAGTGGAAAGTAGACCAGTTTCTTTTGCCTAGGAACGGCAAGCCATCTGCTTACATCACTAACTACTGCTTCCTTCTGCATTTGCAGTTGTTTCTCTGGAAAATAAGTGCTTCATGGTCTTATTTTGTTTTTTTGAGTTCTTGTTATCAATAAATTGATGATATTTTATGGACTCAACTTTTCTTCTCTTTTTTAGTTTTGTTGCTGCAAGTTCTTTTCTTGGTAAATGCAGTGACGTGGAGGGTGATTTACTAGAACTAGGCTTTGTTTTGTAGGTAAGTGATTATGCCTGGGCTGTAGGGATGAGTGGGTGCATGCAGATTATACTAAGCACCCAACTTTCTTTCTCTTGTGGAGGGATTATGCTTCAATAGTTTGTTTCTATTTTGCTGTCATGCTTTCCTTTAACTAGCCAAGTAGCTAGCAGTGAGTTGGTGTTTTCTGATACTTTTCTTCTATGGCAACAGAAAAGCAACCAAGTTGTAATGGATGGAATGGTCTCTGCAACCCAGTGCATTTTAGCTGAGGCAGGTCGGTGATTCACCCATCTCATAAGTAGTGGTTTCTCCTCATGTGCCGAATCGTGATCGCAGTGCCTGAACCTGCTTCTTATTCACCCATCTTCTTCTTTTATGCAGTGTTTACTACGGTTCACTGCTATTACAAGGAGGCTGCCAATTAGCTTCAATATTGATTTTTTCCTTCTGGGATGTGGCTTACAAATCTTTGTTTTTAGCTGGATATGGTAGATCACAACATTAGGTAGTTTATGGATCTATACAATTGTCAGATCTTTCTGTTCTATAATCCTCTAGTATTTTCTCTAATATGTTGCTCCTTTGTGAGTCGAGAAATTGGAATTAGAATCTGTTTTCATTGGTAGCCACCAATAACTGCGTGCATTTCAGGTTTTTTATTGCCATTTTTTTGTGGCTATTTTGCCTGGGTTCTTTCTTAATCTTTCTGGCCATAAGCTGGTTAGCATGGCAGCATATCTGGTTATTTGCACGTAGCGGTCTAATTTATTTGCTACGTCCCTGTTGCGTATAAACCATTATCGGAATGGGTCCGTTTAACTTGTTTTTCTAGGTTTAGAGTGTGCCTTTTCAAGACTGTAGGTCAGTGCCCTTGGCCGGATTACGAGTATCGGTTCTATCTAACCACCATCGTTCTGCAGGCAACGTGTAGCACGGCTGCTTTAATGTTTCATCTCAGTGAGTGAAACAGAAGATGAAGATGATAAATCACTTTAAATGACCAGAATTGGTCTCGGTGAAATCATTATCAATCGTCCACTGTAAGCCAATGGAACTTACTAATTTTAGGCTGGAATTATGCAGATAAGGTAGTGTGGTTACAATCATAATCCATATTACAATGCAAGTGTGCAAAGTGTATGAGTTATTTTCAGCAGAGGATTGACCATTTGTAGTGTCTTTCATGGTAGCAGTGGGAAGTCATTTTTCTTTGAAGCTGCTATGATTTTGGACGTCTGGAACATCAACCCCTGTGATTTTCTCTTTGATGGATAGAAAGTGGGAAGTCCTTTGATGCCTTGAGCTGCTACGATATGGCCAGCTTCTGACATCGTCTCTCCGCCCATTCCGCCTTCTTCCTTATTGATTACATAATGCTATTCCTTCTAAGGCAATGCCAAACGATACAAAACTGCAAAATTCTTGAAGCTAGAAAAGATTCTCAGTTAGTGGATTGTTTAATACCAAAAACATATGAATATTACAAGAGAACTAATCACGAAGAAGATAAAGGAGTTTTAAAAAAAAATATACCCTATATATACCCTAAAATTTTATTTTACCGAGATTTGGTTTAAGCGTTTCAAATTAAGACGTGATATTAAGATATATTTTCTTTTTAAAGAAATTGATAGTTGATATGAAGCTCATGAAAAGCAATTTAATAGAAAAATATGTTTTAATTTCCCATGAAAGATGTTTTTAATATGGATAAAACAATATTGTTTTATAAACTACAACTACATCATTCTCTTCTAACAAAGCAATATAAAGGTAAGAAACAAGACAAGAAAAGACTTGTAATTGTTATTTCCTATTATGATAAAATCCTTTTATGGTTAATTGGCAAGCATGTTAAACCATGATGTTTTAAGAATGTGAACTTGAATAGTATGAATTGCGAGTATCATGCTAACAAATGAGTATGGATGACTAGGATTCTCTTCCAAAAATAAGTTCGACAACTTAATAGAAAAAATAGATAGTAAAAAATAGATTTTTTACTTATTGATAATTGTCTTGCCCATCCAAAAACTATTAAAAGTTTGAAAAATATTGAAATGTTTCTCTTGCCACCCAACATAACATTAAAGATTTAATTTTGTGATGCAGAGATCATACAAGCTTTCAAGATGCATTATGATCATTGATTTTATTAAAATCTTTTAGAGAGTTATGAAATTGAGATCCTAAAATAAGATAAATGTTTTAGAAGTAATGAGTCTTGCAATCTTTGCTTGGACAACAAAAGTTAAAGCAAGTACAATTGCAAATTTTTTTCAACATTGTAAAACTAGGTCTACAAATAATGCGGCTTTAGAGAATTTGGATCAATACTCAGATGATGGGAGGTATTCAACAATTGCATATTCTAATCAAAACGTTAAAGAATCATGATACAATGGGTACTAAGTACCTTTTGAACTACCTAGAAGAAAACGGGCAACTTTAGAATTATCGAGTGACAAGCAAATTATTGAGATCATGGAAAATGATAAAAAAAAAAATGGTTGTTGAAAAAAAAAGTTGTTAAACCTAGTGGAGTCCATCATTTAGATCGCGAATTTAGTGGGTTAAACTTTGAAGCTTGGGTCTATTCAATATGTCACCGTCTCAGTATTAAAAAAATATCATCTTGAATTTTTTTTAATAGCTAAACCATGTTTTTTACTTGTTGTCTAGGTTGCCTTTAAACCTGGTAGGACAACTAAATTATATTGGGGCAACTCCTACATAGATTACTTTTAGATAGATGCTATGTAAGGAGTTGGATCAAAAGGTTTCAAGATTGACCAACTGGGTCATGTCCTTTTTTTTTCCTTTTCTGTTTTTTTATTATTATCTTTAAAATTCCATCTCCCAATTTTTTTTCTTAGGATTGAATTCTTATTGGATTTTTTTTTTCAAATTCACTCATCAGCATTTGATTGAATTTTGAATTGGTCTTCATAACTTGTTTTTATTTACTTTCTATAAGGTTATTACAGTCTCAAACAAATATCACAATATTTGATTGGTGCTTGATTTTGTGAGTGTCTACTTTTTTATTATCATATCATTAAGTAAAAATTAGTTTTTTTATAAAAAAAAACAAAGTTGTTAAACTCAGTGAAATCCATGACCCAGGTCATAGGTTTAAAGGGTTAAGTTGCATAGCCCAAGTCAATCCAATATGTTGTCATCTCAATATTAAAATAAAAAGAAATCATCTTGAATTTTTTTTAAAAAAAAAAACAAACCATTCTTTTAAATGATTATATAGGTTATTTTTTGGACTTGTCAAGTTGATTGGATCAAGTTAATGTAACTCTCACATAAGTTACTTTTAAACTTGAATGAGCTAAGGAGTTGGGTTGAGAGATTTCAAGGTTAATGATAGATTTAATAACAATACTAAATAAGTTTTTATGGTCTAAATTTTTTTTTCATGTTCAATTTTTTTTTATCCTACCCGTAAAGTAGTGTGCCATCATAAACTGGTAAATGACTAATTGATTAAGTGAGGATAAAGCTCAATTTAGTACGCACTAACGTTCTCCTCGAACTTATATGTGTGTATATAAATATATTGAATTATTTAAATGTTGAGTCCTTATAATACCTAACAATAATCAAAGAAACAAGTAGAGAATGAAAATTTATCCCAGGATTTAAATAAACTGTTAAAACCAAAGAAAAAAAAGTTACATTCTGTATTTGTTAAATGTATCTCACTCATTATTATTTACACCTGTGTAATTTTTAATTTACCTATTACAAAACCTCTAAATTTGGAAAGATATCCACCATTAAGGCTCCAAATCTAAGATAATTAACATCCCATTAAAAGAAATAATGTAGAAAATTTGTACTTCTAGCTATTTAATGAATGTTCAAAAGTGATTATGTGTTAGAGAATAATATAAATTATATTTTGGGACCTTACTTAAAAGCTTAAGTTTTTAGGTTGAATTGGTTCTTTGACATGGTATCATGATGACCAAGCGGTCATGAGTTTAAATCTCATCATCCCCATTTATTTAATAAAAATTAAGCACAAAGTAGCATGGACATATGCAAGTTTCAAACCCAAATGACTTTTACTTGAAGGGGTCTGTTAGAGAATAATATAAATCATATCTTGGGACCTCACCTAAAAACTTAAGCTTTTAGGTTGAATTAGTTCTTTGATATTATGTGTATCAATTTCATTTTTGTTACTAGTAGGCATGCACCAAATATGCCAAAAGAAACATCTTCAACAAAATTGTCAAACCTGACAATGTTTACTTCTAATTATGGTTGGCATTGTTAGGTTACGGGAAACATATATACACAATGAAAACAATAAATTTAAAATTTTTCAGGAATTTCAAGGATCGCATTAAATAGATCTAGAGTAGTTTAGGATTTATTCAAAGATTACATGAAGACTAGATGTTTTTTTCCTTTGAATAATTGCTTCAAGACTAGGCTGTCAGAAACTACAAGTCGTCCAAATATTCGGCATCTAACGGTAATCCACACGAACTACCAACGAGAAATATCCTAAACCCTTTTAGGAGACAAGGATTGTTATACATTAGAATTCTAACTCTTTTCTTTTGTATTTTAAGTGTTTTTGTATTGTACTCTCCTCATATTTTCATCTTAGAAAATAAGAGGAATATCATTCTATTTATAGGGAAATCTAAAAATCCTAAAAATGAAAAAAAATATCAATTTTCCCCTTAAATAATATCTCATGTATTATTTTAATCTAATTTTAGAAATTTATTCAATCAAGTCCTTACTTGATTATTTCTAGGTCTAGAATTGTAGTCCTTTATATTAATTATATTCTAGTCCCCAATTTCTAAAATTTATTTACAATCACGTCACAGTTGATTAATCACCTCATTTTAATTTCTAACAAATGGTTCTTATATGTGTGACCTATTAGGTTCCCTTATAAGTTAGCCCAAATATAAATCATAAATGGAATAAGATTAAATAAATTAATTGATTTATATTTGAAGATCAAGTACAATATCTAACAACTTGTCATGATCCTTTAAATATTAGGAAAATCATAAGTGGTTTGACTTAATTTTTCAGTAACTAGTTTCTCAGTGTAGTTAATATCACTTCATAAAGAATGTTCCAATCTAGATATTATAGCATGAAGTATGCTTATTTTGTTAAATTATGTTAATTCTCAACATTATAATAATTTATTCTTTGAATAAGATTTTGAAACTTTTTTCAAAACTCATTCCACTTTGGTCAAGGATTTCACAATCAATATTATTTAAGAACATATGAAAAAAAATTTTAATTCACCTAAGGTAATGAATCCTCTCTTGATTACTTAAATATATTCATATAGTTTATGTTATTCTCAATATCTTCCCGTTTGTTACTCTTGATTAGGACAACGTGTGATCAAGATCAAAGTATAACACTCCTTATATAAGATAACTTAGTGATATCAATTTTAAGGATCACTTACACAACTATGATAAGAACCTTTTCATAGACATATGTGATATCTTTATATAGAATTCTCTTGCGGGTCAATTTAGTATACATGTTTCCTTTTAATAATTTCTCTAATCAAATAGAACCACCTAAGTACATATTTGGATCTTTGATGAGACCTTGGTTCCTTTGCTTATACAATGGCTCTATAGTTATTACAGTATAAGACTACTGGATTAACAATGTTAGAAACTATATCTACTTCAGTGATGAACTTATTAATCCAAACATCCTCTTTTGCCACCTCAAATGCAGAAATGTATTCAGCTTCAGTTGTAACATCAATTAAAGTCCCTTGTTTGGAACTCTGTCAACTCACAATTCTACTACCATTTAGAGTAAAAACATATCATGATTAAGATTTGTTATCATCAATATCTAATTGAAAACTAGAATCTGGAAAACTATGAACTTTTAGTTCATGTGCTCCATAAACTAGAAAGACATTCTTAGTTCTTCTTAAGTACTCAAGAATGTTAAGTACTTAAAAACTACTTAAGAATATTTTTAACTATCTTCTAGTGACTCTCACCAGGATTAGATTGATATCTACTTGGTATGCTCAAATCATAAGATACATATGGTCTTGTACATAGTATCACATATATAACGGATTCTATAACCAAAACATAAAGAATCTTTTTCATCTTATCTCTCTCAATTTATATCTTAGGACACATATCTTTAAAGAGACATTTCCTTGCGAAATAGATAAATATCCTCTATTGGATTCTTCCATGCTAAAGTATTTTGTCTATATATATGGAATGAGACAATTCAAACAACCTTCTAGATCTAATCTTTATTCCTGATATATAGGCTGCATCTCTCATATCCTTCATTAAAAAATTATTGGACAACCAAATCTTTACTGATTGGAGTAAATGAATGTTGTTTTCTATCAATAATGTCATTTACATATAATATTAAGAAAATAACTCCACTCATATTAACCTTTTTATAAACACAAGGCTCATCCATATTTTTTTATGAAATTAAACTTTTCGATTATCTCATCAAAACAGATATTCCAACTCCTTGAAACTTGCTTAATTCCATAATAGATTTTTGTAGCTTGCATAATTTGTTGGTAAATTTCTTAGATTTAAAACCTTCAGGTTGTGTCATATACACATCTTCGTGAATATTCTCATTCAGGAATATATTTTTGACATTCATTTGTCAAATCTCATAATCATGGTATGCAACTATAACAAGCAAAATCCTTATGGATTTTAACATAGCTACTAGTGAGAATATTTCATCAAAGTTAAACCTTTGTATTTGTCTGTAATATTTGGAAACAAATCTAACTTTGTATGTTTGTACATTGTCATCAATGTCAGTCTTTCTCTTAAATACCCATTTACATTAAATGGGTTTGATCCTTTCAAATGGATCAACCAAAGCCCATACCTGGTTGGTGTACAGAGAATCCATTTTAAATTTTATGGCTTCAAGCTATGTCTTAAAATCAATATTAGAAATTGTTTTCATGTAGTTAATAGGCTCATCAACTATAAGCAACTCATCATCATCAGCTTCCACGAGAAGTTGATATCTCAATGGTGCATAACGTGTCTTACCAAATCTATGAAGTTCTTGTGTTTCTTGAATATCAGGTTGAACATTAAATGTTATAGCCTTAGGCTTTTGTTCTATTTGGATGTCTATTTGTGGTTCTTAAACTTTATTAAGCTCTATTTTCCTCTCACTGCTCCTTTCAAAAACAAATTCTTTCTCTAAAAATGTAGCATATTTTAAGACAAACACCTTTTGCTCAATGGGATGGTAGAAATATTATCCAATAAATTCTTTTGGATTTCCTATAAACTTATAATTATCTGACTTAACTCCTAGCTTTTCAGATATTATACACTTCACATAAGCGTTACATCCCCAAATCTTTAAATATGGTAAGTTTGGTCTCTTACCATTCCATATCTCATATGCAGTCTTATTAATAGATTTTGATGGAACTCTATTTAAAAGGTAAACAACAGTTTGTAGGGTATAGCCCTAGAAATAAGGTAGAAGGTCTGCATAGCTCATCATAAAACCGTACTATATCTAATAAGGTACAATTTTTCCTTTCAAAAACTCTATTAAGTTGTGGTGTACTAGGATGTGTCCATTGTAAGGGAATCCCATTATTTTTAGATAATCTTGAAATACTTGGCAAAAGTATTCACCACCACTATCCGATCAAAGTATTTTGATACTCTTTCCAATTTGTTTTTTAACTTTATTTTTGAATTCTTTAAACCTTTCAAATGATTCAAACTTGTGTTTCATTACATACACATAACCATATCTAGAATGGTCATCAATATATGTATTGAAATAAGTATATCCACCTATGGCACAAATCGTCATTGGTACATATACATTTGTATATATTAAACCTAATAATTCTTTACACCTTTCATTCTTTCTAGTAAAGGATGTTTTGGTCATCTTAATCAATAAATAAGCTTCACAAGTTTCATACGATTCATAATCAAAATGATCAAAATACATTTCTTTATGTTACTTAGTGATTCTTGTTTCATTGATATGACCTAGTCTACAATACCATAAATAATATGGATATTAATTATCTAATATGTTCTTCTTACTATTTATATTGAATCTAGTCATTTCAAGATCAGGTATATACAAACTATTTGTATAAATACTAGATCCATAATAAACATTATTTTTATAAAAAGAACAACATTTACCCTTAATAATAAATTTAAATCCATTCAAAAATGGATATGATGTTTCTAGAAAGCAATAGAATAAAATAACAATTATAAATTTTAGTATCAACCCACTTGGCACAATAAATATAACAACCCTTGCAACATTGCCAACTCGTGGGTTCATTTTATCCTTATTCAATCATAAACACACTTGAAGTAGAAACCTTAATAAGTTTATTTCCCTTCACGATTGCAAGATATTCCTTGTAATTCCTCCTCCAATGGCCATCCTTGCCGTAATGATGACAACTACCCTTGTCATTCTTGATGCCCCAAGTAGGCTTCTATGTTTAGACTGCAAGACCAAGTCAATGATTAAATCATGATCCATAAAAAAGCCTAATTAGCCTAATTTCTTTAAAATAGCCAATCATCCTTAACATATAGGTGTTCACTAAGGAACCTTATGTCATTTTACAATGGAACAATCATTTAAAGGTCTCATACGTCTCATTGCATCTAACCACATCAAAAAAAATCTTTGAGATGCATGATTATTAAATGGGCATCCATCTTCTCATGATGTATTTGAAGTTCAAATGAAATTTTAGCTAACATCACACATGTAGCCTACTCATCGTTGTCAATATAACGTTGATATTTAATCCTAACTTCGTTATCTCATCAAGGACATTAGGAATCAGACTTTCAAGAACATATAACATTTTTTTTTGTTTGAGAACAATTCTCATGTTTCAATACTAATCCAAAAAGTTTGGTCCAGTCAATTTATTAGCATCAAGTATGCTATGTGGAGACAAATTTATTTTTACTCATGGTAATCTATCAACCTATTCATGTAAAGATAGTGATTATTGATTTCATGCACACATATTTATAACCAAATTCATAAAAGCTCTTAAATATTAACTTGGTCACCCACTATTTTCTTGCAAATTAATAGCCTTTACTATTAATTCGGGAAATCTTGCTTAGATCTCCTAGTGAGTTAGGATCTCATTTAATTTTATATGACCCGAAATAACTCAACAAATCAAAATAAATTCAATTAGGTAAATAACATAGCTTATCAATAACATTTTTATATGACTCTTATGTCGCGGGGGTCACGCCGCGATGTCGTCTAGCGATGACGGAGGCTTTAGTCGTGATCCCTGATGAGGTGTGGTATGTTGGGAAGGGTTTATGGATTTAATTATAAAATTATAATTAATGTTCAGGAGTCACCACCTAATATTATGATCACTAGGAACCTATGGTCTGCGAGCGTCTAGGTAAGGGACTGGTTGTGCAAAAGGGAAGACGCATCACCCCCAATGCACCCTACCTAAGGTAAACTGCATTGTTGTTTGATTGTTTTTTCTAAGTCGGGTTTCTATTCGTTGGTCATTTCTAAGGTTCAAGGCAGATCTCTTTTTATAAGAGAGTCTCTACCTTATCAGGTTAAATCCTAATCGTTCTAAAGTCTGAATTTTAGCATCGTATTTATTTACACCTTGTATCTTTAATACCTGAGGGTGTATTTTATTGTATAATTTTACACCCCACAAATATTAAAGTCTACACCTGGACCCTAAAAAAAGATTGGAAAAAGGTTTTTGATATTTTGGTCAAACCCTAAGGGATGATCATAAACTGGTTATGATATCCATTTTTTTTATTTTCAAAACATGAGAAAGATGTAATTTTTTAATTAAAATATGCATTGAAAATTTTTAGAATTTGGCCGTACGCATGAAAATAAAATATTTTTTTTGTTTTTGAAAAGGAAAATTAATTTAAAAGTTTTTGAGATTTTTTTTAAAAAAAATGTTTTGAATTTTTTTTTTGAAATATTTCAGAGAAAACCAGGTATTTCAATACTGGATTGTATTTTATAGTGTAAATATACAACCCGATATTATGCAAAATTGGTAGAAAAATATTTGAGAAAATCATAATTTTTTCGAAATGATTTTTGGAATTTTTTTTGTTTTTTTAAAAAGTATAATAAATATATATATATATACACACACACACACATGAACTGGGCCGGCCCAGCTGACTGGGCCGATCTCAGCCTAACAGATCCTTTTCTTTTTTTTTTGGGGCTGGGCCGGACCCAAATGGTTCCTGGCCCAGCCTAGCAACCATGCTAATTAATTGTGCTGCATGCAGGACGAATTCTCGTTCTGCATGTAGCAACTTGGTTGTAGCAATGGAGGGGTGGCGCCACCTAACGCCGGACTGCCTAACTGGAAGCCTGGCTGGTTGTGACAGGGAGAGGCTGACGTGAGGATGGTGGTCGGTGCTCGTCGTTGGTGGAGGAAGAAGAAGAATGTTGCAGAAGAAGAGAATCTGCAAAGGGGAGAAGGAAGAACTCACGGTGGCTGCCCTTATCGCCGATAAGGATTTTGGTTTGTGGGGAGGCTTAGCCGCTGTCTGTTAGTGGTGGAGAAAAGTTTCTGTGGTGTTTTCAATGGCTAAAGACACAGTGGAGGGAGAAAGAGAGAAGAAATGTGCAGAAACAAAAGGCTGGTTTTGGTTTCCTTTGAACCCGATTTTCTCCTCTCTCAGGGCATGAAATCCACTTATGTTTATAGGCGATGGAAGTGGGCAATCTTGTCTACACAGGGAAAAAATTGCAGCCCTTGATTCAGTTGGGAAGGATCCCAACTGTTGGTTCAAAGTAGGCATCTTGAGTTGTCAAATCTGCAGGAAAAGGCTGACTGAGTTGGCCTCTTTAGGCTGGCACCGATGCCGATGGATTGTCATTCAGCCTGAACGGGCCATATGGGGTTGTAGAGAAATTGCAGAGCATCATTTATGTGCAAGATTTGTCAATTTTGATGGACGTTAGATGCATTAAATGCACCTGCAAAGTAGCCTCCATAGGTTGTCATTTAAGAGAAGAAGATGAGCAGTACCAGAGTTCTGTTTTTTGCCAAAGTTCATTTCAGTCCTCCATCTTTAAATTTGATTTAATTGCACCCCTAATTGACCCTATATTTTTTATTTAGTGCACTTTAGCCCCTGCCGAACTTGAATTAGAACCCCGAATTTACGCGTCTTTTGCACTGTGGTCCTTGATCTCGGTTTTATGCAATTTAACTCCTAATTGACCCTCAAAACCTCAATTTTCTTGCAATTTGGCCTCTGGTTTCAATCAATTAACTTGGTAAAAATTAAATTTAGTCTCTTAAAATTCCAATCTTCTCAATTAAGCCCAAATTAGGCTCCCAAACTTAATTTTTCACCAATTAAACCCTAAATAAAATTAATTTGACCCATTTAAAGTATAATTAAGTCCTTGCACTTAATTATATCTTTCAATTGGACCCAAATTAATTCTTAAACATAATTAAAATTTAATTTGGCCCATGATTAAATCAAATTGGCCTATTAAAAATTTAATTATATCCTTGGACTTAATGTTTATGCAAATTCGTTTAATAATCATTTAATTTGACCTTCAATTTGCATTTTTTTCTCTATTTTTTGGCATAATGGGGTACAACTAGACCTTGAATTTCCTTTGAAATTGCAACTTGATTCCCCAGCTTGCTTTCTCCATGTTGCCAGCCTTTATTTTCTTTTTTTAATTTTTTTTTGAAAAAAAATATGATTTTTGGGGAATAATTCAGAATTGGGTTTATGACATCTTATATCAATTAGGTGACAACTCTTTATCTAAACATATCATAAATTTTTCACCTAATTATTACTTTTAATATTATATGATCATAAATAACTCTTCTAAATCATATAAGTTAGTTAAGTAGGACCCAATTTTATAGCATTAGATATATTTGATTAATGCTAACCTTGAATAGCTCAATAAGTTATCCATGAATAGAACTCTGATTTTAAGCATATAAAATTGGAAGGCAACAAATCATAGTTTCAACATGTACTTAATATATCAATGAGGGATTTGTTGTCAATTTAATCAGGTCTCATTTCATGTCACTTTTTTAATCGAGAAAGAAAAAGCTAGTGTCTAAGCTTAATAAAATAAATTGAAAAATATATAAACTAATAAATCAAATGGAGTTGTTAACACTAATTAAAAATTGAAGTGTGGAACACATATTCATTGTTAGAAATATAAGATAGATGCATATGCAAATATTTTATTTTGGTTGTCCATTTATTCTATACATTTTCTTTTATTTATCTTAAATGTTGATTTTGGTCACTAAGTCAAATGATTTTATTTTTATTATTAAGACATCATGTAAATATAACTTATCTATCTAAAATCTAGGGGAAGAAATTTAAAGATAAAATGCAATAATATCTTCGAAGTATTATCAAATTATAGAAGCAATTCAAAAGATTAATTAGTATTTTAAAAAATAAATCTAACAGTTAAAAAATAAGAGGATTTTAATTATGAATTTTTTTATAAAAAAAAAAAGAGGAAAGGCCTGCATGTTTGGCTAAAAATGAAACAACTTAAGCGTGTGTTACACTGGAAGGCCAAGCTCACACATCTAGTTAAGTTTTAAAAATGCAGACTAAGTGTTGTTAGCTTTAGTGTTTTTTATTATTATTATTTTAATTGTAGACAGCGTGTCATCTGTTGAGGCATTTTCTAGTTACTTTTGATAATTGAAAAATTAAAGTTCGAGTTTTTAGATCTTAAAAAATCCATTTTCAACTTGTTTTCACCCAAAACACCTAAAAAATATCCCAAAACCTCATTCAAGATATTTTCAACCCAAAATTACTTCAAAAATCCAAAATCAAAATTAAATTGACGGGTCTCGATCTGTTTTTCTAGCATGTTTAAATAACAAAATCATCTTCATTGAACTCCTATCTCAACAACAAACCTATTAACATAAAGTTAGACTTTTTTGTGATCAAAATATGATTGGCCAATACTTTGTATCTCCTTTTTTTTACTTAGCAACCTTCTCTCTCTTCACTCAACATCTAGGAACTAAAATATAAAAAAATAAATCAAAATATAAACACCTAAAATAATAGGGATCATATATGTATTATTTCAAACTTGAGGGATGAAAATGGAGTTTTTTGTGTCTTAAAAAAAAACTTTGTTTTTATGCATAATTAACCAATAATATAGTGTTATTCGCATTAATAATGTGTTTAAATGATTTTTAATCCTAGAGTTTTAGTTTTAAACTAAAACCCATCTTGAAAAATCATGATGTTTAAGTGATAAACGAAGTGGATGGATGCTAAATCATTGATTCATGCATGATTTTCAACATGTATGTGCCTCTATTTGACCAAATCTTGTCTGTTTTGGGTTCTATATTGTTGGATTCGTTTCGATGTTCTTGAAAAAAAAAACTTCGTTTTATTTTTTAATTTTGTTCCTTGTTTTTTCAATTATTTTTAAGAATAACCTAAGATTCAATTTCATAAAATCAGACTTTAATTTATTATTGAAATATTCCATGATATATTGAATACACGAGAGCATACGAAACATATCCTAACACACAAAGTCATGTTAACATAACTTGTAAAGATGAAATTAAAAAAAAAACATTAATGACCAAATTACAAAATATTAAAAAATTTAGGAGCTTAGAATGAAAAAATTGGTTATAAAAAATAACATGAAAAGTGAAATATGGAAAGATACATGATAGATCAACAATGAAAAATCAAAATTTTTCATAGCATGTTTGGAACTTTCTGAATTAAATTTAATTAAGAGGTTTTAATTAAATTACATGTTTGGATTTATTTTAAGTGTCAAAAATTGAATTTTAAATAGAATTCAATCTCTAAAAATAGAATTGAACCCCTTTGATCTACTACATTAAGAGAAGAAATTAATATTAAAACTATTTTTCCCAAAGTACTCATTTATCCTTCATTTTTTTTTAGATCTTTGAATAAATAAGATGAGAATGATGAGAGTAGCAAGAAACAAATTGAATTGAATTTTTTTCTCTTTCAAACATGTAAATTTAACTTATTTATTAATTAAATTAAAATTAAATACTATAATTGAATTTAATTACCATAAAAAACTGATTTTAAACAGATTTTTAATTCTTTTATAATATAAAAAAGGGGCCAACTCCAAGCATTATAGCATAATGACGTGTTCTCATGATATAAAAAGTAAAAACAAAAATGAAAGAACAGAAGCATATAATGGCCCAGTAAATACTTTATCCATTTTAAAAAATCCCTAACAAAAAAAAAATTGTCCTGCTTCGAAACACGGTAAAAAAAACAATAAAAAAATGACCACGTGAAAAACACTATAATACAATATAATTATAACTAGTATATTGACCCGTGCTTCGCTGCTGGTCAATGACAATTTTTTTTCATATAAATCTTTTAAGTGTCTTGGGTCTGGCGGCCAAGCCAAACCCAAAAGTATTGAGTCTTTTAAGTGTATAGAAAATGATTTGGGGCTTTGGGCAGGACTCAACGCTATTAGGTCTTGTTATCGGGTCTAGTTGTGCAGCCACAACCAATATTATTGGGTTTGGCGGCAGAATCAGACTTAATAGCCACACTTAGGTCTGGCTCCGCAGTCACACCTAATGCTGCAAAGCCAGAATGGATCCAGTTGAGGTTGAACCCAAAGCTATTTTGCGTCGTGCTGGGGGCAAGACCCAACGCTATGGGGTCCTGCAGGATAGCCAGATCCAAAGCTATGGGGTCCTGCTTGGAAACCAGACCAAAGCTATTGGGTCCTGCTGGGGGCAGGACCCAAAACTATTGGGTACAGCTATACAGCCGGACCCACAGCTATTGCAGTCCTGCTGGGGGCAGAACCCAACTCTAATGGGTTCCGCTGAGGGCATGACCCAACTCTGATGGGAGGAAAAATTAAATAAGAGAAACAAAAAAAATCTAAATAGAAAAACAAATTAAATTGGCAATATCCAGACCCAATAAACATGGGTCTGGTTGTCCCAAAGCTATTTTGGGTCCTGTTGGGGGGTAGGACACAACGCTAATGGGTCTTGTTAGGGGGAGGATCAAAACCTGCTCACAATCGGACCCAATGTTGATAGATCCTACTGTACAGCCGGACCCAAAGTTATTTTTTATCCTGCTGGGGGCAGGACCCAACGTTATTGGGTCCTATAAGAGAAAAGAAAAAAATCTAAAAATGAAAACAAATAAAATTGGCAATATCTAGATCCAACACTATTGGGAAAGAAGAAAGATGCTTATAAGACTATGAAGATATGTAGGTAGCTTGATACGTAGAGGAACTCGATGAACTTCTATGAGTGTAGGTCATAAGAGGTAGTTCATTTGAACTATATATCCCTCATTCTCTTATGTTGTTAAAAGGTATTTTTCACGTCCCTCGGTGGCTCCATATACCGAACTCCCTCCTTCTACACGCCCTACAAATTCTATCAATTGGCTCGAGAACTACGTCAAAATTCAATAAGAGAAAAGGAAAAAAATCTAAAGAGAAAAACAAATAAAATTGGCAATTTTTAGACCCAATATACTAAAGGGTTAACTCAACACTATTGGAATCTTTTGGAAGCGATTTGAGTTTGGCTTCCAAGCCATACCTAATATCCTTGGGTTTGACCCAACGTTAATGGGCCCTGCTGGGGGCAGGACTTAAGGCTATTGGGTCCTGCTATGCAACCAGACCAAAGTTTTTTTGGATCCTGCTAGGGGTAGGACCTAACGCTATTAGGTCTTATTGGGAGCAGGACCCAACTCTAATGGGTCTTGCTGCGGGAAAATTTAAATAAGAGAAAAAATAAAAAAAAATCTAAAAAGAAAAACATATAAAATTGCGTAGCCAGACCCCATAGAATTGGGTCTGATTGAATAGCCCCAATCGCAGTGGCTCTTTCTGTGGAGCCAGTTGGGTCTAGCTCTGCAGCTAGATCCTATAGTATTGAGTTTGGTTGTACAACCAAACCCAATTTCTATCCCTTAATAGAATAAACCCCAACACTCAAAATCCACAACACCAACAATACACACTCAAGACACCTCAAAACACATTAATGGCTCAATCATCATCCCATGTAACACCATCTTGGAAAGATGAGTTTGATATTGTTATCCCAACTTGGGCACTTCCATTCCATGACCATTTCCTTGAGATCTTATATGGACACATCTTGAGCAAAGATGCAACACTTGGCAAAGGATAAGAACGACAGGGCCATGAATAATGAAATGCTCTCATTATTTTAATCGCTATTCTATCACCACCTTCAGAGAAATGTCCTATATTCATCTTTAAACTCAAAAACAAAAAATCCTAACTTTTCTTCAATCAAATGCAGAGTTAGAATGGTGGAAATACATGTTTTAATGGACCACCATTCTGACTCTTGAGTTTAAAGAAGGGTGGAATGTGAATTATGAAACAATCTTGTTTCGGTAGATCAATGTAAATAGAGTGTTTTTAGGTGATTAATTTGGTGATTGTGATCTTGATAACGGGGTTAGGTTTTTGTGTTCTCATAAAGTATAAAGTTTGAAGCTTTTTAGTGGCTATGGGTTACATATTGCATCCAGAAAAATTTGAATAAAATCTAAAAATCATAAAAATTACTAAAATCACGAGCCCAAAACAAGATTTTAGAAATTTAAAGATCTGACTAATGATGGTATTCTATAGTTATTTTAATGAAAATAATCTTTAAAAATTCTTATAAAAATTTAAGTTCAATTCAAGAATTTGAATTAAAAATTAGATACTTTTGAGCTTTTATTCATATAAGAGAAGTTAACGGGGATTGCCTTTGAGCAGCCCAGAATACAATTGAAGGTTGAAGGGAGAATGGAATGCTCGCTTCTGGTGCATGTTTTAAAACAAGAACAACGAAACTACGTTCTTTCTAAATTTCAGAAAATCTAAACTCTTGAACGCTTATCAAAACGGAGCAAAAGTTTAAAAATATGGATCACCACGGATTACCATGAACCGAGTTTGCAAAAAATTCCCGTAACTTCTAATGCTATTTTCATCCAAGCACAAACAAAATTAAAAACAGCATCACCATCCTTTTCTTCAAGCATAAACCACCAAAGAATCATAACGATTTTTCAAACAATAGTGCAAACAAGCAAATGTCACATCTTGACCATCATAGACAACTCAGTTTTGGTATCACAAAGACTGACTAATGCTAAGCTAAACCCTTCACCACAGATGCAAAGACACTGCTAAAATAATCCCCTGACAATCAGACTGCTGCTACACTCCCGCCACACATCCTGGACATCAAGTGTCGCTTTGCTGCTGTTGAGGTTGAGTCTGCAGCCATGGCATGATTGCCACTGGAGGTTGTGGCTGCTGGGCTTCATAGGCAGCTGCTTGATCAACTGGCTTTCCCATGACCATCCCTGGAGGTCCCACAGGATGCTGAGGAACATAATAGTATGGAAGATCAGCCGGAGGGCCAACAGGAATAGTTGCCTTAGTGACCCCAAGACCCTCCTCTTTCAACTCATCTCTTGGAATAATATCAACTAAGAAATCAAAAACATCGGTCCTGGAAATTGCAGCTGCAATATCATTCTTCTGTAGCGTCCTTCTTTTGTTCTCTTCAGTATGGATCCAAGAGCGCAAGGTGAGCTCCAAGATGAACATTTCACACGCTTTAGCAAAAATAACAGGAGCCTCTGCTGAAATCATCCGAACATCTTCATCAGCTTTCATTATCTTCTTAATCCGAGCAAGTGGAAGGCTATGGTTCTTGAAGTCAGTTGTTTGTTCAATTTCCTGCATTTGGTTGGTCCAAAACATCTGAAGCTGCTGTTGCTGCTGCTGCTGTTGTTGGTGGTGGAAATGTTGGGCCTGCTGGTATGTAAGTTGGTGTGGTGAATTAGAGAAGGTGGCTGGAGACTGAGTTGGGGAGGGGATGGCTATGGAAGGAGTCCCAGAAGCCACCATTGGAGCAGTTTGGTAGGGGGTAGAAGCATAGGCCATCTGACCTGCACCAGCTACTACAGGTTGCTGCTGTGACTGTTGCTGTCGGGTTTGTTGTGATTGGTCCATGGATGCTTGTAGAGTTTCTTTGGCCCTCTTTCTAGCTATCTCTCATCAGAATACTATAAAGGTCAAACAAAAAACAATACATTCTCAGGAGTAATCACAAACTCAGAAACATTGACGAGAAGCACAAAAATAAAAGAAAAAAAAGGGCTAAACTTCTTAAGTGTAATTCTCACAATCAGACAGCCTGCATCAGCATCCAAAACCCATTCGAAACGTATCAAAACATCTAAATTTTTACAGAAATGGAGGAGAAACAGAAGTAAAGATTTGATTAATGATTAGACCTGAAGGGTCAATCTCATAAATTCATAACCAGTGAAATAAGTAAATCTCAAGAATGACCAATTTCCTAATCAAGTTGGATCTCCTCTCCAAGTTCCAACAACAATATGATACCACATTAATATTCATACAGATTCTCTATCCTTCCAAAGAAAGAGGCGAATAACTCTTAGAGCTTCTATCCACAACAACCTGGAGACAAATGACTTGGCTTCCCTATCCATCAAAAGTCTTCTGAAGGCACAAGCATCCATCCATTCTTGCTATTGAACATATCTGGTTAAGCTTCGTCACCACAGATTTGCATGCACGTGCATGTGAGCAATGAGACTATAAGCTAGTCACTAGTCCTTGTTTGTTTCACTATTCTATATCCAGTATACTGCTAGATAGTTGACCTAATGAATACACATGATATATAACCTTCTACTAAGAGTGCTTAAAACTAGGAACCCAGCTCCTCTCCTTAATTAACTACATCTTCCATCAATTACTTACAGGTGTTCAGGAATCAGTAAGTATCTTAAATTACATTATTTTTAAGAGAGCAGTACCTCCCTTTCAAATACATGAGCATCCAGTTTGATGATGCACCCTCAAAAGTTAATTATAACAGCATAATCATTTTCTTTCTAGCTTTACCACTCTGAAAAAATTAAATCATCCAGAAAAGTTTGCTCATGATAAGACACCTTCTCTTAAAATTAGGTTTTCTTGATAAAACCAATCAACAACTTCCTCTATCATCATGAATATAAACCTTTGATGACCAGGTATCTCTGCATTGATATACTTTAAATCCTATCACTTCTGCACTACCTTCAACCATGTTGAGCTTGTATTGTCATGTCTCACCATTAGATTTCAAGACATGCACCCCAAACTTTTACCATTGATTATTCCTATCAATACATGCAAAAAATTCAACCACTCCACATTTGGACCTTTCGCAGCCCTCTTAATTTTGGGGTTCATCCAAAATCCTGAGTCCTTAAATCATTATCTATATTAAGCTTGCCTGTTTGTTTTTTTGTTTCAAAAGCGTGTTTGAAAAAAATTGAAATTTTTCATTTTTTTCTATACTTCAAATTAATATTTTTTTATGTTTTCATATCATTTTGATTTGCGAATGTCAAAAATAATTTTTAAAAAATAAAAAAATAGTATTTTGATGCATTTCCAAGTAAAAAACACTTTGAAAAGCAACCGCAATCACACTCTCAAACACCCCATACCCTTTGTACTGAAAAAAAAAATGAAGAAGTCACAAAGATTACAAGAGAAAATTATAAAAATCAATTTCCCAACTACTGTTCCATGACAAAATGAGATCCTAGAGAGGGAATTTTGGAGTTTTACCCTTCAGCATCTTTGAATCAAGTGGCTGCTCTTAAAACTTGAACCTAAACAATATTATTGTTGCAAATTCAAGACTTTAGCCATTGCAGCAAAATATGTCCCCTAAAGATGCATGCAACCAAACAACAAAATAAATCATGATAAAACCCAAAATAGAATGCATGCCATCTAACAATTTACATTTTGTACAAGTCTCACATTACAGAGAAACTGAAAATTTGCAGATTATAATGAAGAAAAGGAAAGGGAAGAGAAAAAGGGAATTGAAACTCGCATCAATCAAGACATAGCTTCCATAAGCTCTAATTTTGGTCAAATCCACAATTTTACTCTCTTAAGAAACCTCAAGACTCATGTACACACCAGAAATTGGGAAATTAATACATGCATGTATTGAACCATACACAAAAACATTAATCTTAAGAAAAAAAATCCAGTAAATCAACAAAAATTAACCACATCAATCTCTTCCATCAAAGAATCTCAACCAACACACTTGCTTAAGATTCACTAGCTAAATAACAATTTCGCTTCAATTTTTCATCACTAAATCATCATAATCAAAGAAAAATCACTACTTGCTTGAAACTAAAAAACCAACTCATGCATGTGATACTATTCTTTGTTTGGCAGCTTAGAAAGTGAAAGAAAATAAAAGAAAAGATTGGAACTTTATCTTAGCTGTTAGAAATTAAAAAAAAAGTACTGGAACTCATACTAAAATTCGTAACTTTCCCTTCAAATTTCCCAACTTTTCTCACCAACCAAACAGAAACTTAGACACAACACACAAACTTCTGCTAAAAAAAATCAGTAATTCCAAAAATAAAAAGAGCCCATTAAATTCAATAAAGTCTGAAAGAGAACATACTCACCAAATCTTTTTAGCTGAATCTTCTCTGAAAGCTCAAAAACCTAACAGAGATACAGAGATAGTTTTTTAGAGAGAGACAGTGAGAGGAGTTAAAAAGGAGGGAGCTTTTGAAAGTGTAGAGAGAGACCCTTCTAGGGGCATCTATGTTGAGACACGTGTCGGACATTGAGAGTTCTGTCTATTAAAGAGGAATTTTTAAGACACGTGGCTGAGTATTAGTGGGTGTTGAATAACTAAGAGGTTTTCAGGTGAACCACCGTGACGTTTTAGGAACTTACAGAACTCGTTGTCACGCTCCTTTTTTTTTTTTTTTTTTTAATTGTGGATGTCCAGGCCAGCTTGCGCGTACCTCGACTAATCCCACGGGCCCTGAAGTTAACGACCATGTAAGCCTCCAGTGGCCATCATATAAGCAACCACAAGGCTCGAACCTGATACCACAAAGGGAGCAAACCTCTTGATCCCAAGCTCGTTGTCACGGTATTTTACAGCATGCTTGTGGTTGTAGCGTTGTTGGGATTAATTTTTAAAATATTTTTTATATTAAAATAATATTTTTTAAAAAAAATTATTTTTAAAATTATTATATCAAAATGATCTAAAACATATAAGAAAAAATTAATTTTAATAAAAAAAAATAAATTTTAAAAATATTGTACAAACGGCATTTTCAAATGATACTTAGAGTGTGTTTGGTATTGCGGTAGCTGTTGTGGTTGTGGTTTGAAAAAAGTTATTTTATAAAAAGTACTTTTAGTTGAGGTTGGTTTGAAAAAATATATGTTTGGTTAAAACTGTGGTTGAAATTGAGGTTGAAGAAAAAGTAATTTAATGTGTGTTAGTTAAAAATGCTTTTGAAATTAAGGTTATAAAATAATTTTAAAATATATATATAAATAGTTATGGTTTTTAATTTAAATATTATAGATTTAACTATTGCTATTACATCATGAAATAAATAATACTTAGATATTTTTTATTGTTCCATTAAACTATCTACAATTTCATCACGTATGAAATACATCCGACAAAAACTACAGTTTTCACAAATTTCTTAAGAGCGCAACAACATCAGGTAAAATATAATCAGAAACAAAATTGGAATTGCGATCAAATTCTGCAAATGCTACGTCATCAAGCGATCTCCGTCTAATTAATGTAGTGTCATTGAATAATATTTAACACTAGTTTTTCGAATAAAACACAATATCTGTGAAATTTTATTGGATTTTTTTATTTTACTGGGTCACACCCGGGTCAATACATTTAGGTTTGGACCGGACCCGGTCTGACCCATATGGGCTAGGCTAAACACAGCCAGCCAGGCTCCGTCACTAGCCCAAACCAGTGACCCGGCTGGGCAAAGCAACGCGCGTGTACTAAATTCATGCGTGTTGCTACACTGTTCAAGTGAATTAAAATTCACTTGAACAGTGTAATGTTGATAAAAGCAAAGCGAGAGGAAGATGAAAGTTGAGCACTTTTCTATTCCTCTGTTCTGCTCCTTCTCCTCTCACAGTGTCTGCTTGGTGTTGGAGTTGGACTCTTTCCCTGTTTCCCCAAGCCCCTGTTTCTCCTTTTTCTTCTTCTTCTTCTTCTTCTGCACTTCCATGTCTCCACTGTTCACGTGAAATGCGCGCCTCTGGTCACTGGAAGAAGAAGAAAAAAACAAAACGTGCGCCTCTGGTTACTGGAAGAAGAAGAAAAAACGCGCGCAAGAAGTTCAGTTGCGCGCCTCTGGTTACTGTGCTGTAACACAATTTGCAAAAAAAAAAACAGCTCCAAACTGCTTCTTAACAATGAAAGGAAAGTGTGAGGGTGTTATGGGGAATTTAATATTTTTTTGTGAGGAAGCTCACATGGAGAGCGCGTGTCAGGAGTGGAAAGAAAAGAGATTACCTATCACTACCCCATGATGTCACGTGGCACGTGACATGCTTGTTTTCATTTTGTGTCCAGTTTGAAAATGTGTTAAATTTTATTTTTAAGTTTTTTTAAAATTATATTTTTATTAAAAAAAAATATTAAATTAATATTTTTTTAAATAATTTTGCTATGTTAATGTTAAAATAAATTAATAATTTTTAATTTATTTTTAAGTAAAAAATATTTTAAAAAAACATTATTTATCACAATATTAAGCACACTAAACCTCAAATTAATTTCTTGATATTATAAGGTTTTTCAAATATATTCCTTGAATTTATTTAATACTATATATATAAGTATATTAAGTAAAATAATGATTTAAATTACATAAAATTGCTTATATATATTTTTACTATGAGTTTAAAATTACTAGTTTTTTATTTGCCTGCATTTTCACTATAAGTTGGACAACAAATTTTTAAAATATTAAAAGATATATTTAGAGTTGTAAAAACTTTTTGGCATTATCATTAAACTTAGTGTAATAATTTAAACTTGAGAAATCCCTACCCAACCTTTTGAATGATATTTAATCAACTTATCAAACTTGTGACCCGAGTTATGGACTCCACTAAGTTAAATTAATTTTTTATTTTATTATATCAAAGAAAATATCAAGATTAATTTATCATTCATCTAATATTGAATGATAAAATTCAATAAAAACCCTCATGAAATTAGAAAAAAAAAAGATGTAAGAAAAGTGTCAAAAAATCTCAACTTGACTTTTTTATTAATATTTAGTCAACCCACCAAACCCGCAACCCGGGTTATGGTACTTGATCGATTTAATTCTTTTATTTTACCATCAATCCAACACCGAAGAATAAAATTGAATAAAAGAACCACTCTAATCGATAGGCTTTGAAACAAATAATTAAAAAAAAAGGTAATAAAAAAAAACAAAATGGCTAAGGTAAAAAAAACTCAGTTGCACTGGGCTGGGTCTCAAGAGCTAGGCGCATAGGCCTAAGAGAGGCCCACACACCTGGCGCATCTTCGTCCTCCCCTTCCTTTTTTACATTTAAAAAAACAAACACAGACGGTAGGTCTAAAAAAATAAATGATGAAATTGGCAACAACAAAAAATAAAAAATAAAAAGCAAAAAAATCTCAGCTCGACTCTTTGACTAATATTTAGTTAACTTGCGAAACTTGTGACCTAGATTATAAACTCTACTTGGTAGATTTAATTATTTTAGTGAAGGATAAAATCAAATAAAAGCCTCGTTTTAAATGATGGATTTGAAAAAAAAAATTAAAACAAAAGCTTAGCTTAGCTGCACTGGGTTGGGCCTCAAGAGTTAGGCACATGGGCTTGAGGGAGGCCCTTATGTTTGGCCTATCTTTGCCCGGCCCTTCCTTTAAAAAACAAAAACACATATGACATATCCCAAAAAAAAATGATAAATTGACAATAAAAATCCAAAAGATATATAAAAAAACTGGAAAAATCCCAACTTAACTTTTTTATTAATATTTAATTAATCCATTAAACTCACGACCTAGATTATAGACTCTAATGAGTCAATTTAATTCTTTTATTTTATTATATGATAAAATACAAAAAAATGATTTACTATCAACTCAACACTAAAGTATAAAATTGAGTAAAAGCCTAACTATAATCGATGGACTTGAAAAAAGTAATTAAAATAAAAGTTCTGTCGCATTGGGTTGGGCCTCAAGAGCCAGGCGTATGGGCCCGAGAGAGGCCCTCGCGTTTAGTCCATCTTTGTTTGCCCCTTCTTTTTTCTTAAAAAAAATAACGAACACAGACGACAAGCCATTTGTGTTCGTTTTAAATCAAAATAATATATTAACCATTTTTTTGTTAGCTAAGAAAAAAATATGAAGCCCAAAATCTTGAACTTGTGACCTCAGATTACTTCCACACATTAACCATTGTACTACAATAGAAAGCTTGTAACTAAATGACTAAAAACTTAACCTAATTTATTGTTCATATGAACAATTAAATTGTCTCACAACTTTTTTAGTTGTTAGTATAACTAGTTTACACGGTCGCACTATACTGTGACTCGAATTAAATCTTTTTTAACATAAAAAAATTGTTCAAATTACAAAAAACTATTTGGCATTGTTATTGAAGATGATCTAACGGATCAACTATGAAACCTTCTGACTCGCTCCTTACATAATCAAGGTTTAAAATTAAACCATATGAGAGTTGAGTCAACATGACCTAGTAGACTTGGAGGTTCAAAGGCAACCCTAGCAACCAGAAAAAGCATGGACTCCACTAGGTTTTTAATATTGAGACAATAACATATTAGATCGACACGAGTTTTACGGTGTAAACCATCAAATTCATGATTCAGGTAATGGAGTTCATTAGGTTTAAGAACCTTTTTTATAACTTTTTTTCTTTAACTATACGGTAACAAAAAGAAATGCTCATAAAATCAAGTACAAACTAAATATCAGGATGTTTATTTAAGTCTACAATAACTTTATATAAAGTAAATCGAAAAATTTTATGAAGACAAATTCAAAATCAAACAAATATTGAAGCATGAAATTGAGAAAAAAGAACAAAAATGAAAGAAAAAAAAGAGGGGAGAAAGGAGAAAGAAAGAAGAAAAATCCACCTTCTTTATTATTCATATAAATAGTGTTTTAATATAGATAGTATATATGCTAATTAATGTTTGTATTCATATTTAGAAATTTTTCTATCATAATTGCTTAAAAGTTGCTTACTCATAATTTAGCCTTGCATTGTGAAAATTGTTACATTCATGATGTATTTTTTATTTCTTTTTTTTAGCATAGTAAAAAAGATTTATGTGATTGAAAAAAAAACAATGTTTTAATTTGGAGGTCGAAAATATCTAGAATGAGAAGAAAAACAATTTAAATGTACTATATATTAAATAAGTTTGTAGAGAAATTATAAAAGATTTTATGCAATAAATTGAGATCATTAATGGAATAGATTCCTTATAAAAAGGATAAACAAGACTACTTCTTATTTATTAAAAATTAAACATGTGCATGTTGAGAAAACCCAAAAAGGTTGCTAAAAAAACATGTATTTTGATTGAAAATGTACTATTTTTTAGAAAAGTTATAGAAGATTATATTAAATGAATTGAGATTATTAATAGAATGATGTATCTTATTAAAAAAAAATAGATTTGAAATGAATTAATATTTGTAAAAAAACTAAACACATATTTATTAAGAAACTCTAAAAGAGTTGTTTCAAAGAAAAGTATTTTGAATGAAAAGGAAATTTTTTTTTATAGAGAAGTTATAAAAAATTCTATTTAGTGAATTGAATTTTTTTAATAAAATGATATGGCTTATTAAAAGAATAAATAAATTTGATTTATTTTAATTAAAATTTTAAAAATTATGGATGAAATCCCAAAATGAGAGTTAAAAAATTAATAAATAATTTGATTGAAAATGTACATTTCAAAATATTATTTAAAAACTTACGTGGTTGAAAGAAAAAATATTTTTATTTGGATATAGAAAAAAAAACTCGCAATTTAAATATTATATAAATCTCCATTTATCATTTGACATTGAATATCCGAATGCTTATTTGAAAATATAACCATGTCCTAGAAATATCAAACCTTGGACATGTACGAACTTAGATTAGTACAATTACTAGTTGTAGACCCGTGTTAGTGTTATGTGATATGTTGTTTTGGAAAAAATAATGTTTAGGTGTTATAAATATGTTTTAAAGCATAAAGGAAAAATTTGTGACTTAAGTCATAGATTTGATTGAGTCAAATATGTTGGTTTTATATGGACCAAATTAAAAAAAAAATTAACGATAACCTGAATTGTTTTTCCTTAAAAAAGGAACAAATAATGCAACTCAATTCTCAACCTATTAAATATAAAAGGTAAAAATTGGGTTAAAAAAAAGGAACCTAGCCTGATTCAACTCATGTTAACATGATAAACCTATAACCCAGGTAATAAGAGCCAAGTCATCCTGGGTCAACCCATTAAATTTATGATCTAGGTCATGAGATCGGTATAACCTAATAGAAAAGTAAACAAAAGAAATTTCAAAGCTTAGTTTTATATATATATAATAAAAATCAATATCAAATGATGAAAGTTTGAAAGAAAATATATTAAAAAAATGATGTTATATCGGTTAACTTTTCAAACCCGTGGCTAGGATCGTTAGACCGAAAGCATCTTATTTGAAAAAATCACAAAGCCCAATTATCAACCAACTAAATATTGAAGGCTAAAATTTTATAGAATGTATAACAACAAAAAATTGAAATCAAAAGAATAAGGACTGATTTTAACATATCAATAAATTAGAGGATAACTTTGAAATTTTGCATTGTTAGCGTGTTTTTCAAGATGAGGAAGAAAAGAGAAAGGTGAAGAAAAAAAGGCCACCAACGTAGTATAACAACCCCAACACCACCACAAGTCGCTTCAATAGGAATAAAACATTGCGACCCTTCTAATGATATGGAAAAAGTTGATGTTTGACAGCCAGGAGGTGCCACATGTGTAGCCTGTTAGGTATGAGTGCCCCCCACACATTGTTGCATGCTGCTTTTTGTTTTTGTTTTTTTTAATATTTATTCAAATATTAAATTGCCCCTCGTCTAACTAGATAATATTGAAATAACAATTTGTGAGAATATGAAATAGCCCTTAGCTATTAGCTTTTAATTATTTTTTTTATTTCCAATGACATTTTGGTTGTTTCATTGTGCTTTTAAAATGTGAAAATTTTTGTTTATTTTTAATCAATTTGATAATAATTAATGAGCCTTGTAAAAAGATCTCAATGCTCCCAATAATCAGTTTAAGGATTTTTAGTGAGAAAGAAAAAAAATGTTATTACACTTTTGTAATGAACAATGTTTTCACTCACAATAAACAATGTTTTTCTAAGGATAATTAATTTTTGTTAATTTTTTGTGGTTTTGTGCCTAACAAAAATATTTATCAAACTAATATATATTTTCTTCTCTTTATGAACTATCATGGAAAATTTTAAATTTAATATTTAAAAGACTTAAAGTTTTGTGATGGGTAGTCCACTATCAACTTTATATAATTTCCTTTTACTATCTATTTATTTAAAGTGGTTTATGTTCTTTAATACTCTTTCTTAATTACATCTCATTTTTTAATATGTCAAATGACTTGAGCTCCAGAAACTTGCTCTAGAATCTCTATTAGAACATTGAATAATTATAAAGTTCTAATATCATATTAAATTTGATAGTTGAGTTTGAGTTCTATATATATAAAAAAGACTTAAGCTTTATAATGAGTGACTGAATTCAACTTTATATATTATTCTTATTATTTATTTATTTATTCAATATAAAATATATTTTTAGTATAAACCATCATCTAGTATTATAAATTAAATATTTATATAAAGAAGTTTGGATAACTAAGATATGAGCACTTGCTACACTAATATAAGAGTTGAGTTGATTAAAATCCAGTATAATGGTTGTAAGATTACAAGAAACAACTAAATTAGATCTATGTTTTCTTCTAGCAAAAAACATTGTGCACCTAAATTTAGTATATTGTGAATTGACCATTCATAATGCATTTTTCCAATAGCTTGGCATAGAAAAGTATAGTGTAGTCCCTGAGTTTTTTTTATCTCATTAATTCCAAATATTAGCATTTTGGTCCAAAATTTCATTTCTATTGTGATCAAGTCCTTATATGTTGGAATATGAAGGGAGTCACCAAAAAAGAGAGAAGAAAGAAAAAATTTTAGGTCATTGGTATCCAGCCATGAAAAAGATGGTGATCTTGTCAATGAGTTTTTCTTAGAAAAGGGGTTTGATGTGGATGGTTTTGGCCTTTGATCATATTATAAAATCTATTCTATAACAAAAAACACTAGGCCTCAGACTTAGTGTAGTGTTGATTAACTGTTTATCCATAATGTATTTTTTCTTGCAACATGGACGCAAAAAAGTAAGATGTGCTCCTTGAATTTCTTGATTTTTTTATTTTGATCCCATTCAAATGTTAATGTTTTGGGTCCAAAAAAATATTCTCATTTTAATTTATTCCCTATGTGCTGGGGTAGAAGATAAAGTCACTAAATTATAACGGCTACAAACGATTAGTTTTTCTTTATATATATATTGTCTAATTGCAAATTAACATGAGAATCCAAATATATATCATATTAAAGCTATTCTAAGAGCAGAACTACAAAATTATAAATCCCTTATCATATTCTAATTTGTGCTATTTCTAATTGCAAAATTAACAAGAGAATCCGAATATATATTATATACAAGTTATTCTAATAGTAAAACAACTACAAAATCATCAATATCTGATAATATTCTAATTTATGCTATTAAACATTCATATTCTAGTATAAGAGTATTCAATCTCATTCTCACAACACTTAAACACCTTTAAATCCTATAAGTGTTAGTTTATGAGTTATATAGATATTGTAATTTAAATTGTATTATCCACTTTACTAGGAGAGTTGTGAAAAACAAAATCATTCTTATAAACTTTTAAGAATTAGATAAAAACTCTTGGTATTGGTGATGAAATTTCACCAGGGAAAAAATCTTGAAGAGTGTATATATTCAAGTGGGGAAAAATCTTGAAGAAGAGATTTTTTCAAGTGGTGCGTAAAGTTTGGTGTGAATTTATCAAGTAGCTATTGTACTCTTGAACTTGGACTGATAAAACAATAAAATACTCAAGTAGGGTTTGACATTTAAGATGTGGATAAAGATTTACCAAACCACGTTAAAAACAAGTTTGTAAATTCTCTCTCTTATCTTTTTATTTTAAGCATTTTAGTTATATTATTGATTATTATATTTACTTGAAATAATTTTCATTACTTGTCGAATTTAGTGATGCACTTAGTTCACTCATTTTCTCACGTGTTTAGTTGCCTTGATGCTAAAACAAAATTTCTTGGATAAATTATATTTTAACCCTTATAAATTCAGAAGTATTCCTTTTAAATTGCTATAGTTTAAAATTTACCAATAATAACCATCTACTTTAGTTTTCAACCAACAATAAATTTCAAATAATAAATCAAATCTCATGGTTTATACATTATGGGACATTGGTCTTAATATCTTAAAAATTATTCAAATTTCTTTATAATTGTTCATAACAATCCCAGGAAAAAAAAACTCGTCATTAATTGCTCATCTCCTGTTTTGATCAAAAGTATAGTCAATCATTTCTGAAGCTTATTTACCGTCTCATGCAAAAAAAACAAATTATTATGCTTCATTAAATAAAACTATTAAACAATTAAAATTAAAATTTATATTTAAAAGTAGGTTATTTTTAAAAATATTTTTATTTAAAAATATATTAAAATAATATTTTTTATTTTTAATATTAACATATAAAAAATATTAATTTAAAATAAAAAAATAATTTTTTTTTAAAATAGTTTTAAAATACAAAAATAAACAAGTCATTCAATATATTTTAAATTAATTAAACATCATTGTAAATACTATAATTTGTATTGTTTTAAGAGCTTGTTTGATATTTTGATGTAGTTATTTTTTGAAGGATTATTTTTTTAAATATATTAAAATAATATATATTTTTTAAAATTTATTTTATAATATTTGAATATTAAAATAATCAAAAAATATAAAAAATAATTTAAATTTTATTTTATTTAAAAAAAACATTTTTTTAATGTAAAAACAAACATGTAATTAGAAAACATTTTAACTGCAGAAATCGAAAGGAAGTATTTCTGAATCTACAGGACCACGATATATAACTTGGCTAATTCTTTTTTACCATATTGCAGGAGTAGATTCACCAAAAATTTGATCGATTTCTTTTTTTTTCTCTATTTTACGATCCAGACGAAGCAGCCTCGATCTACACCTTTGAATTCATAACAGAATCGTTTCTTCTCACAAAACCCGATCTTCATATGATCTCTGGTAATCTTCACTTCTTCTATTATTTTCAATTTCCTGCTTGGTTCCCGAGAAAATATGAATCTGATATCAAAACGACTTGGTTTGCGCTCGCTCTCTCAAAACCCGAATTTTATCGAATATAGTTTAGCATTGCAATTTTGTTTTCTTGTGATTTCTGTTTGGGTTCCTAGAAAATGAAGGAAAATCGTTGCATCCGAGAGAGCTCTAATCTTACTCCCCTAAGCCGAATCTAGCCTTGTAGTTGCGAGTAGGTGAATTTCAGTAGATTTTCTGCATTGATAGATCAGCATTGGAGTTCTTATTTTCCTTTTCGATACCGAGAACGTGAAGTAAAATCAAGCAGAATTTACTAATCGATGTGTGAGAGATTTAATGTGATCTTGAATGATCAACTAGTTTTACAGTCACAAGCTGAGTTTTAGCCTTATAGATTTGATGATGTGAATTTTAGTACAATTTTCTGCGTAGATGGATCGGCATTGCGGGTTTTATTTTCTGTTTGGATTCTGATAAAGTAAAAGAAAAGCAAGCGGGATAGAGGGGAATGATCTGATCTTGTAATTGTGTTTACTATGGAAAGCATATACTGGTGGTAATAGTAGTAATATATATATTAGTAATCAATTTTCCTTTTCTAGCTTTGTGGAAATTCTTGCTTTTTCTTTGGTTCCTAGGATAGTATAATAGAATTCGAATTCAAAAGAAAATTATAGGTGTCCTTGTTGTTTTGTTCTGTGCTTACTAAAAATTGAACTCATTTTTGCTTACTAGTTAAGTGTTGGTTCATGCTAGTAGAGTTGCATTTGTAAAGTAGCATTCCATACATAGTTTTTGGTTTACTTTCTTGGAAAGTGGAGGAAAATCAATAAAGAAAATTGGAATTCTCTGTGTGTGCGTGCACAAAATTTCCAATTTTTTTCAACTGAATTTAGTGATATGACTAAGTTTAGCTCTGCAGTATATTATCTTTTTGCTATCTAGAGATTTTTTGGGTGCTCACAACTGAAATTTATGATAACTTTACCTTTTTTAGTGCAGAATAATGTTGACATTGCATTCGTATTTATTCATCTTGCTCCCACTAATCAATAACAAGAACTGAACAACAATACCTGGATACAAATGTTGGCTTTTTTTGGGAGTGGGGGTTCTAGAAAGGTTGATAATTCTTCGGATGGTCGGAAGGATGAGCTTGTGCCAACACTAAAAGTGCAAACAGATAAAGATGTGTATAGACCTGGTGATTCCATTCTTGTTACTATTGAGATATCCAACCCCAAAGATGGTGCCAGTGAAGATGTTATGTCTTCTCTGTTAATTGAAAAGCTTGGTTTTGCGATTAGAGGTATTCAGAAGTTGGACAATCAATGGTTTGCCACTCAGAAGCCTTTGCCTGGATCCAAACAGAGGAGAGGTTTGTATTGTGTTTCTGCAAGGGTTGTCGACATTTAATAGTTTAGTTAATTCACCAATTCATTGAAATATATTCAAATCTTTTTCATTGGTGTTATTGAATCTGTATGTCTGATGTTTCCTTTATGAGAAGACAAAATCGCCTCAGGAATAAATAAGAGTTAATAGGATGTGTTTTTAAGGGAGAAAAGGGGCTTGAAACAAAGGTACTTGTGATTTTTCTTATTTGTCCTTTGTTCCTCTTTTTTAATCTAACAAATTATTCCATCTATCATGCTGGTTATACTTCCCTCTGAATATATGATGCCTCAAGATTGGTTACTGCCAAGTAAACTAAACGAATTGTTTTCTATAGGAATGGAAAAATCTGAAGGGGTTTGTCAAAATATTTACTCTCAGTTGCTAACTTGAATGATTTTCAAGCATCCCTACCAGAATATATTTGTCTTTCCCTCCATCCCATGAAATAATACTGACATCAGTAACCACTAATTTTTGGGGATTTTTGTGTGTCCAGACTTGTGAGATCGATAGAAGTGTTGTTAGCAGAAACAAAAATGAAAAGAGACCTCTGAAATAACTCTTTTGCTGCAGTACTTTCTCATTCTCATTTTCAGTAATTTTAGTGGTGATATTTTTTATTGACCTCTTTCAGGGGAACATGTTTTCATGGACTGCTCTACATCATCAATAGTTTCAAATCAGATTGTGTCCTCTGGTGCGACTAAAACATGTAAGATCTGGTCTGATTTAATGTTATGTTATCTCTCCACACCCATATGTGAAAGCTTATCTAATTTTATATATGTTACACCTACATGGTTATTTATCCTTCCTGTATTTGACATTTTCAATTGCTATTTCTTAGTTTATCTTTTGAACAGAATAAAGCAGACTCATTAAGTTGATTGTATGGTTGATGGTTTTTGTGGTCTTTCAATGTTGAACTTGAACGATCAGTATTTATTTATTTTATTTATATTTTATAAATAGCATTGAAGTTGTGTTTGGCATGGGGTGGAAATTTTGGAGGGGAAATGTTATGGGAGTAAGATTTATGGGTGAAATGTTAATGGTGTAAAAAGTGTTAAGGGATGAAATGTTAAAGAATGTTTGGTGGGAGATGAAAAAATTATGGGTAGTAGATACATACTTAATAAATTAGATTTATAAATAACATTAATGGGTCTCACACTTTAAAGTGGATGGATTAAGCATTTAAAATATGATAAAAGTATTGTTAGATAGAACATATGCATTAATAAATGATGACAATGAGTATGAGTTTTTAGGAGGGTAAGTTTTACCCTCGATGCTTGGAGTGAAACGCTTAATCCCCCACTTTTGGGGTTAAATGTTACCCTCCTTGACTTTTCCCCCTCGCAACAATTGTGTGCTGAACATGAGAAAAGTAATTTTTCACCCCCTATCCCCACATACCAAACACAACTGGTATTCATTTGCCTTCTCCCAGGGACATATTTGACTGAGAGCATATAAGTTGTTTTTTATAGTTATGCTTGCATTAGTTTTGCTTACTCTACATAAATGACAGACGCTAGCATGAGCATACAATGAAGGATTTTGCACAACAACTACCATAATACAAGTTCGATGAATTTTGATGTATTGTGGGTATCTACATGCATAAAGTTTGTGTTTCATGCTTATTTAACTCCATGTAATTGATTCTAGTTGATTCAACAAATCACTTGGTGCAATCTACAGATGTGGTACGAACCTTGCTGCCTAGCATTATACCGCCATCTTACAGGGGTGCTACCATTCGCTATATATACTATGTTGAGAGTACATTATCTGGACAACAGCTGATGCTGGACAATACTAACTCTCATAGAGAGTCATCAAAAGATCTTATTCAACTGGTTGGTCTGCTTAAATATCGTAACTGCTTTTTAAGGTTCTTGAAAAGTTTATCTTTTATTAGTTGTTTTATTAGCTTGCAGTTTTGCCTGTTTTTAAGTTATCAAAAAATTCGAAATTATTTGAAGTCTTCCCAACTTCACAATGATAACTGTTGGTTAGCATATTATGAGTTCCTACATTTGCTTTTTGGAGGCGTGCATGTTTCATTTTTATTTTATTTTTGTTAGTGAGATTTATTTGTTGCAATACTCTGTTGTAGCTGGTGAATTAGTAGCAGCAATGAATCATTTTTTATTTTCAACAATTGATTTGATACTTCCTCGACAGTCAAAAAACTGCTGCAACCAAGGTTTAAGCGCGTGTATTGCTCTCCATGTTGATAGCTAGAGGCTAAATATTGGGTATTCTACATAACATCTGTTGCATCATGCATGATGATTAGCTTGCAAAAAACTTTTTTCATGTGATACATGGATCGTATTTGGCATGTGTGTTACATAAGTTGAAGTTTTAGTTTCAAATGAATAGATGATATTGCAATTTGAGATTGGGCTTTATGCATGGGATATTGCTCATCAAGTGTTTTTATCCTGCCTTTCTGATTAAAGTCTCCTGGAGTTTTCTGTCAACAATGCTGTAGTTATTATGTTAAAGAAATCCCATCAATGAAACTGTTTTACTTTGTGACAATAGCCAATCAATGTTGAGCTCCTATGGTCCAGTCATCCACTAAAACTTTACTGCCTTCAGCATATATAAACAACGACCATAAGCTTGTACTATATTACATCTCTTACATAATGGCGAGTGCATTTTGACTGATCTTGAAGACAACTTTTTGATCTTGCCATTTCTAGTCAGCGATTGTGTGTTGCTGTACCAAAGAAAAACATTAGCAATCGTGTGAATTTATGTTTTTTCCCCATTCAATGTCATAGCAGAAAACACTAAGGTTGTGTATTGAAGTCCTTGACTTGTTGTAATTTTTCTTCATATGTGTTCTCATGCAATTATAATTTAAATCCTGGCAGGAAGATCGTATTCCGTTACAAATATGGGTGGCTCAGAAAGGCAATGGCCTAATAGTGGAAGAAGCTCAAAGTGATGGTGAGTAGTTTTCAGATCCCTTTACTTTGGGTTTTGAACAAATACCAATGCTTTGGTGATGTAGGATGATTGTAAAATGTTGGATAAAAAATCGCAAATCTTTAGTTCAGGACATAGATTCCAGGGAATTAAAAGAATAAGGGAAAGAGAGGAATAATTGCTATCATTGTGCCATTTGGTTTCCAGGGTTCTATATTTAGGAAATTAAGAATTAATTGGAAAAGAAAGTGATGTTATCCTTTCTAGGGTCTGAGACTTTCAACTGGCGAAAATTCAACCTTGGACAATATGACTGACTTGTGTTTATTGACAACACAAGCTGCCTAGCTGCTGAACCAAAATTGTATAAGGAAAAACTGACTTAATTGTTTTAAGAACAAAAATTTTCCTACAAACCTTGTCAGTAGGACACAGTACCCAACATGTGCAGTTTCTCAGTCCACCATGTGTTGGACAACATTTATTGCTTACAAAAGTTCAGGGAATCAAAATCATTATAGTGTAGCAAAAGGTGGTAAGTTTTCCTTTTAAAAACCATGAGAGGTGCAAAAGTAATATAATGGTAGAATAAGAGAGTTTTGTTGATGAAAATTTATGAAGCAATTAATGCCGTGCAAACATGGTGACAAGAGAAACTGCCACAGATTAGGCAGTAGGTACTCTTACAGCCAAGGCTTGCGAGAAATTCTTGTTCTTATTATAAATGATCAAAATTGCATTCCCAGAAACTTGAAGTCCATCTTTTCGGGGACTTCAACTCTTAATTACTGTGAAAACACATTCCAGAAAACTTCTGGCAGCTCCAAGTGGATTTTGATTTGTGAAAACTTCTGGCAGCTCCAAGTGGATTTTGATTTGTTAGACTTATACTGCTACATGTGAAAAAGTGAAAAATTACAGTAGCCCCCAACTTTGGCTGAAATTGAAAAATAGTGCATCCAAATTGCATGCTGATAAGATTTTCTGAATCTAATTTATTTAATATCTATTGAAACATTTACATGAATACATTTCTTACTTCGATGTTTCAGGGATTGTTCCACCTACAACCATTCAATTGGATATCTACTGGAAAGAGATGGATGGAGACAATGAATGGGTAGTCAGTCTGTTGTTCTGTTTATTTTCATTGCTTGTGCTATATGTAGCGTTTATGTTTGTGTTTTTATGTATTCCACTGGAGCCATCTTAACATCATTCACTTTTGAAAGCTGCTGTCAAAATTTAGTCATTCAATTGATCTTCACAGGCCAGAGCAAATGATTTAGATGATGGAGTTGAGGAAGGGCATGAAAGCTTAAGGGATGAAATCTCATCTGTTTCTTCCTACAATCCCAATAGAGAAAGCATACACAAGACATTTGGAAGTTCTCTGTCCCTGCAATCTGTGGCAAGGTCTTCAAATAAGGATGCTTCATTTACTGAAGGAGGACGCAGAAGTTTATCAACTCTGGCACTTCCTCGCCTTTCCGCAGCTGAGGTTTTGTATGACTCTGGTGCAGGTGAGTCATGAGGCTACATTGGTGGTTATATGTGCTGCACATGATTAAATGTGCTTTACTTTACATTTCTTAGTTCAGATAAAAGTTGGTTGGATGATAATGAAACTTTCCTTTGCAATTTGTTCAGCTTGCCTGTTGAAATAATCAAGACTTCTGTTATCTGTTAGTCATAAAAAAGGCTTTCTGAACTGTAAATTATCTCTCAACAGATATGGCAGAACCTGATAAATCGTCAGCTATGGTCTTTCCAAGCCAGCAGCTTAGAGATGACATGGCAGGGGTATCTTATACACCAGGAACTGTATCTGTAAACAATGAACCTGCAGCATGTAAATTATCAAACCTTCTTCTCCTTCTAAGTATCCTAAATACTCTATTGTTTACATGTTATACCTGTAAACTTATTTGCTACAAACATTTCCTGCAGCAGAAGGCTTTATTCGTGGGAGGTCTTACAATATCAGGATGGATGATCATGTTCTGTTGAGATTTTCCCCTAGGAACTCAGACTCCACTTATTACTTCAGTGATATGGTAACGTCAGTTGCAGAGATTTATTTTCCTTTCAGCCCCCCCACCCCCCCTTTTCCCCTTCGTTTTATTTACCTGTTTTAGTAACAGATAGGTGGAACTCTTACGTTTTTTCATGAAGAAGGAGCCAAGAAATGTCTTGAGGTAACTTCATATAACAAGCAATGGAATAGTCAGTTGCATATATAGCATGTAGTGAAAGGGAAATGGTATTTCCAGAGCAAACTGATCCCTCCAGTGCACATTACTGCCAGTCAATGCATACATTACCTACCATCCACTGCTGGATGGATCAGTTATTTGGAAAAATTCTCCCATTGTAAACTACTAATGATGTAATGGTTGTGAAGTTGACTTGAGGATTGGTGTCTTGCAGGTTTCAATAACATTGGAAACTTCAGAGACTGTAAGTCGACGTTATATTCATCCTTCTCGCAAGAACTCCCCGACCATTACTAAGGTACATCATAGAATTTGATGCAATATGGCTTTGCTTGATTGAGGTTGATGTATCATAGATGTACTTATTTTGCAAAAAAAAAATGAAGACCTATCCCATGTCCATATATATATCACTGTAAAAAATGCCCTCGAAATTTATCTCTGAGTGGTCACTATTCTAACTTAACAACCTGAGTTATTGTGCTCAGTAACTTGAGACAAGCCATAGACAGAGTCAAGTTATTCCGAATGGAATTTTGTAATAGCAAATGATGTTTTTCATAACTGTCTTCTGGTGTGCGTGTACATATTTGTTGTGTATATGAAGGAAAAACAGCATTACCAAACAGTTACTATGGAACACTAAAAGATACTTATTGAGTTTGTTTTCTTTTGTGGGGAATCCAGTGTTAATCTGACTTTCTTAACTGAATATGAACATTCTGAAAAAAAATTTATCTGGCATATTGGTTGAATGATTCATGTAGGTTCAAAGCGATCATCATGAGGTTGTTGCAGATTTGGTGCAGACGAGCTTCCTGTTTTCAATTCCCATGGATGGGCCTATGTCTTTTTCCACATCCCATGTCTCTGTGCAATGGGTTCTACGATTTGAATTTTTTACCACCCCAAAAAATGTGGACTGGACAAGGTATTCCCATATGGGCTTTACTTATATAGCATAGATAATACACTTGGTAATGCAAATTGTTGTATGCTGGTGGCAAAGAATGAACTGTAGACTAATATTCTTTCTTTTTTTTCTCTTTTCTGGCTGCTATTTATTCTATCTTGGGTTTCATAGCTCAGTTTTGAATGACTCTTAGTTGCTAACTTGAGATGACAAGTTGACTCCAAAAAAAAAATAGCAGAAGGGAAGGACTACAGAAATGTAGATTGGAGGAAAAAACTACTTATCAGATTTTGGCGATATCATAGCCGTGAAATTGTTCTTACTAAAAAGCATGAAAATTCATTGAATGGAAGTTGGAATCATCAACAATAAAATTACTTGCAATTGAAAAAGAGATAACCAGTGTTTTAAAGGCAATTCTGTTGTGTCAGCTAGTTGGATTAAGGTCTTGAAGGTTGAAGGCTGGTGAATGAGCTTGCGATCTCTTCTTTGAGGACACTTAGATGACTAGACATTGCATCTATAAGTGTAAAATTACTGCTCATTTGTGTTAATACATGAAAAATCTCGCTTTTAGCTATGTTGATATGATGTGCGATTTCATATGGTTATTTGCTCTTCAGTTTTGATTATATATTCTTCTCTCTGTTCCTTAACTCTCTTGACCTTCCATACTCAGATATGATCATCCTCTTCTGATAGAAGGTAGAGACAAAAGTGAGTGGGTTCTTCCTATAACAGTGCATGCACCCCCACCTAGGGCTTCAGCTGCCCATTCCCGAAATGAGAAGGGTTTTTCCTTAGAACCTTTGTGGGTTCGTACTTGAAGGTATACGGGAATTTTGGATTTAAATAATTAATTTTTACCTTGGTCATGTTATGATGAAATGAATTAATTCTTTGCAAAACTGGTTGAATTAAGTAGGCTGGTGTCAAACTGAATTGTCTTTGAAATCATTTATGTGAAATTGACTCTCTTTTCTACAGTTCACCGACAACTATCAGTTGTTCTTTAACATCTTATTAGAGTCATGGACAGAAAATTCATATGCTTAAGATGCCCCTCAAACAGTGCTTTAATATCAAATTTCAGTTAATGTGGTTTTCTGGATCTTTTTTCAGGATTTGAATTTTGAAGTTGTTTGATTGGCTTATTCAGAAACAAAGGTGACAAGAAGAATCGGGTTTTTACTACTCAGTTACAACTTATGGCAAGTTCCTCACGGAACTAAAAGCTTTGTTGTTTGCATGCACACAAAATATCCATAAAACTCATTCCTAGAAGATGCGTTCACGTTGCCAGATTTGGGGCATCCAAACTTTCGAGGTTTCCCATTTTGAGCCCCTCCTCGAGACAGTAATGTGTGTGAACAATCAATGTCTAGTTTTTGTCTCCTGATATTGCTTTATTCTTTAGAACCATAATAACTTCTCAGTTCATGCTCGCATGTGCATGGATCTTTTGGATCAGGGGGCCTGTATTGTGGAGTGACAGGCTAGTGCAAATAGCAGCAAAGAATTGTGAAATCAGAAAGCAGAACTGATATGAAATGTGCTGAATGAAATGAGAGGCTTTTTAGCAAATAAGAATTCAGGAAGATGAACACTACATTATTAAGGTCTCTCTTCCTTCCATGGGTTTTTTTTTTCTTGGTTACAATGAAGAAGTCAATTTATCTGAGATTGGGAACGATTTGCTTCAGACTTGTGGGATTCTTGGGTCGCTTTATTTGTTGCGTTGTTGCTTATGCCTTCTCGGGCTTTGAGTATGGAGTTGGTATTCTTCTAATGTATGAAGAATGCGGTATAAATTGTGTTTTTTAAAAAAAAATTTAAATTTTTTTTATTAAAAATAATTTTTATATATATTTAAATGTATTAATATCAAAATAATTTAAAAAAAAATAAAAAGAAAATATTATTTTAATAAATTTTTAAATAAAAAATATTTTAAATCATAATTATTATTGCTTGATAGGTACTGATACGGTCTGTGGAAGAAAAATATGACTTGAGTATCAATACCTATATCATATCATATAAAAAACACAAAATTCTATTATCATTCTTTTACTTTGTTGTGATTTTTTTTTAGAAATTAGATTTACAATCAAAACGATTTTTAAAATTGTATGACACTTTACATTTTTATTAAAAAAATTAACAAAATAATTTAAATTATTTATAAAATTATTATTCCATTTCAATCATTGATTAAAGAGATATTTAGTATTAAAATTATAAAATTACAAAATTGTCATCTCTTCTCTAATACCTTGACCCCTCTTCTTCCTTTTTGTCTTTCTCTACCACCGACCACCACTGTCTAGCCAGCCCAACCATGCCACATCCACCATCTTCGGCGAAACATCTCATGCCTCATGAGACTGCAGCCAATGAAAACTAAACCCATCTCCTTCTCCACGAAGATCAACAATCCCTACAAACCAACACAATCACTGCACATTGTCTATTCCTCCTTAGACAACTATTATCACCGATTAGTTCTTATCTCTTCCAAATCAAAACCACACCAGCAATTTCACACAAACAACAGCCACACATCTCCACAGTCTATCCCCCCACTCTCTCATATGTTGTGTGAACTTCAAAACAAAAAGGCCTAGCTCTTGTTCTCAAGCTCTAGTTAAAAATTCAAATTTTTGTGGCAAGTATTTTATAAGAAGTGCTTGGGTTTCATTGAGTGGAAAAAGCAAAAGGTTGAATGACATTTTTGTTATACAAAAATCAAGCAATTTTTAAAGTTTTTAAAGGGAAAAAACAAGTTTTGAAATCAATATGGAATTTTTTTTGGTTTTGGAAAAAATAAAAATAATTAATTTATAACTCACAACCTAATTGAAATTGCAACATAAGTGAAGAGAAAACAATTTGATTAAATATATAAGATTAGATTTTGATTTTTGTGAGGTTTTATGTTAGAGAGGAGAGATGAAATCAATTCGATTATGAAATCTATTTGGAGTTTTTCTTACAAAGAGCAAATTTTAGTTATTTATGTTAAGATATATTTATTTTTTTGTTTAAATTTAAAAATTGAGTTGACCCAATACATTAACTGTAATATGTAAAAGAATAGAAAAAAAATAAAAAAATTACTAAATTATAGAAGGGTCAAGATAATTTTTCTAAAAATAATTTTTAAAAATCTTGTTAGCAAACATGAGTTGGATATTAAAAAAACTATGATGATACAAAAATTTACTTTTCAATTGCGGATTTATTTATAAAAAAATATTTATCTTAAGAATGAAAATTAGTCAATAGAGTTAAATAAAACCTTTATTTCTTTCTACTCTCTTTTTAGGGTCTTGAGGGTATTTTTAAGGATTTTGTCATTAGCTATAGCATTTTTTATTCTTTTTTTTTCAATACTTTTCTTTCAATAATCCCATATTGAGGATTTATGTCTTGGATATGATATTTTTCATTTTATAATATCTAGTTTATTGGTTTTCTTACCCTCCTAGGTCTTTTCTTTTGAGTTTATAATTTTTTTTCCTTACTCTTATAGAGTTTTAAGTAAAGGTTCATTCCATAAGTAGTTAGATTGAAAATGATTTGATAGAAAACAATTCTTAACAAGAGAAAAATATATCTATGAGGTAGCAGAATTACCATTAAAAAAAATAAATTCCTGATTATATTGCTATGCATGTAAAGATAATTTATTGTGGATTGTAACAATAGATTGCATGTCTTATTTTTTATGAGATTTGGTAGATATTGCATATCTTATTTGTTGTTACTATGCAGCATGAGATAATTTATTGTGGATTGTAACAATGGATTGCATGTCTTATTTTTTATGAGATTTGGTAGATATTGCATATCTCATTTGCTGTTACTATGCAGCATGAGACAATCAACTATGGGTGGCTCTGCCATGATGAAATGACATTTTCTCTCTTCTTTTGGTTGCTAGGTCACCTTTTGTTTTGTTTTTTTGAGTGGGGAGGGTTCCCGCTCTCGTATTCATTGAGTAAATGAATATCATTGATAGAGAAATGAGAATTAGGTTTTCACATTCTTTAATTCAAAGTAGATTTTAGTTCAATGACATGTCTCCAGAAGAAAAGCTACAAGTAAAGAGCATAACTAATATCTTGACCAATCTAAAGAACATCTTTAGCTGATGTTTTTTGTAAGAGAATCCAACAAGTTCATGATATAAATAAATGGTCTTATATTCTTATAATGGAAGAACATGATTTGGTTATGGTTTTTTATTTTTAGAAACTACATCAATTATATTGTTTATAAGGTTATATTATTATATATGTTCCATTATATGTACTAAATATTATTATATATTTAACATTACTCATGTAAATATAGTAAATCTTGTTCTTAGAATTTAATGTTTTTTTTTGTATAGTTATTACATTTTTCCTCAATAAAGATATTGAATTAAGCATTTGAGAGTCCTTGTAGGTATCATGAGCATTATATAAAGCCATCACTTTCCTTTATGATGGAGAATAAAAGTAATTATAAGAGCACTTGATTAACCTATATTTCAACCACTAAATAATGTTATTCCTAAACATCATGAACTTTATAACATCATCCATTAGTGTTGTATATGAGAACTAATGATAAAAAAAGTCATTAGTTTCTTTCTAAAACTTATTTTTCATATTTCCAAGCTATTTTTTAGTAGTCAACCAAGACACACCTGGACCAGGATATGCCTAATCAGTTCTTATTAATTAAGTGTAACTCCTATCTTAAGAAGTGTTAGCAACTCAAAAGAAAAATCAAGCCATGCTACCTTAGCAAGTCTTGGCCCCCTCGGTGACACTAAATGCCTTAATGACACTAGATGCCCCTAGGCCACCATCATTAGCCGCTCTGAGTTCCTGTAAGTAACACAACTCTAAAAAGTCTAAGAAAGACAACATTCAAGAGAGTGTTTTGCCCCAATATATATCAAGCCCTACAAGGGGTTGCTTTCATTATCGCGGTACCCTTGCATAGAGTGAGTGTTTAAGGTGTGCTCATTCTCGATACCATAGGATGAACAACAATTATCACTTCTTTCGTTTCGTACAAGACTACTTAAGCTCTTTAAAGCCTAATAAATAAAGGATTGAGAGACGATCTATCTTTGAGCACATTTAGGGTGATGCTTATAACCCTCATTAAGTGTGAGACTCTTTCTTATCTAGGCAAGTTTTTAATACTCAAATTCCCCAGGATTATATCTCCAGCAAAATAAGCTTGGATAATTATGATGGTCTTGCTAACCTAAGGAAACACATATAAAATATACAGAATAGCCCAGAATTCATCATCTAAGATAGTGATGCGATGCGCAAGATCCTCCCTACAACTTTCTATAGATTTATGCATGTCTGTTATAATAGTTTAAAGTCAAATTCTATTAAAGGCTTTAACGATCTTTGTGCTAAATTAGTGGCACATTTTAGTACCAATATACCCACCAAGTGAAGCTCCACAAAGCTTTTAGGGATTACCCACTGAAAGCAAGTCCACATAGGCATACTTGAAGAGGTTTAATGAGGAGATGCTTAAGGTGAAAAAGTTGCTTAAGTTTGTGGCCTCAGAGGCCTTAATAAATGAGGTAAAAGAACAAGCTCTATAAAGAGAATTGTATGCCTTTCCATACAGAAGTTTGCTTAAGATGAAACATGTCCTGGAGAATTATATATGGGTAGAAAAATCATGTATGTTACGACATGAATCTCTTTATTTTTATAAGGAGAGTTAATTGGAGGGACCTTCCTAACAGAATTATTCCCTTAACTAGAACTAAAACTCAAGGAATAATAAAAAGGGGTTGGTCCATGAACATTATAGATATCCTGAAAGGTTTTTCACTTCTTTGAACACCACCATCATTGAAGTTTTTACTACCATCAAGGGTAAAAACAAATTCCAATATCCCTCCCCAATAAAGATGACTCTTTACACTTATACCATTAAGAAATTTTATATGTTCCATCGGGACAATAAACATGATATCGAACAATACTTTGCCTTAAAGAAGGAGATTGAGTAGTTAATAGCAAAGGGTTATATCCAACAATTTGTAAAGAGGGATACTCTTTCAGAACAAGATAAGGAAGAGTTCAACTAACATAACCAAGCATTGTCGGAGATCAATGTGATTTTGGGTGGCACTTCTACATGGGGTGACAGTGGGTGTCATAATTTATTTTTAGGTTATTTTCCAAATTTTACCTTTTTTCCTTCCCCATAAAAAAATCAAAAATAAATAATAATAGCAAGAATATTGTTATTTTGGCAAAAGTAGGTTGAAGAAGATTCTAAATATGTAGAAAAATCAAGCTAAAATTTTGGACAAATTAGGAGCTTAATAGTACCTTGTTATGCCTAAAATTGGAAAGACAATGCAAATTCAAGGTTAATTAAATGATTATTGGATGAATCTGCATAAAAATTAAGTTCATAGATATAATTAGATATTTAATGGGCCAATTTGATTTAATCATGGCCCGTATTTAAGGTTTAATTATGTTTAAGAATTAATTTGGGTCCAATTGAAGGATTTAATCAGGTGTAGGGACTTAATTATAATTTAAATATGTCAAATTAATTTTATTAGGAGCTTAATTGGTGAAAAAATAAGTTTGAAAGTTCAATTTGAGCTTAATTGAGAAGATTGAAATTTTAGAATACCAAATTTAATTTTTACCAAGTCAATTGATTGAAATTAAGGGTAAAATTGCAAGAAAATCAAAAGTTTAGGGTCGATTATAGGGGTCAAATTGAAGAAAATTGCAGCCAATGACCTTTCTGTAAAAGGCGTCGAACTCCAGGGACCCAATTGATTGAAATCATCGGTGAAATTAAATAAAATTGAAAGTTTAATGATCAATTGAAGGTCAATCTGCATAAGTTCAAGATGAAGAACTAATATGAAAAAGGCACTAGAATTCGAGGCTAATATTGAAGTTTAGCACAGATAAAATTGCATAAAATTAAAAGTTTATGGTCAATTAGGGGTACAATTCAAAGAAATTAATAGTCGGAGGACCAAATTGAACTTTGACCAAATCTTTAAATTAAAACCTTAAAAACCAAAACAACACAGTTTCATTTAAATAAGAGGGCCACCATAAAAATGGGTCAATATTAGAACCAAGATAAAAGCGAGGCTTAACAGAACTACTCAACATTCAAAAAATTAATTTTGCTTTTAGATATTCAGACATGCTCGGGGTCAGTCCCAAAGTAGCCATACACCAACTAAAGGTAAACCTCACCTTCCCTCTTTCGTTAGAAAGAAAAAATAGGTGCAAAAGATAAAAGGTAATAACTGAAAAGGTGGAAAAAATACTTATTGTCGACTTTATTCAGGAAGTGATGTACCTTAATTGGTTGACAAACATGGTAATAATGAAGAAAACCATAATAATTAGTGAATGTGTGTATATTTCATAAATCTAAATAAGGCTTGCTTGAAAGATAGTTCTTTTGTTTCTAAGATTGAAAGATTGGTGGACTTCATGACAGGTTGTAAATTCCTTAGCTTTGTCGATTCTAACTCTGGGTATCATCAAATCCCTATAGACTCGGATGACAAGGAGAAGACATCCTTCATAACTAAAGAAAGAACATATCACATTAGATATTTCATATGGATAGATTTATTAGGGTTATATTTTCACAAGTATTTAAACCCTTGTAAAGCCTAAAGATAGACTTTTTTTATCAATAAGAATTCAAAACATTTTTTTTTAACTTGTGTGAGAGTGATTCTTGCATTCTTCAATTCTTAAATGAACTGAATCAGACTTATCGAAGATTAACTAACTTTGTGGCGTCATTCGACTTTATTCCAATAGTGTTGATGCCTTGGGATAAGTTTTTATTGTGTCACACTCCTATCAAACCTATTTAGACTTTTCGGGATCAGATCTCAATCTTGATTGTAGGTTGAGTGACCACGTGATCATAAGGTTTGCATTAGTTGGTATTAGAGCTAGACTCCAAAACAAGATCATATCCTTTTATTATTTTCGTGTTCTTGGTGTTCTTTTAAGTTTTTCAGTGTTTGCGTCGTTCATCATCTTCTTCTTCTTTGTGTACGCAACATTTAAGAAAAAAAGAGAGTAATATTTCATCTTGTTACTATCTCTAATCATACCAGTAGCATCAAAAAAGTTAAATAAAGGAAAACATTAAACGGAATTTGAAGGTTGATTCAATTTTGCCGTAGAAACACAACTCTTAGTGAACAATTGAAGATATATATGCTAAATAGTTCAATCTTGAATATATATACTTAATCAATAAGAACACTTCTAATATGTATTATTATGCATAGTATCTTTATATGATATTGTTTTGGTCTTAAAAGTATACAAATGATTATTGATAACTTGAGATGTCTTAGATATATAAGGAATTTTGCTGAAACTTTCATAGGGATTTTGGTAGAGGACCATATGATTTTAAGAACTACTACTATTTTTAAAACCTCACTCAAGGATTAACCAAGGCAAGACTTAGGTTACGGTTTAGGAGGGTCAACACAAGTTGACCTGAGTTAACATATGGATAAAAATTGTTATTATCATATTTTTAAAACCCGACTTGAGAGTCGATTTAAGGTAAGGTTTGGGAGGGTCATCCTGACTGGCTCAAAAGTTTTTTAAAAAATAATCAAAATAACCTTATTTTAACTATTTTTTTTTAAAAAATCAATAGATTTTTAACATATGTTTTATATAAAGTTCACCTGGGTTTTTAATCGGGTTAGGTTGAGTAAACCTTTTCTCTATTTTTTCTTAAACTTGGACCAGTCTAGACCCTAGGTCAACCCGTCAAGTCAGTTCTAATTTTATAACTAGGTTTATTATAATATTATTAATTTCAACAATCAATATAAACTAAAGTAAAAAATATCTAATTATTTTTTTAAAATATGTAAGGTTGACAACAATACATATTAATAGTAAAATATATATTTTTTATATTTTATCATGTCTTGTCCTCCATAACCAAATAAGATATAAAGAGAGTTATTTTATCTTGTATATCACTACAAAACATAATTTTATCCCTATGTCATTTTCTGTCTTATCTCAGTTGTCTCTATCTTTTTTTTCTCAAGACAACAACCAAATACTATTTTAATATTAGGTTGATGATAAATCACTTTTTGCATTTTTATTATATAATAAAATAGAAAAATTAAATTGATCAAGTGGAGTCCATAACCCTAGTTTTAGGTTTGGTAGGTTGACTAAATAGTAATTAAAAAGTTATGTTGAGATTTTTTTGCTAGATTTTTATATTTTTTTGGCCAATTTTATTATTTAGTGTGAGGTTTTTATTAAATTTTATTTTTTAATATTTAATTGATAATAAATTAATCTTCATATTTTTTATCATATAATAAAATAAAAATTTAATTGAATTCAATAGAATTCATAATTTGAGTTACAACGTTAACAAACTAATTAAATATCAATCAAATCAAAAAATTGGATAGAAATTTTTCAAGTTTAAATGTTGTATTGAATTTAATTACAATATCAATTTTTTTTAACAATCTAAATATATTCTTTTATACTTTAAAGAAATTTACCCTAACTCGACTTAAAACGTAGGCGGATGAACTAGTTTATTCCCAAAGTCCATGTATAAACAAAATTCTTTTAAGGAATTTACAAAAATTCCGAATTCGAGCCATCAAATCAAAAGTCATTAAATCCAACGGTGAAAATTTGAAAGACCTGTCACTCCACCGAATCATAATATACACTGGCGGGCAGTCATAAACCCTAATCAAACCCCTACTCACACTTGACACGCCTATAAATATACCTTCTTCATTCCCCGCAATATTCACCACTTTCAAAACCCTACAAAATATCTGGAAAACTAGGGTTTTGTAGAGCCGTTCTTCAGATTTTTATCTCTAAAATTATTCAAGCAAAATGGGCAAGTCTAGCAAGAAATCAGCTACCAAAGTATGATTCTTTCGTTATTTCTTCTTCTATTCTTTGATTTTTTTTTTAAAAAAGAGTCTTTTGATGTTTGTTTTGTCTAATAGGGCCCTGTGCTGTTTTTGTAGGTTGAAGCAGCTCCTGCTGTAATTCCTGCTAAGGCTGGGAAGCAAGGTAAAAAGTTTGTACTTAAGGTCTTACTGCTGTGGTTCTGTGTGGCTATCTTCCACTGGTTTAGTGTGGTATGCGTTGTTTAGGGTTTGATTGTGGAACGTTGGTTTATGTATTGGGATTTTGAAGTGATTTTTTTGTGTTTCTCTTAATAGAAAGGAGATTTTCTTTTATACAATGATTTGGTCTCTTTTCTGTTCTCGATTTTCTGAATTTGAGAACTTTGATAATAAAACAGAAGCTCGTGATTTGTGTAAGTTTTATCGGTCGTTTACCAACGATTTTATGCATACAGGGGTTAAATTTGAGAAAATAAATTTTTTGCTTTATCTTATCTGCATGCTGTTGTGTTAAATTTGAAATTTGTTCCGTTTAACGTGTAATTTTGCTTTGAAACTGTGGTGTTTGCAGGTAAGAACAAGAGGGAAGCAGAAGAAGCCTTAGAGAAGATTGTGAGTGCCAAAAAGCAGAAGAAAAATGACGGAGTAGCTCAGGCTGTCCAGAAGGCAAAGGTTGAAACTAAGACCCTGAAAAAGAAGAAACATGAGTCCAGTGATTCTGATGACTCCTCATCGGAGGAAGAAGAGGTACATACAGATTTAACTTAAAATTCTCATGCAGTTTTTCATGGTCTAAATACTTGTAATGTGTGAATTTTGAATCAAATTTTTGATGAAAATAGGGTGTTTGATTTTTTCTTTTTGAATAAATTTTGCGTTATATATGTATTTTGGGTTCCCAATTTTGTAATTATGTATGTTTTAGAACAAATTTTACTTTATGTATGGATTTGGTTCACAATTTTGTAAATTATTAGGTTAAGGTTCTGCCAAAGAAGGCAGTGAAGCCAACTAAAACACCTGCCAAAGAATCCAGTGACTCTGAATCAGACTCCGGATCTGAGCTGGAATCTGATGAGGTAAGCATTGGAGCAAAGTTTAGATGATGCGGCTTTTTCCCCCCTCTTTTTGTTAATTAAATTTAATTTTTATTTCAGGAGCCACCTGTGAAAGCTACTCCTGCCAAGAAGGAGCCAATTGCTGTAAAAAATGGTTCCCATGGTGCTGCTGCTAAGAAGGGAAAGGATGACAGCAGCAGTTCCGAGTCTTCAGAGGATGAATCTTTCTGATGATGAGGTAAATTTCAATATGTTTTGCAAAATTCTGGAGAAATTACTACAATATATCCTGGACAAAAATCCTAAAATGACTTCACTGTCGTATATATATATATATAGCATTTGTTGCAAAAAATGGTTAATCAAATGAGAGTTTTGACTCAGATGCTGATTTATAGGATCTGAATGAATACAATTCTTTGGTAGTAATTTGCTGTAAAATCTATGTTGTGCTTGGAGAAAACTATAGTAGCTTAAGCCAAGGCCATTGGCATACTACTAGGATATTTTTGGTTAGTGAAATATATTATCTGATTGCCTTAGCATTGGTGTTTGTTTTCAAGCTTTCTAGTTTAGTAGCCTTCCTCATCCTTCCTACCTGAACTTTGTAATTTCATCTGTAGTGAGTTACTGTTTGTTGACCATTGATTAAATAATCATGTAGGAAATTCCCGCAAAGGCTTCTGCTCCTAAGAATGTTCCTGCACAACCAGCTACCATTAAAAAAGTTGAATTAAGTGATGACTCTGAAAGCGATTCTGATGACAGTGAATCCACTGATGATGATAAGGTGCCCTTCTAACTTGTTTCTAATCTCTATGTGAATGTGTTGGATATTTAATTCTAACAGATTTGAGTAATTCTGCAGCAGAGGTAAACAGCCAGCAAACCTACTGAATTGTTTTACTATTTGTTTATGTAGGGTGCATCTACAAAGGCTGCTTTTCCTAAGAAGGTTCCTGCACCAGCTGCCCAGAAGAAAGCTGATTCAAGTGATGATGACTCTGATTCCGATGAATCCTCTTCTGAAGATGAGGTATTACCATATATGCTTATAGAATCTTAAATATGGATTTGGCTGATTCTTAACCACAAGTTATATTATCATTGCCGTAGGTCAATTAAATTAATAAAACAATGTGGCTTTTATTTTCTTGTCTTTTATCCATGTCATTCCAACCAGTTTTTCATGTAGGAAAGATAAATTCTCTCAGAATCATATTGAATGTTATTTTGTTGTACCATGATTGCTGCGGATCTGTTTTATCATGCAGTAAATCTTTCCCTTTTTCTCCCTTGCAGACTCCTGCAGCAAAGGCGGCTGTTGCTTCCAAAAAGCTGTCCTCTGTAACTGAAACAAAGGAATCGAAACAGGTAATTTTGCATAAACATGTACATGCTTAGATATTTACAAACACTTGCATATGCTGAATTAGTTGCATATGTTCAAATATGAAGGTGTTTTGCTTGGGGAAACACAATCAGCTTTTAGGCTTGTTTGGTAATGCGTTTGCAGGTACTTTTCCTTAGTTCTTTTGGGCTGGAAATGCATCAAGTTGATGCTCTTTTGGGTGCTTTTCAGTGGTATTGATAATGGAATTTCAAAATAATTGAAAAGCTCCAAAAGAACCATTAATTCCAAAATCACTTTTGAAAAGCTCCTGGATCATTACCATACATGATATATATTATGGTGATGCTTGTGGTTTTATTCTCTTAGGATCTGTTGTTTTTCTGTAGTTTTTTATTCATTGCTTTCAATTCGACAACCATAATTTTGTGTGGCACAGGCAAAAGCAACTGCTCAAAAGGAAAGTAGCAGTGAAGAGGAGAGCTCCAGTGATGGCTCAGAGAGTGAGGAAGATAGTGAAGATGAAAAGCCAGCAAAGACTCCAAAGAAAAATGTAAAGTTGCTTCTATTAGTTAATTAATGCTTTATTACACACTTGTGAGTGTAAGATAACTTGCTTTTTTTTTTCCTGGATCAGGACACTGATGTAGAGATGGTTGATGCTGATATCAAAACTGTAATTCAACATTTTGCCTTTACTTTTCTTTTTTGCACTAAGTTTGTAGTGCATCTTTTGAATAAATTTCTTTATATGCAGCCCAAGACGCCTGTTACACCAGTTGCTCATGAGAATACTGGGTCAAAGACACTTTTTGTTGGAAACCTATCATTTCAAGTTGAACGTGCTGATGTGTATGTTCATCTTAGAGCCTCCTGCAAATCCAGATCGATTTTTGCATAATTCTCACCTGTGTAAGTTTTTACTGCAGGGAAAATTTCTTTAAAGGGGCTGGGGAAGTTGCTGATGTTCGCTTCGCCTTAGATGCAGATGAGAGGTTTAGGGGCTTTGGCCATGTTGAGTTTACCACAGCTGAAGCAGCACAGAAGGTTAGGTTTTATAATTTCTTTTCATTTTCAAATTCAGTTGTCCCCTGGCACTGAGCTGTTTTTCAAATGGTATAATCTTTATTTTTTTATTGTAGTATAATGTTCGTTGTTGCTGGGTCATTATCATGTACATGCTTTATTTTTGAGAATCTAACTCTTTTTTTCTGCGTTAGTACTAACTGCATTGGGAAATTTAAAATTTTTTTCTAATCATTGATAACTGTACTGTGTCCTTATTTTTTTTTCTCTGTTTTTCCTTAACAGGCTCTAAAATTTCATGGTAAAACTTTACTTGGCCGGGATGTCAGACTTGATTTGGCTCGCGAGAAGGGCTCAAATACACCATACAGCAAAGATAGCAGCTCATTCCCGAAGGGAGGGAGTGGTCAATCCCAAACCATTTTTGTCAAGGGATTTGACAAGTCTGCCGGGGAGGATGAGGTAATGATTTCCCACTGTGGTAGCTTTAAAGGTCAATTTTGTGGTCCTGAGATTTCTAGGGGATTTCTCATCGTGTGTTCAATCCAAATCTTTACAGATTAGGAGCTCTCTCCAGGAGCATTTTGGTTCTTGTGGGGAGATTAAAAGGGTATCTATTCCAACTGATTATGATACCGGTGCCATTAAAGGGTACATTCCCCTTCTATCCCTTTTACTATATTCATTTTTCCTAATATGCAAGATTACAGTAGATTGACTGCTGCCATGTGATTATTCTTCTGAATGATTCTTTCAGAATTACTTTGTTTATATTTTTTAATTGGTTCACGTTGCATGAATTTAATGTGGATTTCTTTGGTGAGAATCGTTGTTTTGTCCATTCATATAATCTCAGTAGTTTTGCTGGTAACAATTAAGCTATTCTCTTTCTTAATGTATATGTGATCTGTTTTTTCATTTCAAACATGGGGAGCTTACATAATCTGATTTGTCCATAGAGACTTGTGCCAAGGCTGCAACTTTGCCAGCCAGTGGTCTGGGAGGAATGAAATAATTTTTTTTTTTCAAAAGAAGTGTTTTGAGAAGTTCTCTACTTTTGTTATGTTGCTAGGTAAATATTCTGGTTATGATGGATGATTGAGGGTGCTTCATGTTTAAGTACTATCTAAGGTTTTTGTTATGTTCTAATAGATGGCTAGGTTTCTGTCAAGTCTTATTTTAATTTTACCGAGCGGCTTGTGATATAGTGAGTCATGCCAAGTTCTGAATTGTAAACCAATTTCAGGATGGCTTACTTGGAATTTAATGATGCTGATGCTTTGAGCAAAGCTTTTGAGCTTAATGGAAGTCAACTTGGAGAATACTACTTAACTGTGGATGAAGCAAAACCAAGGAGTGATAACCGTGACAGTCGGGACAGTGGCCGAGGTCGTGGCAGAGGCAGTGGTGGTAGGGGACGTGGGGGCCGTTTTGATAGTGGACGTGGGGGCCGTTTCGATAGCGGACGTGGGGGCAGAGGTGGTCGAGGACGTGGGACTCCTTTTAAACCCAGTGTGACCACAGCTGCTTCAGGTAATTGTTCATAAATCCTTTTTGACCTGGATGAACTGAATTTCTGTTTCTAGGGATAGACTAGCAAATTCACTGTGGTAACAGTGAGGATTGTGTTTGGTAACACTGTTGTCCTTAGCCGTGAATAATGTTTTCATAATGAATTGTGGCTTCGGATGTTGGCTTGACAATTATTTTATGCAACTTCGGTAGATTTAATGCCTATTTAGGAGTGATAGATGCTGTGTTTCAAAATCCTTTTTGGCTTGAAAATTTATTTTTATCGTCACCGCATCAAAACATTCAAAAACACAAGAAAAGATTAATTCAGAGAAATAAATTCTCAAAAAATAATGAAATGGTTGATCAACCGGAACTCTAAACAAGCCTTAGATTTCAAGTTGTGCTGCTAAACCCCCACTTGTTTTTTTCCTATGCAGGAAAAAAGAAGACATTTAATGATGACTACTGAGTGAAGCAGATAAAGATTTCGAAGGATCTCCGCACCTGTTCTCTCCTTCGAAAGATTATTATTTTTGGTAGTGCTATTGTAGAAGAGATTTTTTGCTTTTGTTTTCAAGCGTTATTTAGGGGATGTTTATTTTCTTGCAAGCTCTCGAAGGGCCATTATGACTTAAAGCAATTATGCTGTGCTTAAATTTATCATATTTTGAAGTTTTCACATAGTTTTCTGGATCTGTTCTGGTTCCCGATTTCTATTAAAATTATTTAGAATTGACTGCTATAATTCTTAACCACGGTGCTGTGCTGCCGTATGACATGATTGTATCTGTGTGGCGGCCAAGCGTTCATTATCCAGCAAGCCAAATGAAAGAATTTGTACAGGTGAGGGGTCTATGGTATTAAACTAGCATGCCTCTTCAGTTCCTTTAAAGGCATTATCGAAGGAGGCAGCCATTGGTTTTGATCGTCTTGATCAGTGCAACCATGTTCCTGACCATTAGGTTTTGAAGCATTCATTGGTGTATGCTGCCTTTGGCAATTACAATGACTACAATTACAAATAAAAACGAAGTGTGGCATTTTCTTTGTAGAAAAAGAAAAAAACACTGTAATGTACATTAGTGTTCCACAGGGCTTTCTTTTTATATATTGGCCCTTTAGCTTCTTTTTATTGTTTCGGTTCCTTGAATTTTCCTTTTGATTTGGATCTTCGGCGTTGTTTTGAATCTCGAGGCGTTGAGGAAATCACTCGGGTTGATCTTGGTTTGGTGAAATTAAATGAGATTTTATTAATTTATATCAATTAAAGCTATGGAACTGGATTTGAGCAATTGAAAATTTGAAATGCATCGGATGGGGGAAGGTTCAACCTCTTTTTTTTTTTGGTCTATTATTATTATTATTTAATTTTTTTCTTTTAATATTTTACCATCTTAATATTTTTTTAAACAATGTGTTATTTGATTTGTTTACATCTCTATATTTAAAAAGATGTAATTATAACATGTATCAAATTCACGGTTATTTTTTTTTCATGCTAAAAAATACATTAGCAACGATTTAATATATATATATATATATATATATATATATATATATATATATATATATATATATATATATATATATTTTGTGTTTAAAGAGGGCGGGCCCCAATAGGCTAGTGAATGGATATTTCGTGTAGGCCTCTGAACTCGAAGCTTCATTTGCTTAGAATTAACAAAGTGTGTTAGATAAAAAGCTTGGTATATTTGAATTCTGATTCGTCAAGATACAACAGTTATTAACACTTGTAAGATTACCGGGTGAAAATTGTGTCTAAAAGAAAAATGGGTTCTCCCTGTATTTTGAAATTATAAGCTTTTCGTCTGGCTTCAATATATTTGGCAATTCTTTCCTTCAAGTGTTCAGTTGTAGCTTTGAACTGTAACCTTAGCCTGAGGGCCGCCTTGAACATAAACAAAGCTGCATTCTGAGCCAGGTTGTAAGACCTTCTGCCATTGAGGAAGCTCATAGGTGTTCCTCTGTTGTGTTGGATTGAGACCCCATATAGATCCTGAAAGGTCTTCTATCACCAATTTAAGGTCTTTTATTGGCTTCTCAGACTTGTTTTTTATTATCACCTTGTGCCTGTAATATGTTGTTGGTCCAACTGTCCATGTCTTGGTTATTGAGTGAAGGAATTCCACTGGGGCTTCTGCAGTGTAAGGATCCAAGGAAATCAGACAAAGTTGCAAAATAGTGAGGGCATTGTCCCTAAGGAATCATGGAGAAGTATATAGTTTCTTTCAAGAATCGAATTTTATTCTTACCATGACTTCTATAGGGTTCTTGTGTTTTTTGAGTTTCTTGATAGGAATGTGGTGTTGTTGGACGAGGAACTGGTGCTTTCTTAGGATAGTTGCCTGAAAATATTAGCCGAAGAGAGACATGGGAATTAGTGATTACATCTTGGTAGCTCACAACGTTCCTGAAATGAAGTAACCCTAGCTACCAGGGAAGGAGTGACGGAACATTCTGTGTGAATTTCCTACCTGCGGCTTCCGATACACTTTGCAGCTTAGAGAAGAGGCCAACAAGAGGAGCACAGCCAGACAATGTAGGCTCGGTTTGTTCGTAGTTGGAACGGTCATCAGAGAAGTTATCATTCTGATCAGGGCCTCCCACAAGAGCTCCATGTATGACATTAGGATTTCCCTCGGGACGACGATACCATTTCTCAAATCCTTGAACACATTCAACCGTTGATTGAAGAGAAAATATAGAGGCAATGGAAGAACCTCTATGGTGAACATGGATGGGATATTGCTGTCCATATCCAACTAAGTAGCTCATAGACTTGGGGTTTTTACCAAGAAAATAGTCAGCCTGAAAAATCAATATGAACGAGAAATCAGCACAGGGCATTTACCGGAAGATGTAAATATTGATGCACAGGAAAAATGGAATTTTGTCTGCCAGCAAAGATTATCAAAACGTGAATACTATGATCGGCCAAACTTGAAGTAGAGTCCCTTGAGTACCTGTGACCTAGCAAAATCGAGGAGCGCCTGAGGTGGGATCTGCCCTTCTGGACAGGTAAGCTTAGCATTTGCAGCAGAAAGAGAATCAGAGTAGACGGCAAGAAGAAATGCAGCAGAGGAGGCATATTGCAAATTGTTCCATTCCCTGACATACATTAAGCCCCCTAATACAGAAACAAAAACCACAACCGAGCGTACTTTATAAGGCCTTATACTAAGGAGGATCACGAATCGATAAAAGCAATTATATGATCGAAAAGGGATCATAGAGATATTATATTATATATCTACTTAAGACTAACCAGGAGTTTTGTGGATGTTGTAGCCATCATTCTTTTGCAGACAAGCACAGGCAAAGTAATTGGCTTTGGCCTGATATTGCTTCAAGGTGGAAGTGTATGCGCCACCACGGCCTTCCAGAAGTATCTGCAGTCAGTTTTCCAAACTTCCGTTACTAGTTCCCAATTTGAATACGTAGAATCACAACGTTTTCATAGAAAAACACAGTTCGATTAGCTAGAGGCTCTGATTCTCATGATGATAAGGTTCTTGAATGAAATTACCTGGGAAAAGAAGGATTTGCACACCAGCATATTTGTTGTCCCACGAGAATTCTTTGACTGCCCATCCAGTTCCGCCCATGTATACAGCATTGTCTACGACGTATTTTAGGAAGTACTCATCATCAGTTGCCCGATACAGCCACGCAGCAGCCCACAATAACTCATCCTAAAATGAGAGAAAAGGTTATTTAAGAACATATACCGCAAATGATATAATTAAAACTTAAGAACAGATTGGCTGAAGAGCAAATATAATGCATACCGAGTAACCTGACGAAGTGTAGAATTGCTTAGCATTCTGAATAGAATCATCATATAGACCTCTATATTTATCAGCAAATGTGAAAAGCTGCAATAGATTACAAATTATCTGTTAATGATGTCCAGAACTTTCTAAAATGTTGCCTACAATCATGTAGCAATAGTTATTTTCACCTGTTTTGCATGAAGTAAGAGCAAATTAGAGTAGGAAGAATTGTAAGGCTTGAAAGCTATAGCTGATGCAGCTAAGGCAGCAGCAGTTTCTCCAGCAAGGTCTGAACCTGGATGATTCTGATCGAGCTTGTAAGCAGTCCTAGGAGTAGTCATGTCTTCAGCTCTCTCCCAACAATAGTGATCAGAGTCACCATCCCCAACCTGGATTTTGCAGACAAAATCAGCCGATCAAAAATTTCTTTTGCAGCATATCCTAGTGCAATTATGTTGGTGAGATTATTAAGGAAGTTAGCTGGAAGGAAATAAGGTTGCTGAGACCAAACTTATCAACTTTTAGACCACCTAAACGATCACTAATTTCCAGTTATGGATGCATATAAAACAGGTGACCTACTATATGTATTTTTATCTCAATTTATTTTTACCTGAGCCCAGAGAACATTAGGCTGTGTGTGCGCCTTCATGAAGTAGTCAGTACCCCATCTAAGAGACCACAAAGTATTTCCCATCTGGTCTAACTCTGTGATTTCCTTCCTGAAATCAATAGCTCCCCAAGCTAGCATTGTCACAGTATATGCCATTGGCAGTCCAAACTTAACATGATCTCCTGCATCATAGTACCCTCCCACCAAGTTTACCTGCACATACCTTGTAATTGTTATCCTTTTCAATAACTAATTATACCGACAGTGGAGATTTTCCGACAAGTAAAATCAGCTTTACTTTACAAAATGAAGTGGAAAAAGAAGAAGATACTTACCCCCTGAAGGTACCCATCCTTGAGGCCGGAGTCACCCCTCCACTTGACTCTTTGATTGGCTGGTAGCTTACCTGACCTTTGTGCCTCAAAAAACATTAAGGTCTTATCAAGGGCATCACCATAGTTGAATCCTTCTGCAATGAGTGCCTCTAGGACAAGTACGCCTAATAAGAGACATAATCCACCAAAATTCAAGCTCTTCATGACTATGGGTTTGGCTTGCTAGAAAGGTGGACAACAATTGCCTTGCCTCTTGCCTCTTGCCTCTTGCCTCTTGCCTCTTGCCTAATGCCTGTGTGGCTGTGTCAACGTGAATGGCGTATATATGAAGAGGGAGCAGGGAGGGAAGTTGAACAGTTTGAAGAATAAAAAAATGGTTTGATTTTCTGCTCTAATGATTGGTTTACTGGTATGAGCATGGTGTGGTGTGGTAGCCTTCACGTTCTAAAATGTCAAGGGTGTTGAAGACACAAGGAGAGCCTCCCACGTTGTGAAGCGCATAAAATAGATGGTGGTGTTCATGTATGTTATGGAATAATGGAATGCGGAGAGGCATGGCACCTGTAATTTACACATCTTAATCTTCCATCGTTTTTTTCTTCATTTATAATTGGTGGCCAACCTCAGACCTTTTTTTTTTCTATTGTATATTTTGCATGTCAATATCAATTAAAAGAGCTGACTGTCATTCCAAAAACAGTAGTGACATTTACACGGTTTACCGGAACATTGTAATGCTCTTTTTTTCCCCTATATATATAAAAAAACTTCACATTGACTTACAAGGGCATAAAAATCTTTTTAAATTGTCTATTTATCATTTTCCATATTAATTACATGGTTAAATGAACAAAATATTATTAAAAGCAAAAAATTTAAACCTAACATGAAGGGTATTTTTATATTTTTATGATGGTATTTTTGTTATTATAATTTAAGTTGAATGGCACTTTGATATTTAATCAAATATAAAAAATAATAGACAATTAAAATGCATAATGAAACTACAAAAATACCTTTAAAATAAAAAAGAAAATTAAGCTAGATATGAGGTGGTGTTTTTGGTTTTTTACAATGAGTTTTTTGTAATTACAAAGTCAACACAAGAATAATTTTATATTTGAATAAATAATTAAAAAAACAAAAAAGGTGGGCGTGTGGGAGGCGTCCTCGCCCTTCAGACAGTAAGTGGGACACTCCTTACATCCAAAAATACCTTTCCACCTTGTTGTTGGGAGCATCACTATGTCTTCTTCATATTAGTGTGGCGTATGCCACTGGTGGTGATCTGTTTTGTTGCCAATTAGCCTCTCTTTTTTTTTTTCTTTTTTTTTTTCACTCTCCTTTCTTGAATGGTACAACTTGACCTTTTTTGTTGTTGGTATTTTAATTGTAGTCCTTTTTTTATTTCTAATTTTTTATCTTGGCCCTTTTGTAGAAGTTTTATTTGTTTTCAATTTTATCATTCAATCCTAATTTACCAAATATTATATTCTTTAATTTCGTCCTTATTCTTTTGATCTCTAATTTTTCCTTGGTTTTTTTTTTTTTGTAAATTTTATTGGTTTTCAATTTCATCCTTCAATTCAAATTGAAGGTATTATATTTTCTAATTTAGTCCTCATTGTTTTTATGTCTAATTTTTCTCTTGGCTCTTTTGTAAAATTTATTATTCTTTTTAATTTCACCCTTCAATCATAATATTATTTTTAATTTTTATGTCAATTTTGATCCTCATTCTTTTGATTTTTTTGTCCTTTTGCTAAATTAATTTTTCTTTTCAACTTCACCCTTAAAAAATTATTTTTTTTTAATTTTGATTCTCATTCTTTTAATTAACATTTTTTTAAAATCATTTTGTATAATTTAGATTTTGCTTTCAATTTTATCTTTTAATATTTAATTGATTGAGAGTTCAATTTTATGGTTTTTTTTTTAAATTAGGTGCTTCTAGTATAATGACTCGGGTTACATGTTTGAAAAGTTAACATGATTTTTTTTTTAAAAAAAATTTAGAATACTCTTTATTTTTTTAACGGGTTATTCAAATATCATGATTTGGGTTGCAGGTTTGATAAGATATCTAGGGTTAGCTCGGTCCTAGTTACCGAGTTACAAGTTTGTAATAACCAGTTTTTATATTATTTTTTGATCCCATTTCAACTCCTAAATATTAATTTTTATAATAAAATAATTCAATCCACAAGACTATTCTTAACTAACCATTCACACTTGCATGCAACAAATTCATTCACCATTTAAAACGGAACTCCGAAGAGTTTTCGAGGCTAGTGATAGGTGGGCTAAAAAATGGGCTGGTTCTGCAAAGAAGTTTGACTGGTTTGGATTTTTAGTCTATGAAAGCCTCTTTAATTAGTATTCTAGTTGTATTTGGAAGCATAGTTGAATTATTTTTATATGTTAATGTTAAAATAAATTTTAAAAATTAAAAAAATATTATTTTAATATATTTTTAAATAAAAAATATTTTAAAATACAATATTTACTATACACTCAACCAGGTACAAAATAGTAAATTTTACACTGGCCGCAAAAAGAAAATTCTCCCACGGGGAGGTGAAAAAAACGGAAGAATAGGCTAATGAACCTCAGAGAAGGTTGATTTTCTTTTGAGAGTGGTTTTTCCATGTTTGTTAAACAACGATTCAATGATTAGATTAGAAAGTTCATTCATGAAATTCAGCATTGTGCAAATATTTACAAATTATTTTCCATTATTTAGGACCTATTTGGTTAGTTATCTTTTTTGTTTTTAGGTTTTTAAAAAACTTTTTTCAAAAGTTTGTACTTATTTATTAGTTATTTTAGCATTAAAAATAATTGATTGGCATGGAAAATTCTTATATTCCTAGATACCGATTATTATTCACCATAATAATATAACTATCAATTTGCCATTCTAACAAAAAAACCAATAAACTTGTTATTAGGAGCAATACAACTTTTTTCATAAAGGCCAATAGTTATTATGAGCTTGATCGGAGATAATTCAGTCATTTATTTTTTAAATACAAAATTCAAAAAGTATATTACTTTTAAAAACAATTTTTTTAAAAAAGTTCACCAGGAACAATTTTGTATTTTAATCTTTTATATGTATAATGTAAATACTATATTACCTTTACAAGTAAATTTTATTAAAAGGTTGATAAGGGGAAATTCGATATTTTTACATTTTGAAAACATAGTGTAAAGATTATATTACCCTTAAAAGCAAGATTTGTCAAGCTTTCATCTAGGAGCTTTTTAGTTATTAACAAGTTGATCAGAGTTGATTTGACCTTTTGACAAACATAATTATTATTTTAAAAAGAAGTTGTTGGCAGATGTTATGCATGTGCCATAGAGTGAGCGACACTCGTGTCTTTCGCGCAATGCATGTGATTTCATTGCACATTAAAACACCATCTTCCAAGGCGGTGTTAAAAGTGTCTCACCATTATTTGTTGTATTAGTGCCGCATGTGTACATAACATGGGAGTGGTTGGACTCTAATAAATTTTTCTCTTCTTCTTCATCTTTCTCTCTCTTTTTATTGACAAAATATAAATGTTTTCTTTTATTTGTTTTTTGTATCTAATTTGGTTCTCGTTCTTTTAATATTTTTATTGTTATTTATTTTTTTATCTTTTTTTCATAGATTGTTTTCTTTAATTGTGTCCCTCAACATCTGGTTTCATTTACCTTTTATATCAATTTTAGTCTTTATTTATTTAACTGCTGTTTGTTTATTTTATTTTATTTTTCTTATTGAATTTTGTTTTCAATTTCATCCTTTAACATTTGATATCAAATTGTTTTTATATCAAATTTAGTTCTATTCTTTTTATTGTTTTTTTTTGTTTTGGATCCTTTTTTTATTGTATTTTTTTTCAATTTCATCCCTCAATATTTTATCGATTTAGAATTTTGCTGCGTTATTTTTCAAGATTTTGCTTTTATGGAGTTGATCCCGGGCTCATCCCTAGGGTCATTTAACACAAGTTGAATTTTGTGTTTTCTAGGTTTTTTTTTAAGTTAATTTGTTTTTTTAATTTCTTCTTTTAATATCTAATTCATTGGAAATTGGTCTTTGTGATTTGTTTTTCACTTTTCTTTCTATGAGCTTATCCCATTCTTGAGCCTAGGGAGCAGGTAAGCCTAGGTCGACTTGGATTTTTCCCATTTTGTTTTACATTTTCACCCTTCAATATTGAGTTGTTTGATAATTGAGTTTTATAGTTTTATTCAATTTTCTTTCAACGAGCTTCATATTTTTTTTACATTGTCGATTATTTTCATGAGTTCATTTATTGTTGTTGCAGTTTTTACTTGTATTATTTAAATTAGCCGAGTTTATTAAAACCAGTCGAATCAATGACCCAAATCTCATATTTATTTTTGTTTCTTTAGGAATGCGAGCATCATCTTAACATCCTTTTTTTTTACGTTGGTAAAAACCTAGTCTAGTTATTTCTATTTCTTAAAACCTTATTTAAAGATTTTGAAAATGAAAACGAAAACCATAACCAAAATACCTAAAATTTTCATGAGAAAGATATTGGAAATGGAAATTGAAGCCTTCGATCCAAAATTTTAAGGTGTTTGGCAACGTGTAGGTTGGGATGGAATAAAATAAAAAGTAATTAATTTATTTTACAAAAAACCTACTATAGTGTTTCCACTTTCCTACTATACTTTAAAATATTACATTTTAATTTTTAATTTTATACGTGCATTACCACTTAAAATCCTTCAAAAAAAGATATATGATTGATTTTTTTACAGTCATCATTTTTCATTTAATATCTTAAGAACCTTTATATCACATATTACAACTTTGCTATTAGATTAGAAAAAAGAAAAACTCTAGTTGCCACTTTGAACTTTCTCTTTCTTTTTTTAGATCCTTGACCCTACATATTTAAAATTTACATGAGATGTTTTCAATCCTTTTATGAATATACTTGCTACTACCTCTTGCTCCCGTGATGAGTAGATTAACTGCAAATTTATTAAAATTCTTGAATAAAAAGTTAGTTATCTAGAAAACCTTGAGTTGGCAAATTGCAGCTTGTAGGGGAATGACAAACAGTCATGAAGAAGAATTTCAACTACATATATACTAATAACAACCAAGAATTTCAATGCATCCGTAAGAGTTTTCTTAGCTTCCTCCCATGTTTCCAAGACTCCTAGGTATTCCTCTGACCTGTATAATACATACATCAGGAGGCACAAATTTATTTGCATTTTTTTAAAATTATTTCCCTTTTACATCAGCACAAAGTGCATGATAAAAGAAAAGGTAATTGATTCGCAAAAGATTCAAGATCATATAGTAGATAGCTTCGGCTAATAAGTGAATTCTAATGCACACTCGTTGTTACAGGCTAGATGTACTATGATGGATTAACATTCAATTGGTGAATGACATTTTAGTTAGCTTTTTAGTTCGCTTTCTTTTATTTTTCTAGTTATTGTTCTGTTAAGAATTGATTGCAATTGAGTTTTACTTGCTCTATGGTTTCGTTGTCATTGGTATATGGGTTCTGTGGTATTCCTATGCATTTTTATTTTGGAGTTTGCTAACATGACTTTGTCCTTTGAGTTTATATGAGAACCCTTATAATTGAAAGGTCATTGGTTTGTGGGAAATTATATAACCTTTTTGGTGCCTCTTTTCTAGATTGATTGACATTGGATTCTGATATTACTCGCTAATGTATTTCTTCGAGGGTCATTACAATTAAGAGGTTATTGGTTTGCGAGGGGGTTTACATATGTTTTTTTTTATCCTTTTCCTTTGTTTTAGAAAAAATAAGAACCCTCTCTTGATGCAAATGAAAGGGACCGAGATTCCAACAAGGAGCAATGTGTTGCAGCAGCTACAGATTTCGTAGATTCCAGAGGATTGAAGTATTCTGTGCAAGCTAAAATTTCAACAATGCATGTTGACGTGAATTTTCCAGCAAAACAGGTTGACAAGGAGGTAGTTAATTAATAATGGATGAAGATCATCTTGTATTTCCAAGTGGCAAGAGAAGTTAAATATAACTATTTGTTCTTATCTTAGTTGGTAGTTATCTAGTAAATAACTGTAATATGTATTTCTATTTAATGAAGAATGTATGTCTAGATTGGGTAGATGTTAATGAAAGTTCTTTGTATTTGGTGTGATTCCAAAATGAGAGTGATTCTCTTGAGTGGTATGAGGCTACTTGTTTTTTATTCCTTGTAATCTTTATTTTCTGCAATAAAACATCCTACTTCTTCCCTTTTTTTTAATTCTTTCTTTCTACTATCTTCTCTACTGAATTTCAAAATTAGTAAACCTGGTTCTTCTTGATTTTGTTTGACATTAATTGGTATTAGAGCTGACATTTTGATTTATGTTTTTTCATGCCTGGAACCTGTAGTGGCAATTCATTTATTCCTAATCAGGGATTGCAGGATCCTAGTCCTTCCCAAACCAATTTGAATCCCCCACATCAAACACCTCTACAACCCGTTTTGAATCCCCCACAACAGACTCTTTCTTAAAATGACCCCACTTTCTTACTACACCACAAACAATAACAAATGGAGTTAGTCACCCGCACCTTGGGCACCATTGTTGTTCGTTTAGTTGACATAGAAGAGAGGAGTAATAATGGAGAGAATATAAGGGGTAAAATTGGACAGAACCCTGTAGGAGATGTGGGTATGGATGATGAAGAAGTAGGAGAACACCTGGGCGGGAATAGATACAAAGACAATGGAAGAATGATAGATGAATTTACTAGAAACATGAAGGTTGAAATGACTGACTTTAATGGAAAGTTTGATCCCGATGCTTTCCATGATTGGATGGTATCTTTAGGGGACTATTTTGAATGGTTTGCAGTACTAGCAAACAGAAGGGTCAGGTTTGTTAAATTGAAACTCAAGGGTGTTGCGCGTGCATGGTGGGGAAGTGTAGAAAAACATATGAGATGCACAAACCAGCCTTCTATACAATATTGGGCTGAGATGAAGGCTCGATTGGAAATGAAATACCTGCTAGTCAACTATGAACAAATGGTGTATGAAAACATGCTTCGATTGACTCAAGGATTTAACATGTCTGTAGATTAATATACAGAGAGATTGCATGATTTGACTGTGAAGAGCCAGATTATAGAAACTAATCAACAAACTCTTGCTCGTTATCTAAAAGGGCTACGAGGAGATATTAGGAAGGAAATGTATACTGCCAGGCTATTTGCAGTTAATGAAGCTTACCAACTTGCATTGCAGATAAAAAAGCAATAAATATTCAACAGAAGTAAGTCCGTGAAAGAGTGGTGTGGTATGAGTCGGCCTACATCTGTGCAGAATAATGTGAAGGGTAGCATGAACAATGTCAGAACTCTATGAGTGTATGGTGATCCGAATAAGCCTAAAATAGGCACTAAGGGACCGCAATGTTATAAGTGCAGAGGACATGGGCATTTTACTATAGTATGCCCTACAAAGGAGAAGAAGATTATGCATGCTTTTGAATTTAATACTGAAGTAGCACCAAAATCATCTAATAAAGACCAAGACACGGTGGAAAAAGACAGTGAAGAGATGGAAGAGGAGAGGGTGCAGGCTGTTGATTTACCTATTTACGTGGTCCACAGAATGCTTTCCAATCACGCTACTCCCACAACACAAGTGGAAGATGATTGGAGGAGAACTAACATTTTTTATACTAAAGTTGCACACAAGGGCAGGCACTCAATGTGATCATTGACAACGACAGTGGACTTAATGTCATCTCTACTCAAGTTGTGGATAAACTGAGGTTACAAAAGGAAAAAACACCCTACCCCATACAATGTCAATTGGATCACTAACAACCATCCTGTTATGATACAACATCGTTGTTTGATATAGTTCTCTTTGGGCAGTCACTTTGAAGATGAAGTTTGGTGTAATATGCTCCCCATAACAGTATGTCATTTACTCTTGGACAAACCTTGGTTATTTGACAGAAAGGTGAATCATAATGGGTATGACAATACTTATTCATTAAAAGTCAAGAATAAGAAGTTGGTGTTGAAGCCCCTACCCATCAAACAATTTCAACAGAATTCAACCATTATACTGGTTTGCAAAGCTATGGTGGGGAGAATGCAATAAATATTGAATGTCTTACATGTTGCTCTTCAACAACTATTGCAACAGTTTGAAAAAGTTTTCCTAGAAGAGCTTCCTTCCCAATTACCACCATTACGTGACATACAACATGCAATCAACTTGGTCCCAAGCTTTACTCTACCAAATCTTCCTTATTATCGGATGAGCCCAACTGAACATCAAGAGTTACAACAATAGATACATGATCTTATAAATAAAGGTTCATCAAGGAAAGCTTAAGTCCTTATGCAGTACCATACCTACTCACCTAAAACAAATATGAAAGTTGGAGAATGTGCATTGACAGTAGAGCCATAAACAAGATCATAGTTAAGTATTTCTTTCCAATCCCATGACTAAATGATCTGCTTGACCAAATAGGGGGTGCCAAAATCTTTTCTAAACTAGACTTATAGAGTGGCTACCATCAGATACGTATCAGGCCTGGGGACAAGTGGAAGACAACTTTTAAATAAAGAGAGGGGCTGTACGAATGGCTTGTAATGCCTTTTGGTTTAACCAATGCACCAAACACCTTTATGAGGGTGATGACCCAAATGTTAAAGCCATTTCTGGGCAGGTTTGCTGTAGTATATTTTGATGATATACTCATTTTTAGTAATAATATTAAAGAACATATTGATCACTTGAAGCAAATTTTGTTGGTGCTTTAGCAATGGCAATTTTATGCCAACTGCAATAAGTGCTATTTTCTTCAATCCAAAATAAATTTCGTAGGCTTTGTCATATCTCAACAAGGAGTAGAAGCAAATCCTGAGAAGGTTACAGCAATCACATAATGGCCAGAACCTTAATATTTTTCTGAAGTTAGGAGCTTCCATGACCTAGCCACCTTTTATTGCAGATTCATCAAAGCTTTCAGCACTATTATGGCTCCTATTACAGAATGCCTGAAAGCCAAAAGCTTTAAATGGAGTCCTTTCGCGACATGTGCTTTTAATGATATTAAGCAGAAGATGGCAAAGACCCTTGTTCTACAACTTCCAGATTTCTCTCAACATTTTGAAGTTTCCTGTGATGCCTCTCATGTTGGTATTGAGGGGGTGCTGAGTCAAGCAGGGCATCTAATTGCATTCTTTAGCGAGAAGTTGAATGAAACCAAGAGGAAGTATTCAACGTATGACCTGGAGTTTTATGCGCTAGTGCAGACTTTGAAACACTGAAGATCTTACCTTATTCATTGTGAGTTGTTCTTTTTACATACCATGATTCACTAAAGTATCTGCAGTCTTAAAATAAGTTAAGTGCCAAACATGCTCGGTGGTTTAACTATATGCAACAATTTAGTTTTGTTATTAAACACAAAACTGGACAAGAAAACAAGGTAACAGATGCTTTTAGTTGCAGACCTCATCCATTGTTACTCCTCATAATAAATTCTTCAGGAATAGTTTCTATGAAGGATCACTACAACAATGATGCAGGTTTTAAAAAAGTCTGAGAGTCATTGCACATCAACCCTTCTATTACAGTTGCAGATTATACACTGATAGATGGATATTTGATGAAGGGTGATCGGATTTTTGTTCCTAAGGGATCTTTACGGGAGTTCCTTATTCAGGAACTACATGGAGGAGAAATGACAGGTCATTTTGGGCAAGACAAGACATATTTTTTGGTTGTTGGTTGTTTCTATTGGCCTAATATGAGGAGGGACATCAACACTATTGTGAGCAGGTGCAGAATTTATCAAATAAACAAGGGTGGTAAACACAATACTGGCTTATACACACCATTACCAATTCCAAAAAGACTTTGGGTTGATTTGAGTATGGACTTTGTACTTGGCCTTCCAAGAATTGTTCGAGGTAATGATTCTGTCATGATGGTGGTGGATCGATTTTCTAAAATGGCTCACGTTGTTCCATGTCGTAAGACTTTTGATGCTTCCCATATTGCTTCACTGTTTTTGAAAGAAATTATGCATTTACATGGCATTCCAGTCTCCATTGTATCTGACAGGGATGTTAAATGTGTTAATTATTTTTGGAAGACTATTTGGGCTAAGCTGGGTACCAAACTCCTATTTTCCAGTGCCTTCCACCCACAGACGGATGGCCAAACTGAGGTGACCAACATAATCCTAGGTAATCTACTCAGATGTTTAATTAATGAACATGCTGTGAGTTGGGATCTAATTTGCCAGAGGCTGAATTTGCATATAATAATTTTGTCAATCGGACAACAGGTACCACACCATTCGAATTAGTTTATGGGTTAAAACTGAAGATTCCTACAGATGTTACTCCTTTGCCTCTACCTCAAAAAGTTACTGAAGCAGGAGTGGACTTTACAGCCTTTATGTCGAGCCTACATGAAGAAGTTAAAAGCAAGATGGCAGAGCAGGTTGTTAAATATGTTGCACAGGTTAACAAAAAACAAGAGGGAGCTGCATTTTAAGGAAGGGGACTTGGTTTTGATCAGAGTGCGACCTGAAAGATTTCCCCCTGGAATGTATCACAAACTACACGTCAGGAAGATTGGACCATTTAAAATACTTAAGAAGTTGGAATCTAATGCTTATTTAATTGACTTACCGTCTGATTTCCAATTCAGTCCAATTTTCAATGTAAAAGACTTTACGGCATATCAAGGTTCCATATCTTCTTAAGAATTAGAGGATCTTCCTTCAACAGTTCTGTAAATTCAACCTACACCAGAAATTGTTGACTCAATATTAACCCATCAATTTGTCTCTACCAAAAGGGGAGGTTATTATAAGTTTTTGGTAAAGTGGGCATCCAAGCCGAAATCAGAAGCAGTCTAGGTACAAGGTTATGAAGTCCATCGTCTTAATTATCAACTTTATAAAGATTATGTTGAACATTACTAGCCTGAGGCAAGTTACTAGGGAAGAGAGGAAATTAATGCAAATGAAAGGGACCAAGATTCCAGCGAAAGGGACCAAGATTCCACCAAGGAGCAATGTGTTGTAGCAACTACAGATTTCGCAGACTCCAAAGGATTGAAGTATTCTGTGCAAGCCAAAATTCCAACAAAGCATGTTGACATGAATGTTCCAGCAAAGCAGGTTGACAATGAGGCAGTTAATTAATAGTGGATGAAGATAATTTTATATTTCCAAGTGGCAAGATAAGTTAACTATAACTGTTTGTTCTTATTTTAGTTGGTAGTTATCTAGTAAATAACTGTAATATGTATTTCTATTTAATGAAAAAATAGATTAGGTAGATGTTAATGAAAGTTCTTTGTATTTGGTGTGATTCCAAAATGAGAGTGATTCTCTTGAGTGGTGTGAGGCTACTTGTTTTCTATTCCTTGTAATCTTTATTTTCTATAATAAAACATTAGATTTCTTCCCATTTTTTTCATTCTTTCTTTCTGTTATCTTCTCTACTGAATTCCAAAATTAGTAAACCTGGTTTTTCTTATGTTTTTTGCTATTTTGGGAATGCTTTGAAATTGGTTTGTCTATCTATATTTTGAACCTTTGATCTTACTGGTTTTTTCTTATGTTTTTTTTTTCTACTTTTAGTTTTTACTTATTTATCTGTTATGATGCTAACTTGCATTTTTTTTTTTGCATTGCAATAATTTGTCAATATTTGTGGTTATCTGTTGAGGGTTGCGGTGCAGGGCTTCTCTTTGCCTCTTCTAGTTAACTAAGACTGATCTTTTTTTAAACACCTCTTTCCTTTTTTTGGTTCCTTTTGCCTTTTCATCTCTCTAGTTAGGTGTCCTTACTATTAGTTAACTTTTAACAAGTCTTTTTAGTTTACGTTCTACTTTAACAGTTGCTGTTAGCCTTTGCTCATTCATTTGATATCATGTTTTTTTTTATCTTTTTTTTTAAAATAAAAATAAATTATGCAGGTAACAACCAACATTGGTTTGTTGTTCAATGAGGCTTGGGAATCATAGCTTCACCTTCAATCTACAGATTAGCCAAGTCTTTATTTTATTTTTTTTGAGCTCTTTGCCTCTCTTTTTTGGCTTATTTGTTTGATATGGTGCTTTATTATCTTCTTTTTTAAAAAAAAAATATCTACAAGAAACCACTAGTATTTGTTTGTTGTTTGTTGAAGCTTGGGAAACAAAGCTTCTCCTTTAATCTACAGGTTAGCCAAGTCTTCATTTTTTATGAGCTCTTTGCTTTTTTGACTCCCTATAATTGCTTAATTAGTTTCAGGTTAGTTGGCATTTGGCTAGCCTCACATTTATAGTTGTTCTCTATAAAATATGACTTGTATTTATATTTGTTATTCTCGGGATTATTTCTTACATATATATAGTCCGATACGTTGAGATTGTTTGCTATTTAGATTTTATACAAAGTAAAATAAATAAAAAATCATCTATGATAAGAACACTATTTCCTAAGCTCAATAGAGAAAACATTTAAAACCAACCGCTCACGCCCTAGCCATAAGCAATTGTCAACATTGCAAAGATTGAGAAAAAACATTCAAGGCCATCCCATCTATGATAAGAACATTGCTACTAAACTGTCATGCATAGACCAAGGGAATAACAAAATTATTCCATTCCATTAAGCAAAAACAAAAAGTTTTCGTTTGAAAAAAAAGAACTAATAATACCTCAAAAGATAGTAAACCAAGAAGAAAACCCATCCAAACCAACCCCAAGAGAAAACACAAAACGATTAAGCAGAATTGAAACAAAAAAACCAGTAAACAAAATGTTTTGAAAGCCATTTAGTAAGATAAACTTATCGCATGAAACTAAACATGTACTAAACAATGAAATATGAAAGCTATTGGATTTAATTGTTTTTTGGGACAAACTCTAACAACAATAAAACATAACAATAATGAAATCACCAACAACAAATAACTTTAGCAAGCAAATAACTTATATAGCAAAATCATTCTTATAAAATATTGTTAATTGTCCTTAACACAATAGTTAAGTCAAAAATAAACAAATATGCTAAGAATCCAACACTGACAACTAGTAATACTTCAACAACAATGCAAAACCCAACTAAACATGTGATAAAGAATGATGGCCGAAAAGAAAGGAATTGAAGAACCATTGGTACTCACATAACAGGAAATTGATCTATAATAATAATAATTTTGCATGGTTTGCCTGTTAATTCATTAATAATAATGTTTATGTTTCTTAAAATGCTAATAAAATGCTAGTAAAGTGAGTTAGGCTTTCAATTCTATTTCTTACTATTAAAAGAAGTAAGCTTACATGACATGTTTTTTAAGAAAAATATAACAGAAGATAGATCTGTTGGTATATATACAATTTACACGCAGCCTAAAATTGCATGGTCTTCCCAAGTAATTAATCCATTTCAAGCTTCATGAGCATGAGTGACAAGTCGTTTTTGAAAGAAATAATTGTAGAATTTTTTTCAAAACTATTTCTCTTTCAAGAAAGGAATATCCACTTGGCATGGGAATTTGACGCCCGAAAACGCCCGCGTAGCCGTTGATATAACCACCGTTTGGATAAGAGAGAGAGAGAGAGACAGAGAAACAGAGAAAGTACTTCTGAGTTCTGCGTCTTTAGAGAGAGAGAGGGAAAGAGGAAACCATGGCCTCCTTAACTTCTCCAACATTCACAACCAACACACGTTGTCTTCAAAGACCACAGAATTCTCACTCTCCTTCTCAGCAACCTCGTTTATCACAAAGACCAGAACTGAACCGCAGGCATTTCATATCTCAAACAGCTTCACTTTCATCACTCCCTTTACTTTCTCCTCTCATTCTTAACCCCCAACAAGCCAATGCTGCAGCTGAAGATTCTCTTTCCGAATGGGAAAGAGTTTACCTTCCCATTGATCCCGGTGTTGTGCTCCTTGACATTGCCTTTGTTCCTGATGACACGAACCATGGTAAGTAAGTTCGTCAACAGAAATTTTTCACTACTCTTGCTGTATATAAAATGTCTCTGACATTGCATAACATCCCTTTTTTTCATTTCCCACCTATTATAATTATTACCTTTTGTGGATATTGGCGAGAGGGAGGGGTGGTGTGTGTAGTAGATATATAGATTAGATGAATGCTTTGAAGACTTTGACCTGAACTTTATTTTGTATTAGTTGGGTTAATTAAGCTTATGTGGAATCATTTTGGTTGAATTAACTTATTTTTGTTGGTACTTGAGAATTTGAAGACTTGTTCTTTGGTTTTGTAGGTTTCTTGTTGGGGACAAGGCAGACAATCATGGAAACTAAAGATGCTGGAAATACTTGGGTCCAGCGGTCAATACCTTCGGCAGAAGATGAGGATTTTAACTATAGGTTTAATTCCATTAGTTTTAAGGGGAAGGAAGGATGGATTGTTGGAAAGCCTGCAATTCTGCTGTACACTGCAGATTCCGGAGAAACATGGGAGAGAATACCATTAAGTGCTCAACTCCCTGGTGATATGGTAAGCTTGTACTTGTAGTAGTGAGTATCAATTAGTGATGTTTTAGTTGCTGGGATTTGTAGTACTTCTGTTAATTCTCAAGTGATATGAAAGACAAGAGAATCGTTTCATGAAGGAACTTGAATTTTGCAGATATTTTACCCCCTTTTTAGTTGTTCCGTGTGGGTATGGATAGGGAAAAGAAGTTGATTCCCTTCCAACATTTTGCAGGTCTATATAAAGGCAACTGGAGAAAAGAGTGCGGAGATGGTAACAGACGAAGGTGCAATATATATCACATCAAATAGGGGTTATAACTGGAGGGCTGCAGTTCAGGAGTCTGTTTCGGCAACTCTAAACAGGTTGGTTTGCTTGAGACAAAAAGTTAATCTAAATAGTGCTATATAGTGTCTGAGGAGTATTTGCTTAGCTGTAGGAAAGAGTTGGATTTGTAGATAAAGCAGTTCAATTCTGAAAATGTGATCTAGCAAAGGATATCTTTTTAAGTTTATCTTATGGGCCATCTTCCTTTTGTTTGAGATGGTTACACAACCACTTTGCATCCTCTCTAAAAAGCTAAGAGTTCTATTCACTACGGAGTCAAGATCCTCGGAATTCTTTTAGATCACAAGTTTTTAATTTCAAGCGGGCAAGATATTCACATAGCTTCTTGCTTTTGCAGAACAGTTTCTAGTGGTATTAGTGGTGCAAGTTACTATACAGGGACTTTTAATACTGTGAATCGCTCTCCAAATGGAAACTATGTTGCCGTCTCAAGCCGTGGTAACTTCTATCTGACGTGGGAGCCTGGTCAGGTCATGCTCATTTTCTTGTTGCTGTCTAGATTTTTGCATGTGTACATCTGTAACTTATTAATTGGCTTCATGAGGCATGCCCGCTCTTAAACCTTTTAGTGTTTGCGTGTGTAGACACATGCGTAAGTGCTAACAGGCATGTACACTTTATTAACTGCAATTCATTACTTTCCATATTTTCAGGCATTCTGGCAGCCGCATAACAGAGCAATTGCAAGAAGAATTCAAAACATGGGATGGAGGGCGGATGGTGGGCTCTGGCTTCTTGTTCGTGGAGGGGGGCTTTATCTTAGCAAAGGCACTGGGGTAAGTTGATAAGAAGAATGTGAAGAAACTATTATTCTGTGCATGTGATGATCCTGAATCAGTGAATTGGTTACGTAATGATAAGATGGGAAGTTTATATCAACATTAGTTGTTGCACCCTTCGAAACTAGTATATCAACAGTGACTTGGCATCCCACTAGATGAAGTCCTTATCAGTCGAGAAACACCCTCTGTGAATGTGAACTAAGCAAGACTTGATGCTTTCAATGGATTTGCTTGATATATTTTGACTTTTAAATGCACATAAAATTCTAGACAAACAAAGCATCATCTGGACATGTATATGATTATCATAGGGATTATAACACGTGAATGTCTCATAATCACTGGTCTTTTTATTTTCACCTATTTTTAATGCGTTGCAGTCTACTTTACTTATTTGTTTATTATATGTCCTTATAGTGTTTCCAGTTATATAATCCGTGTTTTCTCTTTTCATGTCATATCTTTTTCGATGTAGATTACTGTCAGTTTACAAGCATTGGTTAATTGGTTATAGAATAGGACCAGATTTTTTTTCTGTATTGGTGTTGAAGCTCAGCTACTTTTTGATGTTTCAGATTTCAGAGGAGTTTGAAGAAATTCCAGTGCAAAGTAGGGGGTTTGGCATTCTTGATGTAGGGTACCGTTCAAAGGTAACAGTTTTCTGATTAATGCAACGGTATAACCGCAACTGAATTAGTTCCATTACAATGATGTGTTGATAAATGGCTTCATTTCAAGAAGTTCTGCATTGTAACATGTGTCGCTCAACAAAACCATGCTTGTCCTATGTGTCACGAATATGCATCCATCTGCATTTACTGACAAGTGATTTGTGTCTTGCATATGCAACTTTGTTCCACTGTCAAGTTTTTATATGGGCCTCTCAACTTTCCAAGTTTCTACATTCATGCTGTAAATGGTTTCTTTGTGCAGGAAGAGGCTTGGGCAGCAGGGGGCAGTGGGATTCTGTTGAGAACTACCAATGGTGGCAAGACATGGACCCGTGACAAAGCAGCTGATAATATCGCTGCAAATCTTTACTCGGTGAAGTGAGTCTCATTATATTAACAGCTAGCATAGATAATCTCCAACATTTATTAGCAGGTTTCCAAATGCAATGTATATGTCTTCTTGTGGTCTTGGATTGCACCCCAACACCTTTCATTTTTCATTTTTCACTCTGATTTGAAATGCACCTTTTTGTTGAGGAAGAAAATGAGCATTGATGACCAATGCTTTTACCTGTTTAACTTTGCACTCAGACGCTGTCAAATCATAAACTATTCATACCTATGATCTTTTTTTCTGCAGGTTTATCGATGACAAGAAGGGATTTGTTCTGGGAAATGATGGAGTCCTGCTTCGGTATCTTGGATAAAGACATTGCTGTCTCATGGTAACTGAATGGATTCTCCCATTTCATTTACTTTAATAGTTTTATAGAGGGCGTGTAAAATGAACACGTAAATTTGTGTAGGCTTCCACATATTTGATGGAAATTTTTGCCATGCAAAGATCTAGGAGAAATGCTTTCTGAATGGCTGGATCAAATTCCTGAATTCCTCTGTGTGAGGTTTCTCAATGATGCTGCGATTTTGTATGCATAAAGCACTCCATGCTGTGAAGAGAGGAACAAAGTTTCATATTGCATGTATTTTTTCATGCAACTATAATATGTGAATGGCTGCTACATTTCATTACAAGTGGTGGTGTTCTTTATAGTAAAGTTTGTGCAAAGACAATAGGATATCGTTGGACAAATTTAGATTTGATCCGGAGAAGGATTCAGATTTGTTCGCTCGACTCATACTTGTCCTGGCTAATTGTGTGGCTGGAAGCCCTTTAACCTGAATAACATATCAATGGTGTCTACTACTGTCAATTGTGAGGGTGACTAAACGGAAGCTAGCTAAAAATATGGCCATACTGAGTCTGCATATAAAGAGACCCTGATAAAAGTCCAGTTTATGTGGAGATTCTGAAATATCTCTAACTCGCTGCATCACATAATGTTTAGGAAATGCTAAGCATGTTGTAAAGTTACCAAAGCAAGCCTAATGGAAATGGATAATGAGATGTTCTTATTCTCATTCCTTGCAAAACTAGGGCTTGAGTTTCTTTGAAAATTAGAGAAAGTTGTCAAATCTTAAGTAGACAATACCAAGGACGTTGCAGTTAGATGTACAAAACTTCAATGATAAAATTCAATTATAAGCTACATCATTTTTACTGAAAAAGAAAGGGGGAGAGAGAGAGACAAGGAAAGAGATAAAAAAGTGTCATTAAATTAATTTATACTTTTAAAAATATTAAATTAATATTTTTTAAGATTTTTTTAATAGTTTTAATGTGTCATAAAAAAAAATATTATTTAGATATATTTTTAATTAAAAAAATATTTTTAAAAACACTCTATATTATAATAATAATATAATTTTAATATATTTTTAATTGAAAATCACTTTTAAAAATATATTTTTAATTAAAAATTACTTTTAAAAAATATACGAGAAACATTATTAATGGGCCTATAGCTGACCCGTTAAGATTGCTCTAACTTGAGTTGCTTTTTACTATACATCTGAGTTAGCCCATCATTACTATATATATGAGTTAGATAAAAAAAAAATGAGTGAAATTAAATCTTATAATTATTAACTTAATAATAATTAAAAATCGCTTCTAGTCGAGCACTTCAATGATAAAATTTAATTATATGCAACATCATTTTCACCGAGAGAGAAACAAGTGTCATTAAATTAATTTTTATTTAGAAAAATATTAAATTAATATTTTTTAAGATTTTTTTAATAGTTTTAATGTGTCGATGTGAAAAAAATATGAAAAAATATTATTTAAATATATTTTTTATTAAAAAATATTTTTAAAATCACACTACATTATATTAATAATATTATTTTAATATATTTTTAATTAAAAATTACTTTTAAAAAATATACTGTAAACATGATTAACAGGCCTCTAGCTGACCCGTTAGAGATTGCTCCCACTGGAGTTGCCTTCTACTACATATCTGAGTTAGCCCATCACTATTCAACCTTCTAGTCTGCTCTGGCCTTTAGCCCAACTTGTACTTGCAAAAATTTCTGGCTTCCCCTATTTCACTCTTAAGCAGGAAGCTTTCTCCCCTCTCAAGTCTCAAATAAAAACCAGCAGGCTTGACGAAGAGAGAAAAAAAAAAAAAAAAAACAAATGAGCCTGAGAAATCTAAATGAATGGACCGTTATTGCCAAAGAAGCGTTCAACGGATCCTTCTTAGTAGCCAAAGCTCTTTGCTTTCTCCATGTCACCAAAACCTATGTCTTCACTGTTGCTTCTGTAAGTATAAATAAGCATAAAGTAATGCTTTTTATCTGTTTCTTTAAGTATTTAAGCATTGACGGGGGGTGTTGCAGCTCTATGGACCAAGTATGCTCCCTACCTTTAACATTAGTGGTGATTTGGCATTGGCTGAGAAGATTTCACACAAGCTTGGCAAAGTGGGTGCTGGAGATATTGTTCTTGTTACATCACCCGTGGAGCCAAGAAAAATTGTGACTAAAAGAGTTATAGGTGTGGAGGGTGATTCTGTTACTTATGTTGTTGATCCCCAAAACAGTGATAGAACTGAGACTATTGTGGTATGTGTTTGTTTTTTTTTTTGGTTGGGTTTTGAAGATTTTGCCTTTAGTGTTGTTAAAGCTAAGCGTGATGTCTTTTTGTTGATGGTTTTTTAGTGATTCTGCTTTGTTTGGTTGATTTTGATGCTTTCTTAATGGGTTTTGGTGGGTGTGGTTTGGTTAGGTAATTGTTGATTTTTTGCTTGCTGGATATGTGGATTGTTGCTATTTTGCTTTAAAGATTGTTGATTGTTAGCTTAGGAAATGAAAAGGTTTGCTCTTTTTGTTTAGGTTCCTAAGGGCCATATTTGGGTAGAGGGAGATAACATATATAAAAGCAAGGATTCAAGAAACTTCGGGGCAGTTTCTTATGGCCTTCTTCAAGGGAAAATGTTTTGGAAGGTAAGCCTATTTTCTTCCTTGGCGTACTTTTGTTGGGTTTTGAGAGTTTTTTTTTTTTTTTTTACCTTTCATAGAGCACATTGTTCTGGTTTTTCTATGAAGAATATGTGGGCTATCAACAGTAATGTTCGCATCATGTTAAAAATAATTATTTTGACGTAGCTGGCATCAGTCGAGGGCAACTGAGATTTTTTGTTCAACACTATTCGAGGAATTTTGAGCTGTAGGATTAAAACTGTGCAAAATGAAACTTTAGTAATGGTTGAGTGGAGTATGTTTTATAAGAGGTTAAGACCTGGGAAGTGACCATTTATCTCTTGTTTTCCAAGGCATTGGAATAGACTGCAAATGATCTTGTATGTTGCGCTAATGCACAAAATGTCCATGAGTTTGCAGGCTGGTTAACTAGACCTGGCAGGTGTAGGAAAAATTCTATCAAGTAATATGAACCAATATTATTGTAAAGAATGTTGGTAGTAAACCAAAAATATGTCTTACCAATCCACATGGAAGAGTGATGGGGAATAAGGGAGGCCATCTAAGACAAGGCAGCATCTACTTGGGATTGACATGGCAGCCCAAGCAGTAGGTACAAGCTTAGTGAGTGTTTGTTTTTGCATTACAACCTACTTTTCAAATTGTTTTTTGACTGAAAAAGTATGTTTTTTAGGTGTTTATGGATGCTTTTGTAGTGCTGATATCAAAAATAAAAAAAATTCTGAAAAAACATTATTTTGATATTAATTAAAAGGCTTTTAAAAAGCATCTGCACCACAATATGAAACATACACTTAGCACTGTGAATAGTGCTTCTTTTTTTATTACTTCGATCAACAAACTTCTTTAATTGCAATTTTATTCTTCCAAGTTACATTAGCATTGTTTTATATGTTGATATTCTTGCATTCTCTTGCATATACAAAGTGTCGATAAATTAAAGATTGATTTTGTGAAATTAAACTTTATTTGTAGTTTGAAAAAAAGGAACTAGAAGAAGAACTAAATTTAAGAATAAAAAAAAAAGATCCTGTTTAGATGTTGATGAGAAAATACTTAAATTTTCTCTCTGAAATTTCAATTCAACTATTGTTCGGTAATTGTTGTTTTAGTAGTCTATACTTTGATTTCAAACTTTATTTTTTTCATGATTCAGTCTCTAGATGTTAGAGAGAAAGTCACCATAAAATATTGAAGAGAGAAAGTGATTGAATATCGATATTAAGGCCACCAGAAAATGTTGATCTTAATGTAATTGAGTTTGTCTTATCAAGAAAAATTTAATGGAAGTGGTGTTGCTCTTTAACTATGCTAGGAAAAGTATATTGGGGTCCTTGAAGTTTTTTGGGATTCATTTAATTTTTATTTTAGAGAGATTAGAGGCTGTTATGGTGTTGAAAATGGGGTTGTTAAGGTTTCTATGGTGTTTTTTTTTATATGTTTTCAAATAAAAACAAGTTGAAAATTGGGGTTTTTCGGGTCCTAAAACTCGAACCCTGAAAATTTTTGGATCCCATGCGCATAGCGTCCCTCTTATTTATTTATTTTTTCACTTTACATTAGTTTTTTTATTTAAATTTTAATTATACACTCTTATTTTCTGAATTGTTTATTTCATAAATTTTTAAATAGTAGTTATTTTTTGAATTATTTTTTAATTTTATAATACTTCAAAGAGATTATTGTAATTTATCTTTAATTTTTTTCTTTTATATTTTATATAAATAAATTGTATTTGCATAGTGTATTTATAAAAATGAAAATCATTTGTTCTTGGCAATGAAAAATAACCTTTAAGATAAAATAAATAAAAACATATAAAATAAAAAAAGACTGTTGAGATTAAATATTTCCATGTCATCTATCTTTTGTTTTTACTAGAAAGATTAGCTTTCTAATTTAGTATTTAATAAGTATTAATAATTCTTTTTTAATTTATTGGTTTAAATATTTTTAAACTTATTTTATTAAGCGTAAACAACATTTTTCGTTTCTCAATTTAAAAAATGATGATACCCAAAAACACATCCATAACATTAGTATCTTCTTTTCTTGTATTAGAAATTAACTCGGAATCCTATAAATGGTGTTGGACTGTGGAGAAAAATGCATTATCAAACCATGGTTGCCCATGAAGGCTTGACCGTCTCAAGCAGTCTGCCCTAGGCAAAAGGCACTGTGATGTAATTAGTATGCGGTTGGGGGCATCTAGTACAATCATTAGCGTGATCTTTGTGAATCAAGATTCATGAAATTGTTGAAGAAATGTAAACAACACAGCCTTAACTAGTTGCAGTGACCAAGTGGTATGAATGGAATGATTATATCAAAGCTCAGGTTAACCTCATGAGCAGCTGGGCCACTGATTGGCATTCGACCACTATTGTACATATTATGATTCACTGATTGGGATAGGAAATAGACCATTTATACTCTTATTCTGAGCTGACAGCAATGAATTTTTGCTCCTTTCACAACTGCTGGACAATTATTTTTCAGAAAAGCTCATCCTTCGTACTCTAAATTTCTTGTTTTTGTCTGTGCTCATTTTGTTTCTAGATATGGCCTCCCAAAGATTTCGGACCACTTGGGAACAAAGAGCAAAACAGCTGAATGAATGTTGTTAGGTACGTGTTCTTAGACAGCATAGCATGCAACTACTGTCGTCCCTTGACAAAAGCTTTTTCCTCCTCTTCTATTTTGTAATGTCTTCGGTCTTTCATTTTGTAGCTCTCCCAAAGTCTGAGTTGACTGCTGTGTTGAGATCAAGTATGAGCATGAATAGAATGAACCCAATTTGTTCATTTCTAATTAGTTCTCGATACAACCAGGTGCCCTACTGCATTTTGGGGGGCTTACAAGTAGCTGGGGCAGTCCTTGCTCTGGATGATCACCATGCCTAAAGTTACATTATATTACCTTAGTGATGACTGGCAAGTATCTAGAACCCACATTGCAATTCCATTTTTGTTTCATGATGGGTTCTTTTCATCCAAAACAATCCGAAGCTTCCTCTGCTTTTCTATTGTCGTGAATACAGCCATTACAGATTGATAGAACTCGTTAGTGCAACTAAATTGACAAAGTTATTACCAGTCATACTTTGTTCTGATCTGTTTTGACATTACGGCTTTAAATGCTCAGGTTTGGGCCACCTTTGCAAGCATATGTACCTTTTCTAACAAATGGGAAGAATTATTGTGCAGCCATATAATGTTTGATCATTAATTTGGGATTCACTATAGACAGGCACAAAATTACTTACTTTGGATTATAATGGTGTCATAAAATTTTTTCACTTAAGTTTTTTCCCTTTAATTTTATCCTTTTAAATTGAATTGAATTGATTTATAATCAGACTTTATGGTTTGCATTAATTGGCTTCATGTGGGGTTTTCATGGTGCTGAAAAAAAAAATTAATGCCCAGAATAATTGAAGCTTTAGTAAGGAAATGTGAAACCTTAAATAAGTGTTAAGGAACTAAATTGGATGTAAGGGGAAAAAGGGGCTTGCTTGTGTAAGACATGCGCTAGTGTGTAGGAATAATCGTTATACTTTGGTGGCACGCAATAGCCATTAACCTACAAACTAGGCATTCATCGGTGTTATTTAATTAATTTTTTTATTTATTTTATATGAGATTATCTTAATAATATTATTCAAGTTAAAGGGTTTGTTGTTTTTTTGGTTTTTTTATTTTATTTTTATTTTTTAATATTGAGTTGGTTGAGAATTGGATTTTGTGATTTTTTTCCGATATATTTTGCATGAGGTCATCTTAGTTATGGGTTTGGCATATTAGCCCTAGATGACTTGAGATTTTGTTTTGTACTTTTTGTTATTTAATTTATTTTTTCAAATTCATCTTTTAATATTGAGTTGGTCAGGAATTGGACTTTAATTTTTTATTTTTTTTGCTTTTTATAGGCTTATCTTAGTTTCATAAATCGCGGGTTTGATAAGTTAATATAGGTTGAATAAGATCCTTTTTTTTTAAATTGTCCTTCAATATTGGATTGGTAAGGAATTGAATTTCGTAATTTTTTTTAATATGCTTTTCATGGTATTATCTCATTCTTATGCCCCATATCACGGGTTTGGATTTAGAAGGTTAATCCAAATTGATTCGGATTTTATTTTTTTTTGTCTTTTCTTAAAAATAAAAGTTGTTTTTTTTTCAGTTTCGTCCTTCAATATTTTGTTAAATAAAAATTGAGTTTTATGGTTTGTTTCGATTTATTTTTTATAGGATTATCACAAGTTCATTATCGGGCCATGAATTTGACAAGTTAGTCTAGTCTAGCATGGATGTTCTAAAATGTAGTTATCTTAATATTTTTTAAAAAATACTATTTAATATATTATTATATATCTCAATATTAAAAAAAAATATTGCTTAATGCATAGGATTTTGAATTGATGATATATATATATTAGAAATGCATGTTTATTTGTTTATGCTGAAGAATTTTTTTATCCTACCCGCAACATGGTGCAGGTAACCGATGTAGTTCTTTCTATACAGATAATTGGTGAGAGAATTTTGTGTTTTGCAATGCTTTGAATTGCATATATGGCCATCCATTTAGAAATGAAATGCCATTAAGAACCAGGAGGCTCTTGTTGTGTTGTTTGCAAAGAGATAGTCTCCCCTCTCTCAATTTAGGGGCAATATATGTTTGGGTTTACCGTATTATTTTGTTTCTTTGGGCCTCTGTCCCCATTTTGAAAACCTAAAGAAAAGCACCAGATTGGGGCTATAACTTGTGATTTTTACATGAAAGAATTAGTTTTTTCTTGGGGAAATTTCTATCTCACAGAACAAAATGATTGAGCCTGTGTCAGTGTGCCCTGTTTCTCATGAAGGTCTTCCCTTCACATTTCCACTCGAAAAGGACTGTCAAGTGTGGATTTCCTGAGTTCCTTCCCTACCATTATCCATTACCATCTTAAGCAGTATCCTTCCCTAGGCAAAGTGATATAAGAAGTATGCATTATCCTATGCTCTGTGGATTGAAATTGTTGAAGAAAATAGCCTTGTAGTTGACCAATAACCAGGTTGAGCGTTTACTCGGGAATTGACTTCATGAGCAGCTGGACCATAATTCACATGCTTTACTGATATGATTATGATCCATTAATTGTGACCTAACATCTATGAAAGATTCTCCCCAAGTTTATATATATATAAAATATTTGGAAGAACTTCAACCTTTCAGTTTAGCATTAATGGCATCCACACTTTGAGTGCTTGAGGTTTTTCGTACATGATTCTCAAGAAAATCATTGAACGAAAATGGCATGAATGGGATAATTATTGCATCACTAGATTTGCTTCCAGTCTTTTACCACGTGAATTTAGGGTTTTGCACTGCTCGGAGCAACATGCATGCATGCATGGTCAGCCACATGCTATTAGAAATGAAACACTGTTGATTTCTTGTCGGCGTGGATCTACAAAACCCAAGTTTACAGAGAGGTGCTGCAGCACTATTTATTACAAGATGAGCTCCGAAACTCATGTAAACCTCACATGCTGCACATGATATGGAAGAGTTAAGTGCACAATATTTGGCAAGAAAAAGACTTAATTGCTACGTGCAAAGACACTCGCCATGCCATGCCTGTTGCCTTGTCTTCTGCAAAGAAACATGGGGTAACGAAGGCTTGTTATGGCAAGAACCGCGACCCCTCTATGCAGTTCATGTTTTGAGATACCATTCCACTAGTAATTATATATATATATATATATATATAAGGAGTAAAAAGGGGATCCAATTAAAAAAGAATTTTTTTAAATACCCCAATTATTTTCTTTTCTCAAGCTTGATTCTATGATCGGGCCGTCATTTATGATTCTTCATTCTAGTGGTAAGGATCCTACACACACATGGGATTGAGAAGGTAACTCAAGGATGGTTGGAAAATGGGATCTCTCAACTCGAGTTGAAGAATGTAATTTCTCATTGTTGCACCAATTTAATTGTTTTATTAATGAAAAATTCTGTTGATATTTACACTAATATTTCATCTATAATTATTTTACTAATGAAATTATAAATAAAAAATATCCTTTGAAAAAATTATTATTATTAAATTATAATCGGTCAATAAATTTATTGTTATTAAATTTATCATAATTTTCTTTAATTGATTCAAAAATTGATAAGCTTTGTTAATACCCTGCTTGAGATTATGATAGTAGTGGTTGTTTAAAATACTTTTTATTTAAAATTATATCAAAATAAATATTTTTATTTTAAAAAAATTATTTTTAACATCAATATATCAAAATAATTTAAAAATATAATAAAAAAATTTATTTTAAACAAAAACAAATATCTAGAAACACGATTTTCCAATTTCTCCCAAAGTCCTACCGAAGCGTTGGTATGTCAATGGATCGTGGGACTAAAATAGGAGACTTCTTGGGTCCTATTCAGCAATACTTTTGCATAAAAAGAATTGACCCGGGCAACCCGATGACCAGATCAAAACCAGAAACCCAAGCCTTGAACCGAGCCGTGTCTGAAAATTATTTTTTAAACTATTTTACACATCAATTTAATTATATTAAATTCTTCACGAACGATTTTAAGAACATGCCATCCATATTAAAAAAAAAAAAAACTAATTCTCATGAATATTGTCCTCAAGAATTTGAGTTTAAGAATTTTAAAATGAGCGAACAAGAATTAATATCTTAAAATTTCTTTAGGTCGAACTTGCATGGTTTGAATTTCATGTGTATCTGAATTTTTAGATAAAAATAACTAATACTCTTTTTAAATGTTTTTCAATAAACCAACTACAAAATCAAATATCAAACACAACTACGTAATTGCAAAGAGCTTGTCCAACTTCTTTTTTTTTATATTTGTTTATCTTAAAATAATTATTTAATCAAAACGTATTAGACCTATAACTAAAAAAAAACACTTTACCATCATGCACTATTGAACAAAACGGTTTTTTTTTTTACATTTATTCCAACCTACATTACCTTGTTTATACAAAGTTTTGAACAATATTCAAAGATTAATTGAGAAACAATTTTGCCGAATTGTACTTTAATTATAGTAAAAAAAAAACAACAATTAAAAGGAGAACTAACTTCGACAAAAAAAAAACAATAACCCATTATTATTTTGTCATGGAAACTTCATCTTAGTCCTTAAGGTTGTAGTTTTTCTATCATTTCGTGTCTCTTATATTTGCAATTCATGTTTCGGTACTAAACTTTATTTTCTCACATTTAAGTTCATGAATGTTGAGAGAAGAGAGAAAAAAAGTTATCGGATAGCCACATTTTGACTACTAAAAATATCGATTTTTGTATTAATAAGTCTATCTTTTCAAGAAGGGTTTAATCGAGGTAGTGTTTTCCTATAACAATATCGAAAAAAGTAGATTGGGTACCATAAAGTGTTTTATATTCATTTAATTCTTTTAGAGTGATTTTGGGGTGTTTTGGAGTTGGAAATAAGTTTATTGAGATTTCGAGGATGTTTTGAGGTATTTTTAGATGAAAACGAGTCAAAAAATAGTTTTTAATAATCCAAAAAACTTGAATCCTAATTTTTCAATTACTGGTGCTGATTAGAAAATTATCCAGCAAGCAACATGTTGTCTATCATACAAGATGACCTATCACCAGATTATAAAAAGAAATTGAAGCGATTGACACACGTCCACTCTTTTACAAAAAAGACTCTGGCAAGTGCATAGACCTAGGCTTCCATGCCTAAGCGAGCCTAAGCTTTTTTATTGTTGGCTAGGCACTTAGACCTAGCCTTATTTTATTTCTTTCATAATTTTTTTTTCTATTTAGATATTACTTAATATCCTTTCTCTTATTTTTTTACTATTAATTAGATTTTTTAAAAAAATAGTGATTGATTTTTTTATGTATTTTTAATTTAATAATGCTTCGGATAGATTATTATAATTTATCATTATTTTTCCTACTTTTATATTTTATATAAACGAGTTGTATTTGTATGACACATTTATAAAAGCAAAAATAGTTTATTATTAGGAACAAGAATTAATCTCTAACATAAAATAATTGAAAACATGTGGAATGAAATGGATAGTTGGTGTTAGACATTTGTATTTGTGTTTATGATGTAAACCCAGTAAATATAAAGATCTAAAAACCCACAACGAAATAGATGACAAACTTAAAAGGCCAAAAATCAAGTTTGTGATATATAAACATTGACCCAAAGATAATCTTATACCTAAGAACCAAAGGTGTTGAAAATTAAACTTAGACCCGTTGATTATAGATAATTAAAAAACCGAAGTGTGGATATAAAGATCCAAAAACCCACAACGAGGTAGATGACAAACCTGGAAAGCCAAAAATCAAGTTTATGATAAATAAACCTTGACCCAGAGATAACCATATACCTAAGAACCAAAGGTATTGAAAATTAGACTTGACCGGTTGATTATAGAGAATTAAGAACTTAAAGTATGTAAAGGCGTCACAAGGTTAGTTATACCTTAATAAGTCAAATTTATTCATTGTCCTAGCAAAGAAAAAAGTGTTGCATCATACAAAACACAAGTTTATTCAAAATATCATAGCTACCGAATTTTACAGCAAATAAAACAATATATAGTCCTTCTAAATAACATTAAAGAATCCTTATTAGGTTGCAAACCAATGGATCTAAGCTAATAATCAGCTAACAAAAGTCTAATACCTAAAACACTTGATAAACTCTAAACAATGACTAATAAGCTGTCATGAACCCAAATTAAAGTGAAAGTCCAAACTGAAACTAAAACAAGTCCAAAATAATACAAAATCCAAATAATAAATATAATACAAAACCTAAATAATAAATATAGTTCTTCATGAAACAAACTTCAATAGCCTAAAAAAACAAAGTAATATGTCATTAAATATTATCGGTCTTTATTTTATTGTGTAGCTAGGATAAATAAAGAATCATTGTAAGAAAATAATTTTGAAAAATCAAGAAATTCTTGCCACACTTGAAAACTATGTTGTTGTCCATTAAAAATCCTTGTAGAATTAAGAAACTACTAAAAATAAGCTCCTAAATATCCCTGCATTATTAGGAATAGAATCATCTCCAAACAGGAAGTCTATAAGTCAAAAGACTATAAATAACAAAATTTATATTGCATCAGCTGACTTGTATCGAAAGACCTTCTTGAACTCCAATTAACCTGAATTTTTTTAAAAAATGTTGAACAATATGTCTAAAACCCCCTTATAAGATTTTAGCCATATCCAACAATCGAATTAAAAATTATATTTGATAACATAAAATTGAATAGCATGTAACATTATGCTAAAATTCAAATTCAATTGTTCAACCCTTATATAAATCGTATCAATTTATCTATTTCTTTTTCTAGCAAAGTTAAATTCATGTTTTATTATTTAATTAGCATTAATAATTTTTTTTATTTATCATTTTTTTTATTTTTAATTTATTTTATTAAGCATAAACCACATCCTTTTATTTCTCATTTAAAAAACAGTTATGGTATCCAAAATGCATTTATAACGCAAGAAATTTCCTCACTTGTATTAAAAATTAACTTGATTTCCTACCTAGAACGTAGCAACATTCACTATTCAACAAGACACAAGTCATTGTAGTTAGTCTGCTCATATGAATTGGGTAGTTTTTTTTCATTTATGTCCTCAAGCTTTTAATCTCTATAATTTCATTCTCTCATGTTACATTATCATGGTTTTTTTTATATTTTTTTCAATTTGCATTACCTCATGTATAACACTTTCGAACAATATTCAAAGATTAATTAAAAATTAATTTTGCAAAATCAGATTTTAATAGTTAAAATTACAATTAAAAGAATAAGGACCAAATTTGATATAAAAAAAAAACTATTACTATTTTACTGTAAAAATAGTTTTCTAAAGCAACAATTTTTTCTATCATTTGCTCCCTATTATTTTTGCAGTTCATATTAATATTGTCACCTCTCTTCCATATATATATACTAGTATCACTCACGAGATTAGATATATATAAAAAAAAAAAACTAATATTGTTAATCTTCAATTTATTTCATTGCCTTTTCAAAATAATATCAAGTGCATGTTTAGGAGTCATAGCTGAACTAGATGCAAAATGTAGCATGCAATGTTGGAGCTATGTTGATCGACTATGCTTTGAAAACATTGCTCTTTCATCATTGTTGCCTTTGCTTTTGTCTATGCATATTTTTGTGCACTTATTACGTTGGGAACTTGGAGCTTTAGTGCTCTCTTCAAGTCATGTAACATGTGAGGAGCTCTGGATCTTTTTGCTTGCGATGAATATTTTACCTTTCAATTGTGACCTATATATCTGTGAAACCTGCTGGGTTTGATGTGTTTGTAGCTTTCTTTTGGCTTTCATGATTTATAACAGATCCCTTGCATTGTTTTGAGGTTGGGATTGATGGGTTTGGTGGGTTGGGCAAACAATTCCATTTCTTTTCAGCTTTTTTGGTTGTTTTGTGTGTTGAGATGATTCTTCTTCCATTTCTTTGTCGTTATTATGTGTGTTAGGCTAAATTACTCATTCTGGTTTCGTTCATAGTTTACAAACCTTTATTTTATTAAGCAACTAATAATTTGATCTAGTCTGTCTTGCATGAGTTTACTTTTCTAGCTTGCTTGGCATTCAAAAACAACTTGCGTTGCGTCCCTCTTTTTTTTATTTGAAGGGTTTGAGTTCACCTAGAGAAGTCAATGTTGTTGTTCTCAAGGTTCGCGGGAAGAAGTGTGTGTGTGTGTGTGTGTATACGTACTTCTTCTTTTTTTAATAGTCCAGCTCCAGTCTAGGAAAATAATGTTCCGCTGTCCCTGAAAAACCTCTAGGGAGAAAAGGAAAAAAAACACCACATCACATCATACCTACCTTTCCTCTCTTTCTCATGCGCATTCCCTTCGCTACATCTCTCTCTCTCTGTTAAAAAAAATCCCATTTTATTTTCTTCTTCTTAATTTTCTCTCATCTGATTTCAAATGGAATTCAATTCACTCCTCTCCGAATCAATGAATTAATCAAAAAATCTGATCCGAAGTTTTTACGGTCGTGATTCTTTTTGGGCAATATGATGAAGATTCAGATGGAAAGTAACGGCAGTCAGCATCACCATCTGCATCAGGATCAGAATTTCAAGTACAGTCAGTTTTCAAACGGCGGCGTTTATGATTATCATGATAATCACAACGATGAGATAGATCAAGTTATGCAATTCTATAGTAATTATAACAAGAGCGAAATCAATGGCAAAGGGAAGGGTCGAATTACACTGCCGTCGCCACCATCAACTACCACAGCAACGTCGCCTACCTCTTCAAATGGTGGCAGCGGATTTATTGAACACCCGGTTTCCAAGCTGGATACTCTTGCCGGTGTCGCAATAAAATACGGGGTGGAGGTTAAAAAATTCCTATTAATCCATAGATTTTGCTTTCTCATATTAATGGGTTCTTTTTATCTTGAATTGGGTAATGTTAAAAATGTGCTATTTTTTAGGTATGGTTTTATACATTGAATTAGAAAGGGAGGGAAAGGAAACGTAGTTGTGGGTCTGTGGAAAGGTAGTTGTGGGTCTGTATCATTTTGATATTTGTATCATGTGATTTTTGTTTGGTTAGAGTTGCAGAATAATCATTTTCATTGGTGTAAAACTGTACCCTTTCTGTCCAGAACAGCCCATCTTTTTGGAACTTGGTTTTTTTATGTTGCGATATCCGGTTTTCTTTTTTTTTTTTTTTTGTGTAATGATGGTATTGAATTTATTGATACATTGAGTTTCTGGGTGTCAAAATGTTGATCACAATTGCACGGCAGTTTATGGTGACATTGTTTTTTGCTTTTAGACAACTTCTATGAACTAGATGGTAAGGCAGTTGATATTCTTTTCTCTTGTTTGTGACTATTTTTTTAGGTGGCTGACATAAAAAAGATGAATGGCTTGGTTACAGATCTTCAAATGTTTGCTCTCAAGTCACTCCAGATCCCATTACCTGGAAGACATCCACCCTCATTGTTCTTATCAAATGGTTTTGATACTCCACGGTATTCATGCGTTCCTTTTAAACTCATGCCTGTTCTGAATTTTCATTTCTGCTTCATTTGAATATCCCCATCATGTTATTGTGCTGAAAAATGTGGGCTTCTATGTGTCAAACTTACCTTGATTTATTATTATTATACAGCTTCATTCGAGCTTCTTATGATCTGTTCATAGAATTTTAGTGCTATATGGTTTGCAACGCACAAATGAAAATATTAGGATGGTCCAATTCTTGAGTAAGGTAACCTCATGCAAAAATGGTCTTTTCAGATTACCCTCCAAGGACCTTGCTTGGACGAAACCATGACTAGGCAGAAACCTTTATATATATATTGGCTCTGATTTATGTGGACTTTCAAAGCACACATGTTCAAGAGGATATCACGTGAGAACCTAGAAGTTTATATCAGCAAATGTGGTGTATGCGAAAAGCTAGAATTAGATATAAAGGTGATGCCATGATATGGTAATGCTGATTGCGATGCAATAATGTACATTTTGGGTTTGGATATGGAGAAATAATAGACCAATGTCAGATCTAGGGGAGCGAGGGAATGCATGTGAGAATCTCATGAGAAATGAGAGGGAGGGTGTTATGTAGTCTGGTGGTCTCGTTCTATCACGGTTTTCACGTAAAACTGAGTAAGATTTCTGTGGTCTCTTTTGTTGTGTATGGTAATTCTATTTTTACGGATAAAAGGATATGCCATCTCCATGACTTTTATTCATTTGATAAATTACAGATATTTAGTTTTGGCTAGTATAGTAAATATAATTAGCGCAAGTCAAAATAATTGAATGGAGGATGTAATTTAACAGCTCCTAGCCTGTACCAGATTAAGTCAACTGGTGTTGTTGGTCTTTCTAGATGGTTTTTAGATTTGAGAGGAAAATGCACTTAAAGCTAAAACCTTACAGCATTCAGTGTTCCTTTTGATTAGCTGACAATATTTTTCAACATGAGAATCTTCTGGGGTGGAGATCAGCCCCAAATTTAGCCTAAAATCTACGGATTATGACACTTAACTTTTTCTGCAGACAGAGCAGTTATGAACAGACCCCACCACGAGTCTTGCAGTCTGATCTCTTTGATTCATTCCAGTATTTGAATCCCAAATCTTCGCAGCTTAAGGTTTCTCCAGCTATGAGCTCTTTACAAGGTTACTACGGGCTTAAGCCGAAAGATCAAAAGAACAAATCTGAAGGTTTTCAGATGGCAGTCAACAGGAATGAATATTCTCATCATCTGGAAGGTGGTCTGTATCTTAAACCATCACCAGCTTCCCACCCGCCTTTGTGCCTCCATCGGAAAACTAGAAGCTGGGTTAATGAGTTACTTGACGAGAACAATGAACTGGTTAACAAATTATTCCTTGATGAAGCAAAGGAAATTGAGTCTGAGAAATTGGTGAGGCGTCGTCAGAAATCAGAAACTGATTTCACTTCCATCTACTCTGACTTGCTGATTAGAGAGGAAAACAGCGGGGCTGCTTTCTCGACAATCACTGGAAAATGCTTAGCCCTCAGACCCAAAGCAGGAAACCGAGCCACAAAAAATGTTGAGGCAGCTGGTTTGATCTCTGCACAATCAGGTCCCAGAGATGTGGCTGATGGATTTCCCATGGTTAGGAAGTCATCAAGCACGCCTAGTTTGAATGATCAAGACAGTATTAGTTCTTCCATCTGGCCAACATCGAAGTGGAGTTTGAAGCCAGATTTGCAAGCCTTGTCTGCTTCAACCATAACGAGACCAATATTTGATGGATTGCCAAAACCAACAACTGGTCGGAAAAACAAAACAGCGCTAGATTAGTTCAGTATATGAGATCACATTCAATTTACTCGATTGTTGGATCCAACATTTTGTCTGCTGTTGAGTAGCTAGCTAGCTCTTGAAGGTAAATAGAAAGAGATTTGGGGGGGGGGGGGGGGGGGGGGGGGGGGGGGGTATCAAATAAAGATCGTAGGTTCTTATGGAAAAAAACTGTTGATACATTTTCTCACTCTTGTACTTTATTTTTTGTTAACTTGGTGAGAAGCACCAAAATCCACCCTTCTGTACCTGAAAAATGGATGTGATAATACAGCACAAACGCTTTTTGTCATTGATTTGTCTTAAAGAGGGTTACAGTCCCCGCAACTACGTCATGTCAGAATAATTGCTTCTTTTCCCCTCCAAAGTTTGAGCCAATGGAATTGGTCAGTGGTACAAGGATTAGTGTTATTTGGTTGACTTGACTAGAAGTCATAACACTAAAGTTCATTCAGCCCTTAACAAGAAGGTAGTGAGGTGACAGTAATTTATTTTTTCAGACCGCAACAGTAAAGGCTATAACAATGACAAACACACATAACTTGGCTATCATATTCTGCTGTTTCAGTTACCAAGCATTGTGGTATAAGCTTCATTTGCTGCACCTCGAATTAAAAAGGGAATTTTGGGCAAGTTTAGATCATTTTACTCCATTTTTTCTTTTGATTTCATCTTCAAGTGAAATGTACAAGTCACTTGTTCTATTGTCAGGACTAGAACATTCATGTGGATTTTACATCTCACAATCTGCCCAACGGCCAAGGAGACTAACTCCTTACCTGTCAAAACACTAGAGAATCCAGTTCTCGCGGGTAAAGCAAGATCACAACGAAACCCAGGTAAGCTAACAGTTGCCAGCCATCATCTCTCTCTTTTCAATATTTATATCATTCCATATTCATTCGGGTAAAACTAGGTTCTCACTATTTTTAAGGTTTGGTCCCTGTACTTGTTCTTCAAATTTTCCATCTCTTTTGCATATTAAAGCCCAAGACGCAGAGGGACCGAGGATTAAAGGCAGGAAATATAAACAAGAGTTTAAGGGGGAAAAAAAGAAAGCTAAAATCCAAATCTCTTCATATACACGCACTTCCTTACTGTTGAGCATAAATTCAAGATTCTCCACCGGTAGATGCTGTTCCAGAATCTCTCTACCGCATACATCCATAACATATTACAATTGTATCATACTCACCACCAAATCAACTATCCTACTATTCCCCCATCCGACAGAACCTAACACCATGAAAGTCCCAGAATGGTTCTCATTTTATTTTTTTTGTTTCGCACATTAGCTTATACAATATTACAGGCATCCATGACTATGTCCCATACTTTCACCGAGAGAAACTTGATGTTCACTGTATCTCCAAGAAGAGATCTCCATCTTCAACAATATGCTGATTAGATCCATTCATTCTAGCAATCATAACAGTATCTTGTAATCAACTTTATATACCACTTTCTATTTCGCAACATGAATCTTAACATGGAAATCATGGCACTACCAGTTGTGACCTTCACCAGCTAACAAATAAACATCTCTACAAACCTATCAAGCTACTAAATTTTACTTATTCCTCATTTTACTTTGCATTTCAGCTCTCTCTCTCTGTTATTTTCATTTTATTTTTTTTGTCAATCCCTAACAATCAAACTTCAAGCATATATTAAAAATCTGCAAAATAGGGATCACCCTTGAATATAATAAAGAAAAGATCAGGTTCACATTACTCTTCCATACTGCAAAATCGGGATTACCCTTAAAATATAGCCAAAAATCACATTACTTTTCCAAACTCGTGGAAATGACCTAATATGAGTTCAACGTTCTAATTGTAAAGAGTGAATTTTGGCAATTGCAGCAATTCGTTGGGGGCATATGTAGTAATATTGATGTTCATAACTGGTGGTGAGAGATAGTAAGCAAGCATAGAAAACAACTAATAGCAGACAATCACGGTGAAAAAGTACTATAACTAGAAATAAATGATTGTAACCAAAATGAATTGAATTCTCAAGATGATCAACTGTTCACAATGTGATGATGATACAGCATGTAAGGGTCATAAATATATTCACATATGGAAATAACCACTGTAAACTAATAAGCTATTTCTTCAAAAAAAAATTGAAGCATTTGTTGAACACTTTCACTATTTTAAGAAAGATACTTGGCGGAAAAACAATCCCTACCTAAAAATTTCAAAATTATGAGCATTGTAGGCTCTGAGAGTCTACGTCAAATATTTACCTCAGATTTTGCAGAAGTTCTCTACCAGATATAGCTTGATCTTTATTCCCCAAAATGAGTAAGTCATGAATGACAGCAGATGCACCTTAATTTTTTGCCTCAACCTGAAACAGTACAATTTGCAGTTATCATTTAATTCTAACACTGAACAGCCCCTGAAACAATCATGATAAATTATACTGCATGATATAGATTACAGATAGGCTTTATGCTCAGAGGACTAATCCCCTTCACCAGCAGCAGAAAGCCAGAAGGAGTCCAAGCCTTATGAGGCATTATGAGGATTCCAATTACAAAATCAAGAAGAAAAGAAGGCAGCAAAGAGACACAGCAGTCACGGTATCAACTCTTTCCTTCTTTCTTGTTACATCCATGAGAATCATTTTGAAATGTGTACCCATAGTTACAAAAAAAAAACATCTAAAATAATGGCTAGAATGGGGACTGCTAATTTTGCTAAAAGAAACCTGTGGCATCTTTTATAAGAGTCAAGGGAGCTTTCAGAATATCTTAAGTAAAGATAAACAAGAATTATTTACAAATAAAATGAACAATTTCAAGAAGAAAGCAAATGCCAATTCCTTCTTATGACTTCTAACTTCTAGGTCTCCACAAGAATCTCACCTGACAAAATCCAACTCTGAATGTGCAAGATTTTGTGAAATTATTTTTGAAAATAAATGGCAACATTCAAGTGATGCTGTTAAATAGGTGCTATGATTGGATTAACATGCATGAAAGGGTCCGCAACATTTTCTCTAACCCGGAATTCCAGAAGAAAAGAGTCAACAGACCTAGAGTAGCTCGGTTGTTAAAGCCAACCAGCTAAAAGTAACATAAAATTCAAATGAACAGGGGTGAGCATAGATCCAAAAAGACCTTGAGAACGACCTATAATATACATGATCAAGAAGAGGTAGAGGCCCATAACTTCTAGCCACTTCTGCAAGAATAAAGATTTACAGATAATTTGAGGCATCCATAATGACAGCAGAAACTCACCACCTTTACCAAGAAAACTTGCAGCAGGCAGCTTCTATGCACAAAATCAGAACTGAGTTTAAGAATCATGCTCAAACTGGTAGTCAAACGTAGGGGCAGAGTTACATATAGGTCTATAGTCAAATCCGCCTACCTCCTCCAAAAAAAAAATGCAACACAAAGTCATTAAGCCTCGCAAATCAAATAGTCCAAATTTAGCTCTCAACCTTATTTAGATGTCACTTGTCAAGATGCATACATTGCATAAATTGACTGTGCATGAATCTGAGGTGGAGCAAATGCCATTTACTAATTATGTGAATTCTAATTCTAAAAGGAGTTCATTTCTTGACAACCTAAGATTATAAATGACAACCAAAGAAACCATCAGTACTCTCTGATTCTGGAGAACATAGCTGTAACCACCACAATTTCTAATCACCCAGTGTTAAAAGGTTTTCTACGTACACTTTTCAGTAGGTCAGTTTCCACAAATTCTCTAAGCAACCAAACAAGACATCAAAGAAGTGATTCTAAATCTATCATAAATTAACATACAGTTAAATCAATCAGCAAAGAAAATATATTGTTGTTTGTTTTGGATAAAAGAAGAGGTTTATAAAAAGGAAGGTGAGGCACCTTCCAGAAGGTGGAGAGAACGAGAGACTAGAAGCTAACTAAACTCAGCAACACTAGAGCTTTCCAGTCTCCTTGGATATCAGTTAGTGACTCCCTTAAAGAGTCTATGAGCAGAAGAGTGTAATGAAGCTAAAAGAACTATTCACCATGCAAGATCTGCTCCAAAATTAATGGTCGCTAAAGATTGCATCCCGCTCCTGCCATATAACACACCCCACAGACAAATAGCATGATTGCAAAGGATCTTGCTGTCATTGTTCTTAGCAAACCCTTCCAGGAACATCAAGAAGAAATGTCATCCATTGAGCCTGAAACTACCCGTAGTCTCCTACAAATCCCAAAGAAACTACCTCACCTATCCCCTATGAATGACAAAGAAGAAGTGGCTAACAGTCTCCCCACCACCATCACCCATAACACAAATCAGGAGAAAGAGTAACGGCGGGCCTTCTTAGCTGGCCTTAAATCATTAGTTTTAATTTTGTTGAGAAAACCTCTCCAGATAAAAGCTTGAATCTGAGATGGAAACTCAGCTTTCCACATATAATGACCAAGAGGAAACAAGTAGGAGGTGAAGGCCTGGCAGGATTAAAAAAAAGCGAGCTACAAGAAAATTTACCCCTCTAAAGTCCAGAATCTAATATAAGACCCGAGGGAGAAGAAAAAAGAATTAAGAATATGAACAGAAAACAGCAAGTTCCAATAACCAAATCAGTCTCCCAAGAAAAGATAGAAATACAGGCATTGCGCAAGATATGAAGTCTGTGAAATTGAGGGAAAGATACACAATAGAAGAGAAATGTGTTGCTAGTAGAATGATCTTCGACATCTGTTGATCCACAAAGCAAAATAAAAAAACAGAATTATCTGTTCATGGAACACCAACCAAGGAAGCTCACCCTAATATTCAATGGCTAATTTTGAACCACAGTAAAACCATGTCTGTATTCCTTTCCAATTTTCATTCACTATTCAAACCATTGGGTTATGAACTAAAATTGAAGACACAAGGAGAGAGATATCACTGATCAAAAGCCTCACGAAGCAGTCAGGTCTTAAGAGAGTTGAAGAGAAGTTAAGCAACAGAGAATCTGGGAAAAAATTAAAAACAAATCTGAGAGATTTAAGGGTAAAAAGTATGATAAAGTACTAGACACAGCTCAGGTTCGCATGTTGCAAGTTGTTAGTCTGTTAGTTTAAATTTAAGATCATAATTTTCATGCTATGATCCATGCATCAATTTCAATCTACTCCCTTCATTGTGTTAATCTACTCCCTTCGTTGTGTTATATTGGGATCTCATTTCTTTTTGGTTATTCATAATTTTTTATCTCTAAATCTTTTCAAGATAATGCAACACTCGATTTTTTACTTGGTTGATGTGAATACCGCATCAGTTTGTTTACACATATGTATTCACATCAGTAGATACAGCCCACATATGAATTTAACTAATTAACAACTAGACCAAATTTAAGTTGCTGATTTTAGATGCGAAACTTGAAATTTGAGTACTTGATTATCAAACATGAAAGAATTTTGAATCTCTAAAGTTTCCAGGCTCACCTGCCTCTGAAGCTGGAATGCCTTTCAACAGTATGGTGCTTATAGAACTAAATGGAAATTTCTTTTATAGCAGGTCTCAAATAACAAAGGAGCTGACACTTATGATTAAAAGGGGGTTAAAAGTTCACCTATGAAACAAAAGTAGAAAGGGAAAAAGGATTCCTGCAACTTTCCTGCTGCCACCACATCATACAATTTTTTTTCAATTGTAAGTTAAATTATTTACATAATATAACCAAACCAAAATAAAAAACAAAAAGGAATAATCTAGAGGTCAATTCATGAAAAACATAACCCAGCCACTCATTTACAGCCATGTCCCAATTCCTCCAAAATAAAAGGAAACACCCAACCAAATCAAATTTCTTTGTCATCATCAAAAATTGACCAAAGAAGCCCTGTTTGACTGCCTTGGAAACCAAATGGACTTCCGAATTGTCCTACATAAGTCTATTATTCTCCCAAGCACAAGGCCATGGGTAGATGATAGACCAACATTCACAAAATGAAAAGCTCTATGAGCGACACAATGCACCAAAAGGCATTCAGTTATGCATCCAGTTCTCTGATTGAACCATGCATGCCCCCCACAGATGGAAGATGGAAATGAAAGTGAATGCATTTGCTGTATTATTAATGACCCTTACAGAACAAAATATTATATAGAGAAGAAAAACAAGATAAAAAAGTTATGCATTAGAAGAATCAATCAATTCACCACTTGTCAAACTTGTGGTTTAGAAAATCTCTATATATACTAACATCAGTGTAATTACAAGAGTTAAGAAACAGATGTACTAACCAAGTAAGAAATACGGCCCTACACTCAGAAGCAGATGTTCCTGGGATACATTTGTCAGGAAATTACACTATACAGAGCCCTGCCAAGAGTCTCCACAAGGTTCAAACACTGCCTTCAAGAGGTAGTTGTATTTTGTCCAAAATGGGAACCTTCCTTGAGGCGCATGATAACGCAAGCGCACTTTCTCATTTCAGGATCACAGAGCTGGAAAAGTTAACCACAGATTTATCCTCCCATCATATATATATATATATATATATATATGTAGAGAGAGAGAGAGATGTACTAAGCTTCACTAAACTATCATAATAATTGCAGTCCCTAGATGGTGCCATTGCACAAGAATTTGCACTGAATGATCAGTCAAAAACATTTTACTAGAAGTTTAGTGAGAAATTATAGGAAAGAAATGAATTTGAAACCCTTTAAATACAGGATAAACTTCAACTTATAATCACACCAAACATGACAGATGATTCGCTAATGTTGATGCCACTTTGGTTCAATTATCACAATAAGTGACAGAAATTATGGCAAAATATCTGAGGACCTGTTCTTGAAACGAATTGGAATGCAAATTTATGAGGACCATAAACATTTTTCAGAAATTTAGCCAAAAAACACAAATGAGAAGGAACATAAACTTACTCAAAAACTTAAGATGCCCTCAGGCTCTTTATTATGCTGGCCTCCAGCAGTTAAGGGCAGGCATGTCTGGTCTACATGGCAACATCTGTGTAACACCATGACCTAAAACAATACAGCATTAGAAATCAATTATTAGATTCAAATTGGAGGTCAATTTACTCAAGTACTACAAAAGTCCCTTATGAGCAAAATGAGACCATCTTTTACAAAGCAAGCTCACCTGGAATGGAAGCTCCAGCAGGTACCTTGTTGGAGGGAGCAACCTGAAAACCCATATTATTTGGAGGTGGTGGCCGAAAGTGACCTGCCAAGGAAAAAAATTTATGATCTATTAGCCTTTGTATCAAAGAAAAAGTACATCCCAAAGCAAACACAGAAAATAAAACAAACTTCCCTAAACTCACATTGCAGGACATGCATAAACATGCCAAATGAGAAATAAACAAGCTCCCGGGTTCAGTTGCAATGCTTGCACACAAGCATGGCAAACAACTTTAAATACATATAATGTGCACAAGCTAGAAACTAGTAAAAGCATTTTGCATCCTTGCTCTGCAAAGCACTGATTGTGAACTTTAGGTATCAAAGCGAAGACAAAACTAAATTAAATTGGTAAAAAAAAATTCATAACATGTAATCAATCAAGCTTCCTTACAACTATGTTTTCTCTCCAGACCACAAATCTTAGTGAATGATAACTTGAACGCTTAATCAAGCATCCATCAAAAAGGTTACTCCAAAAGAATCACTAATATGGGAAGCAACATAGAAAAGTAACCTAGATGAGCAAAGATGGAAAGATAGCATCTGCCATCACTTCTTCTTCTTCTTCTTCTTCTTCTTTTCTTTTTCTTTTTTTTAAGCAAGCACGTGCAAACTCAATATATAGTATGATATCTATAGCATTAATGGTAAATAATGATACAAGATCATTACATTAAGAGACATTGTGCATTAAAGATAAAATAATGAATTAAAAAGAGAGAGAAACAGTATACGGTAAGTTATCATTTTGTCTCTCATAATTATAGGTTTCAAGAAGTTAATTTGCTTTTTAAAATAAAATATTGATTCATCAATTGTAATATGGTTTAGCATCCACAATAACCTCCTCAAACCATAATCATTCAATCCCATCCAGATAAGAGCATGAATGGATTGTGCAGGCTGTTCAGTATAATTACAGAGAAAATATGAATTGGTAACTTTCCTGTCTGATTCAATTTTATTTTAAAAAAACTAAAAAAGATCAAGGTCTAAGCAATACATGTCCACGCGAGCACAGGTAGCAAGAAGAATTAAAAATACAAGATCAAGTGTTCTATAATTACAGGGACACAGCTGCACATACCTTCCTGGCCAAAAGAAGGGCCTGCATAAGATGGATTTCTTCCACCCATCCACGCACCAGGATGATTATCTGCATATTCGCTTGAAGGCATCCTCCACTGTTCATCAGTGGAAAATCGTGGCCGACCATCTGGATGTGATGGCATAGAGTATGGACGGGGATAAGGAAGCTGCTGAATTGGAGGCGTCGTGAATGAGAAGTGACCTGATGCATTTTGTGGTAGGTTTGAATGCAGCGGTCTTTGTGCAAAAGGTGCATTAACTGGCTGAAAATGTGGGTTTTGTTGAGGAGCTTGAGGATTTAAGAACATGTGATTCCCATGAGGAGTACTTCCAGCCATTTGGACAATTTTATTTCTCTGTGAACAGAAATTTTAGGTCACAATAAACAAACTAACACATTCGCATGTAAGTAAATGGACAGCCAAAATACATACATTGGGTGTAGTACAGTATTCATGAGGTACAGCTGATTGATATGCCAAATGAGGAGAGGACTGTACAGATGACTGAGATGGTCGTACTGGTTTTGCTAGTAACGAAGATTGAGTTGGTACAGATGGTTGTGGTACTACTGTAGGCAGAGGAGCTGAAGGTGGCACAGGGGGAAGAGGAGGTGGTGGTTGTGACGGAAGAGGTGGAGGTGGAGGTGGAGGCGGCGGTGACAAAGATGTTGAGAGTTGAGGCGGAAGTGGTGGTGGTGGCGGCGGCGGCGGTGGAGAGGAAGGCAAAGGCGGAGGTGGAGGAGGAGAATCAGGAGGCGGCGGTGGAGAACCATCTGGTAGAGGCAACAAATGGACAGAATCATTTAATGCTGGTTCTGGTAACCTATCTGAGTAATGCTGCTGTGCTTCCATTTCAAAAACAACACCTATGGATGAGGGTCTTTCATCCTTTGGGTGTCCAGACACATCTTCCATTTCAAGTTCAACATCCACATCCTCTAAGATGCAATGGCGCCTGTCACTTGCAGTCGCAGTAAATGTTTCTCTCTCTCCTAGAGCATGGGTTGATTCTGTAACTCCCAACACAACATTAACTTCCTTAAAAGGACTGCTCGGAAAGTCATCATCATCATCATCCTCGAACACATGAGAAGATAAAAGCCCAGGCAACTGAAATGTGGCATTACTGGTACCAAAGCCAAGAAAACCAATATGGATCTTAAAGTCAATACCCAAATTTAAAGAAATTCTCCATTGATCAAAATCAAATTTCATCTAAAAATAAAACTCTATTGACCAAAGAAATGCATGTAATATGGCAAGCCATATGGAAACACGAGGGTTTAAACAAATTTGCGCTGATAATAACAGAAGGTTTCATAACATAATAAGATGACTTCAGCAAACAAAAATAAAGAGCAAAAGCTCATGCGTATTCAAAATCATACAAAACTACCTATGGTATTAATTGTCTGCCATACTTCTACACATTAGGCTCTAGGAATGACATCTAGCACCTTAACATCTGCTACATCACCTCATACTCCAGGATTATTTAATTTCTTTAAGAGTATCAACTTCAGTTTTAAGTGAAAAGTTACAAGTTCAGTCAATTTTGTGCTTGTGGTTCATTTATACTTGTGGCAATCAAACTTGCCCTTCTTTTGTGAAGTTATAAAAAAAAACAAAGCTGATTTATGGTCAAATTTACAATTTTCATATATAATAGCAATAGGTACAAGCAGAAGGCAACTTATCAAACCCAAAACCACAAATTGGAAATGGATCTAACACATGACAGCAAAGTATAACCCTTGAAGCATTGGGATAAAAGAGGAAGAGTCCAATCAAATGTATCACCTCTAAAAGCCTCCAAGAAGACTGCCATATAATTCAAAGAACACAAGTGGAAACACATGCTTCCACTCTCCAATAGTACTCAACATGGTATTGTGCAAAGACTAACCTATGATTGACAGTTATTCTAGAACCCCCCCCTCCCCCCTTTTTCTTTATTGCAAATGCTTAACATCTGTTCTATAAATACAGTCCTTTCTGTAAGGGAAAAAAATAAAGCAGAAATGCATGAAAATATATGGCTCCCTATGTTTTTTTATCATAAAGTGGCACACTGCAGATCACATATCTAGGATCCGGTTCAATTCCCTAGGCAATAATTGTGTTAACATTCACATGCATTTGTGCATATTACATTTTCCAACAGAAATAGTCAATTCCAATGTTATGTTCCAATTCTAAAACTATTTCTTTAATATAACCATGTCATGGACCATACCTGTATCAAATTTCCATGACAGTGTAGGACCATTCAAACGGTTCCTCAAGGGACAAGAAATATGCCACTAACAAAATTAATAAAAATGGAAGAAAACACACCTGCCATATTCATCTACAAGCATGCCTTCCATTTCCCTGATTGGATCATCTATAGCTCGCTCAGATTGGGATGGACGTCGAAGGGAAAATCCAGCAGAGGCATCATCATTTGAACCTCCAATACCATCCATATAGTGCCTCAAAACAGATTCTGGAAAGATTTTCCTCTCAAGCCACAACCTTAAAACCTGACAGCAACAATAGATCAACTTTTATTCTAATGAAAACAAACCAGCTCTATGGTGACATAAAAAGGAAAATAACCTTTAAACACTGACGACGATTTTCCCGAGCACTGGCTCCTGGTGGAGCAGCAGCACCAACAAGGCGTGGTAAGGCTGCTTGCACCGTAGGGACATACAAAGCTCCAGCGATACCTGAATGAAGGAAAAAAATCAGAAACATAACCACGGCAACTGTCATTATTGTTGATACAGAATGAATGACATTCTTTGATCCTCTACTATATATACAAGGGTTGAAAGAGCAAGATTGATAGAGTCCTTGTTGAGCAGGAGAAAGCAACCTTTTTGATTATGTGAACACTGGGTGATGGAATCTACAAGAAAAAATAAGTCCACTTTGCGGTGGAAACTAGGCTCACTTTCCAATTTTCGGATTAGAAGTTCTACAACCTGCAAAACCATTTTAGCTTGTTCAGCACCAAATCATGGAACCCTTCCATAGCTGATTCAATTAAACTTTGGCAAGAGAACAACAACATCATGAGCCTAGGAAAATCATGATAGAAAAAAAGTAAACTTCAAAAAATGAGGAAATGAAAAATCCATTACGAACTACTTATATAAAAACAAAAGAAGGGTATGATTGCTTTTAAATTTTTAAAGAATCAGTCAATCAAAAAAAAATGAATTAAGTTTAACTTATTTTATAACTGTCCTGACAATTTTTAACTCATTTTATACAGAGGGCATCTAAGAACCCCTGACTGCAATGTAAAGAATACCATAAAGGATAACTGTATCCCAACCATAACAATTCCCATATATAAGGGGAGGCAAATTTATCTAGCAGTCTATTTGCTCAAAGAAAAGAAAATATGAAGCAGCCTTCTTGCAGAGAGATGAATAAAACTACAAGCATATACAATGGAAATAACATTTCGAGGAAAAGACAACTAAGAGCAAGAATCATGGAGCTTAAATAACCAACTCTTCTTTTTCTGAGAACCAATCAAGAAAAATAACAGAATAAAAGGAAGGATAACAAACCACCTCATTTGCAATGCCATACTTGGCACAATCAATGGCAAGGCGAGTTGCACGTCCAATACTTTCTTTTGTCCTTGATAAAGTCTCTATCATCCCTTCAAAAGCATCACGAGCCACAGCAGCTTCAGTACCACCACTCAATGAACCTCCAGCAGCCCTCTGTCCTGAACTAACTCTTTGCTCCTCAATTTCTTCAGCTTCCACTTGGCTGTGTGACGCTGATTGGTGACTATGTGAAGATGGAGAAACTAAATTTGCATTATGATAGAAGCCTTGCATATCTGCCTGTACAGCATTGCTAGTACCAGATAAAAAAATTTGGCCCGGTGAGGAGCTTGGGCTCCTTCCCTGAGCATCGTTAAGAGCTATAAAAGCAGGGTTTCCATGAGGAAAAGGTTGTGAGTGAGCTTGTCTCCTTTTTGCTTGAGCAGCAGCAATGAGATGTTTCATAGATGTAACAGAATCTAGAGTCTTAGAATCGACCAAAAAGCTGCTTCTATCATCCATACCAACTTCCAGTCTGCAATTATGCAAGAAAATATCTCTATAAAATGAATCAAAAAATGTAGTAAAAATAGATACATTTCAACAGGAAAAGAATCATACTCTGATGGAGCACACATTGGAACAGTAGGATCACTCATTTGTGAAGTTGCTTTAGGAGTACTTTTTGGCCTATCCCCAGAAAACGCTGCTCTACTTTTTTGACTTGTCACATGATTTTGAGAGGTGTTTGAACTATCCAAAACAGGACCTGAAACTTTGCCAGGTCCAGCCTGGGCCCTCTTTTGAATGCCCAGTGTGGAAACTTTAATGGAGGGCTTGGTAGCTTTATGCTGTTCCACAACTGGTTTGGTGGCAGGAAGCAGATGAGGAGACCTCTTAGGGGTAGTTATGATTGGTTTGGCCTCCTTGGTCAGTATCTGCTCGGACTCTGATTTGCCAGGACTTGGAGAGACACGAATATCATTCCTCTTTGCAGTTTTTGGACAGCTAGGTGAAAGAGGATAGTTCTGCATCAGCAAAGATGATTCCTTGGAATGGCTATTCTCTAATCCAGTAGAATCCCTCAAACTTGTCTGAGCATTAATAGAACTTCTGTGTTCTTGATTAACAGAACTTTCAACGTGCACATTAGTTCTCTTGGAAGTGTCTGAAACAGACACGTGTGCTCTGACATTTTTGTCAGCTCCTCCATGAACAGGAGTTTTGGGTTCTTCATCTTCATTGTCGTCATCATAAAGGCAAACAGCTCTTCGCCTTTTGGGCTGTTGGGTGACAGAAACTCTCATATTGATAGAAGCTAAATCACTATTTAGCTCAAGAGCATTTTTCTCCATTCTGTCATCGGAATTGAGAGCAGCAGCGTCACACATCGCCTCCATTGCCCTTTTACGGCGTTTTAATACAGGCAGCACAGTTTCATCATTTGAAACATCGGATTTAACTTTACTCATTGGATCAGAAGCATCAGGTTTAGCTTTGCCAATTTCGGCAGATGCATCAAGTTTAACTTTGCTTATTAGTGCAGATACATCAGTATTAGTGTTACCCCATTGTGCAGGAGCATCACTTTTGACTTTAACTGTCTGGGCAGATGTATCACAATCAACTTTACTCGTCTTGGCAGATGTACCAGGTTTAAACTTACCTGATTGAGAAGAAAGATTAGATTTCACTTTACCTATTTGGGCAAAAGCATCAGATTTAACTTTACCACTTTGGGCTCTTAATGCCAAAAGGATTTCTCTTTTCCCATGTGCCACAGGCTGTTTGACTGCTTTGTCATCGACCACATTCAAGCTTGGCGAAATACTCATGTTTTCTAAGAGGGTTCCCTTGGTAACATCATCTTCCATGTCTACACGCTTTAATTTCTTAGCAGGATTTGTAGTTTCAGTCGTTTCAAGCTCAGATTTTCCATGTTCAGGTTGGGCACGCCTTTTCTTTTGAAAGACCTTATTTTCGTGTATATCATTGAACACCATAATAGTATCCTTTTTGGCTTTTGATAGTTCTGCTTTTCTACCACCACTGGCTCCTGAATCTGATTTAGGAGGACCTGGGGGGGAATCTCTTATTCTGCCACTAGCATGCTTGCCTTTTTCTCCACCTTTCACTTGCTCCCTAGAATCACATTCCAATTTTCTTTCTGCCCCAGAAACCACTGTCTTAGACTCATGAGGATCTGTCCTTGCCTCCTCGTCATTACACAGGTTATTCATGCAATTAACATCCAGATTTCCATTACAAGAGGCTTCATCCTTTACAAAGGAAACATTATCCAAACTGGAAGCAGATAATACCTCTTGTGGTTGTTCACCATCAAATGTTTTAACCTTATTTTCAGAAGAAATACCTGGGGATGAACTGTCATCAGTGTCACATGAAACAGAAGGCTTCATACCTTCAGAGCCCGCTTCACCTCGTCTACTGGAGCAATGCTCTAACTTAGAACTAAATTCACGTCCTGAATCCCACATCACTCCACCTTGTCCAACTTTACCCATCCCCTCATTTAAGTCATCCCCTGCCCCATCCTCTTCCATTGAGTCAACAGATTGACCCTCAGATCCTAGTGCTGATCTATCAGTATTATCTCCCAATCCACTTGACTTTCCCTTCTGCAACTCTTCAAAAGCTGCACAGATTTCCTTCACAGCTTGCGAAAAGAACCTATCTTTCTTACTCTGACACCGAGCTGACAATTTATTCTTCACTTCATTTGTGAATACCTGAATATCAGAAGGGGCAACAAAAGCACTGCAAGAGGAAAAACAAGAAATGGGAAGTAATAAGCTCTAATACAAGTTGCAACTAACTTAATCCATGCACACAATCAAGTCTCTGACTCAATCAAGTCAAGTGTGGTGGCAAATAAACATAGCAAATTTTATTGCTATCCCATCCAAAAACCTAGTCATTACTTTCCTTCATTTCTCAATAGCTGGTATTTACTACATTAGAGCAAAGAGTTGAAGACAAGCTACAATAGGTTTAGATGTTAAATCATACTCCAAAATAGTACTCAACTTAGCATTTCTTAGTTGAAGACAAGCTTCACAGGTTGTGTAGTAATAATACCAACAGTCAGTCCCAAATTCTCATTTTCAAAGACCTCAAATTATCAGTTTAATCACACCAAAATGGTTTATAAGGAAGAAAACTGTCAATTCCATGTTTCTGAGAAATACCACACAGGTTGTGTACTCTACGTATCTTGAAATATAAAGGCCCATATTATTGCACAGTTTACTCACTAAGATAACCACATTCTCACCATGCATGAACAAATTTTGAACAAGAAATGCATAAAGAAACTTACATTTCTTGAGTTCCAAAAAAATAGACAAAAACTTTCTTAGCATCAGCGACTCGCTTCCAATCTTCAGGCCGGCTAATCTGAAATTCAAAAACCCATGAAATCGCTCAAACACAACCAAAATGACAAACTGTCAAAAGCTCAACAAAATAAATCACAACCGTTGCAGGAAGAAGCCTTCACCCAGTTAATACCAACATCTTCATTACCACAACCCACAAAAATTACAGCAACAATCAATCAATTACCAAAGAACAAAAACAACCTAACAACAGTATAAACACTTAAAAGAGAATAGCTAAGAAGCAAATATAAGGGGGACAACATATTTACTACCAAAATTAACCAAGACACAAATCAAAGCCAACTGAGCCTTACTTTAAAAACCACAAAAAAATAACACAGAAAAAAACCATTATACCATCATCATCTAATCAAATGCACACATATATACCAACCCGTGAATCAATTAATCCTAATTTTCATGCCCTCAAAACTAATCAAATTACAAGAAAGAATTAAAGTATAAGTATACACATACAAGCATGAAAACTTAAGAGCTCAACAGAAAGAACTAAATCAAGTTAAACTAAAATCAGTAAAGCAACAAAAATAACCCCCTTCACCAATATTTGAGCCCATCTTTAAATTGTAATTATTTACGACTTACTAAAATGGTAAAACCCACCACGAAAAACACATTGATTCACATAACAAAATAAACTGAACCCACCAATCTTCAAAACCCATCACTAAAACCCACGAAACTAATCCGAAAAGATAAAAAAACTGAAGAAAGAATGAATCAAATTCATAAGATTAACTATATAATATATTTACAGATAGTGAAGTTAGAAAAAAAAAAATGAATCGAAAATTAGGGGAAAAAACCTTGGCAGGCCAAGAAGGGTAACCCTTGACTTTAGCAAGAACAAGATCACCCAAACGCAACTGAAGTTTCTTCTTATTCGCTCCCTTTTTACGCCCCGGAGCCATAGGCGGTTACTTGTGTCGCTCTAGTTCTTCTTAGCGGTGTGGTTATTGATCACGAAAAAACCCTAAAATTTGAAAAGGAGGAGCAAGGGAGCCAATTGGAATGGAGAATTCGAATCGAGTCCAACAAAGAAGGACGTCCAATGAAAAATTCTCGCCGCATATTTGCCGGCGGGCGAGTGCCGTTAGGGTTCCGGCGATAGGGGTGCTACGGTATCGGAGGAGGATAGTGAAGAGTGCTGTGGTCGTGCATTTGGCAATTTTGGGGAGGCTTTAGAGAGAGAGATTGAGGCGGTGTGGCGGGGTCGAGAGAAAGATAGAGAGAGTTTGGGGCTTTTTTCGAGTTAGTAACAGTTTCTTTATTTTTACGTTTACGGTGCAAAAATATTTTAAAAAATAATTTTTTAAATAATTGTTTTATATTATTTTAATATAATAATATTAAAATTAATTTTAAAAAGTATATTATTTTACTGTATTAATATTTGCTATCATTATTATTATTATTATTATTATTATTATTATAGACAAATAAATTTAGTTCCCCACGAAATTAATTGAGTTAATTATAGCTTAGTCCTTATATTTGTTTAACACTAATCTATTAGTCCCCATAAGTAAATAATTAAATATTTTCTTGAGCCTTTCCTAATCAAATTCCTATTTTCTTGAGAGATTATTAGGCACTTCCATTATAGCAGGATCTTTTTCGAGAATTTTTTTTGTCATTTTAACGTGAGTAATTATTTGGTAATGCGTTTTTACAAAAATGTTTCTAAAAAAAAATCAAGTGCTTTTGTGTGTTCTTGATATTTTTATGAAAAAACAATCTAAAACTACCTTATAAAATATCAAATTTTTTTTCGTTCTAGTATTTCCAAAAGAAAAAACAAACGCTAAATAATTGATGAAGGGATTAGGTAATAAGCCAATTGAAAACAATAGGTATTAAAAAAATAGTTTTTGAAACCATTGAATGATTATTAAATTATAATTAGTGATATTTTATTATTTATTTTTTGAATTTCACTACACAAATATAAAAAAAATCAGTTATATAAAAATATTCTTCTCAATTTTAGATCATGAATTTTATATATATATATTTTTAGCATCTATCTTTTTTAAAAAATAAATCCTAAAAAATAACTAATAAAGACCTTGTTTGGAAGTACGGTAACTTTTGCTTTTGAATGTTTTTAAAAAATATTTGTCATAAAAAAATATCAAATTGATGTTTATCTTTTGGTTTTTTATATAATTTTAATAAATTTGTCATAACTCAATTTTTGAATTCTAAAAAAAATAAAAAGATAAAAATGAATGAAGAAAAAATATTTGAGAATTGGATTAAGACAACACAAATTGAAAGTTTGGGGACTAATAAGAATTGAATTATAAATTTGAGAGTCAATTTGGTCAAAAATTAAAAGAAATGATAAATTTAGGGATTTAATTGAATTTGAAATCAATTTAATTAATGAAATCAGGGGCCTGATTGTTAAATGTCAGAAGTTCAAGGGCCAATAGCCATTTCCAGGGATACAAACGGCGTCGTTTGAACCACTTTTCATCGCCTTCTTCATTTCCAAACCAAGGATCGATTCAACAGGAAACCAAAACCGTTTTGGACCACGTCTCCAGCTACCCATTATCTTCTAGAGCCAACAATAGCAGGACTTTTATTTCCCTGTTTCTTCTTAAAGAAACAGAGGCGTTTGTGTCATGCAATCATGAGGCACGAACACATGAGCAGAGGCCATCTTCTAGCTTTTTAAAAGCAAGAGAAAGCCACATAGAATTTGGGGGAGAGGGGGGGACAAAGAAATAAAGAGAAGGCAATTAGAACCCAGTGAAGAACTAGAGCAACAAAAACAGAGAACCAAAGTGAAAGAAACCAATAGAGAGAGAGGGAGATGAAAAGTAACAAGAAAGCAGAGAACCAAGAACGGGCAAACAAAAAAGCAAGAAAACTAGAGAGAACAGAAAAACTCAGTAATACATAGACAGACTAAAGAAAAGGACAAAAAAAGGAAAAGGGACAGACACACATACTAAGAAGGAGAGAATAGACAGAGAGTATATAGAGAGAGAGACCGAGAGGGAGGGGGCAAAGAACACAAACCAGAGAAAAAATCGGAGGAGAAACCCAAGGGAGAACACAGAAAAAACCAGGGAAAGGAGAACAAGGGAGTAAACACAAAAAGGACATAACAAAGGAAACAGAGACATAATCAAAGTTTAGAGAACACAAACAGAGGAAGAATAAAATAAAGCAAAAAAAAAAGGACCAAAACTTAGAAAAGAAGGGAAGGAAAAACAGAAGCAAAAGGGAGCATTGGTTAACCAACTCCCCCTCACCGTCATCTTCGTCTTCAGGCAGCAACTCTAGGTACGCTCTTCTTTTGTTTCCCTACTTTGCAAATTCAGTAGTTACAAAGGCAAAATAATTACTTTGTCATTGTGCAAAGCATGCGTGAGTAATTCACGCATGCATGCACAGTCACCAACCGAGTCACTTGCTTGGGCTAGTGACCGGGCTGGGCCACTAGGTGTAACCTAGCTTATACGGACTAAGCTAGACCCAACCCAAAAAAATAAAAAAACTAGGTTGGGCCTCAGGTCCAGCCGGCCCAATCCTATTTACTTTATTCCCTTTTGTTTTGATATTTGATTTAATGAACCACTTTTTTTATATCAAAAAATTCCAAAATTATTCATGGACCCTTTTGAATTCATTTGTAAGTCCCTCAAAAAAAATTTAGTATTTCACTGTGTAATTAATCGATGGATTTTTAATGTGAAATACAAATCAGGTGTACGATACTTTTTTTAAAAAAAAAATATTCATGCATAGATTTAAATTCATCTTATTGGTTTATTCACTGACACCAAAGTCAGAAATACTGTTCGTTTTTATTTTATTTTTGGCTACGTAATATTTACCAACGCTAGAGTTGGAAGTATCCGTAGTTGAATATTCACTAACGTCAGAGTCAGGAATATTACAAGCAAACCATCATAACATAAACCAACAAACTGTTAACAATTTAAGACAAAAGCAGCAATTCAGTCTGTCTTATGCAGTACATTTAAAATGTGATAATATCTTTCATTTTATGTAACCAGTCTCGTATCATAAAATCTCTGTGGATCAGTTAAGATTTCTAGTGACTATAATACTAGGTGGCGACTCTTTAAACACCACCTTTTTTCCCATCAAAGAACAAGATGTCAGAATCTGTTCCTTTCATTGAATTATTTTTTAAGGGCGCCGTGATGTCAGGTGCAACAAAGCTAATGTCAAAATATAAAAAAAAGTTATTTAAATTTATTTTCAAGCAAAACACATACCATGCATCACAATATTAAACACGCATAAAATATCAATAATTACTCTCTAAGCAGCATGGAATTTATAAAAAATTTCCTTGTTTTTAGGTGGGCATCCATCACATCAAAATTAAGTCCAATTTTTTACAGGACATCCTCATTTTAATCCTTAAATTTATAAAACATCTAGATTCTCATTAGATTCGAAATGAACATGACAACATGGAGAATCAACTTACTACATACATGAACCAAAATCTAACAAACAAACCTTTTCTCTTAAGAATTTATGTTGAGGAATAGTCTAATTCTAACAAATGGCACAACATGAATAAGGTTACTAACAATTTGCCACGTTGTATTCAGCTAGATCATAAACTTGAACGGATAACCATAGAGAAGCGAACTCTATCCTTAAATCATTCAAACTAATCCTTGAAATTGGCGATCAAAGAAGGCTAATCCATCAAACTTTACTCCATTAATTCATCATATATTTATTCACCAATGCATGTGTGCGTATTGCCTGCATACTTTTCATCTTTTTATCGGTTCATTAGAAAGTTCAATATGTCTTGAAGTAGGTAACAAGAGCCAACCCTTCAATTATGAAATCAGCTAACTGACTGACCCCAACGGACTTTATGATATAGCCCAATGAGCATTCTAGTGAACAGCCACAAAAAGAATTGCTAGTATGACCTGGTTCTTCATACTAGATCCGTGATTCCCTAATCATCTTATGCTGAACTCAGAGAACTGGCATCACATTTGAACTTCTGCGGCATAATACGTTCATATTTGAAAAGCTTATCTTCTGGTTCATATAACCAATGATCTAAATTTATGTGAGAATGATGGATGAGTGTGAAAAATGCACCATAACAAAGCCAAGAAAAACAGGTGTGACAGAAACTGTGGAAGAGGAAGAGAGAGAGAGAGATGCAACAAGAATTGGTAGCTTTTATGACCAGTCAAGCACAAGATTATTTAAGATCATTCTATGCACATCAAATACTGGAGAAAATTGAATTCCTCGAGATTTATGTACCTAAAAGCTAAAATAGCCATTTAACTAACTTCTTTTGTCACCGAATCCAAACACAAAAACAGGAATCATGATAAACAAAGAACCTAACATATTTCAGAATCAACAAAATCCAGAAATGTAAAATCAGATAAATCAGGAAAAGTTTCAACAAAAAAACATGACTGCAATGCCTTTCTTCTGAGATCTTACCCTCTAGTCCTAGCTTGAATCCTTTTGTTTGCCTTCATCGTCAACAGCATCAGTCACCAAAGTCATGGGTCTTTGATCAATCACATCATCAATAATTCCAAATTCCTTTGCCTCTTCTGGGGTCATAAAATAATCTCTATCCATATTCTTCTGAATTACTTCAAGTGGCTGCCCTGTATGCTTGCAGTACAATTGATTCAGAGCATCCCAGACCCGAACTATCTGCTTTGTGTGAATTGTCATGTCCTTTGCCTGTCCGCTGTACCCACCTGATGGCTGATGAATCATGATTGTTGCATTTGGTAGTGCCTTCCTCTCGCCCTTAGCCCCGGCAGCCAAGAGGAGGGAAGCCATAGATGCAGCCTGACCCAAACAAATGGTAGTAACTGGAGACCTTATGTACTGCATTGTATCATAAATGGCAAGGCCTGCATAAAACAGCACAACAGTTGACATTATAACCTCAACCATGCCTTAAAAGATTAACTGACTTGAAACTTAAAATATTTAAACAAGATACATAATCCAGGCAAAATTAAATTGACAAAAGCATAACACTAGATTCCACTACAGGTAATCCAATACCACATATAACAGCATAGACCTGCTATAAGAAAACAGTTATAGTCTATTGTAAAGTTGGATGGCATTCAGTATTTCTTCATTGCCATGTCTAGATAGAATTGTCAACCGGTTGTAATTAAATTGAACGAGTTCAATTAGTTATCAATGTTTGATCTTCCGCTTTTCAACACAATCTTCGTCCTTTTGCTTTGTATGCTCTTAATGATATGCATCACAGTCAAGACTACTTTTAACTTCAAAATTGAAAGGCGCCAGAGACAAGAAAACTTGAGAAAAATAATTATTCATCGGCATGTGCTGCATGTCTTAGAGTGATTGGCATTCACATATTATTGCATTACAAGCATTAACAGAGCATTCTAAGAAGGAATTCAACAGTCCTTTCTCACAAGGGAGGGATTTAAGGGGAAATGAAAACACATGAACTGATAATATTCATTTACTTCAGGATTTGCAAACAGTAAGATTTTGTCCCTTTCAACTGCTCTTGCAGTGACCTCAACATAACCATGTACTTGCACATAAATCTATAGACAGGATGCAAATAATTTCAATATCTTCTGTACAACCATAACCATAAGGACCTTGAGAAAAATAAGTTGAATAATGATACAAAACTAATTGGCTTCAATAAGAAAGGCTGTGCCGACATCATATAGTGTTGAATCGTTCAGTTGAGCACATCCAACAGCACATCAAGAATCTTTCTCCAGTGGATAATACAACTTTCAATGGTATTTCAAATATTAACAATTACCCAGAAACAAGCTCTTGACTATCACAATTCTTTTCTTTATGGACACTGTAAAGCAAACAAATAAAGTGTACACCCAAAAAATGACCTGCTATCCTGTCCAATTATAATATCTGACTACTGTTTATCGTCACCCCCTTCATCCAAAAAATCAGGAATGATTACATTCACTTAGCAACGCCCACTAAATTGAACCCAAAAAAATGGGTCAGCCATTTCACTAACCCTATTAACCACTCAAGAAAGAACCTAAAAGCCCAATTACACTTTTTTGAAGATCAATTCAATCTATCAAACATATATCATTGAAGCTAAGCTGGTCCATCAAAAATTTACATAGCATTTTACCATATGCTTCCATTTTCTTCCACAGGACCAGAGAAAGAACTATTAGCCACCAACAAACTAAAGCACACATAAATGGCCTCCATGATTCGCAAAATGCCACAAACCCCAAGCTCATCTAACTAAAAACCTCAATTACTTCCATTTCTGCACAACCTCCATCTCAATGATCAAGGCATAATCACAAACTCCTCGCTTATTAACAAAATCAGGCATCTACAGCTCAAAATTTCCATATTACTCCACAATAATCCAAATATCAGACTTTTGTAACAGAATCAAAATCCTACGAAATCCATGTTAAAATGCATCACAATATTACTCAAAATGAATCTATCACACTAAAATGTAAAAAAATCCAATGCAGACAAACACTCTAAACAAAGACCAAATCAAAACCCATTCCAATCAATTCACAGTAATTCAAAAAAAGAAATTAAAACTTTGCAACTAAACACCAAGATTACCCCCACCCCACCCCCACAAACCAAAAAACACTCACTAAACCCAAATCAAAAACCAAAACGAAAACCCATCTCGAAAAATCAAAACTGTATCACGTTTAAGTATCAAGTCACCTGCAGTGACTTGTCCACCAGGAGAATTCAGATACATATGAATAGGCTTAGAAGGATTCTCAGACTCAAGAAACAAAAGCTGAGCAACAACAACATGAGAAGTATCATCATCGATTGGACCATTAATACAAACAATTCTCTCTTTTAAAAGCCTAGAAAAGATATCATAAGCTCTTTCTCCTCTTGATGAGTGTTCGATGACCATTGGGATTAGACTGTAAGCTCTAGTGGTTGAGATTTTTGGGGTCAAAAGAAAAGAGGGTTTTGGTTTAGTTGTTGAAGAGATGAGCTTGGCGGAGGAGAAGAGGGCTTTCATGGCTGTTGATTTGGGTTTGGGATTGGATTTGGAGAAATTGAGAGAGGGATAACGGGGTTTTAGGGTTTGAGAGGAATTGGGGATTTTGCTGGGGTTTAGGGGATTGAGTTCTGTGATTTTGAAGGAGAGGGCCATCAGGGTATGTTTGGTTTTGTAAGAAATGATTGTCCAAGTATTGGGATTACTGGATTTTAGGAGAGAGTGTAATTTATTTATTTTATAATCTACTACTGTATATTTAAAATTTTGTTTTTTTAACACCATTAAAAAATATATTTTTAAATATTAAAAAAACATAGAGTTCCAACAAGATTTCTCTATAAAAGCAATTTGAAAACATGTTTAGAATTGTAATAACGATCATAGTTTAAAGTATTTTTTACTTAAAAATATATTAAAATAAAAAATATTATTTTTAAAAAATTATTTTTAATATTAACATATCAAAATGATCTAAAAACATAAAAAAATTATTTTAAGCAAAATAAAAATTCAAAATTTTTGGAAACGCGGTTTACACCGCACTCCCAAACACACCTGAAATGCACTTTGACACATACCAATTTTTTTTAATAAAAAAATATAAATATGGTGATTTTTCCAACTTTTTTTATATAAAAATTTTAAATGCAAATTAAAAAACTTATATATGTATCTAAATAAATAAATTAAAAATCATTTATATTAATAAATGAAAAAAAAAGTCATTAATTATAACTCAAGATATAACTAGAAAACTCAAAATACAAATATAGATCAAGATATTTGATTTGAAAACGATCCACACACGTGGGCTCTTATTTTTTTTAAAATCCTAATAAGACAGATAATTACAAAGGCAAATTGGAAAAGATTATGGCATTCAAAATCAAAACAACCCAATGTTTAAGGACTAAATGTAACAAATTAAATTAAAAAAAAAACAATCCTAAAAAAAAAAGCTAACCCGTCATACATGTGGTTTAAGTGATGGCATCGAGATAAATGAATAAAAAGAAAATTGAAGAAAATCATGAAGCCAAATATCAAAAAACTCCACCTTGAGGATTAAAATTTAAAAAAAATATTAATTCTCAGTCAATTTAATGTTAAAAGATAAAATTAAAAAAAAATATATCAATTTAAAAGATATGTCAAAGTAAATTCAACAAAGAACCACAAATAAAAAGAACCAGGGTAACCCGGATCATTTTCAAAATTAGTGACAAATTCTACATAAAGCAAATAAATAAAAACAACAGAGCTCAATTTTTAATTAAATAAATGTTAAAGTTTGAAACTGGAAAAAAAAATTTATCTTAAAAAAAAGAAAAAAAAAACCAAACTCGAACAAACCTCTTAAAATTTAGTTAATCTCTAAAACTCATAACTTGTGAAATTCTAGTCCTTCAATCAATTAAGAAACACAATTCCTAACCAAATTATCGTTATAGGATGAAATCAGGGAGAAAAACAATTTAAAGAAATTGTCAAAGTGAATAAAATAGCAATAAAAAAGAATGGAGATCAAATTTGATAGGAAAAAACTTAAAGAAGATGAAATTGTAAAAAAAAATAATTTTAAAACTTATCTCAAATAAAACAAATAGCAATCAAAAGAATGAGGATCAAATTTGAAATATAAAAAATTAAAATGGATGAAATTGAAAAAGAATTATAATATTATAAATTATTCCAAATAAAATAAAAAGTAATAAAAAAACAAAGACCAAATATAATGAAATAAAAAATTGAAGGGATGCTTTGAAACTTTGAAAAGAAATGCGGGAGAATTGAGAAGAAGAGAGAAAAAAACAACATTGGTACCAAACCGACTGGTTGTTAGCCACACACACCGTTTCATCATGGAGGGGACACCAAGACAATTTCAACGTTGTTGTTAATAGTGGTATTTGGTAATCGAACAACCTCATACACGTCACTTGAAATGTGCAAAAGCCGACACACTGAAAAGTGCCACATTTGTTTTAATAATATTTATATTTTTAAAATTATAAATTTACTCTTACACCAATATGATAATAACAAAAAAAACCCAAGCAAAAATACAAAAATACCCCTAAATTTAAGCTAAAGAGAAGTCAACCTTGGAGGGCATTTAAGCTAAAGAAAAGTCAACCTTAAAGGGCATTTAAGTCATTTTATTGTTCCTAAGAAATTGAAAATACAAAATGCCCACGTCAACTTTTTTTTTAAAAAATTAATCCAACGATAGAATAGTCATTTTAAAAGTGAAAATACTTAATTGTCCATTTTAAATTTGGCAATGACAAATAAACTCTTGTTAAATTATTGAATTACATCTAATAGTAAGTTAATTGGTTCTATTTTGGAAGGGCAAAATGAGATTTTCACTATGGATTCCTTCAGTGAAAACCCCACGCTTTTTAGACTTTGTTAATACTAGAAATTTGACTCGTGCTTTGCCATGAGCCAGATAATGTTTTCAACAAAAAACACACTCTTTCAACATTATTTTATTGTAAATGCAAAAAAGTTAAAATTGAAAATAAAAATATCCAATTTGAAATATGGCAAAAAAAGACATTAGTTAATCGGGGTTAATTTGCTAAACTCTCAATGCGAGTCATGCACCCTATTGGATTTAACAACTTCTTATTCCCAAAATTATTTTTTATTTAATTATACACCAACCATATGTATGAGGCTTTTTTAAAAATAAAAGGAATCAATTTTGAAAGATAAGAGGCAAATCAGTAAAACGTAAAAACAAAAATAGAAATAAGAAAGATTTTTCATAAGAAGTATTCCTCAATGATAATTAAACATCAATTATTGAGTTTATATGTGTTTTTTAATCTGTTTGTGATAGTAAATAAATCAACTATAAAAAACAAGAAGTTTTTCTACCTATCTTTAGTTTTTACTTAACCTAACATGCATTAATTAACTCTAATCACATAATAACTTTCATTACATGCAAGATTTAATTACATGATAATTAAAACACATGGAGAGTTAATTTAATCAAGCTTATGTTTTTCAAGTAACATTTAATCAAAACTAGTTTTGAAAATTATATACCTCTACTACTTAAGTTAATTAGTCAAACATCCAATATAAACTAATTAACTAGCAATAAACTTAAAACAAAAAACATATAGTGCACATTATATAAAATTCAGGTCATCAATCATTAAGTTTAATCATAGAAAAACATAAAATATTCATGTATCATAATCATATATAAAATATTTTTAACCATTAAGTCTTCATGATTATTTAAGATCCAAGAGTACTAACCTCTTAAAATAAAATAAAAACTAAGCTTGTTACAAATTCAGAAAAAATTAAAAAAGATAATTTTAAAAACAATAGAATCCCTCATTGTATTCTTCTATTCCTAAATGTGATTACTTGAAGAAGTTTCATTATTAATAACTAATTTCTAATCATATTATTTTAAGGTTTTATTATATTAATTTGATCCTAATGACTTATGCATTTACTTTGACCTTCTAAAGAGATTTCCTGGTCATGTGGAATCCTTTCAATGCCATGTTATCGTCCCCATATAAAAAGATGGGCTAAACTCATGTTAGTTTGCTTTTATAATTCAAGCATGAATTCAAGGATGTTGTTCTCTATTATCTAGATGAGTTATCGAGTCTATCATATATAGATAAAAAGTTTGAGATGTCTATTTTTTTTCCCAATTAGAATTGAATGAAAATTCCATTTATATCTTCAAATATGGTCTAAAAAGTACACAGCTCCAATCTGTTAGGTTTGGTCCAATTAATTCTAATCCCACTAAGATTCCTTGTTCAAGTTGGATTTCTAATGCAATTAGGATTTGAATTTTTTTTAGCTCCAATGACTTGTTCTAATATGTTCTTTCTAGTTCTTTACTTGAAATTATGCTAAAATATTTTATTTAGCTCATCTTTATACTTTATTTCCATAGCATTATTAAGCATAAAACTAGTTAAATGGGCTCCTATAAAATATTAAATATCTATAAAAGACTTAGAATAAAGTACAAAAAATATAAAATAATATGAGTGTATCAATAAACCTATTTATAACCTAAAAAACCCGAAATCAATCCAAAATCCAAAAACATTCCAAGCTCAGATATACCATTTTCAGGCAAAGAGAAGGTCAAAGAATACCTAGGATAGACCCCCCTCATCAAAACGAACTCATTGACACCAAAATAAATATTTTTTTATAGCTGGAATCGGTGTCAACCAAGAGCTTCTCTTTACCACTAGAATTCGATCACTTTCTCTTTCATCTCTTAAATTAGAAATTGAAAAATATTAAAAATTAATTTTGGAACCAAACATGAATTTTAGAAATATTTGGGGGTAAAAAATTTATAATTCTAAAAGTACGAGGATCAAACTAAACTTCTTGACCAAATTTTAAAATCACCACCTATTTTCTGTACCCTTTTCACTTTGGTCTCATGCTTTCAATCTTGCCCTTACTCAACGAGTTGAAGCAATTGTTCTTTAATTTGACCACAAAAAGGTGAAATCACCCAAAAAAAAAGTTAATGGATCAAAATGAAAAAATAAAAAAAATTGAACAGTGAGTCCATGGTGATAATGTGAGAGACTCCATAATGTTTTTAGCTACAACGAAATGCGCACAGGTTTTAGAGTTTCTTAGACACATACACACACACGAACACATGCGTATAAAAAAAAAAATCAATTCTCAATATATACAAGTAAGTAAGATTATTATAGGGCATTCTTCGTATGTAATGAAAATAGATTTCTTGCTTTTCAAAAGTATAAAAAAAAATCTTGTTTTTCAATGTAATAAAAAATAAATAATGTAGAAAATAAAATGACCATTATAAAATATACTAAAAAATAGGTAAATTACTACAACAATCCACAATATCTATTTTATTTTTAATTTTATCCTCAAACTTTTTTTAAGAAAAAAACTGTCGCCCTCTATATAAAATATACTAAAACAAATAGATAAATTACTACAACAATCCATAATATCTATATTTTTTAATTTTGTCCTCAAACTTTTTTAAAAAATATTGTAGCCTTCAATGTCCAAATTAATGACCAATGTCTAAAATTTTGTTAAGAAAAAAAAACAAAAGATGACCAATAAAGAGAAATTCTATGATTAATATCATATTTAGAAAAAAGTTTTGTTTAGTCCTCTATAGTCGACGTAATTGTTGGAATTTTAATCTAGGTATAAAAATTCTTTTTCTTAACATTCCATTTCTTGGATTTGAGAGAGGAGAGAGAAAGTTTCTTGAAAATAATAAAGAGAGAGAATTTTGTCAATTTGTCCATATTATAGTGAAAAAAAACTGGTTTTGGTGTCAAGGGGTTTCATTTGACAAGAGAAGTTTGATGATAATGTTTTTTTACCTATAAAGATGCCTAAAAAGTATACCGAGATTCTTTTAGATTTTTTTATGTGATTGATTTTTATTTTTTTTAGTGATTTTCTTCTCTTGATTTTCTTGCTACCATAATGGTTGATGGATTTTGGAAAGGAGGCTCAAGCGCTGACAAGTCGTTTACCTCCATTATAGAAAATGTCGCCTATTAAAAAAAGAGTAGAGGACGGAGAGTCATTTGATTATGAGGAAGAAAAACTAGAACGAGTCTAGGGTGGAAGGTTTATGCGCCATGACTTTTTTTAAAGGCACAAGTCTTTCTTTATTTTTTTTAATAATTTTTTCCTTTAACATTGAGTTTTTATTGAATTTTTTAGCCTGTTTTTTTTTCAATTTCATCCTTTAACATTTAGTTAATTTGAATTGGTTTTCATAATTTATTTTTGGTTTACTTTTTATGAGGTTATCATAATTTTAAATAAAACATCTTGATATATGGTTGGAGCTTAAGATTTTGAGCATCAATCATTGTTTTATGAATCAATTAAAAAATAGTTTTAGAAAAAAAAAACAATTGTATTAAACTTACTAGAGTCCATGACATGAATCACTTATTTAATGTGTTAAATTACGTTGATTGTGATGCGAACCCCGTGATCACACAACCCAAGACAAGATTGACAACAAATCTTGGAAAGCCAAAACATGTTTAATAGAAGAGTGACACTATAAAAACATATTCAAAGACACTAGCACTATTGGAATAATAACGCTCACCCTACAAATATCGATTTGTGAATGAGAAGTATAATGAAGATGTCACGAAACCAATCAATTTTTTATAAGCACTTTAATTCATCAAAGAACAAAAAAAAATAATACAAGAATCTATTTCACAAGCTAAATAAATTGGACAACACTAGTATTATCAAGTCTGAATATTTTATCTTTTCAAAGAGTATTTATACTCTTGAAAATAAAAGTCTTTATAGATCTATCATTATAGGTTAAATTGATCCGCTTGCAAAACTGACAAAATTCTATACTATTAAACCTGAAAGTAGGGATAATATTAGGCTTTTAGCCCTTCTATTGGTTGCCAATGCCTAAGAATGGTGCCCAAGATGATAATCGGCGGTGTAATATTTATTGCTGATTCAATTTATAATCCTAACAGAAATAGGCTACGTTTTGTTACCTCTGGTGCTGGAATCTCGATTATAAGAATATGACCACAAAGAATTTCATACTAGTTTGATTTCTTACATGTTCACGGGGGAATTGTTTCAAGCTTTTCTTCCATGGTTTATGAGCAAAATTAGCATGCCGGATGTAACCTATTTGTTTTTTTATTTTAAAAATATTTTTTAAAAAGTTTATTTTTTTAATTAATATTTTTTTTTGATGTTTTTATATCATTTTAATATACTAATATAAAAAATAATTTTTTAAAAATAATAAAACATGATTTTAAACCAATGGTAACCATACTCGATTTGGTGGCTAGAATTTTTACTGCCCTATAATTTTGGTGGAGCAAGTTTCGACACTAGAGTCTAGACTAATGGCCATCAGTTTCCTCAAGGTTAAGAAGTTTTTGTTACGGCATTCATGGGTTACGGGACTGCATTCATCTTCTACATGGTTGATGCTTGGAATTCGTAAATCTGTGAAGCTTATCTTGAAAAATGGGAGCGAATCTTACTTACAAGAGGCTGGTTATTCTGGAACAGGGTTTTCATTTCCATGATAAAATGATGGGAAGCCCAGAGCTCATAACTGTGCAGATTTGCCCGGTTTCTTTACTGTCAGTGAATACAGTAATAATAGGCACGGCAATGCAATCGGATATGATATATAGATCAGGTGGCTCCTCTCCTCTACCAACTCCTTATGGGAGGAACAAGCTTCAGGGTCACCTGTCAAGACTCTCACATTAACAAGCAGAATTGAAAGGATTAGCGGTCTCGAGGTCATCTGGAACCTTTCCAAATCAGCACTCAAGAAACGACTGGGTCCATTTCATTAAGCAACAAAGGCAGACTACAAGGCCAACGTTGGTTAACATCATAATCAATCTTCCACAACGACTTAAAACTTCATCAATACATAATCTTGAACAGAACAAATCAAACAAAATTATCCCACAATGCCTTCTCAGTTCTAGAAACAGTACACACCTAAAAATTATCCTGAAAGAACAAAATGATGCACTTAGAACAGAGATGTTCCCTTTCCCTTCTTGTCTCCACCAATCTCAAAGTGCTTGCACCTCTGTGGAAATCATTGGCAGTAACAGAAAACATTAGCACAGTTGAAATCAAATGGTACGAAAATCACAACAAGAAAAAGGCTTGCATGGCTAACCTTGATTGGGTGCTGAGACACATGTTTGCATGCCTGGCATTGCAGCCTCAATACAATTTTCTTGGTTGTCTTTGCCTATTAACAAAAGAGAAATCAATATCAAAATTCAACTAAGCATGAAGACTAGATATCCATGCAAGGTGAAGAACAAAGAGGAGGCCTCAGAGCTAGTTTATATGTCTCTGTCATATGTTAGACAATCAGACAATGTAGGCAAATTCAAATCATCATAGGCCTCTAAAGAGAGAATTCAGAAATAGCAAAAATATAATTTATGGTGGTATAACAAGTACAATGCAAGCGTTTTCCATTTTAATATCAACCATGAGGACAAGGAAAGAAAGGAGGAAGCCTCAGAACTAATTATATGTCTCTGTCATATGTTAGACAATCAGACAATGTAGGCAAATTCAAATCATCACAGGCCTCTAAAAAGAGAATTCAGAAATAGCAAAAATATAATTTATGGTGGTATAAGAAGTACCATGCAAGCGCTTTCCATTTTAATATCAACCATGAGGACAAGGAAAGAAAGGAGGAAGCCTCAGAACTAATTATATGTCTCTGTCATTCATTAGATAATCAGACAATGTAGGCAAATTTAATCATCATAGGCCTCCTGAGAGTATATACTCTGAAACCACAAAAGGATGTTCTATGGTAGTGATAACATGTACACTATCAAGACTTCACAATCAAACATTTAGCAGTATTTTTTACAGCCACCGAATACATGCAAATTACAATATAGTGACAAACAAAATTCAAATATTGATCTAAATCCTCGAGGGACTTTTAAGTATACCAAGTTTATGCAAGGAATAAGAAAACAAACCTTCTTGTGAAACACTGGCTTTGTCTGACCTCCATAACCAGATTGCTTGCGATCATAACGACGTTTACCCTGAGCAGCAAGGCTATCCTTCCCCTTTTTGTACTGAGTGACCTTGTGCAAGGTGTGCTTTTTGCACTCCTTGTTCTTGCAGTAGGTCTTCTTTGTCTTAGGAACGTTCACCTGTAATACACGTGTCATTAATCAATCAAAATAACAAAGAAAATAAATAAATTACCTTACAGAAAAATTCTCAAGTACCATAACAAATACAATATGCAACTGAAACATGCTTTCCATCAAACAAGCAGGAACTCAAACATTAAATTCATTCTCTCTTACTATATTAAAAGTCAGCTAAAACCACCGGCTATGTCTCTCTCGTCCACCCATTCATCTCAATCACGCAACTCATAATACTCGTAACCTCCAATCCCACAAGCCCTCCATTCCCAAAAGTTTCCATTCATCTTAAAACCAAACCTTCACTAACATCAGAACTTTCATACACAAAAATCATTATAAACACAGCTAATCTTCAAGTAAAATGTGTATAAAACCAAATCTCTAACAACACGCACTACTCACTAGACAATACAGTTAACGATCGAGAAACAAATATTCACAAAACTAAATCTCTAACAAAGAAGATGACATTAAAACCAATGAATCTAAACTTCATAAATCGCAGTTTCAATCATAACAAAACAAAACTAAAGCTTCCATCGTTATACCGTAAACCACCTCAAAAATGAAAGAAACAGAAAACCCAGATGTAAAAATCGACAAAAAAGATGTTATAGTACAGAGAATCAGAGAGAGGGAGCAGGTTACCATTGTTGGCAGAGAAGTGGTAGACTTCGGCTGCAAAGGAAATGGAGGTGAATGGAAAGAACAGATTAGGGTTTAGAGCTATTTTAAACAGCAACTTATGGGCCAAATCATGGATCCTGAATTGAGAGGGACCATTGGGCCTGGGCCAAATTATTACCAATTCAGTTTTTTTGGTTCACTTGAAAAAATGGTGTTTTTTTTTAAAAAAAGAAAAAAAATGATATTTATATATATATATATATATATATTACCGACAAACTCCTCTCTCTCTCTCTCTCTCTCTCTCTGTTTGCAAACAGGAATCAGATATATCAGTTTAGGGTATTCGTTTCTTTTACAAGCGATTAATTGAAGACTCTTTCTTCATTTAATTTTTTGCACGTGAAAACTTTTTTTTTTCATAGAATTTATTTATTTACAAGAGATGCAAGAGACAAGAGACTGAGAGAGTGACTTCAGATAGCACGAGATTAAGAATATTTTTTTAAAGATCCATCTTAGGTTATATCTTGATCATTATAAGCAAAGAGCACAGAGGTACTTAAGATCCCAGCTAAAGATTAAAAAAAGAAGAAGAAGGCTCCACCTGTACGCGCATGTTGCATTTCTTAATTTCATGTCTTAATTTGTTCATCTCCCTCGTCACGTTGCTTAGCTTTCAAAGGTCAGCAGGCTTTTTTTCTTATCTCTCTGATCATTTGATTTGATTTCTGTATCAAGATGACATGAAAAGGGATAGCGGAGAAGCCATTGCCTCGTGTCTTCTATATATATAATTAATTATCAAAGCTCAAACGCAGTAAAATAATGCAAATATTGAGAAACCTATTCTTTCGTCTCCATATTTTAAACCTTACCATGCAAGTCCTATGCTTTTAAGAATCTCAAGTCTTTAAGTATATGGATGCGTAAAAGTACCCAGATTTTGTGTTTGTTCTAAGAGCTTGTAGAGAAAAGATGAAGGGGAAAACAGGGGCTGATCTCCATGCCCTACGTTTTGTTAACTAATCAATCATAAGAGGAACCTGTAAAGGACTAAAATGGAGTCATTCACCGGCAAAAATCATCTTGTAATTGCTTGGCGATAAGAAGAAACAGCAGGAACTGACCGCCATGTATTATTATTAGCCGCGAGAGCTAGCCACCATGCTCTCCATACGGACAAAAATCATATCACGGGACACCTGTGAAAGCCAATCAGAAAACAGCGAAATGGAGAAACTATCCAGACTTCCAGAACTTTGACTGATTATTTGCCAAATCTAGACATATTCTATAAGCGATTTACACAAAATGCCACCATCAAGAATAAAAAAACAAAGAAGAAACAACATGGCCATAACTACTAACATTTGAAAAATCTGAAGGCTACTAATACGAACAATCATAATTGATGCGGCTATCTAGAATTCGATAATTCCTCGACGACATCAAAATTCATGATATAGAGCGGCGGCTTCGTTCGAGGAATCCATCCATAACTACTTTCTTCTTATATTCCTCCGAATCATAAAATGATTCCGCCGAAATCAAACCATTGCTCACACTGTCTTCACTCCTTAATCGAGGGACGAAGTAGAACCAAGCAGAAGCACAGACAATGGCACATAATTTACCCCATACCAGCATTAAAACCAAGGTCATTATAATGATTGACATACCAACGAAGGGGTGGTCACTTTTCTTCCCATTTTGATGATCGTTTTCTTTATGAGGCCTCTTAATCGTGACCTGGGACCTCGCCGCCGTGTTTGGTGTTTTTGTTGCCGGTCTTTCAACTGGCTGTGAGGGGGAGGATTCTGATCGGGTTATTATCGACACAGTTCGAATGGGCTTTTCCTTGACTTCGGGCGAGCCGGGTTGGTTAGTGCCGGTTCTTATAGCGTCTATTTTCCGGCAAAAGGACAATCGTTTCTTACACGTGGCGTCCTTTGTAGTTTCCACGTGATCCGACAGTTTCCCATTTTCGAGGATGATGTCTTGCTCAGAAGACCTGTACCATGTCTGAAACAGGACGATAATCAGCTACCTTCAAGTGATGCTAACTTACGCCAAAGTTTGCTCAATTATGCTAAAATACGCTAAAGTTTGCTCAATTATGCTAAAATACGCTTTATAAACAAAAATGTTAATTTTTGTTAGCAGTATTCTTCACATACCTCTCCAGGCATCTCTTTGGGTGCTCGATCTGAACTGACTCTCTCCGGAGTTTGACGTGGCGTCTCGTGTTTGGTTAAGGGTTTTTGACGCTTTGGCTTCGAGGCTCCAGAGGTTCGGTCACTGCCAGGCACGGTAGAGTCTATGGGGACAGTTTTGGCGCCTGAGTTCTTGACGCAAACCCAAGACCAAGAAAACAAACCTGTTTGCGGTTTTTTCTCGGGAGATGGAATGGCTTTCCTGGAAAATCCAAAACAACCGAGAAAACTTGTGAATTTTGTTCTTGTTTTTTTGGGTTTGGGTTGACAGGGGGCGGGCTCCATGGGAGAGACGGAGACAAGATCAAGTCGGCATGTGGAGAGTTTCGAACATTGATTGAATGCTGCTGGAATGGGTGGTTTCTTTCTTGGGTCACTGTTATTTAAATAAGCACCGTATTAATGTTTAATGGTCAAAATAATTAAATCTATACACTGTTCATTATTTAATTCTTTGTAATCTCAGTCTATGTCTAAAAGTTTGCTCGAGGAACAGTATGAATCATTTTTTTTTGTTTATTTCCAAATATTTTCGTTCTTACACACATCAAGATTAATTAGTATATAAAGTTTAAACTGATTGGTTTAATTACATGGAAATCCTTCTCATGTATCCTTATTAATTATACCCAAAATATAATTATATCTGTGATTACAAATTTATTCTAAACAATTGTTCCAGTAGCGCACCTTGATGATCAAGTAAAGAAACAAATATAATAGTTAAATCTTAGTACTTAAGGAAATCTTTGATGATTTTGAGGGATGAATTTAGATTTTAAGGTTGTTTGAGTGAAAGTGGTTGTTTTTTAAATTATTTTTTATTTAGAAATATATCAAAATAATATTTATATTATTTTTTTTAAATATTTTTAATACCATCTCATTAAAACATTTTAAAAATATAAAAGATTAATTTTAAATATATTTTTTAAAAAATTTAAATGGGGTTCCGTGCCTAGTGGTTTGGTCTTGCACGTTTTCACCTTCTACGTTGCCTTGTAAAACACTGCATTGTCTCTAAGTATAATTTAATGGGCATGGGCATGGGCATAATTTGAGAATTTCTGTTATTTATCAATTTAAATGTGAATAGTTAAAAAAAAGAATTAAATTAAATATACTAAAGCTAAGTCCACAGTAATCTACCCATGGAAAATCAATTCATGTAACGTGTTTGAGAGTATGGTTGTGATTATTTTTCAAAGTGTTTTTTAATTAGAAATGTATCAAAATAATATTTTTTTTATTTTTAAAAAATTATTTTTGACATCATCACATCAAAATGATTTGAAAATACTAAAAAATATTAATTTGAAGTAAAGAAAAAAATAAAAAAATTTTAAATTTTTTTAAAAACACTTTTAAAACACAAAAACAAACAGGTTGGAGTCTAACATGGAGAATACGATCCCATAATCTTAGCTAGGATACATGCATATTATATTAATTACTTACCAATTAAATTTTTAATTTAGCTAGCACTCACATATTCTACATAATTATTCTTTCTGAGGGGGAAAAAAACACAAACTATATTTTGTCAAAGATAAACCACTAATCCCCTTTTTTTTTCCAAAATAAAAATAAAGCACTATATATATTCTGTCTTGTTTATCCTGTCAAACTCTCGACGGAAGAGGATAAGGATATTAATTAATCTGGAAGCCATCATCACATGCCTTCTCACTCTCATTTGATTACGGCTGGTTGATCATTCGTATATAACGGTTTGAAGGAGCTTTAACTTCAGATATGGCTTCCCTTGTTAATTAATTTTCATCAGTTTAGCTACTTGCCCGCAGGAACTATTCCATCCTCCTTTATATATATTAATTAATTAATTAAAATAAAGCTGTTTTATTTTTTTAAATAATAATAATATTATTTTGATTTATTTTTTTTAAAGTCAAACTAAGTTTTAGCTAAGATAGAAATTAACCCTCTGAATTAATTAAATCAGTCAAAACAAGTTAACTTCATATGAATTTTTTTAAAACTTGACTCCAACCGTTTAATCGGCTAAGTCTTAATTAATTTGTCAAGTTGATCCGAGTTTAATTTATACCTATATGTATCGCAAGTCACATTATTTTCGTAACACTCACATATATTTGAAGAGACTTTCGTATGGTAGGAATGATGCTAAAAAATATCCTCACGGATGAGTTCACAGGATACGTAGAAATCAACAAACCTAGAACCACAGTATCCTGACATGAACACAAGCTCACTCGACGAAGTGAACAAACATGATAGTGTCGGACCACCGTTATCGATCGGTGGGCCCATAACGTTTCTTCGAACAAACATCTTAGCTAGATTTTCGTCCTATCTGCCGATCGAGTTACAATTGGGTTATCTTCGAAAAATGGCAGCCTAAAATGGCTACTGTGGAGGAAACTGTGCAGCAGCGAGTTCGGATGAAAAAGTCACAAGTGGAAATGGTGATGAAAGAGATGAAGTGGTTGGCAAATAAATCAATCACGTGATCACGTAAATAACATAAGCTAGTTGGATTAATAAGCACGTGTTATAGTTGAGTGATTTATGGTTAGAAGGTAGTTACAACAGTTAGACAATTAGTTCATGGAAGAGCTTGCATGAATAGGCAAAGCATGCAAATTAATATATTATAATTGTTTGTGTTGGTACTATGGTTGTGGTTGCTTCTCACACAAAAAAGTACTAAAATAATTTTTTTTTATTTTTTAAAAAATTATTTTTAATATTAGCGTATCAAAATGATCTAAAAACACCAAAAAAAATATTAATTTAAAAACAAGAAAAAATTAAAAAAATTAATTTTTTTAAATACTTTTAAAATATAAAAACAAACAGGATCTAACTAATTATTAATACAGACTTTAGCTATATATACTAGTCACATAACCCGCGCGATACCGCGGGTTAATTTTTTTTGTATCAAAAATACAAAAAAAAAACTAAAATCTAAAGTGTTAGATCTTTCTACAAAGCTATATCCAAGAATCTCGGTTTTGGTTATAACGCCTGACCCAAAAGTAATATTTATAATAATAATAATAATATTAAAATTGCATGACCTAGTAGGTCTCGCTATAATACCAGACCCAATAGCTTTGGATGTGGATTTGGCTGTAAGGTCATGTCATAAAAGTACGATAATTAAATAAATTGATTAAAAAGGAAAAAACCAATAGAAAGAAAAAAACTAATGAAGAAAAAGAAAAAAAATCTGAATTAACTGGGTTAACCCGTCAAACCTTGGATTCATGTCGTGAAAGTTTGATAACTAAATAGAAAAAAAAAATTGACGGGTTAACCCAGAATTAACCGGGCTAACCCGTCAAACCAGGTTACCTGTCAAATCCGGGATCCGTATCATGAAAGTCTGATAACTAAATAGAAAAAAATTAAATATTAACAACCTAAACTAAACGAAAAAAAAATAATTAAAATAATAAAAAAACAAAAACAAACAAAAGACATAAGCCTGTTACTAATGAGGAAAAAGAAAAAAAATCTGAATCAACTGAGTTAACCCGTCAAACCTGGGATTCACGTCATGAAAGTTTGATAACTAAATAGAAAAAAAAATTGATTAAAAAAGAAAAAAACAAAATAAAAATTAGGTTAATTCGTTAAACCAGGTTAACCTGTCAAACCCGAGATCGGTGTCATGAAAGTATGATAACTAAATAAAATTTTGTTTTTCACATTAACAAACTAAATTAAACAAAAAAAAATTCATTAAAAGAAATAGAAAAAAAGTGAACATTAACAACCTAAACTAAACGAAAAAAATTAATTAAAAAAAACAAAAGACATAAGCATATTACCAATGAGGAAAAAGAAAAAAATCTGAATCAACTGAGTTAACCCGTTAAACCTGATATTCGCGTCATGAAAGTTTGATAACTAAATAGAAAAAAAAATCGATGGGTCAAACGAAAAAAATTGATTAAAAAGGAAAAAAACAAAAAAAAATTCAGGTTAACTCGTCAAACCCGAGATTTGTGTAATAAAAATATGATAACTAAATAAAAAAAATTTCACATTAACAAACTAAATTAAACAAAAAAAATTCCTTAAAAGAAAAAAAACACAAAGAAAAAAGCAAAAAAAAAATAAAAACCCATAGGCGAAAAAAAAAGGGGAAAACAAAAACGAAAAAAGAAGAAGAAAAAATCAGAAGAAACAAAAACAAAAAAAACCCGCAGCTACAGTGAACATCCCACGCGTTTTAGAGTATTCTGTAATATATATATATATATATATATATATATATATATATATATATATATATATATATATATATATATATAGCTAAAGTCTGTATTAATTAATTAAAAAGGTGGCTGATGACCATAGGTTTGTAAGGAAAAAGACATCATCAATTACATCATATGATTGATGAATTAGTTCGTGGTATAATTTCTTGTATTAGCAATTTGTATGCTTGGTTATTTCATTGGATGGCTAGGACTTTGTGGCACAGGACGCGGTTTTGCCAGGTCCATGGCGACTAGTTTCTATGCAAATTGATGCGATCATCAGCTCCAATTATTTATTTGCGCATGTTGTCTTTGGAGGGTAGATTTATTTTTAAACAGAACGTGACATCATAGTCCATAGAATATACCAAAAAATAAGAAGAAAAAAGAAAGACCACAAGAAAATGTTATTTAGATTTCTTACATAGTCCATAGATTTCTTAAATTATTATCTAAGTTTTCTTGTGGTGTTTCACTATTTATATAAATAGTGAAACATCTTTTTTTAAACCCGTTTTATTTAAACATTCATCCTTGGGTTTTTTTATTTTATTTTTTGATTTATTATTTTTTGATCTAATTCAATGAGATAAAGTTTTCATATTAGAAAATCAAAATTTAAAGTGAGAGGACCAAATATGGAGAAAATTCATGACATTTCTCAAAAATTTTGAAATTTTTATTTTGATCCAAAAATTTATTTTATTCATTTTTCAAATCATGAGTTAGAGAGATGAGAGAGAAATTTGCTAAAAAACAATGGAGAAGAGAGGAAATTGTTGTTTGACCACAATCCGACCATTAAAAAGAAACCAAGCCAAATTTTTCTTTGATTGAAAAATGTTTTTCATTGACCGGAAAGTGTTTTCCGTTGACCAATTTTTCTAATGACAAACAAACACATGAAAGTTTGGAAAATGATTTTTCAAAAACCACTTTTCAATAAACAAACGCAACCCTTGTCTTTAATAAAAAACAATTAAGTTGAATTAGACTAGAGAGGTGAAATAGTCTTTTTAACAAGGTTAATTTGCAATAGAAGGCAACATTGCTATTTTTTCAATTTGTTGTATCAATTAAATTAATTGTCCTTAAAAGTTAAAAAAATAACCCTGGATTGAGGGGCTTTATAGAAACTTCATTTTACTATAAACATTGTAATGACTCAACTTACGTTATCATTATTTTTTAAAACTTTGACTTCAAGGGGTTATTAGTAGTTTCATAATAGTTTTTGTTTTGGTTATTATCATTTAATCCTAGGGGTATTTTCATGTTTTTAAAAATAAAATAAAAAGAGAAAAAAGCTACTAACACGTAAGCCGCTTTGCGTCATTCGAGCAGTATATGTGAATGACTCCGGTGGTCAAAGCCATATTTCTGTTGTATCATTTGATTTGTTTAGATATTTTATTTTTTTGTGGTGTGTGCATTGTAATTTAGTCTGGTTTGGTGTTGATTATCTTTTTTTTTTCTTTTTCTTTCTTGATTTGTTCGATGACTCTTGAAAAAATCACAAAAATTGTTTAGAAGAATATATTGTCTAACTTGCTACTAATTTTTTACTTTCTAACGTATTTATATTTTATAAGGTTAAAAGAAACTTTCTACTGCGAGTAAAAAACTATTTGGATCCAGCTAGGGTTAATCAATAATTAAATGTTGCTGTAAATGAAGGATAGTGGCCGATTGAAACATGACAGATAGTATATAGAAATTTAAGGAGGTATGAATGTATATTTGATGGGCACTAAAAGATATCCGGAGCACACCAGGCCGCTGATCTAGCTAAAAATTGATTAACAATAACAAATATGATCGAATCTTTTCCTTGTCTTTTCATAGCCCACACATTCCAATTATAAATATATAATAATTTTGTTTTTAAGCAGCCTCTGTTGCACTAGATAATGATGGCAATGGAAAGCTCCGGTTCTGCACAGTTGATAGAAACGTGACTCACATGCGTGCCATGGAAATAAGATGGTTATGTAATAACTATCTAGTTAATGGTTCAATAGTAAAAGATTAAAATTAAAAGATTTATTTTCTCTGTGATTTCAGGTTTGAACCCTGTAGTTATTTATATGATGGCCATTAGAGGCTTACATAGTCATTAACTACAGGGTTCATGGGATTAGTCGAGGTCCGCGTAAGCTGGCCGAACACCCACGTTAAACTAAAAAAAAGAAAGATACATAATTACTTTTAAATTTAAGATTTATTGAATTTTTTTATATAAATTAAGGTATATATCCAGGTTACCTACATGTATATGAACTAATCTAACGAGATTTAAAGTTAATAATTATATAAATTTTTAATAACACTAAAATTTATAAGATTTGAATTAATAATTTTTAAAAAGTAACTTGTCGATACAGACCTCGATTTATACTTTGCCTGCATGATTTGACATCCAAACCACTGTTGATCACATATTAATTTTGTTGGTTTCTACCTACTCAAGCACGCTCACTCTTTCTCTAATAATAAAAGAAAAGTATAGAAAAACCTTTCAATTTCCTTTTATTCTGAAGACTGGATAATAGTCTTAGACATCGTCAATCGCCAGATTAGAATGAAAAGGTAGTAGCAGCCATGTCAGGTGATGCCACAGAAAAACATATAATAATAATCAAAGTGAAACAGAGAAGGGAAGATCTTCAACTTCCTGAATCTCAACCTTTATTTATTCCCAACAAAGACTAGTTCAAGTAGAAATTATCAACAAAACATGGAAGAATAGGCTTCCATAAATTCATACTTGAGCTGAAGGATTTAGCTAACATCATTTAATGGATGCAGGCAGTGCTTACTCTGGGAACATGCATTTTAAATATTGTATCTCAGACAAAACATGACCATAGCATTTATTTGACGGACCCCATCCTACTGTTTAATGGTGACATGATGGTTGTTCTTATCTAGAGCTCTAGATAAAAAAAAGAAGAAGAAAAGGTACAAAAAAAATCAAAAGATATTAAAAAAAAATAAAAAAATATATGTTAGTAAGAAGAGTATCAGAATGCCTAGAAAATTGTTGAAAACTAGTTGAGGAATATCAAATATACAAGATTAAAAAATTTAATAATGTATATTCGATTGATGAAGATCCTGTTAGCAACGTAAATTCAATTTGAGAAGGGAAAATCAAAATTGAATGTTTAAGGACTTAATTAATTTTTTCAAGGTTTACTTGAATTATTGAGGTCTTAATTGCAAGAAAAAATAATTTTTAAAGTCAATTTAAGCTTTAATTAGAAGAAATTGAGGGTTGAGGGTTGAATTTCAATTTTTAGGAGTTAATTTGGTCAAATCAGGGGCTTAATTATATAAATATTAAAGTTTTATGGGCAATTGGGGACTTGATTGGAGAAATCTAAAACCAAGGACTAAACTGGGAAAGACGCGTGAATATAGGGGCTTAAATTGACCAAATCAGGGGCTAAATTAAAAAAATGAAAGCTTGCTGGTCAATTGAGGGTTAAAATGCACAAATTCAGCATTAAGGACCAAAATGAAAAAGGCAGCCAACTTAGAGGCTGATAAATGAGTTTGTCACGAGTGAAATTGCATGAAATTAAAAGTTTGGAGGCGATTATGAGTTCAATTAAGAGAAATTGAAAGAATAAGGGCTCAATTGAAATTTTTCAATCCCAAATCAATAACCTTAAACGACGCGTCATTCATGCTTAAAGAACAGAAGGTGAGTGATACGTTGTTCAGCTGACATGCCCTTGTTTTTGACAATTTTAACTAATCGAGTTGACAACTTCAAACGCATGAATGTACAACTACATAACTTCCAATTGAGCACACTTGGATTTAAATAAAAGATGTGCATCCCCTCTACAAATTTCAAGTCGTCTCAAGCAACAATGACGTCATAAGTGCTGTGACGAGGCCTCGAAAGTGGGCAACTCAATTAGCACTGTCAATGCAATTATTATGTAAAAACCGATCTGTTTTTTATGTGTTAACACACAAAGCCTTTTCAATGTGTCCTTATCAAGGGTTTACAACACTCTCCTCAAGATCAAGTAAACAAATGTGATGTTTATGTGAAAATCGAAGTGATTGAATTCTAGATTATTGATCTTTGTATGATTTGCAATATTCATATACCTTCATTTTGACTAAATCTTGTTTGATTTACAACTGACGTTGCTGGGTTTATGTTTAGTGTTCTTCGTGTTTTTTTTGTGTTTGATCCATTTTGTTCAAGAATTTTTGATTTTTTTTGGTGTTTTTTGGCTATTTAATTTGTTTTTTTTTTTTTTTACTTTGGTTTTGTTTTTGGGTTTTTTTTGGGGTCAAACTAAGATTTTTGAGTTAGTTTATGGTCGAACAAAAACTTTCGGATCAACCTGATCAGGCCAACTCGGTCGGGTGACCTAGCAAAAAAAATCTGGGTTCAAGGATTTTAATACCCTGTTTGCTTTGCAATGTTTTTTTTTAAAGGGTCTTTGGTTTAAGGATATGTTTAGCAAATACCCATTAGGCTTATTTTGGGTAATTTTATTACAAGAAAAAAAAAGGATTTTACTAAACAAATCTTATATATATATATATATATATATATATATATATATATATATAATGAAAATTATTTTCTTTTTTCTTGCTTATGACCAAAAATTCCTAAATATTTGAACATTTTTTTTCAAAAAAAATTTAAAATATTTTTGCATATTTTTAAAAATTCTAGTTTTATCCTTAAAGAATCCTCAATGATAAATGAGGATATTTTACTTTTTCAATCGAATTCTTAACTTAAAAAATTAAAATTTATTTATCATAAAAAGTAGAAATAAACATCTTCGGATGATAACATATAATAAAGAAAACAATGTAAACCTATCTGAAGTAAGGGATATGAAAAATGTTAATATATTTCTTTTATATAACCCATTCTTTGCCTATCTTTGAAGAAAACCAGTACCTTAAATAAAGAAAAAGCCTTCCAAATCCTGTCCGGAAAAGTCGCCCCGACGTGACGACCAGGGTGACGAGGGTACGACATTCATTATCTGTGAAGGATACGCAGAACAAGTTTTAAATACTGTTCTTATGCTGTAAATTATTAACCAAGATCTCTAGTAAATTAAAATAAGCTAGGTCAAAAGAACAGTGGCGGATCCTTGAAGGGACAGCGGAAGACGGTAGCCCCTCTGTGTTTTGAATAACATTGCATTTTGGCCCATAGACTTTTAAAAATTACAATCTTGTTCCTAGCGTTGACCAAATTTATTTAATTGATAGTCATATATTGCTTAAGAACACTTAATGCACATCAAATATCTTTTCGATCTGATTAAAAAATGATCAATTTGTAAATAAAATATTATGTCTATGAACAACAATACGATGAATAATACAATATTATTGACATTGCCTTCCTAGATTCTGGTCAGATCCGCCATTGCAAGAGAAAACTAATGCCTTCTGAATTCTCAAGTATATGTAACGGTGGCTTACTTTTGACCAGATCGGAAAAAAGAATTCTCAAGATTGTTTGAGTGTTTTAATTGAATTTTTTTTAACTTTTTTTTTTCCAGCGATGAGGAGATGGGATGAGTAGGAAGGAATGGGTGTCGTAATCCATAATCCATAATATTCAATTTTGTTAGGAGCTGGCTCCCAATTGAGCCATGTTATGCCAACAGCCACCGCCATTTAATGCAGCGGCAAACCATGAAATCTACCCTTTTTTTGCACCTAACAAATCTGTACATTTATAAATTTCGTCCCTGTGCCAAGTCCGTGAAGCTCTTATTTACAGAGCACTCATTTATTGTTTTGAGCAACAAGTTTTCATTGAGAAACTAGTTATATAACCCGGACGATGCTGTATGTTAATTTTTTATATATAAAAAAACTAAGATTTAAAAGTGTTAGGTCTTTCTACAAAGTTATGCCCAAGAGTCTTGGGTTTGACTGTAACACTTGACTCAAGAGTAATATTTATAATATTAATAATAACATTAAACTTGCATGATCCAAGTTTAAGTGGGTATGACTGCAATACCAGACCCAATAGCCTTGGATGTGGGTCTTGCTGTAAGGTCGTGTCATAAAAGTGTGATAATTAAATAGATTAATTAAAAAGAAAAAAAAAGAAAAAAACCAACAGAAAGAAAAAAACTAATGAAAAAAAGAAAAAATATTTAAATTAACTGGGTTAACCCGTCAAACCTTGGATTCGTGTCGTGAAAGTTTGATAACTAAATAGAAAAAAAAAATGACGTGTTAACCCAAAATTAATTGGGCTAACTCGTCAAATCAGGTTAACCCGTCAAACCTGAGATCCATGTCATGAAAGTTTGATAACTAAATAGAAAAAAATTGAACATTAACAAACTAAATTAAATGAAAAAAATTAATTAAAAATGAAAAAAAATAAAAACAAACAAAAGGCATTAGCCTTTTTACTAATGAGGAAAAAAAAGAAAATCTGAATTAACCAGGTTAGCCCGCCAAATCAGGTTAACCCGTCAAACCTGGGATTCGTGTCATGGAAGTGTGATAATTAAATAGAAAAAATATTTAATATTAACGAACTAAATTAAAAAAAAAGATTAATGAAAAAGGAAAAGATAAAGAGAAAAAAACCTACGGGAAGAAAAAAAATAATGAAGAAAAAGAAAAAAAATCTGAATCAGCAAGGTTAACCCATCAAACCTGGGATTCGTGTCATGAATGTTTGATAATTAAATAGAAAAAATTTAATATTAAGAAACTATAGAAAAAAAAAACCAAAGGCATCAGTTTTTTTATTGTGGACTGCACAATGTAATCCATAGTAAAAGGTTTAAAAAGGAAAAGAAAAAGAAAGGAAAAAAAACAAAAGCATACGCGACGGGTTAATTTTTTTTCTTGCATAAAAAATATAAAAAAGGCTAAGATCTAAGAGTGTTAGGTCTTTCTGTAAAGATATACCTAAGAGCCTTGAGTCTAGCTGCAACGCTTGACCCAAGAGTAATATTTATAATATTAATAATATTATTAAACTTATATGACTCAAGTTGAAGTGAGTCTGGCTGCAACACCGGACCCAAGAGCCTTGGATGTGGGTTTGGCTAAAAAGTTCTGTCATAAAAGTGTGATAATTAAATAGATCAATTAAAAAGAAAAAAATAAAGAAAAAAACCAATAGGAAGGAAAAAAACTAATGAAGAAAAAGAAAAAAAATCTGAATTCACTGGGTTAACCCTTCAAACCAGGTTAACCTGTCAAACCTGAGATTCGCGTCATCAAAGTTTGATAACTAAATAGAAAAAAAAAATTGATGGGTTAACCCAGAATTAACTAGGTTAACCAGTCAAATCAGGTTAATCCGTCAAGCTCGAGATATGTGTCATGAAAGTCTGATAATTAAATAGAAATAAATTTAACATTAACAAACTAAACTAAACGAAAAAAATTCATTAAAAAGAAAAAAAAATAAAAAAAATTCCAGGTTAACTCATCAAACCAGGTTAACCCGTTAAACCCGAGATCCGTATCATGAAAGTCTAATAACTAAATAAAAAAAATTAACATTAACAAATTAAATTAAACAAAAAAAAATTCATTAAAAGAAAAAAACACAAAGAAAAAAGCAAAAAAAAAAAACCATAAGGGCATAAAAAACAAAAAAAAATTGGAAAAAAAAAATACAGCTCAAGTTTCACTATGTAGTGCATAGTGAAACACTGATGCATTTACAACGAAAATAAAAAGCATGGGGAAAGCTACAGTACTTTCCCCACACCTTTTAGAGTATTGTTAATAAAGAGAAAATCACTAGTGAAAAGGAAAGAAAAACACTAGTGAAAAGTATAAAGTGAACTCTTGTATAGATTCTTGAAATACAAGAGTAATAGTATATTTCTGAGTATTGTTTTGTGATAATGGTAGAGAGATTGAGTGATTTGTAATTTGTACTTCGCCATAGTAAAATATCCTTGCCATGTTGCCCATAAATCTAGTGATGCGAACCATGTGGATATGAAAATTCAAAAACTCATGGTCAAATCAATCTTTTTCAAGAAAACTAAATCCAGGCTTATAATTGAGCTTGATACAACAAACTTGTATTGAGGCACCGAGACTATAGAAAACAAATCCCCACCTAACATCTATAAACAGACGCGAACGAGAAGTATAAAAAATAATCAACCACGAAGCTTAGTTAATTCTTCGATAAGTCAGAGTAGTTCCATGAGAAACCAAGTAAGAGCAAACTCTTTCTCACAAGTTTTATTTCTAAATAATCAACCAATCTCTTGTTTATTTTTAATTTTATCGCAACTAGATTCTAGATGATGACAACGGCGAAATAACATAAAAACTAAAAGATAAAGGGATGTAACTTGCTTTTAAAGCCTTGCTCTGTGTTGTACCCTTCGCGAGAGCACAATGTCGTGACAACCCTTTCTAGGTTGGTTAAGAGGTCTCTGGCTGGATAAGAAGTTGCCATCTAATATTATGATTGTTAGAAACTTTAACTGGTCTTTATAAATTCTAGGCAAGGGACTGGTTACGTAAAATGAATGTATTAGCACCCATAGTACACCTTACGTGAGGTAAGTTGCGTTATTTTTCTTTGTTTGTGGTTGCTATAGTCTAATGATGTTTCTATTTCTATAAGTGTAGATGAGATTGCTATGACAAATAAACTTTAGTTTCTGAGGTCGAGAACTTGGGTCTGAAAGATGTCTAAAGAAAATAAGTCTATTCATAGCTTATTAACCACAAATGAAACCATATTTACTAATCCAAAGAGATTCAATGATTTTTTTTTTCATTTATCTTTGGTATTTCTGATGTCTATGACTTTTGTACTATGAGACACAATTTAAAGTATCTCCAATTATTGTTGAGGTTTTTTTCTAGGATAAACTTGGAAATTTTGGCTATTGTGTCATTCCAAATAATATTTCAGATAAAACTCTTTGTAATTTTTATCCATATATTAGAAGTGAATGAGTTGTATTACTTCTAATAATATTTTAGATATTAATCTCTATTTAAGTTTTTTTTTATCTTTATATTAAAAGTGAATAATAAATTATTATTCCTAAAAATATATTGTTTATTACCCTTTATAGGTTTGTTTTGTTCTTATATCAAAAGTGAATATTATATTTCTTTGCCAAAAATAAGTTTTTAATATTTTAAAATATAGGCTAGAATTCTTTGGGATTTTACAAGCTGGTTCTTGAATCCATACAATACTTTGTGTATTTTTATACATGCAAAAATATTTTTTATTTTTATGTTTTAGACATGCTTAAATATATTTTTTTAGGATTTTTGGTCATATATAAGAAAACTGTTTATTTATATTTTTTAGACATGCTTAAATATTTATTTTTTTAATGATTTTTAGCCATATGCAAGAAAATAGTTTATTTATTTAATAAAAAAATATTTTATAGTTATTTTTTAAAGTTTTTTTTGGATAAAAAACCATTTTTCTTTAAATAAAATTGTCAAAGTAGGCATATGAGCATGTTTGTCAAACACGCCTTTAAACTAAAAAAATTCCTTTATAAAAAAAGTTGAAAACAAAACAAAGCCTTACCCTTCTAACCTGAATTTGACCTAATCAGATTAACTTGAAATTTTTGGTTGGACCATAAACCGAACCAGAACTAAAACCAAAACGCAAAACAAATCAAACTTGTAAAACACATGAAATTTTTTGTCACAAACGAATCAAAACCCAAAAAACTCAAGAACATGAATAACAAATGAAGAACATAAAAAACAAGCCCAACAACATAAGTCAAAAATCCAAACTACGTATGAATAAACTAAAGACATAGACATATTTGAAATCAATCACTGAACAATAATAAAGTATCAAACATAAACGATTATCACCTAATAATCACGATTTGATCAAACCAGATTTCGATACAAAAACAAAACCCTAGGATTAAAACTAAAAAATCATGATTATTGATGCAAACTAACTCTAAATTATTGATTAATGAACTCATGCGAAGACGTTGATGTAAATAAGCAAAGAAAAAATGGTAAAAATCAAGTAGCTAAGACAATGTTCATACGAATAACATTGCACAGAATCTGCTTAAAAATGTTGTTCAACCAAGAACTGGCCTTTTTGGCCTCTCAACCTTTGGCCTTTTGTTCCTAAAACCACGTTGCCATAGTTACACATGTTTAAATCAAAATAAATAATAAAAAAAACAAATTATAGAAAACATGTATAAGGTTTTAATTTTTAAAACAATCAAAGCTAAACAAGTATATTTAATAATTTAATATTTAAATTTGTATTTTAACAATTAATAGAACTTACACAAACCTAGAAAAAACAAGGGCATGCATCAAAACAAACTTCTAAAGCTTATTGCCACTTTTGAAAGATTCCAAAACTACTTCATTCTATAAAAAACAATCAGAAACATATCTTCTTAGCATCTAATAATATAGCCATATAAACTTAAAAAAAGATTGAACAAAGAAAAACTATTTTTATGCATTAATCAAAATCTAAGAATACAATATAACACCAAAACAAGTCTACAATATCATTGAAACATACAAAGTAGAGCTAAAGGTATGCCTCATGGACATCACCTTTTAGATTAGTGGGAGTTTATATCTTCAAAGCTCACTAATGACTATTACCCCTTTATGCTTTTGTTTTACAAAGCTTATCTTTACCACGCTTAAAGCTTAAAAAATCTTTATGCTAGGCTCTTAAACCTTCACACTTAGCATTCTTATTAAGATTTTCCTTCTCCTCTTTTCCTTTTCTTTCTCTGATTTTTCAAGGGATATTTATGGGGTTTCAAGCTAGGATTTTGATCAAGGTTTGATCATAATTGATCAATACTTAACCTTCTGATCCAAATAGGAGGGTTTTGGGTATGTTTTAATAGCTAAAAGCTCTATACCTTGTTGGTTTTTCAATGGTGGTTTTGCAGTGGTTTTGCTAAACTTAGAGACCAAACATCCATTTCTAGCCTTCTAAACTTGAGAGGAAGGTGTTTAGCCCTCGACAAGAACCTATTGAAAGCTTGAGGTGTGAACATATAAAAAATCTAGTGATTTTGCAAAACAGGTGTCACAGTTAAGGTTGACTGAGTTGATCAATTTCTAGGCTTTGCTGTAGTAACTCTGATGTGAGCATCATCGAAGACTATCTGAAGTTGGTAGAGGAGGTTCCCACCTTTTGTTTGGAACTAACCTTACTTATTTTAAAGGTTTGTAGCTTCATATTTATCCGTTTGAAGATGCTAACTCGATCAGCTTAAAATTACCTAAAACAAAAGATGAATAGTTGGCAAACGACATGTCGTTCGCCCTCTATTCCAAACAATGTGTTTTGAACATGAACTAGACGATGTTTCATCTAGCTTAAACACCGAGAAATTAGGGTTTAAATTTGAGATTTGTCCAAAATTCAATCTAATCCCTGATCTTTTGATTTCTTTTAATTGTATCCATAATTGTCTTATAAATTTTAATTTCATGCAATTTTTCCCATACCAAACTCAATTGGCAACCCTAAAGTTTAACACTTTTTCCAATTCAGTATTTGGTTATCAATTTGTGCATTTTGACCGTTAATTGATAATCAAACTTCTAAATCTCTTCAATTTAATCCCTGATAAAAACCAATATCAGTCCCTAAAGTCTAGCGCCTTTTACGTCTTGATCCTTGGTTTTAAATTTCTTCAATCAAGTCCTTAATTCCTCATGAAACTGTAATATTTATGCAATTAAATCCCTCATTTAACCAACTTAACTTTTTAAATTTGCGATTTAACCCCCAAACTTTAATGTCTTCCAATCAAAGTCTAAATTGAACTAAAAAAACAATATTCTTGCAATTAAGCCCTCAATAACTCAATAAAACCTTGAAAAATTCCAATTGAGTCTGTAAACATCTAATTTTGGATTTTCCTTCCCAAATTCAAAATTTTAATTTAAGGGGCTTTCACTAGTCTATATTGGGCTACCAAGTTTTCTAATCTTGTATATTTAGATCCTTCTCAACAATCTTTAGCAATTTTATAGGATTTCTTCATGTTTTCTCCACTAACATATTTTTATATATTTTTTATTTCCTTTTTATGATTTTATGATTTTTTTCTCCTTTATAATTTTTTATATATGTTTGTAAAGACTTGTCAAGTGCTTTTCTTAGTAAGTTTGTAAAGACAAAAAAACTTATCTTCAAACATGATGTTCTTAAAGCTTTAATTCGTTTGGCTTGAAACTCTGTTTTCGTACCGATCCCCCTCAACAAGAATTATGATTCAACTATTTTAATCGGGAGATGAATTCTGTCATCTTGGTAACTTTTATTTTTAGCTCAATTGACCTGAAATTCTAAAGCTCAACAATTTCCTTCAACTAAAACCTTGTTTTCAACTATTCCTCTTTAGAAAAGAGTTTCATTGTCTTAGTAACCCTTGTTTATAGTTCAGTCGACCTGAAATCCTGAATTTCAATGATTTCCTTCAACTAAAACCCTGGTTTTATAGTTATTAGAAAAACCGTATTCTTAGAGCTATTCTCATGTGCAATTTTTTTAGCAGTCTTGTCATCTCAACGACTCTTGTTTTCAACTCAATTGACCTGAAATCCTGTATCTAAGTAATTCTCTTCAACTAGAACTTTGATTTTATAGTTATTAGGAGAACCATATTCTCACAACTCTTTTCATATACAACTGTATTTCTGGTAGAGTCCTGTAATTTAAACGACTCTTATTTTTAGTTTAGTTGATCTAAAATTCTGTATTTCAGCGATTCACTTCAACTAGAGCTTTGGTTTTGCTATTACTAGGAGAATCATATTCTCACAACTCTTCTCTTATGTAACTGTTTTTTTGGTGGTCTTGTCATCTCAATGACTTTTGTTTTCAACTTAGTTGACCTGAAATCCTGTATCTCTACGATTTCCTTTAACTATAACTACCCAAAGGCATCTTAATTATTTTGATTGAATCCGAATCATTTTAAGAAGTATATCCAAAGTTTTCTACAATAATTATCAATAAAAAGCAGAAAATATTGATTTTTACCAAACAAACATAGTTTGATAGGACCGTAAACATAAACATGTATTTCTTAATGGGTTGACTTGCTTTTAATGCAGACTCATTTAAAAAGCTCTTGCAAAATTTCTTACCCACTAAACATCATTCACACAACTGATTTGGATGTATAATGGATGATAGACCCTTCAACATCTCTTTTTGTGCCATCATCTTCAAGCTATCAAAGTTTATATGCTCAAGTCTCATATGCCAAAACCAAGTCTCATCATTCATACATGTATTTAGGCATTTAAACACACCAGTCTTTTATGTTTAGCAAGAACATTCTATTCTTTATCATGGTTGTCTTTGCAATCATAACTCCTTTAGTGTCAAGTAATGTCAAAGTACGATTTTTCATTTTAATCTCATACTCTTTTCCAACAATTGTTTTAAGCTCAATATGTTGCATTTCATCGTTGGTATATAATAGACATCACTAATAAATTAATGACTTTCATCTTTCAATTTAATCAAAATAGTAACTTTTCTTTTGATGACAACCTTTGAATGATCCGCAAAGGTGACATTACCTCTAATTGCTTCATCAAGCCCTATGAACCTGTTTGTGTCTCCATATATGTGGTTGCTGGCTCCATTATCTAGATACCATATATTCTCTGTGTCTTGTATTTTCTCACCATGCATTAGTAATATGATGGCTTCCTTTTTCTCTTTTATCATTAGATTTGCGTCCTCCTCAACCTTTTTGGTTGGACTCCAGCAATCCCTAATATAATGACTTACCTTTTGACAATTATAGCATTTAACTTTTGATTTGTCAAACTTGGGTCTTGAATTGCCACTGTCAACTGAATCAAGCAACCAATTTGCTTCAAACGGTTAACCAGTTAACCTGTTAAGGCTACTATGACCTTCTTTTTCAAATTTACCTTTTCTTCCTCTTCCTTTACTTTGTCCACATTCTTTACCTCTTTAAGAATATCTAGAACCATCTTACTTTGATAAAAGTGTTTGTGCACCCACATCCTCTTGAATCTCATTGAAAAATCATCCATATTTTAGGACTCCTTTGTCACGACCACCATTTAATGAAACTTTTTTTGAAGCGAGTGTATGATCTTTTATACCACACGTGTCTCTTCCATCTTTTATTTGATTGTATATAGCTAATACTCTTGTACAGTATTTTGAAATATTATCTGATTTAAGCATATGTAACTTTCTAAAGTCACCATGTAGGCTTTGTAGGCATACCTTTCTCACATTGTTAGCTCCTTGATTTGATTGTTGCAACTGTTTATGCTTTCTTGGCGGTGGTTATGTTGGCCACTATCTCAAAAGTGGCATCATCAAGACATTGACAAATGATTATGAGTGCTTATTCATACTTCCTTCTTGCCTTTTGTAGGTCCCTTTAGGCTAAAGTCAACGTTGGTCCTTTTATAAGTTCCTCAAAGCCTTTTTCAATCATCTCTCATATATCTTAGAAACTTAGCCAAGCTTTTACTCGAATACACCAAGTTTCATAGTCGTCTTGTCAATCTATGATATTGAAGTGAGAAGTTTGGATTGACCATGTTAAATAATCAAACCTAAACTCTGATATAACTTGTTGGAAAAAGGATAGGTGTGGTATAAGATTAAAATAGTAATGCAAAGTAAAAAACTCATGAACAAGAAGAAGATTGAGAGGAAGATATACTTTTATTAAGTGTTTCTCTCTAAGCTCTCTTAGTTATTCTCTCTCTCTCTCTCTCTCTCTCTTTTATGCTACTTAATAATGCTGAATTACAAGCCTTTTATAGACACAAAGTCCTAGAGAATCAAGAAATTAAACTAGTAAAAGAAAATCCTAATCTGAATAAGAATTATATTCAGCTGACTGAACTGGTCAACCATTTCTCAACCAGAACCTGTTTCAATTTATTTTACCTAGTTTTTGTCTCAACTAGTCAACTTATTCCCAACTAATCGACTAGTTTAATTAATTTCTAGAAATTAATGTACCATCAACAATCTAGTTAATCATTGAACCAAAGATGAGTGCTAAAACGACAAATAAAATGGTGGAAAAACTTAAATTTGAGGCTAGTTTTCAGGTAAAAGCTAATAGTAAATCTCGAGGACTATAGTTACTATGAAAAAAGAATAGGATAGATGATGGAGGTAGAGTTTCATGGCCGTGTATAGTGGTGTCTGTAAACCCTTAGAAGAAACTAAAACGTGAATGCTTTGAAGAGATCAATTTACTTGCTAATTCCATTTCGACTTCTTGGATTGTCATAAAGGACATTAATGAGATTATCTCAAATTCAGAAAGAATTGGAGGTGTTCTGGTAAATATGATGAGATGTCTTTGATTTGAAAATTAGATTCAAGATTTTGGGTTGATTGATCTTGGAAATATTAACCCTAGATTTACAGACGATATAGAAAGTTCTATGAGAGATTAGATAGAGGCTTCGACAATCAAGCATGAAGACTTTAGTTTTTTTGATAAGTGTATAAATGTTTTTCCTTGACTTAAGTTTGATCACCACCCTATTTCCCTTGAGATAAATAGTTTGGATAACAGGAGACAATTTGTGTATTGTCTATTCAGATTTGAGGCTGGTTGGATCTCTCATGATACATTCAGTGATTTCATATAATTTAATTGGTCGAATAAAGTAAGTTTAATTTCTTCTTTTAGTATCCTGCAAGTTAAACTGTTAGAGTGGAATAAATGGGTCTTTGACACCATTTTTGCTCTAAGGTTTTTGGATAAACTAGGAGAAGTTTAAAGAGCCATAATTAAAGGGGATAATCTTTTTTCATGAGTTATAAAAGACATTGATGAAGGAATACAATCTTCATTTTAACTTAGGAGGAAATGCATTGGCTTTAAAAGTCTAGATGCTAGTGGATTATTTTCGGAGATAAAAATTCATCTTACTTTGATTAAGATAGTGATTAGAAGATATAAGAATAGAATAAAAACACTCAAGGATAACAATGGTCAATATGTATGGGATGATGACTCCTTGAAACTTGTGGTTGTATATTTCTACAAGGTTTTATTCACTAAAGTAACGGATACAATTCAAAGTTTTCCTTTTCAAGGTGTTTTCTTGATGCTTGATCAATGCCATAGAGACCATTTATTATATTCAATGTCAGATAAGGAGATTAAAAAAGCCTTGTTTGATATGAAACCTTTTAAAGCTTCAGGGTCAAATAGGTTTCAACCATGTTTCTATAAGTCTTAATAAAGCATTGTTAGAAAAGTAGTTTGTAATTTCATAAGGCAGCTGATAGGCGATTCAATTAATGTTATTGATATTAATTAGATATATTTGGTGTTAATCCCTAAAATTCCAACACCTGATCTCATCTATCAATTTCGCCCTATTGGTTTGTGTAATATTAACTATAAAATCTTCACTAAACTTTTCATTAACAGATTTAAGAGCCTCATGTTGAAGTTGGTCCCGCAACATCAGAATAGTTTTGTGTCAGAATGATAAATTACAGATAATATAGTAGTGGCATAAGAAACCATCAACTCTATGAGAAATATGAAAGGCAGGCAAGGTAATATATCCATCAAAATTAATTTAAAGAAAGCATATGATCAGTTAAGATGAGATTTCATTAAAATTTCCTTGGAGGATGCAGGTTTCCCTCAGACAATGATGATCTTTATCATGAAATGCATTAAGATAGCTTCTCTTATAGTTCTGTGGAATGGTAGCCTTTCAGCTAGTTTTACACCTACGAGAGGAATTCGTCAGGGATATCCTTTATCCCTTTGTATTTTTTGTGTCATGTTTTAAAAAAACTATTTTAACTTATTTGTAAGATCATAGAGGCAGGAATATGGAAGCCCTTTCAAGTTGCCAATGAAGGTCCTTCTATTTCCCATATTTGCTTAGTTGATGTCAAGGCTAATAAGGGGAAACTTAGTCAAGTGCTATTCTGTTTGAATATTTTCTATGAGGCTTCTGGTTAGAAAGTGAGCAATGTGAATACTAAAATATTTTTCTCAATGAATGTCTTAGCCAGTTTATCATGACAAATTAATCGTGCTAGTGGTTTCTCCAAAACTAATAACCTTAGGAAGTTATTTGGTGTTCCTATTTTGCATCAAGGAATCATTAAAAAGACCTATAGCTATATCCTGGAAAACATGCAATAAAAATTTTCCAATTAGAAATGGAAAAGCTTATCTCTTGAAGGGAGAATTACTCTCTGCAAATCTGTTCTTACAATTGTTCCTTTATACCTTATGCAGTCCCTTCTCATACCAAAATCTATCTGCTATGAGATTGAGAAAACTTGTTATAGATTCATATAAAGGACAATGATGGAAATGACTAGATCTATTTTATCAAATGGCAATCAATTTATCAAGCCAAGATAGATGGAGGGTTAGGTATAAAAGTATACATCCCATGAACAAAGCTTTCATCATGAAATTCAGATGAGGAATTATTAATGACAACAGTAGCCTTTGGGCTAGAGTTTTGCATCGAAAATATATCAAAACAACAGATAATATTCCTCAAGTTCAAGTCAGAGGGAAAGATTCTCCTCAATGGAAAGCTATTTGGAAGGTTTGCCCCTAAGTTATTAGCGGGATTGACTGGGCAATTGGGAGTGTAAATAAGATTAGTATCTGGATAGATAGTTATGTAAACATGTTTGGCCTTTTATTTCAGCATATTATACAAAATGTTCTTGAGAGTCAGTTGCTGACATGGTGCTTTATAATAAGTAATGGAACTGAGAGGCTTTTGCTAGACTTCTGTTTATGCAAGTGACTATAGTGTAAGCAAGCTACCCTCTTTAATCTACTGGTTCAGGTGAAAATTCCATTTATTGGCGTAACTTTGCCAATGGAACTTTTTTCTGTGAGGTCAACTTATAAATCTCATAAAATTTCTAAAGTTAAACATTCTGAAGTGGATCTACTTTGGAAAATGTTATGGAAATGAAATGGTCTTGAGAAGATTAAGGTATTTATGTGGATTGTTGCACACAATAGCCTTATGAACAATGATAATAGATTTCAACGACGTATTGTGGACCATCTCTATTGTCACCACTATAACATGGATATGGAGACATTGTTTCATGCCTTGCGGGATTACCTTTTACCTCAAAATGTTTGGAATAGATAATTGATTATTTATCATCCAATAGTTGTAATAATGAAGGACACCCTTGGCCTTTAGTTTTTAAAAGCTATATATAATGGTATATGTGGAAGTGAAAGAAATATAAAGTGTTTGGAGAGATCATTGATCTTCACTTCAATCCTTTAAATGTGATACAATGCTTGATGACTGATGTTAAAGTGAAATATCATATAGATCCCTACACCAACAAAAACACCGAGTCAATCAAACGAGATGACATGCCCGCGCGCTGCCGCAAGCTTATAAAACAAATGCACTTGATAGTGTTATAATTATGAACCAGCGTTAGATAAGTAATAGAAATTAAAGGTATGATGGAGCAAAAATTTCATGACGAAAAAAAAGTTGTGTTGGTGATAAAAAACTTAGAGACTGAACAAAATGATTTGTAGCAATCTACAGTGTTTTGTGAGGAAAGATACAGTGCTTTCGCCACATGATTTAGCTTTTCAGTTAATAAAAAGCAAAAAAAATTACAAAGCTAAATTTTCTACCAATTTAATATTAAAAAAAAAAACCAACAAAGATAATTTTGGAAGGAAAAAAACCCATGAGAAAAAACATTGCAGCAATTGACAATGTTTTGTGAGGAAAACTATAGCGCTTTTCCCAATAAAATAAAATAAAAAACCATTTAGAGAAATATTGTAGCAATCCACAGTGTTTTGTGAGAAAAACTACAACGCTTTTCTCATATGATTTAGATTTATTGTAATTATAATTCTTAACCAACTCAATATTCAAAAAAAAATAAAATCGACAAAGATAATTTTGAAAAAATCATAAAAACATCACATGGGAAAACACTCCAACAATTCACAGTGTTTAAAAGAAAAAAATTACAAAACTAAATTCTTAATCATTTCATTATTAAAAAAAAATCGACAGAGACAATTCTAGAAAAAAAATAACAAAATAAACACCAAAAAAAGGAAAAAAAATCATGTTGGAAACACTGTAGCAATTCATAGTGTTTTGTGATGAAAAGTACAGTGCTTCCCTACATGATTTAGCCTTATTTGTAATGACTTGTAATTATAATTCACAAACAACTCAATATTAAAAAAATAAAATTGAAAAGGATAATTTGAAAAAAATTATAACAAAAAAAACCCATGCGGAGAGACAATGAAGCAATCCACAATGTTTTATGAGCAAAGCTACAATGCTTTCCCCACATAATTAAGCTTTATTACAAAGTTAAATTTTAACCAACTCAATATTAAAAAAAATAAAATTGACGAAGATAATTTTGAAAAAAAGTATTAAAAAAAAACACAAAAGAAATTGGAAAAAAACCATGTGAGGAAAAACTGTATCAATCTATAGTGTATTGTGAAGAAAAAATTGTATTTACTTGTAATTGCAATTTTTAACTAGCTTAATATTTTAAAAAATAAAATTGACAAAGATAATTTTAGGGAAAAATATAACAAAAACAGAAAAAACCATGTGGGAAAAAACACTGTAGCAATCAACGGTAATTTTCGAGGAAAGTAACAGTGCTTTCCTCACATATTGTAACTGTAATTTTTAACCAGCTCAACATTAAAAAATAAAATAACAAAAGATAATTTCAGAGAAAACTATAAAAAAACCATGCGGAGAAACCTGTAGCAATCAACAATGTTTTTAAGAAAAAAAATTACAAAACTAAATTCTCAATTAGTTCCATATTAAAAAAATCGACAAATATAATTTTCAAAAATAAAGAAATAAAATAGAAAAACTATGTGGAAAAACATCACAGCAATCCACATTATTTTAAAGAAAAAAATTACAAACCAAAAATTTTAACCAGGTCAATATTTAAAAAGTAAAATCAACAAAAATAATTTAAAAAAAAACAAAAGAAAAAATAAATGAAAAAAATAGAAAAGTTGAAAAATAAGTAATTTTGAGAAAAAGAAAAAAAAAAAATTTAGTAAAAACAACAGAGGAAAAAACACCGTAAATTACTGTTAATCTACAGTGCTTTGCGTGTAGGAAACAATAATTAGGTAGTATTATAACAATGATGAATGTAACATGTTAAAAAACGCATTTACCCAGCTGTTTCAATCTACCATGAATTACGGCTATCTACATTGGTTTTCGCGTGGAATTTAGGTTCAGTCAATTAATTAATTTGACCGCAGTCATGGAAGATTGGAAGTAGGAAAAAAAAACATATTTTATAACATGAATTTTGCATCACTGAAAAAAACCTCTAGCTCCGAAGTACAAAAGAAAGAATTGTTCTTGAAGACATCAGTTTGTCTCTGCAGAGAAAGAGAGATGGCAAGTATAGTGACAACAGTGAAGAATGCAGAGAAATTAGTGGAAAGAACCATGAAAGGAAACGACGCGTCACACGATGCAGCTCATGTGTGGAGAGTGAGGGACCTTGCTCTCTCTCTTGCTCAAGAAGAAGGCCTCTCTTCTGATTCAATGGAAATAGTAAAGCCCTTTAAACTAAACCTCTCTCTCTACTTTTAGAACTTGTCTGGACCTGTTTTACTTTTGGGTGCTTATAAATTGTGGAACCCAGTTTTTGATTTTTCTTGTGATTGGCATTTCTAGTTTCAAACGAGGCATTTGGCTTTTTTTTTTGCTGCTAGTTTTGATTTTGGGTTTTTGGTTTTGTTATGAGGTGGTTCAGTTGAGGGAGTTTTCAGTGAATAAACGATCCTTCAAAGGATGATACTTGTTGTTATGCTCAAGTACTATTTTGCAAAAAGCTAGCTTTTTGTATAAAATGGTGTTTTTTGGTGTGATCCCATTATTAATAATAGCGATGGAACGGGAAAGGAGAGCCATCTTCTTGATTACTAATAATAGAAAACTGAGATTTATCCCATAAAGAATTCAACTTGATTTCATTGACATCGCTTTTTTGTTATGGATTCCTTTCCTGTGATATTGTAAATTTTAATTGTTCTGTATAACGATACAGAAAAATCATATAAGACGTTGCCACACTGAAAGATGCCCTCAAGTTTTAATCATTGGGGTTGAATTGCATGTCTTGAATAGCTGCGGCTAGTTGGGAGTAAGGCTCTGCTGATTTGTCTTCTGGATATTGAGAATAGATTGTAAATTTTACAGTGAGAAACTAAGAGTTCTGTTAAAAAGAATGTAATTTGATCCAGTGTCATTATTTTAGTTCTTGATTCCTTTCCTTTGATAATCCCATTTCTGAATACACTTTCGTAATTTTAATTGCTATCTATGACACAATGGAAAATCATTTATCTAGAGACGGGGACATTTAAAGATGTCTCAAGTTTGGGTTAGATGTCTTGAGCAGTTGCAAGTAGTCAGGAGTAGATTTCTGTTAATTTGTCTTCTGGACATTGAAAATAGTTTAAAAGCTTTTCATTATCGGACTTTCACTGGTTTTGTTAGTTGAATAGATTGGGCACTTACTGTTCCCACTATTTTTTTCCCCTGATCTCTGTGATTCTATTTAAATTTTGTCTTCTATGGCAGGTAGAGCTTGCTGCACTTCTTCATGATATAGGTCATCCTCATTCCAACTTCTACTTTCAGACTTGCAAATCATCTGGCTTCCAATAAGTTCAAAATAATGTAAATGTGAATTTTGAACATGGTTTTGAAACAATTAATCATTTTGTTTTTTGCCACTTACTGCAGGTGACTACAAATACTTAAGGTTCGTAATTCTCCTGGATTCTGTTGCCTTCCGTTCAATATGGTGCCAAAATATTTGTGTTATGCTTTTATGCCTTCAAAATAATTAGATCTTCATCACAGTAGTGTAGCTATTCCTGATGAAGTAATGCTCAGATGTGTCATGTTCTTTATGTTTTGTTCTATTGACTTATGATGCCATTTTTGGGTTTACACAAAATGAACCAGTCTCAATTCTATTCATTCTCTACTGACCTATATATAGCTGCGTCACATAGGTGCTTATATAGACATGACTTATTTTCTTGCCACATATATAGCCATATCACCTGCACACAACTCTGTTTGTTGATATTAGTTCAGAGTGCAACCCATATCTATGTCCAAGAACTGTCGAACTTAGTGACTATTTAATAGTGGTTTGACTTCGACTCAATCCTGTCTCTTTCAATATTGTTTTCTGAAAACACTTTTTATGTTCTTTTTGCTCTTCAAGTTACCGTTTCTTATTGTTTTTTGATTCCCTGATGGTTTAAGCTTCTATTTGGCCACGTAGAGATCCATCTGAGGAGAAAATTGTTGAGAATTTTCTGGAGGAAGAGGGACTAGATGAAGTAAAAAAGATGAAGATCCTGGCAATCATTAAGGGGATGGGTAAGTTTGATAGCTATTATCATGGTTCTGAAGCAGTGTTCTTGTTTGAGTTCATTTTATGCTGATATTCTTCTTAGCAGTAGTAAAATTCAGTCAGATAACTAATCATTTGCAGCTAAATTCTTTAAAAGTATAATTCAAGATGATTATTTGATATTTCAAAGCTGATTATTGTAAGCTTAAATGACTGTTTGATTTTTGTCACAGAGTGTTTCAGATTCTTTTGTGATTGTCTCAACTAAGAGGACTTTGAATTTCAAAGTCAAGCATTAAATTTAATGTTAATGATCTGAACTCCAAACACTATTCTTAGAACTCTAGACTTATAGTTCCAAACTTGTAACAATGTATTCAAATCGTTATGGTATTTTAATATGCAAAAGAAAATTAAAATATGTGGAGTAATCAAATCATCTGAATGCTTTGAATGTATAATATAACTTTACAACTTAAGATTAAGGAATTTACATTCATTAGATGATTTTTCAATTGATTACAAACACGCATTGGAATTCCTTGACATGAATATATATATTTGGTATTTTCTGTTTTTTTTTTTTGTAATGAAAATTGCAAGCCTACTGGATTACAATGGAAATTGTAAGCCTACTAATTATCGCTTATAAACTATTAGTGTACAAGCTATTTGCCTATAAATTACATGCCTATTGATTATTGCCCACGTGATTACAAGCCTACTGATAAACAGGTTTTGAAGATCCTGAAAACTTAGTTGAATTGCGTAGCAACTATTGTTGATTTGTTGAATTCTTTTGAAGTGCTTTGCATCCTTATTTAAATAGGAAAGTTCAAAATAACTTCCAGTAACTATCCACGTCTATTTCTCCTTGTTTTGAGAATGAACGACTGAAACCGCATAACTTCACTTGCAGTTGTTTTTTCAAGTTTGGATCGCATTTTTTCTATATCCTTCCGTTTATTTGTCCAAACTTCATGATACACTTGGTTCAGCCCATAACCAAGTCTATCTTTGTTTTTATTTGGCCTAGACTTTGTTTAATATGGAAACATTTATCAAGTCCAGCCCATTATTTCATCTTTTTTACCTTTTGACTTAAATTACTTCTTTGATTAATTTATTATGTATCACAAAGTTAATTGATTTTGAAACTCATTATTGGTGTTGTTAGATATCGAATTTGTATATTTCTTAATCTTTGTTTGTTGTACAATTAAAGTCTATGCATGGGTGCATTCTTAATCATGCCTTCTACTTACTTATCTATTGATCTTTTGACTTAGTTACAGATTTTTCAAATTTTGCTTCCATATGTTGTGCAGTATTCATATAGCTTCTGTTGTACTGAAAATCTATATGAATTTTTAATTGTGGTTCCTCTCAGTCTATGTTGACATTATAATTTATGTTAGCTTTAAAGACTACAATAGCATAATTAACAAACTATTTTAATCCCAAACACCTCTAAATGGACTACACATTTATGATGTCGATTGCAAGCGTGAAAGGTTTTTATTGATTTCATACTTCTCAGTCTATTGATTCTATTGCCTGTTAAAGTGGGATCTTATATTAGTGAATGTTGAAAGTAATTAGAGCAGTTGCTTTCCTATTTTCAGGTTTTAAGGAGGAACTTGCAGGGCATGCAAATGGTGAATTTTCTCCAGAATTCAGGGTTGTGCAGGATGCTGATCGGCTTGATGCAATCGGTGCAGTTGGTAATTTCTATTCACCTTTCACTATTTACTTGTATCAAACAGGGTCTTGGGTCTATACATTTTCATTTAGTTTCTTGTATTTTTAGTCATTTTGAATTTGCATATTTATTTGCTTGCTTATATATTGGCTGAATTTTTTCCAATAAGCCAGGTGTCTGCATTCTTGTGAAGTTGTAACTGTCACACATTCACCAAATTATAATTTGATTATAGGAATCGCCCGATGCTTTACTTTTGGTGGAAGTAGGAACAGGGTGCTTCATGACCCTGCTATTCACCCACGCTCAGATTTGTCGAAGGAACAGTATGTGAAGAAAGAAGAGCAGACAACTCTGAACCACTTCCATGAAAAACTTCTCAAGCTGAAGGATTTGATGAAAACAAAGGTACACATTGACTGTCAGGTTTCATATTGAACTAGCTTTCATGGTTATTCATCATTTCTTCTGCTAGCATGACCTTTGCTAATTGTTGAACGACACATAATAAATGTCAAGCCTCTATGAATCACCTATTCGGTAATTTATCAAACTTGACCGTCTGATATCGATACACTTTCCAGGCTGGGCAGAGGAGGGCTGAGAGAAGACACAAGTTCATGGAGGAATTTTTGAAAGAGTTCTATGAAGAATGGGATGGACGGGCTTGATAAAAGGTAATTGTTTTCGATCTTAAATGATGTTATTGAACAAAGAAAGATGTTATTGAATTCCAAGTGAATGAGCCCTTGGCAAGAGCTAATATGTATGCCACAAACTTTATTTCAGCAATGGAGGTAATGATATATTTAAGTTCATCCAGATTCAGAACAAGTTATGCAGAATGATTTTTTTTTTCTTTTGAAAGATAAATGCTTGTGGTTCTTCTGTATAGTGTAATTGACTCTCATGACTTCTTAGATGCTTTTCTTGGTGCTATCCCCGGAATCTGGGGCTATTCCTTTAAGACAGCCTACAGTGTGGTGGGTTGAGAATTCAAGCTAGGGTGGTGTTCATAAACTGGAACAAGAAATCACAAATCAATTAATTCGTAATTAATTATTTGAAAGCATAGCATCAACCATAACACACCACCATATAATTCTTCAGCTCAATGATAATCTTAATGAACATATCTGTAACTCCCCCTCTACTCTCTCTCTTATCTCAACAAGCCATAATTTTTTTTTTGCAAATACGAACAATATATTTATTCATAAGCAATGGAGAAACGGATCATAACTACTTGATATTAAGGTATTTTTGAAGCGCAGACTCCTCACGCTTGACTAGATTCACCTTCAACCCATGCTTCATGTACATTGTCAGAGCAAGCTTAGGCACCACAGGATGATCTTTCACTACCTTCACATGGTAACGATATAAGTTTGACGCCACAGCAAATCTCAACCCTAGAAATCAGTAATAAACTCAACAATTGGGATCTTAATCAGTAATAATTAATTTCTAATTGTGCCCTTGGATTAGATTCAATTTGAATCCTTGAGTTATAGCGCCATTTACATAACAGTCCTAGGTTTCTGGACTATTCAATTTGGTCCTTGGACTTTAATTTTCTAGCAATCTTCCTTGAATCAGCTCCAAACTTTGGTATTTCTTCAATTAAATCCCTGATTCCTTTAATTAATTGAATCAAAGTTTAATTAAGTCCTCAAACTCATTAATTCTTTAATTAAGCACCTGATTTATTAATTAAACTAACTCAAAATTTTAATTAAAGTCTCCAACTTATTAATTCTTCCATTATTGACCAATTGACTCTCAAATTTAATAATTACATCCTCAACCTTCAAATTTTGTGTTGTCTTAACTCCATTCTCAAATATATTTTTATCCATTGTATTATTTATTCAAAAATTGGGTTATGACAGTTGCCCCCTCTTTATAATATTTACGATGCAAAGTCATTTGAAAATTATTTTCTTTTTGGCTTTGAGTAGTAGATTTATAAAGAAAAGTAGACAAAAATGAAGTTTCGCTTTTCTGAGAGTCTTGAAAACTTCGAAAATAATAGATTGACAAACGACATTAGGATGAGAGCTTGAAGGTGCACTTGAAAGATAGAGATGGCTCGAAGGCACAATCAAAAGGAAACAGGGTTAAGAAACACACTACCTTTGATGGTCGAGGGCTCAAAGGCGCGCTCGAAAAGAAATGAGGTGAGGGCTCGAAGGCGCACTCAAAAGGAGGTAGGATAGAAGATGCACTACCTATAATGGTCGAGGGCTCGAAGGCGCACTCGAAAAGAAATAAGGTGAGGGCTCGAAGGAGCACTCAAAACGGAGGTAGGATAGAAGATGCACTACCTTTGATGGTTGAGGGCTCGAAGGCGCACTCAAAAGGAGGTAGGATAGAAGATGCACTACCTTTGATGGTTGAGGGCTCGAAGGCGCGCTCGAAAAGAAATAAGACGAGGGCTCAAAGGCGCGCTCGAATGGAAGTAGAATAGGAAATGCACTACCTATGATGGTCGAGGGCTCGAAGGCGCGCTCGAATGGAGGTAGGATAGGAAATGCACTACCTATGATGGTCGAGGGCTCGAAGGCGCGCTCAAATGTAAATAAGACGAGGGCTCAAAGGCGCGCTCGAATGGAGGTAGGATAGGAAATGCACTACCTCAGGAGTAGAAACTGAAAGGTGGTGGAAAAAATACAGAGATTTTTCTGGTGGCTTAATTCTCATGGGCGGCCTGCCCAGGTTGAAAAATTCTCAAATGTGATAATTTTTCAAAAGCAATTTCAATGTTCGCCATTTCAAGTTGGCCTTCCACTTGATAAATTCAGTTGGAATTTTCTCTAATGAAATTTGCAAAACTCATTGTCCATTGTCTCAAAGTTTAGATGATATGCATGCATCTTTACCTGATTTGAAATATAGGCCCCCATTTCTTCACAGTCTTCTTGTTGCTTGACTGATGAGGACTTGCTATCTCTGATTTGGGTCATTTTCGTCGCTTGGCTTCTAGCCCACTCGAGTTAGCCCATGTAAGTCTATTTCCAGATTTGTTTGCACAACTCAGCCTTTGTGGTGCCCATCGTGACCCACTTGCTTGCTAAAGATTTTCTGACTCATCAAATAATTTGAGAGGATCATTCATTACCCCTCGTCTCACTGCTAAAAAACATTCGGTATCACTAGCTGAAAGGATCGAGTTGTCTTTTGTAAACCAAAATGCCCCCTTGTCTTGTTAAAGGACATGTTCCTCTCTTTTTCTAGAAGAGATGGATTTTCCTTAAACACAATATTGCCCCCTTGTACTGGTCATTGCCCCCAAGTGTGTTCTGTCAGTGATTTAGACAAATAAAGGTTTTAAAAGGCCATTCTCTCATTTCTCTCCTTTTCAGTTTGGTGGAGGAATATGGGTCTAGAATGAATCTTGAAATCTTGATCTTGCATTTTGAAAACAAAAATTATTTCGATGTGAGTCCAATAACAATTTGCTTTTGAAATCTTGCAACTCCTTGGTTATTTTCTTTCTTGGAAAAGAGATTATTTGCTCTTGTGTTTGGCAATGAGGTCTTCGGTGAAAATATGTCATGATATTATGACCTTTTGTCTTTATAGGTTTTCAGAGTGGAGGGCTCGAGAAAAAAAAAAAACTCGAGGTTTTGTATGAGAAAAACTTGTCACTTTTTGAACATTTATTTTTATCAGCAGAATAATAATGAGTAGTTTATTCTTGATGTCATAAACTTTATGAAAAAGTATTCTTTGCATTTTGAGAGCATTGTTTATTGTTCTAGGTTGCCTGCTTGCTTGATTAGAAAGGACTTCTACAGGCACATAACGTAGGCTGTGGTTTTTGGCTATGAAAGAAAATGATTCGTAAGGCTCAAAGAGTGTTTCAGGGTTTCAAAGACTAAGGATCACTATCCATAGTTTGACTCTTGACGTCATTCATATTTTCTTTTGCTGCTCTTTTTTGATTTGCCGCTTCTTATTTTTTTATTGCTTTGCTAGGACATATTCACTTTATCTTGGATGTCACCTTTTTGTAGTGATTTGAGCATGCCCTCTAGCATTTGAGTTTCTTGAGCTCTTATGCCTTTTTGGCTTTCTTGCAGCCTTTTCTCTTTTCTTATTGAAATTTTCTCTTGCCCCTAGTGTAGGGTGTGGTCCTAGTCGGGATTTTTCATGGAAGAAAAATTATTCAGGCTCAAAAAGGGATCGCAAGGGATGTACTTATTTCAGAACGTGAAAGGAATAACAAAGATGGCCTTTCCTCATTTCAAGCACAAGCAGCTATTATCAATAAACTTTGACCTCATCTAGTATGATGGTTTAGTCTTTGCAAAGATGCATTTCATGAGTTATGAGCAACAAGTTCACTACATATCATTATTCATACATTTAAAAACACATGATTCAAGAGTCATGGGGTAAGGGTATTTATTCATTTCTTTTTATTTCTTTTTAGAGTTTGGTCACTTCTATGAAGGAGTTGCTTGATTCACTTGTCATTCTACAAGTAGAATGTCAAAAATATCTTTTTTGAATAAACATCAAATTATTTTTGAAATCAAAATGCCAGATCAATTTTTCAAAACTCCAATAGGGAAACTGATTTTGGTAAGAGTAATGAATTGAATCTATGAGATCATGCAAGGCTTCAAGGGTGTATTTACTGATTCTTTGATATCAATAAACATTTACGAGAGAGAGAAAAGATATGCAAAGTGAATTTCTTGGCAAAACTTTTATTGATTTGATGAGAACTTATACAATCATGGATAATATTTCTTTACAGAATCGGAATTCACTGGCCTACTCAAATCTTCTCCATCCGTTCCTGTCAGTATCAATGCCCCTCTAGAGAATGCCTTCTTTACTACATAGGGACCTTCATAATTGGGCGCCCATTTGCTATGGTTATCACTAGGTAGTAATAGGATTTTTCTCAATACAAGATCTCCTTCTTTGAACTCTCTTGGTTGAACTTTTCTGTCATACGCTCTTGCTATCCTGTTTTGATACAGTTGGTGGTGACAAATTGCAGCTAATCTCTTCTCACCGATCATATTTAGCTGTTCATATCGTATCTTAGCCCATTTAGCCTCTTCTAGCTCAGATTCTATGAGGACCCTTAGAGAAGGAATCTCTACTTCCAACGGCATCACTGCCTCCATTCCGTAAACTAGTGAATAAGGTGTAGCTCCAGTTGACGTCTTTACTGCTGTTCGATATGCATGTAGAGCATAAGGAAGCCATTCCTGCCAATCTTTGTATGTAACCACCATTTTCTGGACAATCTTCTTTATGTTTTTGTTAGCAGCTTCAACAGCACCATTCATTTTTGGTCTGTAAGGTAATGAATTAGAATGCTTGATTTTCCATTTAGTACATAATTCCACGATCATCTTCCCATTGAAGTTCTTGGCGTTATCAGTTACTATCTTTTCTAGCAAACCATACCTACAAATTTGGTCTCTCTCAATGAATCGCTTGACCACCTTCTGAGTCACATGAGCATATGAGCAGGCCTCTACCCACTTTGTAAAATAGTCAATTGCAACCAAGATAAACCGATGACCATTGCTGGCTTTTGGATTAATAGGCCCAACCACATCTATCCCCCACATCGCGAATGGCCAATGTGACACCATATTGAATAAGGGTAATGGAGGCGCATTGATTTTGTCACTATACACCTGACATTTATGGCATTTTTGGACAAACTCTATACAATCCTTCTTCATAGTCATCCAAAAATACCCAGCTCTTTGCATCTGTCTTGCCATCATGCGTCCATTTGCATGGGTGGTGCAAATTCCTCCATGCACTTCATACAAGGCTTTATTGGCTTCTGATCTGTCTAGACACCTTAATAAAGTCCCATCAAATGACCTTTTGTATAAGATTTCTCCATCTATAAAGTATTCCATTGCCATTCTTCTCAAAGTCTTCTTATCTGTCTTTGAAGCTTCAGAAGGATATTCTCGATATTGGATGAATCTTTTTATATCTGCATACCAAGGATTGCCATCCACTTCTTCTTCTATTAAACAACAATGAGCAGGAGAACTTCTGATATCAATGCCAATAGGATGTACTCTGATACCACAATCGATCGTGGCCATAGAGGCCAAGGTTGCTAAAGCATCCGCAAACTGATTCTTATCCCTTCCTAAATGATTGAACTCTATCTTTTCAAAGTTTTCAGCCAATTTGGAGAGATATTCTTGATATGGTTTCAATTTCTCATCTTTTGTCTGCCATTCCCCCTTTGTCTGACAGATTATCAACATAGAGTCTCCATATACCTCTAATTTCCCTATTTTCAGTTCCAATGCGGCTTCTAATCCATGAATGCAAGCCTCATATTCAGCTGTGTTGTTCGTGCAACTAAACTGCAGTTTAATGGAGACGGGATATTGTTTTCCTTCTGGAGAAATTATTACAGCACCAGCTCCATTACCAGACACATTCACTGCACCATCAAAGTACATGGTCCACCAATCTCTTTCTATTACCAACACATCTTCATCAGGGAAGTCAAAATTTAATGGCTCATAGTCTTCAATGGCGTTATCAGCTAAATGATCTGCGATTGCACTTCCTTTCACGGATTTTCTTGTTTTATAGATGATATCATATTCAGCCAACAACACTTGCCATCTGGCCAGCCTATTTGACATATATGGCTTTTCAAAAATATATTTCAGAGGATCTATCTTTGAAATTAACCAAGTGGTATAGTATAACATATACTGTCGGAGCCTTTTCGCACTCCATACCAAACCACAACACAGCTTCTCAATCATACTGTAACGAGATTCACATTCAGTGAATTTCTTACTAAGGTAGTAGATGGCTTGCTCCTTTCTCTCGGACTCATCATGTTGGCCAAGCACACAGCCCATTGCTGATTCAGTCACTGTTAAATACAAAATGAGAGGTTTTCCAGGCACAGGTGGCACCAATAGTGGTGGTTTCTGCAGATATTGTTTGATCTTATCAAAGGCTTCTTGACAGTCTTCATCCCATACTCCGGGGTTTTTCTTTCGAAGTAATCGAAAGATTGGTTCACAAGTGACTGTAAGTTGTGAAATAAATCGGGCAATGTAGTTTAAACGCCTCAAAAAGCTTCGAACTTCTTTCTCAGTCTTAGGAGCTGACATAGCTTGTATGGCCTTTACTTTGTCAGGGTCTACCTCTATACCATTATTGCTTACCACAAATCCCAATAACTTCCCAGACTTCACTCCAAATGTGCATTTTGCAGGGTTCAACTTTAATTGATATTTTCTCAACCTTTCAAATAATTTCTTTAGAGCTGGGATATGATTTTCCTCATCTTTAGACTTAGCGATCATATCATCCACATAGACCTCAATTTCTTTATGCATCATGTCATGAAATAGTGTCACCATTGCTTTTTGATAAGTTGCTCCAGCATTTTTTAATCCGAATGGCATAACTCTATAACAATATGTTCCCCACGGAGTAACAAATGTTGTTTTCTTCTTGTCTTGCTCGGCCATTTTAATCTGATTATACCCAGAGAAACCATCCATAAAAGAGTAAGTAGAACTCTTAGCAGCATTATCCACAAGTACATTTATGTGGGGTAAAGGAAAATCATCCTTCGAGCTTGCCCTATTCAAATCTCGAAAATCCACACATACCCTGATTTTGTTGTCTTTCTTGGGTACTACTACAATATTAGACACCCATTGAGAATAATCGACAACTTCTAAGAATCCAGCATCCCACTGTTTCGTTATCTCTTCTTTCACTTTGATTAGTATATCAGGCCTTGTCCTCCTCAACTTTTGCTTAATCGGCTTACAACCCTCTATCAAAGGTAGTTTATGTACCACAATATCAGTATCCAGACCAGGCATATCGGCATATGACCAGGCAAAAACATCAACATATTCTTGTAAAAGAACGACCAACTCACTTCTTATACCAGCAGAGATTAGCTTCCCTATTTTCAACTCTCTTTTATTATGTTCGGTGCCCACATTTATCAGTTCTAGTTCTTCTTTAGCAGGCTTCCATGTGCGCTCAGATTGTTCCACTAACCTTGCGAATTCATTGATGTCTTCCTCACCCAACTCTTCTTCATCCATAGCAATTATAGTTTCATCAAAGTTAGGCCAATTATCCACAGTGCATTGAGTTTGTGAGTTTAATGACAATCCGCTTTCAGATCTCTTTTAAAAACAACTGGGACTTCATGAATTTCCCAATTTTCCAACTCTTCTCCCTCAGCCAGCTTCCTTATGAATTCAGATGAGCCATCTTCCAAAACACCAATAGTTAGTTGTGGTAGCTGTTCATGAGGACTCTCTTCTTCCTTTACATCTTGCTCACTAACATTTTCAAGATAATTGATAGTAGCACCACTGAATTCTTTTCTTAGCCCCTTCTCATAATCCTCAGTTTTTATCACATATGCAACTCTTGGAAATGTTACATGGATAGGTGGGATCTCCATTCGATCTTCATCTGGCTCTCTTTTTTCAATCCGGGCTACTCTCTTTTCTCTTCTAATTTCAACTGCTCTTTTAAAATCTGCTTTTCCAGGCTTAAACCCTAAGCCAAACCTCTGATCGGCGCATTTCATTTTTATCACATTAACCCTCTCAGGCATTCCGGTAGTTAGGTCATATTGAAATGGTAATCCATGCTTCAAGAAGTATTTAGCAGCCATTTTTGCTGCTTCAGAAATTTCTGGCTTTCTTCGTATCGTATTTTCAGGTACCCATTCAGCATTTACAACTTCAAATGCATGCAGATTTCAATCCTTACTTTCTTCAGTTTCTATGTAAGGGATCGATACATTTCTCATCATTGACAAAGTTTCTTCAGCTCTCACAGTCACCAAATTCCCATTGATGATGAACTTGACCCGTTGATGTAAAGAAGATGCGACAGCTCGGGCTGCATGGATCCAAGGTCTCCCTAGCAAAATGCTGTATGATGGATGAATATCCATTACTTGTAATGTGACTTGGAATGGTTGGGGACCGATGATTAGTTCAACATCAATACTTCCAATAATTGGTCTAGGTGACCCATCGTATGCCCTTACAGTCATGGTACTTGGCTTTATGTGAGAGGCATCAACTGGCATTTTATCAAGTACATGCCTTGGCAATACATTGAGAGCAGAGCCATTATCTATAAGCACCCTTGCAATCACACAATCCTTGCATTTTACCCTGATATGCAGTGGTTTATTATGACCGGTCCCTTCATGATCCAGCTCATCATCGGTAAAATAGAGGTAGTTAGTGGCTTGAATCCTACCCACCAAATGTTCTATGGAGTCTTGTGTGATATCCTGAGGAACATATGCTTCATTAAGAACCTTCTGAAGTGCGTTCCTATGCAGTTCTGAACTCAACATTAATGATAACAACGAAATCCTAGCGGGTGTTTTCTTTAGTTGATCAACCACGCTATATTCACTATGCCTTATCAATTTTAAAAATTCATTAGCCTCTTCATCACTTACTGGCTTATTAACCTCATCTGTCTTTGCCGATTCCACCATATCCTTTCCTTTGGCCTTTCTATGGTTTTCCAACTCTTCAGGAGTAAAACATCTCCCACTCCGAGTGAGTCCTCCTATTTCGGCATGGAAAACAGGGGCAGGACTTGTGCTGTGAAAGGAATAGCCATAATTATAGGGTTGGGCATTATAGCTTTCACCGACAGTAGTCATAGGCTTGGCTAGGATCATTTTTGGCGGACCCCTTTCAGTTGGTATATATCTACAAACTTCCACTTTCTTATTACAACCAGTCATTGTTCCTACTAACTCATCTTCTTTGGGTTTCATCAATCTTAATATTCCCAATGTCATCATAGTTTCTACCTCGAAATGAAACTCCTCACACGAGTCAACATCATGCCCAAACTGCTGATGATATTTACAATATTCATTAGCATCCCCTACAGCTTGTATTCTGACTGGTGTCTTCAGATAATTAGTTTGCCTCAACATCCCATATAATCTATCCATAGTCACCCTTAACGTTGCTTTACTTCCCCTTTCTATCTCCAAACTATTAACTCCTCCACTTCCAGAAGTATGGTTTGGTAGAGGGTTTGAATTAACATTTGGCGATTCATCAAAAGAAATCCACCCAGCTTTGATGAGTTGAAGGATTCTTCTTTTGAATGCAAAGCATCCATCAATATTGTGTCCCACGAGACCCGCATGGTATTCACATTTTTGATCAGGTTTATACCATTGGGGAAATGGTGGTTGTAAAGGAGTTAAAGGAACAGGTGCTATTTGGCCAATACTAAGCAACCTCTGATACATCTCTGTAAGAGGTATAGGTAGTGGTGGAAGTTCTATTTGGTCTATTGGAAAATTTCTTCTTGGGCGGTAGGTATTGTTGGTTTGGTTATTTGCTAGGTTATTCTGGGTGTTGGTAGGTGAGGTGAATTTTATGTTGGATATGGAGGGGGTAGGTGTAATGGTTTTGAAACTGTAATTATCTTGGTAGGTTTTCTTTCCTCTACTTTCCCTTTCGACATTGTGAATTTCTGCTTCTTTTCTTTTTCCAACAAAGCCTCTTTTTTTCAGTAGGATCCATGATTCTACTCGTCCGAACAGCTTGTTCGATCCTTTCAGCTATGACAACCAAATCAGAGAAATTCTGTGCAGCACTACCTACCAAGTATTCAAAGTATGGGGCTTTAAAAGTGTTGGAAAATAAACCAGTCATCTCCCTTTCCAACAATGGAGGATTTACTTGCGCGGTTGATTCACGCCACCTTTGGGCATATTCTCTTACAGACTCCTTATTGCCTTTTTCCAATGGCTTGCAGACTTGATCTATCTGGGGCAACATCCATATTGAACTTATACTATCTAATAAAAGCATCAACCAAATCCTTCCATCCTTTGATCTTGGTATTATCCAAATGCATATACCAAGCAAGAGCAGCATCACTTAAACTGTCTTGAAAGAAATGGATCAATAACTTCTCATCATGGACTACCTCAGCCATCTTATTACAATATGTTTTAAGATGGGTGATCGGGCACTGAGTTCCAGTATATTTAACAAATTCTGGTACACGGAATTTTCTGGGAATAACCACATTAGGCACCAAACACATTTCAGCGGCCTTCACCGGATCATACAAACTATTCCCTTCCATTGCCTTCATTCTTTCTTCTAAAGCAGCTAGCTTTTCATGACCATTTTCCTCCACTATCTTATTCCTTTGAGGTTCTTCCTCTGTCAAAACTGCATGGGGGACCCTCATTGGATATGCTGATTGGGTAGGTAAGAAATGAGCAGCATGTTGAGGTTCAAATGGCGGAATAAAGGGAGGCGAAAGCTGGGATGTAAATGTTTGTTGAGAAGATGTTCCTTCTCCAGCTCTAGGCCTCAAAGCCTGTTCAAGCAAGCTGGTAAGCCTTGCTACATCCTCCTTCAGGCTTTCCAACTCTTTTTGGTGTTGAATTTCTAACTGAGTTCTCTCTTCATTTTCCATTTTCTTCCGTAAACGAGTATTATGGATACGTTTCAGTTGGGGACCTATATTTCACCTGCTATATGTAGAATATGATAATTTATAAGCAAATGTATGAAATGCATGAATATGAATGCAATATATTGGATATGGATTTGCTTTTCATTGGTGACATATGGCCGTCATTCTTTGGATATGTGGTGTGAGCTTGAACTTGATATCATTGTTGTGATGCCGAGAAAAGATCTGTTTAGCTTTTTGACATTTGGGCTTTCAGCCATATACGCATATTTTTGAATTGAAAATGTGGGTCTTAGCCCTTTATTACTTATTCAGAAGCTCACAATGAAAAATTGATCTATTCTATTACAGGAGAAAAAACACTGCCTCTATTAGCTATTGCTTTTAAGAAAAGATCGGTGTTATCCAAGCTTCTTCGATACTTTATTATATCACCTCCCACTTGGCGAGTTTCCACTCGTAATAAATGGGCTTCTGCAGCTGCTTGATCAACTTGATCTTGTAGTTCCCTTATCCTCTTAGTATGTATCAAGTTGTTTCTAGACAAAAAGTTATTGGCAGCATCCAATGTTTGATTATGTTGTTCTATCATTTTCTGGCTTTCCATAAGCTGTACAGTCTTCAATTTTTCTTTGTCCAGCTTAGATCTCAATGCTTCTACCTCAGTCTTGTGATCATTTAACTCCACTCTTAGTTCTTCATGAATTTTAGTCGCATGTTTAGTGTTGACTATTTCAATTTCAGCTCTTCCCAATTGGTCTTTAAGCTTGACTATGTCTGCCCGACGCATTTTTAATGCAGCTTATGTCTTGATAGCTAACTCCTCCCAATGCTTAGCTTTTGCCATATAATATGTCATGTCCTTATTAATTGTCTTCAAGTCATCCTTTGCCTTTATCCAGTCTTGACCCATAGAGTCCCTTTCTTCTTCAATTGTTTTTCTTACAGCCCTTTCTTTGGCTAACTGCTGCTCCAAGGACACTCTTTGTTCTTCCTTTGTTTTAAGCTCAGCTTGTAACAATTTTACTTGTTCTCTTAATTCTTCTTCACAGTTCACTCTTTTCCTTCGAATGCCCATGGGTTTAGAAACTTCTGTCACGTAAATGACCCCTCCATTTCGCCATTCAGGATACTTTTCACTAACCGTAGGATTCCTTACACCGATCTCTTTTTTAACTAGCACCAAAGATCCCCAATCATGTTTAATGCTCTCCAGCATCTCATTATATGCACCTTTGTAGACTCCGGTGAATTGAGCTAAGCCAATTGTTCTTGGAATGCTTTGTATGCCCCCAAGCTGTCTTGCAACCAAAGCAGGCGCATAACTAATATATCCAGTCACTCCAATCAAAGGTATCCAAGGCCTCTTCCCACAACCCATTAGGTATGTTACATTTTTCATCCAAGGAGCTCTCCAATTAAAATTGCTTTGTGGAATTCCTTGCAATTTTACCCTCCAATCATCTTCAAAAAAGTTTTCCCATTCACTTGATACAAATAACTCGAGTGGCTTTTGATCAAACCACCAAAAATTTCGGAATATTGGTGTCTCGGATTCTATATGGCTTACCATCCAAATGAACAACAATGGAACACAACATCTCATAGAACCTTTTCCAATCCTTTTGCAATGATTGAGAGACAAAAAAGTTTCAGCCAAGATCGCAGCAGAAGGATTAATTTTAGTCTTCTCATATTCAACAAACAGATTAGCTGCCTCTAAACTGATAATTCCAGTAGTCGAAGGACATAAAATCAGCCCAAATATTCCCAAAGCCAATATTCGGTGTACCTCCAAATTAGCACCAGGATTAGACTTTTTAGCAATCAACAGCTCTTCTAGCCGTTTCCATCTCAAACCCCCAGAATTATTTTTTTCTCTATATAAGCTCATTTGATGGATTCCCAATAGCTTAGCAAGCTCCTCTATAGTATTCTCAATCTTTTGATGAAAGTAAACCTTATGGATATCCTCAGGGAATTCTGTCAAAACACCGTATTCTTCAATGGTAGGAACCATATCGACATTCCCAAATGTAAAACATCGATAATCAGGATCCCAAAAATTGATTAGGGCTTTTATGGCTAATGGCAGTACTGGAACATTCAGAAGATGCAAAACTCTCCCATATATCTTAGTAAATTCTGTCTCATCGGCCAAATATTTGGTGAATGGAAGCAAACAGCTGGCATCATTTATTACGCATCTCACATCCTTTAGCAGCGGTATCCCACTGTCATCTAGTCTAGGGCAGTCTCCCTCAGTCATATGCAATGATTCAGATTCAAGCCCATACTCAACAGTTGTGATTTCACGATTAACGACCATTATGTCACCCAAAAATAATCCTGTAATGAAGATGCTATACGTTAAGCTTGCCTTATTGAAATTTACATAGGGAACAACCTAAATGGTAGGTTCTAGTCATTTAAATGCTCGAGGTAGGTTGCTATCTAGTCTTGAAAGGTCTTTCGCATGCTCAGTGATCTTCCTCGAAAGGTTGATGTGAGGCTTACAAGTAGTGTGAAGATAGAGGCCCTGAATGATATCAGTTAGGCATACCAACCACTATCGAGTAAACAATCAAGCGAAAGTTGGATGGTTTCACGAGTCTTACCCAGGCTAAAGCCATTGGGGTACCGCTACTCTCCCACTTAACTTAAAGTTGATATAGCAGATGTTTATTATGAAATGCGTGGTGTGTGAAGGCATAAATCCATAACCAATATATGTATGATGATATGAATAAATATGGATGCTAAAGCTGTAAAAATAAATAAAATAAAATAAACCAAATAAAATAAAAACCAAACAACACAACAAGCATTTGTAGCAATTATATAAAAAAAATCAAAGACAAAGCTTAGTCCATTGGTCCCCAGTGGAGTCGCCATTCTGTCGCACCCGACATCGCGGTGGCCTTAAAAATAAATGTTTCATGGAAAGAATGGATTTCTAGCATCTATTCTTTGATGGTGAATGATCTTTGTTTAAGGAGTTGCCACCTAGTATTATGGTCACTAGGAACCCTAAATGGTCAACAGAGATTCTATGGTCCGAGACTGGTTACGCAAAAGGGAAGATATTATCACCCCTTAAGCGTCCTGCCTAAGGCAGGCTGCATTGCTGACTTTGTCATAAATTGCTAATGTTTTGTTGGTTTAAGCTATAGTGGTTTTGCGTGTAATATTCCTGACTCTGGCGTCAGTGAATATTTAACTACAGATATTTCCAACTCTGGCGTTGGTAAATACAACGTAGCTATAAAACAAAAATAAATTTAAATCAATTTTTTTTTATTACTGACTCTGGCGTCAGTGAATAAACAAATCAAATAAATTTATTTTTACGTATCACACAAAAACAAAATAAATTTAAATCAATTTTTTTTTATTCCCGACTCTAGCGTCAGTGAATAAACAAATCAAATAAATTTTTTTTTTTATGCATACACATTTTTTATGTAACTAAATAAAAGTAAAATACAAAAAAATAAAATAAATTTACATCAGTATCTTTATTCCTGACTCTGGCGTCAGTGAATAAACCAATAAATTTATTTTATTTTATTTTATTTTTTGCATGCATATTTTTCATTTTTATGTAATTAAATAAAATACAATAAAATAAATTTGAATCAGTATTTTTATTCTGACTCTGGCGTCAATGAATAAAAATAATAAATTCATATTTTTTTTATTTATACTTACACACATCTTTTTTATTATTATTTTTATTTTTTTATCTTTTTATTTTTTATTTACATTCTTGGGCTGAGCCCAGCTCAGCCCACATGGGCTGGGCTGGACCCAGCAAGCCCGGCCCAGGTCACTGGCCCAAGCCAGTGACCCGGCTAAAAACAGATGCACGCGTGAAACAATTTCACGCGTGCATCAACAGTGCGAAGGTAATTAAATTACCTTCGCATTGTTCAAGCGTTATTTGAACACCGAAGAGCAACAAAAATGGAAACGGGCGCACCTGTTTCTGGCGTTTGGAGAAGGCTGCAACGCCGGTGTGGCTACTTTGATTCGGCTGCTTTCTGTTTCTGGCGATGCTGAGGAAGGTTGCAACGCCGGTGTTGGTTCGATTGCTTTCTGTCAACAGCCAATGGTTCGGTAATCAATTGGACGAAAACAGGGTTGATCCGTGATCCTCTGCCTTTCTCTTCTTTTCTGTGTATATTTTTTTTTGACGAAAACTTGTTTCTTGCAGGGACGAAATCTGGGTTGATGTTTCTGTTCTTCTCCGTATTTTCTTTTTTTGGTTGTGTTTTGTTTGCTCTGTTTTTCTTTGGGTTAATTTTGTTGCTGTCGGGTGCTGTGAGTTGCTCTGTTTCTAGGTTGATTTTTGCCTTTGCTCTGTTTTTGGGTTCTTTTTTTTTTCTCCCCTTTTTCCAGGTTTCCTTCTCCCTTTTATAGAGATTCCCAAGCTGCCTCCTTTAACCAGTCCTGCCTTTGCAGGACTGTTATTTGCCACGAACGAGATCGTGGGCGAGAGACGTGATCCACGATTGGATCGAATTCGTTGCAGATTTTCAGCCTGTTGAATCGGGATGGAGAAGATGAACACGATTGTTCCACCAGCAACGACAACGTTTCAGCAGCAATGGACATTTTCATTTTGACCCCTGAACGTTTTAAACTCAACAATTGGGATCTTAATCAGTAATAATTAATTTCTAATTGTGCCCTTGGATTAGATTCAATTTGAATCCCTGAGTTATAGCGTCATTTACATAACAGTCCTAGGTTTCTGGACTATTCAATTTGGTCCTTGGACTTTAATTTTCTAGCAATCTTCCTTGAATCAGCTCCAAACTTTGGTATTTCTTCAATTAAATCCCTGATTCCTTTAATTAATTGAATCAAAGTTTAATTAAGTCCTCAAACTCATTAATTCTTTAATTAAGCACCTGATTTATTAATTAAACTAACTCAAATTTTTAATTAAAGTCTCCAACTTATTAATTCTTCCATTATTGACCAATTGACTCTCAAATTTAATAATTACATCCTCAACCTTCAAATTTTGTGTTGTCTTAACTCCATTCTCAAATATATTTTTATCCATTGTATTATTTATTCAAAAATTGGGTTATGACAAGTATAATTCAAGATGATTATTTGATATTTCAAAGCTGATTATTGTAAGCTTAAATGACTGTTTGATTTTTGTCACACAGTGTTTCAGATTCTTTTGTGATTGTCTCAACTAAGAGGACTTTGAATTTCAAAGTCAAGCATTAAATTTAATGTTAATGATCTGAACTCCAAACACTATTTTTAGAACTCTAGACTTATAGTTCCAAACTTGTAATAATGTATTCAAATCGTTATGGTATTTTAATATGCAAAAGAAAATTAAAATATGTGGAGTAATCAAATCATCTGAATGCTTTGAATGTATAATATAACTTTACAACTTAAGATTAAGGAATTTACATTCATTAGATGATTTTTCAATTGATTACAAACACGCATTGGAATTCCTTGACATGAATATATATATTTGGTATTTTCTGTTTTTTTTTTTGTAATGAAAATTGCAAGCCTACTGGATTACAATGGAAATTGTAAGCCTACTAATTATCGCTTATAAACTATTAGTGTACAAGCTATTTGCCTATAAATTACATGCCTATTGATTATTGCCCATGTGATTACAACCTTACTGATAAACAGGTTTTGAAGATCCTGAAAACTTAGTTGAATTGCGTAGCAACTATTGTTGATTTGTTGAATTCTTTTGAAGTGCTTTGCATCCTTATTTAAATAGGAAAGTTCAAAATAACTTCCAACTATCCACGTCTATTTCTCCTTGTTTTGAGAATGAACGATTGAAATCGCATAACTTCACTTGCAGTTGTTTTTTCAAGTTTGGATTGTATTTTTTCTTTATCCTTCCGTTTATTTGTCCAAACTTCATGATACACTTGGTTCAGCCCATAACCAAGTCTATTTTTGTTTTTATTTGGCCTAGACTTTGTTTAATATGGAAACATTTATCAAGTCCAGCCCATTATTTCATCTTTTTTACCTTTTGACTTAAATTACTTCTTTGATTAATTTATTATGTAACACAAAGTTAATTGATTTTGAAACTCATTATTGGTGTTGTTAGATATCGAATTTGTATATTTCTTAATCTTTGTTTGTTGTACAATTAAAGTCTATGCATGGGTGCATTCTTAATCATGCCTTCTACTTACTTATCTATTGATCTTTTGACTTAGTTACAGATTTTTCAAATTTTGCTTCCATATGTTGTGCAGTATTCATATAGCTTCTGTTGTACTGAAAATCTATATGAATTTTTAATTGTGGTTCCTCTCAGTCTATGTTGACATTATAATTTATGTTAGCTTTAAAGACTACAATAGCATAATTAACAAACTATTTTAATCCCAAACACCTCTAAATGGACTACACATTTATGATGTCGATTGCAAGCGTGAAAGGTTTTTATTGATTTCATACTTCTCAGTCTATTGATTCTATTGCCTGTTAAAGTGGGATCTTATATTAGTGAATGTTGAAAGTAATTAGAGCAGTTGCTTTCCTATTTTCAGGTTTTAAGGAGGAACTTGCAGGGCATGCAAATGGTGAATTTTCTCCAGAATTCAGGGTTGTGCAGGATGCTGATCGGCTTGATGCAATCGGTGCAGTTGGTAATTTCTATTCACCTTTCACTATTTACTTGTATCAAACAGGGTCTTGGGTCTATACATTTTCATTTAGTTTCTTGTATTTTTAGTCATTTTGAATTTGCATATTTATTTGCTTGCTTATATATTGGCTGAATTTTTTCCAATAAGCCAGGTGTCTGCATTCTTGTGAAGTTGTAACTGTCACACATTCACCAAATTATAATTTGATTATAGGAATCGCCCGATGCTTTACTTTTGGTGGAAGTAGGAACAGGGTGCTTCATGACCCTGCTATTCACCCGCGCTCAGATTTGTCGAAGGAACAGTATGTGAAGAAAGAAGAGCAGACAACTGTGAACCACTTCCATGAAAAACTTCTCAAGCTGAAGGATTTGATGAAAACAAAGGTACACATTGACTGTCAGGTTTCAACTAGCTTTCATGGTTATTCATCATTTCTTCTGCTAGCATGACCTTTGCTAATTGTTGAACGACACATAATAAATGTCAAGCCTCTATGAATCACCTATTCGGTAATTTATCAAACTTGACCGTCTGATATCGATACACTTTCCAGGCTGGGCAGAGGAGGGCTGAGAGAAGACACAAGTTCATGGAGGAATTTTTGAAAGAGTTCTATGAAGAATGGGATGGACGGGCTTGATAAAAGGTAATTGTTTTCGATCTTAAATGATGTTATTGAACAAAGAAAGATGTTATTGAATTCCAAGTGAATGAGCCCTTGGCAAGAGCTAATATGTATGCCACAAACTTTATTTCAGCAATGGAGGTAATGATATATTTAAGTTCATCCAGATTCAGAACAAGTTATGCAGAATGATTTTTTTTTTCTTTTGAAAGATAAATGCTTGTGGTTCTTCTGTATAGTGTAATTGACTCTCATGACTTCTTAGATGCTTTTCTTGGTGCTATCCCCGGAATCTGGGGCTATTCCTTTAAGACAGCCTCCAGTGTGGTGGGTTGAGAATTCAAGCTAGGGTGGTGTTCATAAACTGGAACAAGAAATCACAAATCAATTAATTCGTAATTAATTATTTGAAAGCATAGCATCAACCATAACACACCACCATATAATTCTTCAGCTCAATGATAATCTTAATGAACATATCTGTAACTCCCCCTCTACTCTCTCTCTTATCTCAACAAGCCATAATTTTTTTTTTGCAAATACGAACAATATATTTATTCATAAGCAATGGAGAAACGGATCATAACTACTTGATATTAAGGTATTTTTGAAGCTCAGACTCCTCACGCTTGACTAGATTCACCTTCAACCCATGCTTCATGTACATTGTCAGAGCAAGCTTAGGCACCACAGGATGATCTTTCACTACCTTCACATGGTAACGATATAAGATTGACGCCACAGCAAATCTCATCTGATAGTAAGCAAAATCTTTCCCTAAGCATAGTCGAGGACCGCCGTTGAAAGCAGTGAATTTGTAGGCTGATTCACTCATGAACCGTCCGTCGATGATTCTTAACCATCTCTCTGGCTTAAACTCCCTGCAGTCACTTCCCCATACTGCCTCCATTCTTCCCATTGCATAGATTGCATAAATCACTTTTGTTCCCTTCTTTAATTCAGTCCCATCAGGAAAAATGTCATCCTCAACAACCTACAAAATATTGAAGCAAGAGAAAATGAAACAGTATTTGTCATCCACCATTTTCCTTCCTCGCCTTGAAAAACAAAAGAAAATGGCATAATTAATGGTCAAGGCATTCTCGGGTCAAAATTCACTTTGTTCATGGTGAATAAAAGGTTGTATTCATGGTTTTTGTAATTGGTGTGAGCAGTTACCAGGAGGGTTGTGAGGAAAAAAAATCTTTTTTCAAGAGGTTGTAAAGCTGTTTTAGCCTTTCAATGAGATTGATTCTTATAATTAATCCAACTAACCCCGGTCCCTGGTTCAATTCTCACCTATTTCTAGGACCTCGGAATTTCCTTATTTTATGCTCACCAAACAGAGCTTAGCCACGTTACACTAACATACTGTTTGGTCACCACGATGGAGTTGACCAAAGTACTTCATGCAAGGGAAATTTGACAGATATTTGATTAAAGAAACAAGAATTTGTCCATTTCACACAAGCTTAGTTTTCCAAGGTATGTATGCTTGAATTTATGGTATATTACGACAAGATTTTTGATTTGTTGCACATAAAGCTCGCAGTTGGATATTGATTGGGTATGAGTCCATTAATGGCACCTACCCATCACTTGAAGAAAAGAAAGGACTCGGCTTGTCATGAAGGAGGATTATTCTACATCTTTAATGGTGAGATGCTCTGGAAAAGATCTAAATGCATAATCTCTAAGAAATGTTGCAATTTTATAAGATTGTGTAAGAAATTACTATAATTGCTACATACGCATGAAAAATGAATTCTAATTAGTAAAAAAAAAACCCATAAAAAGGATTCTTCTCTATATCACTTGTGAAAAAACACAAGGATATAAATTTCTTTTGGAAATGTTTTGAAGAAAAATATTCAATGGAATCAACATTACTCGAAATTAAAGGAAATATTACTATTTGGTCAAAAGGAAGTCGTTTGTTACTTAATTACCTCTTTGTGGTCCACTGGTACTGAAGGGTATAACCTCAAGGCCTCGGATAGAGCAGCTTGCAAATAGTCCATCTTCTTTATCTCCTCTGGCCTAAACACTAATGGAGTTTTGGTGTCCAAATCTTCTCTCTCACTAATTATCTTGCATATTTCAGCAAGAATCTTCTCCTCTACTGTTGGATGTGAATCAAGAAGCCAAAAGAACCAACTCATTGCCACTGAAGAAGTGTCTCTGCCAGCAAGAATGAAGTTTACACAAATATCTCTTAAAAATCTGTCTGAAAATGGCTTCCCATTCTCATCTTTTAACCCCATAAACACTGTTAAAAGATCTGATCTTTGCTTCTTCTTATCATTCTCACTTTGCAGGGAGAGTTCTTTCTTTCTTGTCCTTATGACATCTTCTGCAAACTCATCCACATCTTTTATTGATCTTTTCAGCTTCTTTTCGGACCCCAAATCAAGAAACCTCATAACTTTCCATATGCATGTTGGTGTAACGAAACGTAGGAGAGTAGCTTCTGTTGCATCTTCGAAGGCTCTAGCAAATGGTATATCAGGCAAACCAGGGCGTAAGCATCCTGGATCAACCCCAAATGCTATCATGCAAACATTATCAAATGTTAGCCTCAATAGAATATCCTGCATATCAATCGACATTGAGTTGTTCACCGCATTTTCTAGGACTGGCAAGAGCCTAGAATGAACAAGTTCAAGCAATGAATCAGTAGTCAATTGCCTGAACTTCGTTGAATGAAACTCAATGCTTGCTGTCTTTCTTTGCCTTTGCCATTTCTCATCATCAGCATTGAATATCCCTTCGCCGAGAAGATCACCTAGCGTGTCGCGAAAATATTGGCCTTTGGGGTAATTAGGGAACTTGGTCTTGAGAAGATGCTCAAGATTTCTTGGATCCGCAGTCACTACACAATTAAGACTACTAAACCATGGACCTCTGAATCGAAAAGTCCCATTTCGATCGCAAAGTACATCAGAAATCCATTCGTACATGTTGCATTGAAGACCAGACACCAAAGATGGTAGCATGCCTAGAACTGGCCATACGGGCAGTCCACAATGCTTTTTCTGCCTAAGAGAATGTATAGCAATGAAGACCACAAGAGCAAGGAGGAGCTCTAAAATCTGAATATCTCGCAAGAAAAATAGTCTCCTGGAAATGAAGTATCCGACAACATCATCGGACAAGGAGGAGGAAAGGGAAGTGAGATTATTGTTGATGCTAGGATTGATCATGGTGTGAATCATGATAGGGAATAAGACTATCGTCCATATGATAAGGCCTTTTTATGGTTATAGCTAAAAGGGGGTCATGTGTTACAAGGGAGCAGTATGTTTGTGCTTTCTTGGCGTGCAGTTTTTGGCCCAATTGGTATGATTTGGTGAGCTGAAAATGCGTGGGCTCCTGCTGCTCTTTCTATGTGACTAAACTGATCAATTCTTCTACTTCTTACCTGAATTGGATGGTTTTCGTCTTTTGATGTTTTCTTTTTGTTGGAAATGTTATACTTTTGGTCTCTAGTAAATGAGAATGAGGAGCAGTTATTGCTTGTGTGTCAAACAAGAGTTACTACAAATAGGATTGACACTCGTCTGAGAGGAGGAGGATAGGAAGTTGTTGGTGACTGATAACCTAACCTAAGTGCAACTATTTACTCTATTTTTTTCCCCATGTTTACCAATGCAAGTTATTTATTACAAAAACAAATTTAAGGTAATAAAGACATAGATTTTGGTCACCAGCAGCCATGTCCATGTTTGCTGCACCACGTAGTTAGTCTAGACAGTGGATTTTGGTTTGGATTTTGAAACAAGAATCACCAGCAGCCATGTCCTGATGTCCATGTTTGCTGCGAAATCCCAACTACATAGCTTCATATATATATATATATATATATATATATATATATATATATATATATATTTGTTTAAATCTTGATATTAAGAAACTTACTAGACTCCGACTAATTCTGTTGAGCTGGATTGATATATTAAAATGTAAAACTCTTCTAATGATAATATATTTTATAGGCTCAAATTCAAAATTTTATTTTAAAAAATCAACCACCAAACAACTTGGTAATATAATACCTTATTGGATAAGCAGCTGATGTATCAAAAAATTAAAATAATTCCATTACCATCCCTTTTCATATTATTGTAATTGAGACAAATATATACACTGACAATTAAGAATATAGTGGTCGGTACGAGGTACAAATTCCACAAGTCATAGAATAATTTGGTGGGAATTTAAGGCTTTCTTCAAACAATATTCCAGGCTACATAAATTTTTTTCTTCCTTCTTCGCTCACTTCATTTCTCGGATGAGTTTGATATTAGCTGGTACTAGTTTTCATACCAAATGCTTCGAATGTGAACTGTTTAAATATATGCTCTTGGAGAATGGAAAACTTAGCTTGGTGGAAATTCCCGTGGTAACCTCAGATTAGTCTCCAAGTGATAACCATTTTCACATTTCAGTCTTCAACCTATATTTTTAATCAACAGAGTCCCTAACATACCCAAAATTCTTAATTGGATCCTTCTATCTACAAATATTCCCAACCACTACTTTCTGAATCGAGTCTCCAACCCATGCACAATGTTAAACACATTTGTTAATGCAAGGATCAAACGATGGATTTCTAGATACTTTGGGAACCCAAGTGGTAAAGAAAATATAGGTTGGGGGCTCAATTAAGAAAAAAAAGTCATTGATCAGGGACTAATTTGAAGTTATCCCTAATTCTTTTCCTTCTCTTTTTTCATAAACCAAGAGATGCTTATGTAGAATAAAAAAAATTTCTACTAATTAAAATTTTCCATGTGTTATATATATAAAGTAAAATCGAAATAAATAACACGAAAAATAAATAAGCCTTTATATATTTTTTGGCCAATAGAAGGATGACACATAGGATGAGATATTTAAGATATCTTATCATAAATACAAGATCTCATAAATAAAAATCAACAAATAAAATAATATTATGTGTTATTGAGAAAGAACTTGAGAATTTCTACAAATCTTTATAAAATAGAAGGTCTCACCCTAACAAAAAAAAAAGAAGGAGAATTCTTGGAGATATAACTTTTTTTCATGACAAGTTCTTTAAGTAAGGAAGTTTTCTCAAAAGCTCCAAAGTCTCTTTCATCTATACTTGAAATCTATAAGGAACGAAACTTTGTTGCATCGAGCTTAAAAACCCCATAAGAGTTCTTCAATAACACTTTAAAGACAAATCAAATATACTCTTCAAATTATCAAATCACTAAAGCTCGCTCCGCAATACACATTTAAACTCATGTTCTTGCAAAGTATAAATCTTGGTTTGAAGTCGCCATAAATCAAATTCAAGAGAAGAATCAGATGATTGTTTATTATTTTATAATAATATTTTCAATACAGATTGTATTCAGTCATATATTTTTAATAAAATTAAATATTTTCTCATGTGCTTGTTTAATTTCAGTATTCAAAATTATATCTACAAATTTTTGGCGACTTCACTAGGGAAATCATTACCTCTCATCTCTTCCATTCAAGAATGAATTTTAGTAATCTCTTATGGCCAAACTTCAGCTACCACAACTTCATAAAAAGATCACTTGGATGTTGTTGAGGATTCTATAGTTGGATCTATAAGGAATATTCATGGTATTACTAACGACATATTCACCGTGAATCAACTAAAAGAGCTTATTAAAAAAGCCGTCATGGACCAAGTAGAGAGTTTAGTTTAACCTTTGTATTCTTATGCTAAGCCATATGCTTAAAGGATTGACCTACTAAGGATGCCTCTGAATTATTAACCACCAAGTTTCTAGTAATTTGATGACAAAGAAAATCCAAAGAAACATATAGTTCATTTTATGGAGACTTGAAACAATGCTGGAACTGATGGTGATCTCATGTTAAAATAGTTTGTCCATTCCTTAAAGGGCAATGCTTTCAACTAATACACTGACTTGGAGTTTGACTTAATTGATAGTTAAGAGCAATTAAAAAATGAATTTCTTAATCGCTTTTACATCACTCATCATGTGGTTAGCATGATTACACCTATCAATATGTGTTATAGGCAAAGGAGCCTGTCATCAATTGCATTAATTGGTGGAGAAACCTTAGCCTTAATTGTAAGAACTGACTCACCAAAACTTCAGCTTTAGATATGTGTATTCAAGGGATGCATTGGAAACTAACTCATCAAAATATCATAGTCAACAATAAAATAATAAACATCTCTTGATTTCAGAACAACAAAGAGAAAAAAAAGAGGCATATTTTATTAAAAGGATGAGATGTGATCCAACTACAAGGAAAACATAAAAAAATAGCAAAGTCCTATAACAACATGATTGACAATGCAACGCCCTTCTTATATCAATTTCTCTAATAATATTTGTGTCTCATCATTGTTTATCAACTCTTTTTATGCTTATGATGATCTAGTAACAATATGGTAGATGACATTGTCCTCCATAACCTCAACTTGCCTCTTGCTCACCAACTTTCAAACTTGATATTTGAAATTCTTACAACTATTTACATCTCTTATTTGGATTATACCACCTAGGGAATGGTGGTTTAGGGTAATTGTTCTTGATAGCATGATAATTTCAATGTTGTGTCCAATTATACTCCTTCTTCGACAATAAAATTGGATCGAAATAGGAAGCATACATGGAGTAAACCCTTCCTTAATCGCAACATATCAATCCTTATGGTATTGAAGTTGAAAAATATCATGTTAGGAAAATATTTTCCCATTAATACAATCTCGGCATTGCAAAAGGCCAAATGACTTACATGAGGTTCTTTCCTTGTTAAAACCTCTATGTTTATTGAATGCCTCATATTCCATTGTTTTCCGTTATAATTATCTATGACCCATACTTTCATGAAATCGTTTTCCTTATCAGTGCAGGGTATGCCAGGTTTTCCTTTGTATTCGACGAGCCCAATATCTTTGCTATCAATGCCCTCAAAGACTAGTGGAGGAAATGAAAACAAGTAATAACTCTCCATTTTCACACAAAATGCAAATATGTTTCTCTTTCAAGTAAGCCAATGAAGTGAACTATTCATAGATACTTTTGCTACGCGATAAAGGGACTCTTCTTGTGGCAGCTTCACTTCATCCAACAACTTTCATCTCCAAGTCTTTAAGTCAAACAACTCAGCTTTAATAAAGTGATATAAATAGAATTCTTTATCATATAGGAGGAATTTAGGGTTTGAGAATGTCACGATTTTGTTGTGTACAGGCTTTGATTTTTCAACCATCATGTTAAATTCCATGGTATCATATTGTGCTTTTATATTCATGATCTTCTACCATTATTTAGTAGTAGGGTTGCACACATAATAACATGGTCTATGATATGCAAGGTAAAGTAACACTCTTTGATTTGTTGGTTAGGAAGGAAATCAAATGACATTTCAGGATGAGGCTTTATAGTGTTAATTGAAATAAAGGAAACTTGATATTCATTTCTGATCATGTTTTGTATAAAGAACCCAAAGACAGTGTTGATTCTTTGGCTGTATAGCTTTGTGAAAGTGGATTCATAAGTAAGTTTGTTGCACTTCTTGGAAAGAAGCCTACATTTCCACACAGTCTCCATTGATGAATGCATTAAAACTTCATATATGATATCCAAATATAGGTCACGAGTTAAGTTTATGATGATGCAAAGGTTCTTGTTGTTGGCTTGAGGAAAACCGTATTGATGCTTCTAGATTGGAAGTTGAATAAATCCTCTTTAACACTGTCAAAATTTTGGCAACTCTTGAATCATAAAGGGAAAACCTATATTTCAACCTGTGAACATGCATGCTAAATGTATTGGCATGTTTTCATATGACGAACTCGCCTTTAAAGGGTAACATATAGTCATTACTCTTGCATGATGGACAAGAATTTTAATTTTTGCTCAAACTCTACAACAAAAATTTTCTAAGTGATGACCATTGTGTCACCTATATGTTCTGAACTCAAGATGCTATATGAAGGGTTTGCCTTGATGCAAAACATGTGTAGGGAGCATACATATTAAATATAGGTTCTAGTTCTTTTAAGTAAAATAATGGGTATGTTTACTACTTGGTCTCTAAAAAGGGTCTCTTGTTGTCCTAATGATCACCCTCGTGAAGGTAATATAAGAGGCTTAGTAGGTAATAGAATGACACATATACCAATCATTATCAATCTAAGCACTTAGCGAAGAGTTGAGGTTTACATAAACTTAAACCTTGACTCAAGTCATGAGGTAAGCTGCTAGTCCCCCACTTAACCTAAATCTTTTTCGGTGTGTGCTCTCATAAATAATATCAATGATACATGAATGCCTTTCATCCATATCCAATACACTATCCATGACATGAAGTAAAAAGAATGTATGTTGAAGCTCTTAAATAGAGCAAACCAATCATAATAGAAAAATAAACAAACATCAATATTCATAAAGCATTAAAAAAAAAAAACAAAGCTCAGTCTAAGGGTCCCTAGTGAAGTCTCCATCTTGTCGTATCCCTTTTGCGAGAGCATCATGTCGTGGAAACCCTTTGCGGGTTTATTCAGGAGGTCTTTGGTTGGTTTAGAAATCACCACCTAGTATTATAAGTACTAAGAACCTTAACTAGTCTTTTAAAGATTTTAGGCAAGGAACTTATTGTGTAAAGGGAAGGTATTAACACCCCTAGTACGCCTTACTTGTGGTAAGCTGCATTGTTTTTCTTTGTTTGCTATAGTCTGATGGATTTTTTTTTATTTCTATTAGCCTACTAGGATCGATTTGCTACGAAGAACATACCTTGGTTTTCTAGGTCAAGAACTTAATCTAGAATGGTGAAAAGGGCTTAATTATCATTGAGACTTTTTTTAGGATAAGCTTGGAATTTTTTGCTATTGCGTCATTCCGAATAATATTTCAGATAAAATTCTTTGCAATTTTTTTTTATCCTTATATTATAAGTGAATGAGTTGTACTACTCCCAATAATATTTATGATATTAGCCTCATATTGGTTTTCATCCTTATATTAAATGTGAGTAATTATAAATCATTATCCCTGATAATATTTTGGATATTAAATATTTTTTTAAGTTTTTTTATCCTTATATTAAAAGTGAATAATATATTCTCTTGCCAAAAATATTCATATTTTTGAAATATAGACCAAAATCCTTTGGAATTTTACAGACTTGTTATAAAATACACGCAATATTTTTCAAAACATGCCAAAATATTTTAGATTTTTTAAAAAAAATACTAAGATAATTTTTAGGATTTTTGACCATTTGCAAAAAAAAAAAACTTTTTATATATTTGTTTTTATATAAAAAAAAAATGTTGTTTTTAAGGCCTTTTTTGGCAAGCTTCCATTTTCCTTTAAAATAAAACTGCCAAAATAGGGCTAAATGTGTGTTTGCTAAACACGCCCTTAAGCTAAAATTTCTTTTATCAAAACAATGGCAAACCAAATAGGACTTTAACCAGTGACCCAATTTTGACCCAACTGAGTTGACTTGAAACTTTTGGTTTGATCACAAATTGAAGTACACTAGTTTGACCCAAAAAACAAACCAAAACCTAAACCAGAATATAAAATGAATCAAACTAAAAAAAAAAAACACAAAAACTCAAAAAAGTCTTTATCAAAATGGATCAAAACGCAAAAAAATAAAGAACATGAAGAATACCGAAGAACATTGAAACCAATTCCAGCAACACGAACTCGAATCCGAACCAGATTTCATGAAATAAAAAAGGCATAAAAAGGCTGTAAATCATTCAATGATCAAGAATTAAGAGCTCATTCACTTCGATATTCAATGAATCATCACTATTTGGTCAGAGAAAGTTTCAGTTCAAAACCAAAATCCTAAGATTAAAACACTGAAATACAAGTTATTGACGCGGAAGAACGCTAGGTTATTAGTTAAAGATGTCATACGAAGATGCATATGCAGAGAAATGAAACAAAACAGGTCAAAGCCACATAACTAAAGCAATATTCTTGGGAAGAACACAAAGAACACTAACCTAGATTTTGGCCTAGAAAATCCAGTATACTATTAAACCCAAAATTAGCCTTCTTGGCCTCTAAACATACAACTTTTGGTCCTCGCAAGCCACATTACCAATACCAAGCGTGGTTGAATCCAAAGAACTAACAAATACTATCAAATTATCAATTACATGCATGAAGTTTCAATTTTAAAAATTGTCAAAATTAACAACATCCATATTTGACAATTTTAAAGCTCAACATTGACATCTTGACACTCAAAAGAACTTAACCAAAACCTAAAAACTTATAACATGTATTAATATATTTGTATAATGAGTGTTTCTCAATCAAAAGGTAGTAGTTACAACCCTTGAGGTTGTCAGAGATGCAACATTCATTTGCTTAAAGATGTCTACTCGATAAGTTAAAATTGTCAAAGGAAGAAGGTGAACAGTAGCCAAACAACATGTCATTCAATCTCTTCATTAAATCTGAATGACATGTCTTCTAGGTTAAACCCTAAAAATTAGGGTTTTTAATTTAGGATTTGACAAATTTCAACTTAGTTCATGTTTTTCCAATTTCTTTTAATTGCACTCATAATTGCCTCCCAACTTTTGATCTCATGCAATTTCACCTTTGTCAAACTCAATTATCAACCCTATAATTCAATGCCTTTTCCAATCTAATCCTTGGTTCTTAATATATGCAATTTGACCATTAATTGGCCATCAAACTTTCATTTGTCTTTAATTTGGACCCTGATTTTGCCGATTTAAGTTCTTGAAGTCTCGCGCCTTTTACAATTTGATCCGTAATTTTGAATTTCTTCAATCAAGTCCCTAATTGCCTATCAAAGTTCAATATTTATGCATTTAAGCTCCTGATTTGACCAATTAACTTTTAAAAAATACAATTCAATCTCCAGACTTTAATTCCTTTCAATTATAGTCCAAATTGAACTTAAAAACCAATTTTCCTTGTAATTGAGCCTTCAATAAATTCAATTAAACCCTAAAAAATTCCAATTGAGATATTAAACATTAAATTTTGTATTTTTCTTCCCAAATTGAATTTTTATTATTAATAGGGCCTTCATCAATCAAAATTGAACTGCCAATTTTTTAACTTTGGATATTTTAATCCTCCCTAACTTATCTTTGTCAAATTTCTGGACATTCTTCATGTTCTTCCCACTTATGTATATATTTTTTGCCAACTTTCTTTAATTTTTTTTATATTTATATTTTGAATATTGTTTTTATATTTATATTGGGTCGAGATAACAACAACAACAATTTGTCATTTGAAAAATATTTTGAATTGGAATTTCTGTTGATGTTTATATTGGATACCAATTGTAAGTTTACAATCAATTTTGAATTAATTTGGTATCAATCATAAATATACATGCATATAATCTTGCTAAAGTAGTTCACAATAAAAATGATAATTGGTGACAAAGAAGATGCTTATAATCTTTTTGTTTTATAATTGTTTAATAGTAGTATTATAAGAAGGATTTGTGACATTAAAAAATTAATTTTTTTTTATTTTTTTATAATAATTGATATATCATTATAGGAGTCAAACTACATCATAAATAAATAGTCATTCCAAATTGTATAATAATAATGGACAAAAGTAATAATATGTACTTATTGTACAATACTATTGAACAAGACATTAAGCATTATTAGTGCAGAACTATAATAAGCAGGAAATACAAGGGTTTCCACTTATAATATTTAATGCAAATCATTAAGAGTTAAGAAATGTTATAACCTAGTTTTCATCCCCATATATCTCTTAAAATATTAAAAATATTTCTACAATTAGAAAAATAAAAAAGAAATTCAAAAATATTTTTGAGGTTGACTAGACAAGATTTTCTTAGCTTTCAATTGGATAAAATGAGTTTTTTAAAAGGTGTGATTGAACTAATCGATTGCAATTGAAAGAATGAAAAAATAAAACACCAAAATTATCAACTTAACATAAACTGGGTGGTTCAATTAATTCAATTAAGGGCATAAGTGAACATTTTTTTTTTTTACTCTTATAACTAATTTTCAATTTCAATTTAAAGTTTATTTTTCAAGTAGATTTCGAGGCTGTATTGCAAACTAAAAACTTATGAGGGATTAGATTTGAAAAGGTGCTCACATTCAAGGACCAACTTAACTTTGTCAATGGTAACTGACGTCATTTTAGGTGTACACACACACACACACACACACACACACACACACACCAAGTACTACTGATTGGTTTGATTTTCTAAGAGTTACGTAGAGATAGAAAACCCTAGTCATTCTCTTCGTCTTTTCCTCTAGACTTAATCCTCATCACCATTATCGTTGGGATTGATTTAGGCGTTGTTTATGTTGATTCCTCTATCATTTGGTTAAATTTAGGCATTATTTTGGTTTGTTTTTTTACATTGTCCCTTCACAATCTAGGTGTCGTTCCATAATTGATGGTTATCTTTGAGTTGAGATGAGCTCTTGTTGTCTTTTATTGAGCCTCAGCTCCCTTTTCACTTAGCATTTTGATGGTCTCATATCGTAGCTTGGTTGTCTTATTTGTTTGTTGCTCTCAACGATCTAGATTTGCATGTTTAGATCCTAGGGTTGTGGTTGTTTGAGTATGTGGTTCCAATCAATTCCTTTTCTCTCTATATAAGACCAATTTATAAGGTTAAGAAAGAAGGAGGATAGATATTTTAGAGAAAGAGATTTGCAAATAGTGATGAGAGAGAAATTAAAGCTTGAAAATGAAAGTTTTTATAGGTTATAGGTGAGTGATCTTTGAGGGTTTTTGTTTTGTTCAAACTTGAGGATAGGGTTCGAAAACCCTAGGAGTCCAGTCTATCATCCAATCAGTTCAAACCATCATCAAATTGGCCTTGGTATAAAACCTCCACTGTTATATTTCTAATCTTTGTACTTTCAAACGTGTATCATTGGTTTGATGTGTTTTAAAGGTTTTTAATGCATGCTAAATATGAGAAATGTTGATGTGTTCATTATTAGTTCTTTACTATCATGTGTTTTAGAAAGGTATAGGTATTCAAAATGTTGGTGTGTGTAAAGCTCACTCTTTGTAAGCAAGGTTGTGTGATTGTGTTACTAAGTTCTAATATGAGATACTATATTATATAGAAATGTTCACTTTGATGTGAACAAAACCAAATCCCTGAGTTAGTTAGATGCTAACATTGAGGTTCTTTGTGAACCAATTTTTGAATGATTGGAAGCTGTTTCAATTAAGATTTAAGGTTTCATATGTCATACTATTTGAAATATTTTTGTATACTACCTTATCTGTAGGATTGTTTTTATATGTACTAGACAATTTGTAACCGTAGATGAACCTGTGCATTGTTTATGGTATTCTTTTCTTACATCCTGTATTTGTTGACAAGTTTCTTCCTTTAAGTTATTTAGCCCTAAAAACCAACCAAATTAGGTCCTTTAAAAGACCTATATTTCCCCTTGTTGTCCCTTCAAAACTACTTCATTAACTATTTTCTTTCCTCTTATTTCAAAAAATTGCATTCCTGGCCGAAACCCATTGAATCATCGCATCTTACACCTAACTTATTCTTGATAATTTGTATCCTGTTTTATTCAATTATCTTGGTTCCGAAACCTTTTCGAACAATCTTTTCTTGTCCAGATCATTGTCCCTTAAGTTTTTATGTCTTGGAAATTTCAAAATCATCTCATTAAGCATGTTGGGTCTCGGCTCACATTAAAAAGCCCATTAGATCGACATATCATTTGAAATAAAAACCCATTCTTGTTTTATATAAAAGATTTCTAAAATAATTTTGTTATTCACTCTAATTGTACAAGGTAAATGGACTCCATGTAGGCCATTGCTTTGGACATTATAAAAAAGAAAAAGTAACCTTTCCTTTGCTTTTTATTTTTTTTAAAAGGCGATTGAGTCTAGTATGGGTTTTAGGTTATTCAATTTTAGAGCTTAAGGCAAATGGATTATACATGGACCATTAACTTAGGCCCAGAAAAGAGTAACCCTTTTGCTCTCCATTTCATAAGAATGCTAAAAACCCAATATTCACCAAAATAAAGTATGGGTCCATAAAAATAAAATGAATAAAAAATAACAATATTGCATTTAAACATGCAAAAATAGATATCCAATTCCAATATTCATCAAAATATAAATGTTGGCCCGTTTAAATTATAAAGGGTAATAAAATGGCATGAGGTGGTTTACTCATCAAAATAAGAGGCCATCAAAATCAAAGCTCAATCACAAGGTAGTGTTAAAATAACACATATATAATGATAAATGAACCTCTAAAAATGAAATTGTCCAAACCAAAGTCCAAAAGGGCTATCATGTCAATAAATGTAATTCCAAGTAGATGAACCTTTATAGGTCACTATTTGGGTAAGATTAAGACAAACCATCTTCATTCAACAAAATACTACGAGTGAAATCAAGGTGTTATAGGATAGATGAACTTTATTAAGGCATCTTATTAAGAGTGACCAACCTTGGAATTGTCAATTCACTAGGTGTTATTCAAAGATAATAACTAGAAGTGAAAAAAAGGGTCATAGAATGGTTAGATTTAAACTTTAACCGAGGGTTTAACTTATAGAAGTAGACCCACTATCACCCTGTATATATAACATCGGTAAATTAGGGACAATAGTTGTTAGGAATAGCAAACAAGTTAGCAATGTAGCTTATCTCATATAAGATGTCTTAGGGTGATAATATCTTCTATTTAGTAGTATTGTTACCCACTTTTGACCCCATAAAAAATCCAAAATACAAGAGGATATACAAGAAGAAAGCTTAGAAGATTGCCCAAGTTGGAAGTGAAAGACCAAAATGACAAGTGGAAAAGTTAGAGGACCAAAAGTATAAGATTGAAAAATTAGCAACCCAATTCTGATTGAGAAAGGAGCCTATTAGTGAAAATATTTTTATTTTGGGTAAAGAAATACAAATTTGGATAAGTAAGAACTCAATGAGGATTTTGGAAGACTTAATTAATTTTATTGAGGACTTAATTGCAAGAAAAATTGATTTTTGAAGTCAATTTAGGCTTTAATTGGAAGCAATTAAAGTCTAGGGATCGAATTGCAATTTTAAAGAGTTAATTTGGTCAAATCAAGGGCTTAATTGCATAAGTATTGAAGTTTGATGAGCAATTAGAGATTTGATTGAAGAAATCCAAAATCAAGGATTAAATTGAAATTGATCAAATTAGGAGCAAAATTGAAGAAAATTAAAAGTTTGATAGTCAATTAAGAGTTATAGTGCACAAATCAGAAACCAATGACCAAGATAAAAATGGTGCTGAACTTTGGGGCTGATGATTGAGTTTGACAGGGGTGAAATTGAATGAAATTAAAAGTTTGGAGGCAATTACAAGTGCAATTAAAAAAGAATAGGGACTTAAGTGAAAACTTTCAAATCCCAAATTAAAAACCCTAATCTCTAGGGTATAGCCTAAACGACGTGTCGTTTAGCCACTATTTAGCTTCTTTTTCGGTAGTTTTGGTTGATTGAGTATGCACTTTCAGGAAAATAAATGTGGTATTTCCGACCACTTCTAGGGTTGTAACCACCACCATTCAATTGAGAAACACCCCCTTTACAAAGATTAATTAGTCACTCCTATCAAACATTTACATCCCATTTTTTTCAATGACCTCAATAACATCTTTTCCCCAATTAGCATCACTACTTTTGTAGATTTTAGGCTGATCGAGTTGATACCTTGATGCAAATGAATATGAAGCTATATACCTCTAAATCGAGTAAGGTTGGATCCAAATAAGAGGTGTGTACCCCCTCTATGAACTTCAGGTGGTCTTCAATAATGATGACATCAGAGTTGCTTCGACAAAGCCTTGAAAGTGGGTAACTCAGTCATCAATGACTGTGATACCCATTTCACAAAACCACTAATCTTTTTCATGTGTTCACTCTTCAAGCCTTCTCAGTGGGTTCTTCTCAAAGGTTGGTCACGTTTCTCATAAGATTAAAAGGCCATAAACAAGCTCCTTAGTATCCAAGTTTGGAAAACCACCAAAACCTCCAAAAACCAGGTTTGTTGCAAAACCCATAGTTTCAAAACATACTTCAAAACTGATGCAATCAAAGAACTAAAGGATCCATTTTCCCGGTTGGTCCAGTTACAAGGCTTAGAGCTAAGAGGTTCAAAGAGGCTTTCAATGGACTTCTTTAAGATACATGGGCTAAGGTGGGCTTCAAGAGGATATTAAATAATAAGGAGCAAGCCATGATTAATCTAATTCATGTTCAAAAGGGGCTTATTGGTGGAACCAAGACCATTACACAAGGATTGGGAGAAGAAGACTAGATTCAATCAGCTTGACCTTTAACTACCTTTTTGATCATATTTGTAGCTACATGTCTAATTTTGAGGTGATTCTATTTGGGCTGGAAACTAGACTTTCATACCTTTCCAACGGTATATATCACGCTTTCTAATTCTTTAATATGAGAGACAACCATCCATTTGAAGTTGGGTTTTGCTGCTGCCAAATAGAATGCAGAAATAATCGAACTTGTCTTATTAAATTAGTTGGGCTATTAAACTTTCTTTATTTTGTGAGGAAACACTTGTTTGGGTTTCAGACTTGTTTATTTTATTTATTTTAATTAGTTTTGGCTAGTTTTAGCTTGGGTTGATTATTATTTAAATTGGATTTATATGTGACCCATTAGGAAAACTAGGGTTTTTAGCTTAGGGTATAAATACTCTTGAGAATAATTTTTAGATTAGTTTTGTTTTGGCTAATAATATTCTAATTTTTACCGACTTTTAGTTGTCAATCTTGGTTCTTGATTGAACTTTCAACTCTTCAAAGAATTGACCAATCTTTGTTGTGAATTTATACTTCTTTTGCTCGTCTCCAAGTGTAGGTGTTGTAATTGGGTTGGTTTTTAGTCTTATTGCCTTGGAGCAGGTCTTTCATTGTGATAAACTCATACTATTTTCAGCAAAATCGGATTAGATAGATCTTGGGTTTCTGAATTCTATTCAATTCCGATAGGGTTCACATCAATTGGTTTAGAGCAAATGTAATCATATCTTATATCCTTCAATTTATGTCTTTTGTTTCTTGATTTTTTCTTGATTAGTTTCGGCCACATATATTAAAAACAATTTAGGGTTTTTGAATCGTCTTGAATTGTTGAACACAAAATCATAAGGTAATGTTGTTGTTGAATTCTTGATCTTGTCGCAATATATACATAAAAAAGTGTATGTTCTTGATTTTTTTTCCTTGATTGCCGAATTGGTATATAAAAAAGGGTTTGATCTTGAAAATTTTGATTGTTTCCGTAAAAGAAGAAGAAGAAAATCAACATTCTAGAGTTTGGCCGAGAGCTAGGGATGGAAAATTGGTCATTAGGAATTTGTGTTGCTCTTTATCTTTTTTTTTTTCCAGGTTCTATTATTGTTTGATTCAATTTCCAATTTGGATAGTAAATCTCTTTAGTATTATTGCTTTCAATTAGTTTATTTCGCGTCTTTGAATTATCATATTACTCGCACAGATTTGCATTACTACTTGTGAATTTATCATCGTAGTTTCATTTTGCTAGTTACATAAATTTCTTACTTCTTGAGTCTACCAAATTTAAAAATTCACTGCATAATTGGTTGGTTTTTTTTTCTCTTAATTGTTGCGAAGTTATTTCAAGAACTAAAGAAAGGTAATTTGAGTAGAGTGAAAAACCTATAAATTTATGTGAAACATGAGTGTGTGAGGTGTTATTTTTATTGCTAATTATTTTTATGCAGGTTTTAAAAAAAAGAAATAATGTCTTCTAACAGTGTGCCACAGAAGAAGGGTGAAATCCCAGAAGATAGGCTTTTGAGAATACAACAACAGGTGAAATTTATGTTTGGTGAACTAATGACTAGGATTGAAAAATTAGAGAATAGGTTTGATGGGGGACGTATTAAAAAGATAGAGAAGCTAAGAAGGAGGAGAGTGTTGCTAGAAACTCTGCTGATAAAGCCGAGGATGATCTTAACCGTGGTAGTGGGTTCCGTACATATAGGGAGAGAGGTATGAGAATCAACCAAGGAGGGGACATATTCGGCCATATAAGTATTTGGAGTATAGAGGGGATTTTGATCATTTGGGTGATGTAGATCGAAATTTAGGTAGTATTAAATTAAAAATCTTAGCCTTTAAGGGAAAAATTGATCCAGAAGCTCACTTAGATTGGAAAAAAAAGGTGGAGATGATTTTTGACATCCATAGGTGCTCTGAAGAAAAGAAGGTTAAGTTAGCTGTAGTGGAGTTTACTGATTATGCCATGGTTTGGTGGTAGAGATTGGTGGTAGAAAGAAGAAGGAATAGAGAAAGATTAGTTAGCATGTGGAAGGAGTTGAAGACAATAATGAAGAAAAGGTATGTTCCTAAACATTATTATAGAGAGTTGTCTAATCATTTACAAATGATTACACAGGGTAGTAAGAGTGTGAAGGAGTATCAGAAAGAATTAGAGGTGGCTACGATTAAAGCTAATGTTAATGAAGACAAGGAAGTTACTATGTCTAGGTTTTTGAATGGCTTGAATAGAGACATAACTAATGTTGTGGAGTTACAATCTTATGTTGAATTAGAAGAGTTAGTGCATTTGGTCATTAAGGTTGAAGGACAATTGAAAAGAAAGGGTAGTACATGATTTGGAGCTTATTCGGGAACTTCTTCGGGTTGGAAGTTGAATTATAAGAGAGAGAGAGTAGTACGCCATCAAAGCCCTTGGTGAATTTTAAAGTTGTCGAACCTACCTCTATAAAGAAGCAGGTTTTGGCCATTGATAAAAAACTTAAAGAAGAAGTTTAACCGAAGCGTAATTGTGATTGTTACAAGTGTTAGGGATTTGGACACTATACATCAGAGTGTGCAAATCGTCGAGTTATGATTCTAAGGGATGATGAAGAGATTGTGTCCACTAGTGAGGAGTCTGATTGTGATGACATGCCACCACTTAAGGATGCTAGTGATTTAGAGTATGCTATTGGTGATAAAGTTTTGGTGAATAGAAGCCTAATCAACGATAAGACATGTAGTATAATCATTGATAGTGGTAGTTGTACTAATGATGCTAGTGTTACTTTAGTTAGAAAGTTGGGATTGAATACCATAAAGCATGAGAGACCTTATCAGCTTCAATGGTTTAATGAATGTGGTGTTGTTATGGTGAATAAACAGGTGATGATTTCTTTTTTAGTAGGCAAGTATAAAAATGAAGTGTTATGTGATGTTGTGTCTATGCATGCTACTCATCTGTTACTAGGGAGGCCTTGACAATTTGATAGAAAAGCCAAGCATGATGGGTTTAAGAACAAATATTCATTGGAGAAGGATGGTAGAATTTATACGCTCAACCCACTAACACAAAGCAAGTGTATGAAGATCAAATTCAATTGAAGAAAAGCTATAAGGAGGAGCACTCAGTTTGGCCAAAGTGGATGAACAAACCGAATAACATGGTGAGAATGTGAGAAAAAGTGAAAATAAAGTGAGCCATGAGTTTAAAATAAAAGGGGAAAAATTTTCGGCCCTTAGTAAATTAGGGGAGAGTCACAGCCAAAAAGAAAAAAATAGAAGGGAGGTCAAAAGTGGAAAGAAGAAGGAAAGGGTAAGAAAAGAAGAGTGTAGAAAAAATGGGGAAAACCTTTAATTTCTTTGCAAAATCTAGTGATTTTAAACGTGCTTATCTTTCTGAATTGCCTATGATTTTACTTATGCACAAGGAGGTATACTTTAACTCTAATGATTTGGATTCTTGTGTTCCTAGTGTTGTTAAAGTTCTTTTACAGGAATTTTAAGAAGTCTTTCTGGAAGAGATTCCTAGTGGCTTACAGCCAATTAGAGAAATTGAACATCAAATCGACTTTATTTCAGGAGCATCTATACCAAATAGACCAGTATATAGGAGCAATCCTGAAGAGTCTAAGGAACTCCAACGACAAGTTGAGGAGTTGATGTTGAAAGGATACATTCGTGAGAGCATGCGTCCTTGTGTAGTTCCCGTGCTTCTTGTCCCAAAGAAAGACAAGATTTTGGCGAATGCGTGTCGATTGCAGGGCTATCAATAACATCACTGTAAAGTATCGACATCCTATTCCTAGATTAGATGACATGTTGGATGAATTGCATGGTTCTAAAATGTTTTTAAAAATTAATTTAAAAAGTGGTTATCATCAAATTAGAATGAAAGAAGGGAATAAATGGAAAACTATTTTTAAAACTAAATATGATTTGTATGAGTGATTGGTTATGCTTTTTGGACTTACTAATGCACCTAGTACTTTTATGAGATTGATGAATCATGTTTTGTGTGCTTTCATTGGTAAGTTTGTAGTTGTCTACTTTGATGATATATTGATTTATAATATGGAGTTTGATGAGCATATGGATAATTTGAGACAAGTTCTTGATGTGCTTAGAAAAGAGTCCTTATATGTTAATTTGAAAATTTGTGACTTTTGCATGGATATAATTATTTTTCTTGGATATGTTGTTAATACAAAAGGTATAGAGATGGATGAGGTTAAGGTTAAGGCTATTCAAGAATGGCCTACACCAAAATCAATAGTAGAAGTTAGAAGTTTTCACAGTTTAGCTAGTTTCTATAGGAGGTTAGTTAAAGACTTTAGTTCAATAGCCTCTCTATTGACCAAAATCATCAAGAAATCCGTAGGGTTCAAGTAGGGTGAAGAACAAGAAAGTGCATTTAGCTTGTTAAAATCAAAGTTAATTTTAGCACCATTACTATCTTTACCTGATTTTAATAAAGCTTTTGAGATTGAATGTGATGCTTCAAGAATATGTATTGAAGCTGTTCTAATGCAAGAAAAATAACCTATTACTTATTTTAGTGAGAAACTTAATGTTGCAGCTCTTAACTATCACACTTATGACAAGAAGTTGTATTCCATAGTGAGAGCATTGGATACTTGACAACATTATCTATTGCCCCGAGAGTTTGTTACACATACTGATCACGAGTCATTAAAACATTTGAAGGGTCAAGGTAAGCTAAATAGGCAACATGCCAAGTGAATTTCAGTTTATTGAAACTTTTTCCATATGTGATTAAGTACAAGCAAGGTAAAGAAAATGTGGTTGCAGATGCTTTGTCATGAAGATATGTTCTTCTTAATACTCTAAATACTAAATCATTAGGATTTGAGTATATTAAAGAATTGTATCTTAATGATAATGATTGTAGTTCTATATATGATGAGTGCAAAGTTTTGGCCAAGGATAGGTTTTTTAGGCATGATGGATTTTTGTTTAAGGAAAATAAATTGTGTGTGCCTAATTATTCTATGCGTGAATTGCTTGTAAGGGAAGCTCATGAGGGTGGTTTAATGGGGCATTTTGCAATTGCTAAGACTTTGGATATTTTACATGAACACTTTTATTGGTCTAACATGAAAAGAGATGTGTAAAGAATTTGTGATAGGTGCATACACACCTGTTCCTAAGGAACCTTGGGTTGATGTTTCCATGGATTTTATTTGGGGTTTACCTAGGTCTAGGAAAGGAAGAGACTTTATATTTGTTGTTGTGGATAGATTTTCTAAGATGACACATTTCATTGCTTATCATAAAACTGATGATGCAATAAGTATAGTTGACATATTCTTTAGATAGGTCATTCAGCTACTTGGTGTTCCTAGGAGCATTGTTTTTGATCGAGATAAGTTTTTAAGTTACTTTTGGAAGGTTTTGTAGGGTAAGTTAGGGATTAAGATTTTATATTCTACTACTTGTCATCAACAAATAGATAGCTAAACTGAAGTTGTTAATTGAACTTTAACTCAATTGTTAGGGGCTATCATTCAAAAGAGTCTTAAAAATTGAGAAGATTGTTTGTCATTTATTGAATTTGCATATAATTATAGTGTGCATTCTACTTCTAATTATTCACCATTTGAGATTGTTTATGGTTTTAATCCTTTAACACCATTAGATTTGATTCCTTTATCTATGGATGAAACGGTTTGTCTTGATGGCACTCAGAAAACATAGGTGGTGAAAAATTTACATGCAAAGATTCAACAACAAATAGAGAAAAAATGAACAATATGCATACAAGGCTAATAGAGAACGAAAATTGGTGAGGTTCCCTGAAAAAAGGAGATCAATGTTGATGCCTCGAGGAGATGGTCCTTTTCAAATCATAGAAATGATTAATGATAATGCCTACAAAGTGGATCTACTAGGTGAGTATGGTGTTAGTGTTACATTCAATGTTGCTAATCTTTCTTTGTTTGATGTAGGTGATGATTCGAGGTCAAATCCTTTCGAAGAGAGAGCGGGGATGATGCGATCCAAGCACCAAATAATCCATTACAGTTTTCGGTTGGTCCAGTTACAAGGCTTAAAGCTAAGAGGTTCAAAGAGGTTTTTAATGGACTTCTTCAAGATACGTGGGCTAAAGTGGACTTTAAGAGGATATTAAATAATGAGGAGCAAGCCATGATTAATCTGATTCATGTTCAATAGGGGCTTGTTGGTGGAACTAAGACCATTACACAAGGATTGAGAGAAGAAGACTAGATTCGTTCAGCTTGACCTTTCGCTACCTTTTTATTTTATTTTATCATATCTGGAGCTACAGGTCGAATTTTGAGGTGATTCTATTTGGGCTGGAAACTAGACTTTCATACCTTTCCAACGGTATATGGCGCGCCTTCTAATTCTTTAAGACGAGAGATAATTATTTGTTTGAAGTTGGGCTTGCTGTTACCAGACAGAATGCAGAAATAACCAAACTTTCTTATTAAATTAGTTAGGCTATTAAACTTTCTTTATTTATGAGAAACACTTGTTTGGGTTTCAGACTTGTTTATTTTATTTATTTTAATGAGTTTGGGCTAGATTTAGCTTGAGTTGATTATTATTTAAATTGAATTTTTATGTGACCTATTAGGAAAACTAGGGTTTTTGGCTTAGGGTATAAGTACTCTTGAGAATAATTTTCAGATCAGTTTTGTTTTGGCTAATAATATTCTGATTTTTTGCCGACCTTTGGTTGTCAATCTTGGTTCTTGATTGAACTTTCAACTCTTCAAAGAAGTGACCAATTTTTATTGTGAATTTATACTCATTTTGCTCGTCTGCAGGTTTAGGAGTTGTGATTGGGTTGGTTTATAGTCTTGTTGCCTTGGAGCAGGTCTTCCATTGTGATAAACTCATCTTATTTTTAGCAAAATTGGATTAGATAGATCTTGGGTTCGCGAATTCCGTTCAATTCTGCTAAGCTTCGCATCAAGAACTCTCTTATTTTAATCAAAGGGTTAATTTTTTTAACAATCTATGTTTGAATCCATAAAAAATCCAAACAAAACCCTATATATACACCTGGAAAATCAAAGCATAGAGGAGAAAAAAAAAAGAGAAAATATTGATAAAGAAACTCTAAGTGTGAAGGTTTAAGAGACTAGTATAAGGATTTCTTAAGTTTTAAAAAGGGCAACAAGCTTGTGGAAGCAAGACTTGACAAATGAAAGCAAAGAGGGTAGTAGCTACTCTAGAAGCTTGAAGTATTACTTTCTAATCTAAAAGTGAAGTCCATGTGGCCTACTTGAGTTTTTTTTTAAATCTTTGATTTGTATTATATTCACAAACAAAGATATAGAGTTTGGAATGCTTGACAAGTAGTGTTGTGGTTGCCCATTTTGTTACTATGATATTTTGATTATGTTTTCTAAAAATCTTTTGGATGTTTTTCATGCTGTAGATGTAGTAAAAGTCTTCTATTTAAGTTGTTTCTTCTTGATAAAATAGAGTTGTTTTAGTTTAACTTAAGTAATACATGTTGAAGCAATGATGTTTATCTTGGATTTGCTAAGTCTGGTCATGACCAAATGAGTGTAAAAAACCAATTTTGAATCTATATTGCATGGACTTGTAGGCTGTTTTAAGTTGATAGTTTTTGAATTGGGTAGCTCTTGCAAGATTTTGATGATTTGATGTTTTTTCTTAGTTCTTTTTTATTCAAATATGCTTGGTTATGGTAATGTGGTTTATTGGAACTAAGAAATCACGTTTTAGAGGATTAAAAGGCCATTTTTTGGGTTTGGCAACTTGATCTTTATTTTTGGGTTTATCGGGCAGTGTTCTTCGTGTTGTTGGGAAGAACATTGCCTTAACCCTATAATTTGGACTAGTTTTGTTCAATTATTTGCATAGAACCTTTTGAGGAACTTGATTAGTCAATAATCTAGAGTTTATTTATATCAATAATATGTTTTCAATAGGTTTTAATCCTTTGGTTTTGGATTTGAACCGAAACCTATTTTTGGACAAAATTATGGTTTATGAGTGATAATCGAAGTGCATGAATACTAAATTATTTATTTTTAGCACACGATTGATGTTTGGTTTCATAAAATAAAATTCAATTTTTATGGATTAAGGGTAAAAATTTGAAACTAGAACAAAAGTGGGGACAAAATTAAATAGGTAATGGGAAATGTCTGGGGCGTGCAAAGCACACATTAGAATGTGAAGAGAGTCGCCACACTTTGATGGCACTTGTGGCCTTTTTTAAACTCTAAAGGAGGTCTTTTGCCTTGTCTCCTGAATCGTCAGAACTAGCTTTTCAATTTATGGTGGCATGTGTTGCAGTGAAGGTTATGGTATGTATCCAATGACCCATTTTTTCTTTCTTTCTCCTCCTATCTGTTTTATATCTTATAACCTCGATTTCTATTCCTTGCTTTGTCAATTTTCTCTTATATTAATTTTAGTCTTTATTCTTTTAATTGTTGTTTGTATTTTTTTTTATTTTTTTTTCAATTTCATCATTCAACATTGAGTTGGTTTGGATTGACCTTCAATTTATTTTTAATTTTCTTTCTATTGAATAATTACCTATCTCATAACTCAGATTGTGAATTTAAAAGGTTAGCCCGGGTTGACTCAAGATCTTTTTACTGTCTTTTTTAATTCATTTTTTTTTTAATTTTAGCTTTTAACATTTAGTTTGATAGTAATTAGGTTTCATAATTATTTTTAATTGCTTTCTATAAAGTTATCCAATTCTCATGACAATGGTTATGAATAATACGGGTGGACATGATTTTACTCCATTGTTTTTTATTTTCTGATTTTGTCTTTCAACAATATGTTGGTTGATAATTGAGGATCGTAATTGTTTTTTAATTTTCTTTCTATGGGGTAATCTTGTTCTTATGACTCGTTTCACATATTTACATTGGTTAACTCAAATATTTTTTTTTTAATTTTTGTTCTTCAACATTTAGTTGATTGAGAATCTGATGTTTTGATTTATTTTTAGCTTTTTTTTAAAAGAGTTATCACGATTTCATGACCCGGGTCGCGGGTTTTACAGGTTAGTCAAGGTAAGCCCAAATCTATCTGATATATCATCACCTCGATATATATATATATATATCGAGGTGATGATATATCAGATAGATTTGTATATATCACCTTATCATTTTTTAAAAAAACAATTCATGCATTTTTTTTATGTTTTAAAAAATAATCTGACTCTTGGCTTATTTTTGGCAAGTTGGCTTATTCTTGGCTATCCCCATACATAAAACTTCAAGTTGAACACAGAAACCAAAGTAGTATTTGCAAAGATTCACTAAAAGAAAATGAGATAAGATGGATTTTTTTTCTTTAAAATTAGCACTTTTAATTAAAAATATTGATAGGATAACACAATTGAAAAAATAACTGATGAAATAGTATAGTTTGTACTTGTCGCGATTGAGAAGAGAGGAAAGAAAGAAAGAAAAATCCTAGAGATACTGAAGCTCCAATTATGACATTACTAGTATTATTGGAAAGATTTCGGTAAGAAGAGTCTAACAACACGTAAGAAGGTCACCAACGATGACCCGATTAGTCTACACTTGCCGCCTAAAGGTGGATGATGACTCACTTGCTTTTGATGATAAGTGTGACCCACTTGGGTCATTGTTGGTGACCTTTTTTGGATCGTTGGACTCATCTCATCGAAATCTTTTTTATGGCATTAGTGATGTTGTAATTGAAGTTTTGATGTGTCTCAAAGGTCTTTTATTCTTTCTCTCTAGCCCATTTGATATTTTTTTATTGGATGTCGTTCTTCTAACAAGCTATAAAGGTCGTGTTTTTCAATTGTAACAAGTATAAATTATAGTATTTCGCTATTATTTTTTTCAAGTGTGTTATTTCACTAGTTTTTTTTAAAATATATTAAAAACAAAAAATAACAGAACCGGATGCAACATGAGATTTTATGGATCATAAAACAAATTTAACAAACTCCCAAACCATAGATCGGGTGGATTGGCCTCCATTTCTTGAGACTTTTATAGAGTGGACCCATATATTATGCCGTCACAACATAAAAAAACATATATGGCTTCTCAAGTATCAATATTTTATCAAAATAACCCCATGATATCATGAAATTATAGTTACATCCAAAATTATCAAGATATTACAAAAGTCTCATTTATACTTAAAATATCCTTAAGGTTAGCTAGTTAGGGTATTTTGGATACAAAAGTGGTTTTTTACAAATACTTATTTAAATATGATGGGGCTTTTTTTTTTACACTTTTAGATAATAAATATAATTTATCTCCGGATTTGTTTTTAATTTACCTTATTACTTTTTGTTAAATAGAACCTTTTTAATTTAAATTTATCCATGATTGAGTCCCTTTTATCCACTATTATAATTTATCCATGAGTTGAAAGGTGGCCTTAATAATTGGTAAATTAAAATTAGAGGACTCAATTTGATTGAAAAATGGAGTAGGAGATTGATTAGATAAAAAAAAAAAAATTGATATTTGAGAGACCATGCGTGATTTTAACCACTAAAATTAACTTTATACATCTTGCATCTAAATGTAGCTGATTTCTAGCAATCCAAGAGGCATATAAATATTATATAGTTGTACTAGATTTTAAATGAAATTATATATATGCTATTTCTTTGGTTGAAATCAAATGACCAAAGCAATTGAAATTGAAAAAAGACATGTGATTATCTCTTTCTTTGAAATTTCAATAGTGTCAGTTGATATTGTAGTATTAATTGTTTTTTTAAAGTATTTCTTACTTAAAAAACTACATAAAAATAATTTTTTTTTATTTTTTAAATTTATTTTTAATACCAGTAAATTAAAATCATTTAAAAATATAATTTTTTTTTTAATAATAATAATAAAAACACTGTTAGTCAAGCATCGCGTGGAAAGCTAACATGTCCATGTACATGTTTGGCTATTTTCTAATTAATAGGACATGGACTTGGATGTCCCGTGGAAATTCATTTCATTGCACCGTGTGGAAATTCATTTCATTGCATATGCTTTGGAAGGGAATCTATTTATTTCCTCATAAGAGACAAAGTGTCTCTATTAATTAATTAAGTCATGCAGAAATTTATGGCCCGTTCACATTGTAAAATAGGAAAAAGGTGCACTCCGTTACGTTCCATCTTTAATTTAGTCAATCTGTAAGAGCTGCACCCCAAGATTTGTAGGTGGATGAAAAGACGCTTTTAAATGATTAATGTGGCTCCAGATTCAATTGCATTGTGATCCACACAGTGCAAAAATTTGTTGTGGTCATTAGATGTACAAGGTAATACTTTATTTTTATTTTTTTATCATTGAAAACAATATACAACATTAAAGTGATATTTGTTTTTTATTTTTTTAACTGAATATTTATTTCTTATACAACATTTTATATTCTTTGATTGTTCCAAAACAAGTTTTAATTATAAAAATAATAATTTAAAAATTAAAGAGAAATTTCTTGGTCTCGTATAAGAAACCAAGATCATTAGTTATAAATAAGTTATCATTAACATACAAAATCAGAAATATAAATTTGTTCCTACTGACCTTCAGGTATACAAATCAATAAAAAATGTTTTTTTTCCTTAAATCTAAAGAAACAATATTATTATTAAACTTGAGATACTACCACTTGAAAGCTTATTTAAGTTTGCATATTGATTTTTTTTAAGCTCACAAACCATGTGCTTTTTTCTTTCAATTGAAAATCCTTTTAGTGGATCAATATAAACTCCTAAATTTCCATTTGAAAAAGTAGTTTTCACATCCATTTAATATAACTCTAAGTTAAAATGATCTATCAAAGAAATGATAATTCTTAGTGAGTCTTTTCTAGAAACTATTAAAAGAATCTCTTTGTAGTCAATGCTATTTTTTTTTAGTAAAACTTTGAGTAACAAGTCTTGCCTTGTATTTCAACAAGGTCCCAAATTTTATTTTGTTCAATAGATTTTAGATTATCTTTAGTGGAATTTGTCCATTTATTAGAATTACCACTATTAATAGCCTGTGAAAATCAAACTGCATCATGAATTTCTAAATCAAATTCTACCTCTTGTAATCATTCAAAATAATTGACTCTTTTTTTTTTTTCATTGAGACCTTCTTATTATTATTTCTTATGGTTCATTAAATACAGGTTCATTAGCTATAGGTTCATTTATTTTCATTATAGGGTGTATAATAATTTATTTATTGTTCTTGGTAATTATTAAATTGTTCAATAATTTGAGGAACAACAACTTTAGAAGATGTAAAAGGCAAATGAGCTTGTACCCTAACTTCTTGAATTTTCATATTGTAGGTGTTTCACTTCCACTAAGTTCATGATTTTCAATAAACCTAGCATTTCTAATTTCAGTAATTCTTGTGTTGTGGTTATGATAATAGGATTTATATGTTTTAGATTTTTCTAGATAACATATGAAGAAACCACTAGTTGTTCTTAAATACTGGTTCTTTTCATGTGGATTATAAATTCTTACTTTTGACAAGTAACCCCAAACATACAAATGTCTTAAGGTGTTTAAGAACAAGTATTTATAAGGTGTTTTTGAAACTACCTTACTAGGAACCCTACTTAACATATACATAGTACTTTTTAATCTATATGTAACGCCCTCATCTTTTATGACTATATTAAACATAAAATAACATTAAAAGTTATTGAAAAATTCAGGATTTTTTTATACATAAACAATTAGACGTATACACATAAACACGGTTAGCTTCAATATCATATTTCAATCCTTATTATATTATCAAATATTCTACTAAAAATTCAACAGAGTTTTCCTATACTTGAATGGTACCAAGTTAGCGACATAAACTAGTACACTTCCAAAACCATTTTACAATCCTTGATCCAACCTTCCTAGATCATATTTCATTATCCTAACATCATTTCAATGAGAATTTTCACATATCATAAATGCATAGATGTTAAAATCAACTTTATAAAAATAAATGACTAAATAAGGAAGATTTGCATTAAAGTTTAAATATCATGGTATACCTACTAAACAAAACTTAACTAGATATTACATATGTAATAGAAATAAGATCACTTAGTTCACAAGCATAAATCTATAAAACTATAAATTTATTTATTTACAATCCAGAATTATAGATTATAATAGTATTTACTATTTTTGCATAAAATCTAAGATAGAATATCCATATGCCATATATTTTGTTGTATTCAATTGTGTAGTACCTGAAACAAACAATATAACACTTATAATGCATTACATTTAACAAACAAAATGAAAACATAAAGCATGATGCCAATATTATCATTAAGAACTTCTTCTTCTTATTTAAAGCCTTTCGCATAATTTCTGTCTTTCTGAAATTCAAAAATCAACTAGACTCTTATCATCCTTATACTTAATCGATTTCATCCATCCCATCATTTTAATCATTGATCTATCATTTCTTAACTTGTTCTTTAAATTACTTTGCTTCTTTTGCAAATCCCCTAATAATATCAATATGTCAACCGCGCTGGTGCTACTATCTTTTCTTATAAATAGTCATTACAACATCTAATAGACATGTACCCAAGCATCACTAACTCTGTATATAATAGTTAGTCAATTTAGTGTTCCATCCATCAATAATATTGATGTCACTAGTCCCTCACGATCTAGTCAAATTAAACATCCTAGTCATCAACCTTGTTGATGACATTAGTCTTAAACTGGCCAATTAGTTAAATTAAATGTCTCGGTCATCAACCTCGTTGATGCCACTAACCCTAAACATATCAGCTAGTTAATTAATCCTTTATTAGTACATACAATTAAATGAAAACATCCCAATTATATTTAACTTTTTCATTTTAATAACAGAAACCAACATTTTGTTGACAACTATAACTATCATGTTCGTCCCTAAATGTTTCAACAATAACTTGGAATGTTAGCTGCGATGAAGCCACTAGCTCCTTTTAGGGCAACTAGTCAAACTTCTCAGTCCTTGACAACACCACACACACACACACACACACACACACACACATGCATATGTAGTTTTAGAAGCCTAAGAAAATTTGATAGTTAGAATAAGGTGCATAACTGTACACGAACTGTTGCTCCTTGTTGTTGTTGTTGTTGTTGTTCTATCCCATTAGCCTCCCCTATATCAATAGGTTTTCTAAACCATTAGGATATAATAATTCACACTAAGAACCTTATTCCAGTTCCTAATCATTTATGTCTAAAAACCATCATCAGGATAAGTTTATAAATTTAGCATATCCATCCTCACTTTATAAATCATATTTACCATCAAAAGTCTCAAATCAATCAGTCATTTAACTATGTTCATCCATTAATGTGTGTGTATATGCATTTTCAATTACAATTTAAGACATTATGCCATAAAGAAAATCTATTTTCTATTCTGATTTTTTAGCCGAATTAAAACTCATGAATTTTCATTTTTATCATTTATAAAAAAACCTATCCAACATACTTAGTTTACAAGGAATAGCCCTTTCCTAACATATATTTTGCTACAATTTGATTCCTTCTTTTAATTGACTAATTTGACTGTATGGCCTTTATAAATATCCGATTTTATTTCAACTTTTCCATCTCAAAATCTATTTTAAGATGGTTAACACATCTATTAAAATATGTCTAAATATCTCATATCTTTATTTCGCAAAATCTTCACTTCTCTCTCTTGCTTGGCCTAAACTGCCATGAATCAATTCCATATGTTTCCATAAAAATACAATTTCCTTTTAAAATCATCTAGACACATCACATAATCATAATTTAACACAATTACTATAGCACATTCAAAACAACAACATAAATCATTGTATTTTAAATTTGGCTGAATCTAGCAAAAAAAATAAAAGGCATAAGTTTTCTTCAAATCTCTTAACAATCTTATGAAACTCAATTATTTAACACTTCACTTAACACAATTCAATACAATTATCACAATAATTACATCAACAAAATCAATTTTTTTTTTTAGCTTAGGCCAAACCACCCTACAAAAGTCCAAGGTTTTCTTTTTCAATTTTTCATGCAATTAACCTTCACAACCACACTTTAAATGTTTCAAATAACACAACTAAACATGAATTCCATGACAATTAAAAAGAAACAAACTCATTCCTCTTGCATAAGTATATACCAAATTCCTATATAAAAGAAGGATAACATGTTTTTATCCTAAGATTAACATTAAAAGAAATATACCCACCAAACTCAACTTTATATAATCAAATCAACACATAGCATTCTCTAATCTATACTAAATCTCAAATCAAGCATTAGACAAAGCATCATACATCTTTTTATCAATAACTCAATGATTTTTATGCAAAGAAATTCAAGTTTTCCCATCGTTTTCTTTTATTTACACTATATATTTCAAGCACTTCTAACCCTAGCCTTTAATCTCTTTTTAACACACCAATAATTTCTTTTAATCTCAAATAAACCCTTAATCACTCTCAAATACCGAAAACCTATGAAATCAATCAAAATAGTTGAGGTGCTTTTGGATAGTTTTGGATGAAGGGAATCATTAAGATGCAGGATTTCAGGTCAAGAGTTGTTGAGATGACATGACTCTACCAAAAAACAGTTGCATAAGAGAATAGTTGTCAGAATTCGGTTCTTCTAATAGTTGTAAAACCAAGGTTCTAGTTGAAAGGAATCGTTGAGATGAAGGATTTCAAGTCAACTAAGCTAAAAGCAAAAGTCGTTGAGATGATAGAAATATGTCAGAAAATAGTTGCACATAAGAATAACTATGAGAATAGGGTTATCCTAATGGTTGTAATTAATTTAAGGTCTGTTTGGCTAAACACTAAAGTAAAGACAAACTAAAGCAAAAAAAGTAAACGTAGAGGCATTGAAAATGCCTTAAGGCAACGTTTGGAAAACACGTCTTAAGGGCTAAAACATGACATTGTTTCTTTTTAAAAAATAAGGCGTACCAAACATGCCTTTAAGTATGGGTTGGGCTTAGCCCAACCATATAAGCTGAACTTACTGGGCCCATACTAGCGTGTATAGGTTGGGCTCAGGCCCGGCCCAACTCTATTTTTGTTGGGCTAGTAGATGGCTTAAAAGCTTTTTTATGTGCTAGACCCAGCCCATCCACACTGGCTGGGCTTGGGTCTCACCCATTCACCTTTGGCACTAGCCTAACCCAATGACATTACGTTCGCTGGAAAATGCTAGCAGCAGAACATGAATTATTTCACGTTTTCCATGGGCAAAAGAGGTACTATCTGTTTCAAAAGGATGGAGAAAAAAAAGGAAAGATTACCTGGCCTGAGGAGTACTCATTGGTGGTTGTGTTTATGTTCTTGGTGGTTTAAGGTGATGTTGCCGAGAGGAAGAAAGAGGAAAGGGAAACATTGGGTGTTTCAACTGGAAACTAGTCTTTATAGGTCCCTTGCTGTTACCAAAGCTTTTAGTTGATGGGGGGAGGTGTTATGTGGTGGTGGTGCTACTGAAACTGTTAGTTGAAATGAAAGTATAGAGGGAGGTTATTGTTGTTGTTGTTGTTATCTGTTTTTTTTTTTTTTTTCTGGTTCTTCCCCCTTCTTCTCTTTCTGTTTTCTTTCTTATTTCCTTCATAAATTTCACCTCAATTTATAAGGGATGAAAAAGGGATATGAGGTGATGCGAACCCTAACGAAACCTAATGGAATTCTGAATCCAAGATCTATCTAATCCAAATTTGAGTATGAAATTGAGCTTATCACAATGGAAGACTTGCTCTAAGACAACAAGACTATAAACCACCTAATCACAATGCCTACACTTGGAGACGAGTAAAAAAAGTATACAATCACTAGCAAAGATTGATCAATTTTTTGAAGAGTTGAAGTTCAATGAAGAATCAAGAAAGGAAAAAATTATCCCTATCATCTTATAATTTGATCAAAATTGCACTTGTCTAATATTTTTTTGGAAAATTACAGTTTACATCCTAAACTTTGATGCACATATAACAATTTACATCTTATACTTGGCGTGCCCAAAAACAATCAACAAAAATTATTCAATTATTTACAAAATAAAATATTATAAATATTATAAAATTTCCATGAATAAAAAAACCCTAGCCATCTTCTTTCACCCATCTTTATCCCTTAAACACCAAACCTAGCTGTCACTTTCCATTTCTTTATCTACAAAATTAAAATTTAAAAATCTGATCATCTCCCTAATGTAAACAGCAAAGAGCCTTCACATTGTCTTCCTTCCATGAACAACAAGTTGTTGGTTATGATGATCCTTATCAATCTCTGTTAAGTTACCTCTATTATTGTATAGTTTGGTCGAAATTGCACTTGCCTACCATGTTTTGGAAAATCACAATTTGGATCCTAAACTTTAATGTACACATAACAATTTAATCCTATACTTAGTGTGTCTAAAAAAGTCAGCAAAAATTATTTAATTATTTACAGGTTTGCTATTAATTTTTATTTTGTGACTAAAAAGCCTTTATATTAAATATTATAAATTTTCCATGAATAAAAAAAATCCTAGCCATCTTCTTCCACCCATCTTCATCCCCTAAACACCAAACCTACCTGTCATTTTCCATTCCTTTATTTATAAAGAGTTAAAATTTAAAAATCTAATCATCTCCCTAATGTAAACAAGAAAAATCCTCCACATCATATTCCTACCTTAAACAAGAAGTTGTCGGCTATAATGATCTTTATCAATCTCTGCTAGATTTGAATCACCAAGCACTATACTCACCTTCCCTTTAACACCACCATTCTCTTTACTAATATCACTATTGTGAGGCCCATAATTTTTATTAGTTGGCAACCAACCCCCATACATATATATATCATGTTTGACCTAAGCCCAATGTTTAGCTTGTTAGTGCCCAGAAAAGAAAACATTTTTTTTTATACAAAAATATGCATAAAAATTATCTTAGAATTTGCCCATATGCAATTTAAAACATAATATTTTGTTTTTTTTAATATAAGGATTTTTGTTGTTTTTCTATTTTTTAAAATAATTTATTTAATACCAGAAAAGTGTTTTACATATAAGTTCACAATCCCAAATACTAAATATAAAAGGATAAAAAAAGACCACAATTAATTGCAAAATGGTCCTCCAAAAATCTAAAAATTAATTAAAATTAAATTAAAACGCGTTGGTAAAAAAATAAAAAAATAAGACCATGAAAAAGTGTTAGGGTGTGTTTGTCACACACGCTCTTAGCTAAAAAACATAATTTAGAAATTGCCTTAAAGATCTTTTTGCCAAACACACTTTTAAGACTAAAAATTGCATTTTTCTCTTTGATAAATCTTAGGCCTTGCCAAAAATAGTCTTAGGCCTTAAAGGCTCAGCCCAATCATGTAGGCTAGGTTTCCTATCCTAACCTAAGATCCAGAAACACGACCCATTTATTTAGGCTTCAATTGAAACATGCAAAGTAAGCCAATAACTTCACTTTGTAAGAAATAAAAATGACAACCTTTGAACACCAAACCCACAAACCTAAACATTGCCTTAAACCCAAAACATGGCTAAAACCCCACAAAAATGGCCTAAAATCAAAAACTAAAGGTCAAGCACACTCGTATTGACTTGCTTGAACTATAAAAGCTTCAAGATAACAAACAATGAATGCAATTCAATACTTAAACCAATAAATAAAATAAGTTATTATAATACGATATCTAATTATATTATTACATTGATTCTAACACTAATTTTCATTCAACATTATCATGAAAATGGCTTTGACTAAACACAATATTCAACCTACAACAATCAATGGTCATAGTTTTGACAAATCATGCTTATCAATACATATATATACTTTCAATCAAACAAAGTTCCAATGACTAATCTAACCATCAAAACTGATTTGGATATCATTTAAACTGACTATTAATCTTATAATAATAGTCTACTATATCTTAAAACCACAAGCTATGCATTCACTATTACATTGAATATATATTCATCAAAACTTGCATATTACTTCAAATCATGATTAAATACATCAAAAGACACATTGTTCATCAAACCAACAACTAATTATGATGGATGAACATTAAACATCAAAGTAACGATTTAAAAGGAATTAAAGAGGGGTGTGCTCATTGAGTTATACCATCTTATCAAGGGTAAATGGTATACCTTTCGGTCAAAATACAACCTTCTCTTTTAGATGTTCTTGCTCATTTTCTTCTTGTTTCTAACTCTTTTTAACCTATGTTCCTTTACTCTTCTTCTTTTTTTCTTTTCTCTCTTTTTTTTTTCTCATTTTGCTTATTATTTTTTTCTTTTTTTTGTTGACTTTTTTTTTCTTTCGATTCCCTATCTTCATCTTTATGGAAAGACACTCTTTTTATAGGCCAAAGTAAAACCAGGAAGTTATAAAACCACCCATAATTTTTTGTTGGTTTTCCAAAGATAAGTTATTACGAAAGATTCTCCTTCTTTCTTTCTCTTCTACAACCTTCCTCGAAAGTTGTGGTGTTTGGTTTCCTTTTATCTTTTGTGAAATGAATCTTACCAAAAGAAAACAGCCTCAAAATTAGCTCTTTTATGGGTGGCCCTATTTTTTTTCCAATCAAGACTAAGGTAGGGTACTTTGATGAATCACTCATATAGATTGGGATGTAAATGTGCCATCAAAGAACCTGAAACATGTAAAGGAGATGCAAATATATCATTGGGAATAAACCATGCTTGGTTTAGAGGTTTAAAACTCCAAATTCATTGATTGAAAAATTAGTCCTTGATCAACTCGAATTTGTCAAAGCAATGGAGACTAACTAGGAATAAGATATTGGTGAGTTCTTCGAGACAAATAAGTATAAATATTTGATGATCCTTGTAAAAAAAAGGGTTTCGTAGATGTATGGTTCCAATTAAAGCTCATGAAGAGGTCGAAGATACCATATTCATTCGCTTGAAGGTGACTCTTTGATCAACCATTTTAGCTGAAGAAGAAGAAAAGTGGTTGAGTAAAGCGTCATCAACTCCCTTCATTAAAGCCTAAAAAGCATTCCTCCTGTTTTAAATCCCTAAAACTTAAGGTTTTAATTAGGTTTTTGTGAATTTTCATTATAGTGTTTGGATTTTAAATTTTAGTGCATGCACCATCACTAACTCAAAAACTTTTCAATTCATGTAATCACTCCTTTAACAAGGTCAATTGGAACACTTTGATTGATGCACCTTTTATAAATTGGTCATTTCTTTCTAGATCGTGCAGTTTGATACCTAGTTGACCATTAAAATTTTAAATATTTGACCCATGATTCAATCAATTTAAGTCCCTAAATGTATGCACCTTTTGCCTTTTAGTTCTTGGTTTTGAATTTTTTCAATTAAGCCCCTAATTGACCTTAAAACTTTCTTTTCTTCACAATTAACCCCTTGAATTGATCAATTAACTTATTAAAATTTAAAATTGGTCCTTAAAACTTCTAGGACTTGCAATTTGACCTGAATTAGGATTCTAAACTTTGTTTTCCTTCAAATAAGTCCTTAATTAAATCAATTAAACCCATTTAATGTTAAATTTCACTTTTGATTAAGCCCTTGATTAAATCAATTAGGCCCATCAAAAGTTTAATGAAGTCTTTGAGCTTAATTATTTTGCAATTCTTCTCCAATGTTCAATATCTTTCTTCAATTTGGTTTTAAATTCTCATTATTTTCTTCAATTAGGCATTTCATTGCTGCAATTGAGTTCCCAACCTTTGTCATTTAGTCTAATTTGGTCCTCTAACTTCCAATTTATCTGATTAAGTCCCTCTTCAACCCATCTTTTTCACCTTCAAATTTCTTGTCCATTTGTGACCTTAATTTTTTTTTTTAATTTTTTGTTTGGATTTTTAAGTATTTCAAAAGGAAAAAAATTACATAAAAGAATTTTTAGGGATCCAAAATTGTGTTATGACAACATATATGGGGTACTATGATCATTTCATCATATTTGAAATATGCCTTTGACCCTGGTTATAAACTATAATTTTTCAAAACTTGGTAGGCAAATAAAATTTTGACTAAATTATCAGATGTTGGGGGTAATTTTTTCTATATAAAAAAATAATCTTTTCCAAGAATCATTCATATAAATTATCATAATATATAGTGCAAGAATTAAAAAAACCCATCAATTAAAATCTAGGGTTAATGAAAATTGAGGTAAACAATAATCTTTAATGAAAAAGCATAAGTTCACTTGATGCTCTAATACCATATATAAACAATTCTTTAATTGTAAATATGAACAATCAAATATAAAACATAATGCCCACTTTATGATTTTTATATTCAAATAATTATTAAAAAAAACATACATTGATCCATAACAAGCTCTTTAAAAGAAAGAAGTCCTGAATAAAGGGTATTTCTCTTCTAACCCTCAATTATTTTTATATATGTATCTGATTGAGAAAAACATATAATTAAAGGGTAGAGATAGGACTAGCTTTCTAAATAAAATCTTTATATATCACGCATCCGTCAAGTATATAGTTAATAAACTACTTATCAAAATTGACCAATACAATTTTATTATACATATTTATTAAGTCATTTAATAGCTCATTAACTCATTTATATGGGCTACATCTCTTACACATAATTCATGTATAGAAGTAGGGGGACTAATTTTGGTTTATCTAATATTGAAAAAGTTAATGATGTCAAGGAGTTTCAACTAAGTATTTAAAGTATCAAAAGTAAAAAAATAGAACTTAATTAAGATTTCATTCTACAGGATATATATTTGAATTATGACTTTTGATTTTGATTTATAATTAAAAAGTTATTTTTCTTAAGTAACTTATAATAATAAAAAAAAATAGTTAAAATGATTTTAAATTAAAAATATATTTGTTAAAATGATTCAGAAGAAATGTTTTTTGAACAAGGAATGTAGTATGAGTTAGAATCATAAGTTAAAATTAAGGATTTCAACTTTTTAATATTAAAGAAAAAAACAATTTACTCAATTATATAAAAAAACATTTTATTTAAATTCAAAGTTATTTCTAACCAAACAAACTTATGACTTTTCTTTGAGTTAAAAATTAATAAAGAAAAACTAAAATAAAGTAACCAAAATAATAACAAACATAACCTAAGTATTGGTTAAAACCCACATATGTGCTCTCTATTTTCAAATTTGCTTTAAATTACACCCTTTACCTTCAACTAACCCTTTACCTCCAAATCTCTTATAATACATGGCAATTTAATTTGTAATAAAGTTGGTTGAAGGAGCTCAATTCACCTTTAATGGGGTTATTTGATTTATTTTAAAATTATGGGTTTAATCTGAATCAATGAGCAACAATGGAGGACCTTCAAGAACTTTGGCCATTAAGTCTTTTAAAACGGTCCAATTTATTTTAAAAGAAAAGGAGCACACTACTTTTCTTCTCAGCATGCATGCCTCCTCTTTCTGGCCCCCACCTTTGGCACCTTTCTATATAAACTAAGATTTTATCTCCATCTCTTCTCTATGCTTGCTAGGTCTTGCTCTCCTCCTCCTCCTCCTCCTCCTAATACTCAGTGTCATATTGCAAAATGGCAAATTTAAGAAAATGGTTGTTTTGTTTCCTAGTTTCTACTACGGTGATAGTAGCAGCAGTTGGGAGAGAGATTTCTGACGGAGAAGAAGCAAGGAGAGAAGCTGATAGAGTGACCAATTTGCCTGGGCAACCACAAGTAAGGTTTCAGCATTATGCTGGTTATGTAAAACTTGGACCCCAGAATCAGAGGGCATTGTTCTATTGGTTCTTTGAAGCAAAAGAGGACGCTTCTCAAAAGCCTCTAGTTCTGTGGCTTAATGGAGGTTAGCGCAGTTCTAACTTTCTCTCCAGCTCAATTAAAAACTGAAAACTTTTACACTGATTTCTTGGGTGGATAGAGCATGCCTGAATCATCACGGATCGATGAGTGTCCTTTACTATAGTGTCTTGGATAATGTGATTATGTACTTGGTTTTTTTTTAACCTAATTGTTTTTAACTATGAAAACAAATGAATGGTTTTCGGGCTGCTCAGTAATACTTTAATGTAGACAGAGAAAAGAGATCGATGGGTTTCATCGTCTTCCTTCTCTAGTCACATGCTAAGAGAAGCACTGAATGGATAGAATTCTTTCGATTCACTCTTTCTTGTTGTTGATAAGGTTAAATAGTATATTTTTACTAGCAACTTTACCAAGTGAAGCAATAGCAAAGGATCAAGTTAAATTCACATTATTCATTATATGCCTTTTATATATTATCTAACTTTCTTTTTTGGAGAAAATGTTTTTTTATCCGAGTTTCAACTCCAATTTTGCTCATATTTCAAGATAATTGGATTTCTATACCTAGTTAATAATTCGATAAAATAGGATGGATGTTTATGAGTGTCGGTAATTATTGTTTCTTAAAGTGTATTTAAAAAAAAAAATATTAAAAAAATATTATTTATTTATTTTAAAAAAATTATATTTTATATTAATATATCAAATATTAAAGTAAATATTAGAGTTTGACGGCAGGGTATTTATGAACGCAAGTCTGTAAATAGTAAATACCATAAGAGTTTTCAAGCTCATCATGTCATTTATCCCCCCTCAATTATTCTCTGCCATCTTCTCCCTAGGTTCCTCTGCCCCTTTATGCCCTTTTTTCAAAACTTCTTTCTTCTCTTTTGTCTATGAAGGACAAGCTTTGGGTCCCATGGAGTGTAACCGTTACTATGACGTATGGCCCATGAAAGGGGAAAACAAGAAAAACAATTATTAGAAGTTTACAACTTGGATATATAATCTGCAATTTCTCTTTACAGATAATTAGAGGGACTTTCTTTCCATGTTTGAGCACGTTTGAAATTTTAATTCTAAAAAAAATTAATTCTTAAAAATTATTGTAAAATTTCGCCCCTTTTCTGTTCGAATTGTTATCATTAGTGGATTGTTAGCTAAGCTACGACAAGGGTTCATGTTAGTTTGAACATGGAGGATGATGATGATGCATGTCCAGCTTTGCTTGGTCTCTTCCTTCAACTTTAATTTCCATTCAAGCGAAGACCATGATTTTCAATTGTTTACTACGATAGAACAAAAAAAAAAAAGAGAATTTGGGGACGTTTGTTGAAGAAATTGATTTAATGATAAAAGAAGTGTTTAATCCATATCAGGACCTGGGTGCTCCTCCATAGCTTATGGCGCAGCGCAAGAACTTGGCCCCTTTTTAGTTAGGGGAAATGGAACACAGCTTATTCTCAACAAATACTCTTGGAACAAAGGTAATGTTATATTGAATGAGCTTGTTATCTGTTAATTAATTAGTAATTTCTTAATGTATTAGTAAATATAATTAACAATTGCAATTGCAAATTTTCTTTTAAAAAGAAAAATCTTTCTGTAAAATGATGAGTATATCATCCTATATATTTCCACTTAATTTCTTGCTGATTAATTTTGTTTGCTGATCTACATGTTTGATGGTGTTCATAATAATCAGCTGCAAACATGCTTTTCCTGGAGGCTCCTGTGGGCGTGGGATTTTCATACACAAATAATTCCGAAGATCTATATAAACTAGGTGATAAAGTTACAGCCGATGACTCTCATACCTTCTTAATCAATTGGTTTAAAAGGTTTCCAAATTTCAAATCACATGATTTTTATATAGCTGGAGAGAGCTACGCAGGTAAGAAGATCCTTTACAAATACATTTTCTTCATTATATGTATATAATTTAAACGAAAAGCTCATTGTTTTTAACTCATGAATCTTCTTTTTTTTCCCTTTTAACTAGGGCACTATGTTCCCCAACTAGCTGAGCTCATTTACGAAAGAAACAAAGGAGCTACAAAAAGTTCTTACATAAATCTCAAGGGTTTCATGGTATGTAGTAAGTATTTAGGTTTAACCTCCATGGAAACATAGAAATATTAATGCAATGGTGTGGTATGTTGATTGAAAAAAAAAAATATAGATCGGAAATGCTGTGATTAATGATGAAACGGACTCTGCGGGCATTGTGGATTACGCGTGGAGTCATGCAATTATCTCAGACCAGCTCTACCACAACATAAAGGAATGTGATCATCAAGAAAGCGTAACAAACGAGTGTGTTGTTCATTACAGAGGGTTCGCAGAAGCTTATTCAGGCATCGACATTTATAGCATCTACACTCCAGTTTGTCTCTCCGAATATTCTACTCGAATTTCATCGAGACTTGTCGTCGCACCTCGCCTTCTCTCAAAATTACATGTAAGAGCACAGAAACATCAATCTTTTAGTTTTAACTGATTAGCTAGGGCGAAAAAAACCAGGAACGAATAGACTTTAAAGTTAATATACATAATATTGAGAAATAGTTGGTTTTTTGTACAGGAAAAATAACATACATCGGTAATTGTTCTATAATGGTATCAGAATTAATTAATGGGCAACTATAAATGTGACTGTTTCTTGATTTCAGGACCTGGTGCATAAGCTACCATCAGGATATGATCCATGTACGGAAGATTATGCAGAGAAGTTTTTCAATAGAGAGGATGTTCAGAAAGCCCTACATGCCAATGTTACCAAATTATCCTATCCTTACACACCATGCAGGTACTAGCTATAAGAGTATAAAATTTAATTTAAGCTATAACATACAAGACAAATACTTGGTTTTTGTGTTTTATGAATAGAGTTTTGGGTGTTTTGGCTAAAATTGCTTGAATATATATATATATATATATATATATATATATATATATATATATATATATATATATATATATATATATATAACCTTTTGGATAAACATTTGAGAAATTAGGAACCCAATTGACATTTTTTTTTTATGATGGGCATTGAGAAATTGGATAATATTGATGTCTCCAAGCTCTATGAAATTGAATCTTCTATAGGCATCCCTATATATATTCATTGCCATTGATGATCGATGGTGAGACAAATAAACATCCAGGTAGATTTCATTAGGTGGGGAAGTGATTAAAATTGACCAGTAGGAACCTGTAGCTTTCAAGCATTTAGTGAGAGCTTGTCTCAAATAATAACTATAGCTCTCTTTCTTCCTGCTTTCTCTTAGAAAAAATAAACGAGAAAATGTAGCAGATTGGGATTGATTTTTGTTGAGCACCAGTCTCTTTCATTTCCTTATGGCTTCCACCCACCTTTCTCCAATCATTCTAACTGGTTGTAGGTGTGAAAGCACATACATAACAAAACAAAAATAGGCAATATAAGATCACACCGCCGAGTTATATATATGGGACCAACCTTAATTAGTTGAGGTGAAGACAAGAAAAGCTTGTGTTCTTCCATGGTCCATATCTTAAATTTTCAGAAGAACGTCGTCATCACAATTGATTCTTTCTAGGGTAAAAATAATGCAGAGTTTATTCCTAATGGTTTTTTTTTTTTTCATTTCTTTTCTTGTGATCACCCCCTTCTCCTCTCTCTAAAATGAAACTGGAAATGTATACATGTGCCTATATACAAATTAAGTTCTCCAAATTGCATGTATAATCCATTGAGGCACCGAATCATGGATATGACTAAAATGTTTAGATTTTTGTTGTGTGTGGCATGAACAGCAATGCAATAAGGAAGTGGAATGACTCTGCGGAAACAATACTGCCTATCATTCAGAAGCTTTTAGACGCTGGATTGCGTATTTGGATCTATAGGTATGCTGATGGAACACCTTTTCGATATTATCTTATGAATTTATCTAAAAATATTTTAGGAAATGCATGCAAATATTAAGATGTTTTAAAATTCATAAAATTCTGCCGTTTTAGAACTACTATATCATGAACCATCGAATTAGATGAAAAACAAGAAAATTATTAACTTTTATAAAATTCTCTTGTTATAAAATAATGAAAAAGAAAAGGGTATTGTTCTTTCTTAATTTTTTACCATGTTCATAACAACGTCAACAACAATGGTACTGCAGTGGAGACACTGATGGGAGAGTACCAGTAACATCAACAAGGTACAGCATAAACAAAATGGGGTTAAAAGTGAATGAAGAATGGAGGGCATGGTTTCATAAGAGTCAAGTGGCAGGATGGGTTGAGACGTATGAGAGAGGGCTCGTATTAGCAACCATACGTGGTGCAGGCCATCAGGTTCCGGTCTTTGCACCTCAGCAGTCGCTTTCTCTCTTCTCTCATTTCCTTTCAGCCAAAACTTTGCCAGCTTCTTCAAGGTTCTAGTTCCCACAGTATTGGTACTCGTGATAAAGAGGAATATTAGAATGTGACCCATCATTGACTATGTTTAGCAGATCTTGGACACCTTTTTCTCCACTTTGGGTTGTGTAATTTATCAGACAATCTTTTCTCTTTATCTCATTATGCAAAACTCAGGATTTTAATTTTGGGCTGCTTTTAAACATAGATTTCTCTCCATGGCTATTGAAAAAAAAAAAAAAAGTTTAGAGATCGTTAAAAAGATGGGAAAAACATATAAAAACTACATAATATATATCAAGTTTTTTCTAGTACCATATTCATGGAAGAACAAAGAATAGGAAGGTTTCCCATGTCAAGAAACTATACTAAGCAAGTACGATTTGAAGTCTGTCCATGTATAGTTTATATTAAAGAAGAAAGGTTGCTTTATATTTTCAGATCGTGTTCCAAGTAAATTGTTTTGTAGCCTGCTGTCGGAAACTGTGCACTATCAAAATATTTTTAGAAAATTATAACCATCAGGTACTCGAGCGAGATTAACAATATTATAACCATTAGAAGTTCTATTTTATCTATTTTTGCACTGTAAGAATATTTTTAGATTAATTTGCACGTCTCAACTCAACGACACTACTAAAAAAAAAAAATAGCCTATTAGCCATTAATTAGTCCATTAATATTAAAATATGTTACTGATAAAATTTAACAACGGTATTAGCAACAGATAATTTCATATGCAAATAATAGATGCTAACGAATTATTAGTTACTGATTTGTTTAGTAACAAATTATTCGTTGCTGAAATTCAGTTACTGAATATGTAAATCAGCAATGAATATTCTATTGTTAATGACAGTTGCTAATTATCAATGAAAACTTTGTTGCTAATCCGTTGCTGATTTATCCAATGACTATTTTTTAAAACATGAATTTTTTAAATTATTTTTTCCATCTATTGATTTTTTTTAATTATTTGTGGCTATTTCAAAAATTATAAATAAATTAATAAAGAACATAAATTACTACTAGAAATTATTTTATGTATTTAGAGAAATTATTAAAGCCACACCCCCTCATCAATATTCTAATGTATTTAGAGAAATTATTAACCCTCCAGAATATTGTTCAAACCCAAAAAATCAAGGTAAAGACACTACACTAATAGAACCTAACCTGTCCCGTTGCCCGCCATTCACTCCTGGCTTAAATAAAAAGGTTAATTTCAACGTGAAAAAACAGAAGCAAAAATATCAAATTTAAATTGAAAAGTTGATTCACTGAAAAGATTCATTAATAACCAAAGAATAAATTAAAAAAAAAACTGAGAGATAAATGCAGATAAAAAATATAATTTCGTATCACCTCATTTAATTAATTTTATTTAATTTAATGTCGATATTTTTTAGAAAAAATTAAAAATAAAATCCAATTTAAATAAAATAATTTCCTAGTATAGTCTATCTTTTTCTTATTAATTTGACTCGCTAAACAACATATTTTTTCATGGTTTATATTTCAAATTAAGTCATATTGCAATTGACCTGCTTATCAAAACTGAGAGGCTTTCTAATCAAATATATAATCATGGCATCTTATCAAAATGTCATGGTACATCTAGTAAGTGGTCCTGCTCAGTATTTGTGAATTCGAAATTAATACATTTACAAAATTAGGGAAGAGAGACGCAAAATATTAAAGAAAAAAATCCAGTCCCTGGCTAGCAATTGGCCTTCTACGTACCCATTCTCTTTGCAATAATTTCCTAACTTATTTTTTATTTAACTAAATTTTTTAAAAATGAGACCATATCGTAGTGTTATGATATTTTTCTGATACCAATCTGATGTTGGGATTTTTTTGATACTACAATAACTATATAAAGACAAATTAATTACATAATCGAATTCAATTACAAATAAAAAAAGAAGAAGAAAAAGTACCTCACAAAACCCGCAAACAGGGCAACCAGGGTTATCTCACAAACCGAGTTATTGACTCCACAAAGTTTAATAACCTAGTTTTTTAAAAAAATATTTTTTATTTAACTAAAGTTTTTAAAAATTAGACCATATCGCAATGCTGAAATATTTTTTCTGATATTAACCCGATGCTAGGATATTTTTTGATATTGCAATAACCATATAAAGACAAATTAATCACATAATCGAGTTCAATTAAAAGAAAAAAGAAGAAGAAAAAGTACCTCGCAAAACCCGCAAACAGGGACAACCGAGGTTATCTCGCCAAACTCACAAACCGAGTTATTGACTCCACAAAATTTAATAACCTAGTTTTTTTCAAAAACAAAATTATGTAACTAAATATTTTAAAAATTAGACCATACCGCGATATGATGCTGTAATATTTTTCTGATATCAATTTGATAATGAGATATTTTTTTGATACTGCAATAACTATATAAAAACAAATTAAAATAAATTATTCACTCTAAATTCCCATAAACATATCATATAAGTACTAAATTAAAAAAAAATATCAATAACCAATGAAACAAAATGCAAAAAACAAAAAATATAATAGTGCATTACTATTTATAATTCACAATGCTACTCTACTGAGTATGGGTCCAGAAATAATGTTTTTTAGGCACCTTTTAGCTTTATTTATAATAATATATATAGACTTGTTTGCATTAACTATTTTTATAACGAGATTAAAGAGTGTTTTCGGATCAATTTATGTATACTGAGAGGAAGTCGTCCTTCCCAGTGTTTTAAACCCGGACCGGCCCGGCGGGTCGACCCGGGACCCGGCCGACCCGGGTCTGGGACCGGTCCGGGTGGAGGCAAAAACCCGTTCGGGAATTGGCCCGACAAAACCCGGTCGACCCGGTGGGCCCACCCGGGACCCGGTCCACCCGGTCAAACTCGGGTGAGACCCGGTCAATTTTATTTTTTTTATTGCCAGTCATTAAACGACGTCGTTTTTATCCTTCTAAATGCCAAAACGCTGAAGACAATGTGAAGAACAGAAGAAGAACAAAGCAAAATCATTTACAATTGGCAAACCTAATTTAGTCCCGGCCAATTGCACCGGCTGCCTCCTCCTCTTCCTTTTCTTCGTCTGATTTTGCCTTCTCTCCTTCAACTCTTCTTTCTTCTGTCAGGTCTCCCCCCACTTGCCTTTCTCTTGTGGAGCTCTACATCATGTCAAATAAAGAAGTCTTTGCTGACATACTCTCATCATTCCCTCTTATATTCTCCGCATCAATACTTCTCTCTGCTTTGTGCTCGAATCCTTGTGCATCAACGATTCCTGTAGCTTTTCTAGGTTCCAATTCTCCTACTCCAGCACCCTGCGTGGCTTTAGCAATCGGCTCCTGCAGCAGCACTTGTGGAGCATCTTTCTTCCTCTCTGTGGTTTCTTGGGGTTCTGCTTCTATTGGAATTGGCTTTTCAGAAGTTGAATCAGAGTCTCTCTCTCCCTGATGAATGTCTTGTGTGGTTTCAAAATTTGATTGATCAAAATTTTGTTGATCCAGCACCCTTGTTAAATTGTTGATCAAATTTATGGATTCTATTGTTGATCAAATTGTTAATCAAGCGCTGAACGTTTTTTTTTTTGGGTCAACCCGGGTCAACCCATCTGACCCGTGACCCGATCACCTGACCGGATCGATGACCAGGTCGGGTTTTAAAACTCTGGTCCTTCCAGTCCAATCAAACATATATATATATATATATATATATATATATATGAACCTTGTAAATCTGTTATTTGAGAAAGAGTGGTGTCATGCATTACAGTGGACAAAGTGATTGGTCTCTAAGGCATATATATTCTTTAAATTTCACTTACTAATTTTTGTCAAGGGTAAATAACTTACTCTAAAATATAATCAAAGATGCCAATATTGCCATATTTATAAGTTAATTGGAACCAGCACCCCTTTTTCTTTACTGAAATATAAAAATTATTAGAGACATTATTAGAAACTTAATATTTAGAAAATTTTCTTTATATATATAGCTATATTTTACAATCATTTAAAGATGAGATTCATTGATTGAGAGGATACACTTTGACTATTAAATTAGAAGAAAAAACAAACTACATCAAATGGCATACAAAATTGATCTAATCATGCACTAATGATGTGTTATTTAGCATTTTTTTGGAGTGCGGCTGAAATGGAGGTTGATTAAAATTTAAAATTATTATTTTTTGCTTAAAATTAAATATTTTTTATGTTTTCAGATCGTTTTGATGTATCTATATAAAAAATAAATTAAAAAATTATTATTTTGATGCATTTATAAGTAAAAGAACACTTTAAAAAATAACCGCTATTATACTTCCAAACACGCTCTTGGGATGAATTTGTTTTTATGGTAGAAACCATGTTTTACAAAATTTTCATTTATTTTGCTTGAAAATAATGTTTTTTTTAATATTTTTTTATTATTTTGATGTGCTGATGTCAATAAATTTTAAAAAATAAAAAAATATTAGTTTCATACATTTTCAAGCAAAAACCACTAAAATACAACCGCAACCACAACGTTATTAGAGCTCGTTTGGTATTGTTATAGTAGTTGCTTTCCGATGTGCTTTTCGTTTGGTAATTTATCGAAATAATTTTTTTATTTTTTAAAATTTATTTTTGATATCATCACATCAAAATAATTTGAAAACATAAAAATAAGATTAATTTAAATTAAAAATAAATAAATAAAATATTTATTTTTTAAAAAAATATTTTTAAAATATAAAAACAAAATATCATAGTTACATGATGGTAAGAATTTTTGACTGGGCACGAGAATAGGAGTTCAAATCTTTCATCCCAAGTGATGCAAAACCTAGCAAAACGAGTCAGTGTCTGAGACATAGTGATGTAAGAGACCCAACTTGTTCCTCATTACTGACAATGGTTGTGTACTGTATTAAATAGTTGTAGACCCAACATGTTTTAGAAGAACCGAGACAACCATACATGAGGGTGGAGCAAAGACCAACCGACACAACCATCCATTAAGATTGATGAATTGCAGATCAAATGAACATAGGCGGCACATCTGCTGAATGGATCTCGAAATGCCTTGTAATTGGTTAAAATAAAGATCATGATCTGTAGGAGAACTCGTGTTTTCCACTCCTAAAATTAGCCCAGGAGCCGGCTTCATGTGCAACAGAGGCACGTAAAGAATCTGAAAGCAGTTTTTATGCCAACCCAGCAGCGACTTGGTAATGTAACTCTGCTGGTCCTCCTTCACTGGGTCCGGGTCCACGCATGAGAGGGGCCAATCTAAAAGTCTATTGATTCTATGTGCTGATAACATGCAAGCCATGCTGCAATCATATCTATTTAGCTAATCAGGATTCAGAGCTGTTGATGAGACTAGCCAGCCACATTTTCCTACATAATTTGATTATTAGGACCTTAGCTAGGTTCACTGAAAGAGAACCAATGGTGTTATATATTATATCTCTAGTGGCCATGAGAGGCAGAGGAGTTAGGCCCTTTCTTTCCCATGAGCTAATAAAGTTCAGTCCTCACACATGGAACAATGGTAGGTAGAGCTAGCATTTCTTGATTGTTCATGTTAATTAGGCAGCAGCATCAGTCAATTTGCCTTATAATTTTTGTCCCCAGTGGCCAATTCGTTGTTTGTTGAATCTCCTGTTCGGGTTGGATTTTCCTAATCCAGTACTTCTAGTGATCTTAAACAACTTGGTGACACAGTTACATATGTTGTCCATGTTTTAATTGTATTTTATTCTTAAGAACAACGCTGACTTTATTGAAAATTACTCCCTCAATGTCCCAACCATTGAATTCATGGGATCCGCTGATAAGATCTACTTGTTAAATGAATATTTTAATGCAATAATTTCATCAAATTATCCAGATATTAACTAACCAATTTCTTGTAATGATATTTAGCTCAAGATTCATATGTATTTCTTGTGAACTGGTTTCGAAAATGCCCACAGTTCAAGTCACATGAGTTCGACATTGCGGGAGAAAGATATGCAGGTGTTAACAACTCATTATCAGATTTCTCTTTTTGATTAAGTATCATTTCCTGATTATATTAATTATTTCTCAGGGCCCTACGTTCCACAGCTTGCCGAGTTCATTTATGATAGCAACAAGAAACATCACATAAACTTCAAAGGTTTATTGTGAATTTTCAAAAATCCATTCCATTTCTCCCGTTCATGGATGCCCATGACATGCTTTTGGAATTGAGAAGTTTTTTTTTATAATCTTGCTTCATGAAAACAAAATAATTTTAACTGGTTGGTACAAAGTGTTGAAAGTAAACTGATCTCTGGAAATTAGTTGAATCGATCGACCGATTGGAAACAGGTCAACCAGTTGATGCTAAGCAATTGGGTGAAATAAATTGAAACGGTCGACCAATTGAGAAGTGGTCGACCAATTCAGTTGGCAGAATACAATTCTTGTTCAGATTAGGATTTTCATGTACGCATTAATTTAATTCCTTGATTATCTAGGATTTTATGCCTATAAAAGACTTGTAATTCATCATTGTTAAGTAGTGCAAAAACAGAGAGAATAGGTAAGAGAATTTAGAGATAAACACTTAATAAAAGTATATCTTCCTCTCAATCTTCTTCTTCTTCTTAAATTTCTGAATATGTATTACTATTTTTGATCTTCGATCTACCACACTTATTTTTCTTCCAACAAGTGGTATCAGAGTTTAAGTTTGATTATTTAACATGATCAATCCAAACTTCTTACTTCAATGTCCTAGGTTAACAAAGAACAACTATGAAACTTGGTGTATTCGAGTAAAAACATGGTTAGGCTTCCAAGATGTATGAGAGATGGTTGAAAAAGGTTTTGACGAGCCTATAGATGGAGTAACATTGAATTCATCTCAAAGGAAGGTTGAGCAAAAAGCACGAAGGAAGGATCAACAAACGCTAACAATCATCCACCAATGTTTAGATTATGCCACTTTTGAGATAATGGCCAATGCAACAACCGCTAAGCAAGCATAGAAAGTTTTGCAAGAATCAAACCAAAGAGCTGACAATGTAAGAAAAATACATCTATAAAAGTTACGTGGTGATTTTGAAAAGTTACATATGCTTGAATCAGAGAATATTTCAGAATACTTTGCAAGCGTATTGGATATATATACAATCAAATAAAGAGATATTAGGAGAAGATGAAATAGACACGTGTGGTAGAGAAGATCCTAGGCTTGTAAAAAAAGTTCCATTATATGGCGGTCGCGATAAAGAAGTCATAAAATATGTATGTTCTTTCAATCCAAGGTCTTATGGGAAAAGTACAAACCTATAAGGAAATAGTTAATGAGATTCAAGAGGATGTGGGTGCACAAGCACTATTTTCAAAGCAAGATGGTTTTGGATATTTCCAAGGTAGTAGAGTACATGGACAAAGCAAAGAAAGAGGAGGAAGAAACAGATTTAGAAGAGAAGGTTATGGCAGCCTCAATAAATCAACCGGTCGACCGTATAAAGCAAATCGGCTGACTAGTTACACTAACAATGGCAATCCAAAATCCAGGTTTGACAAATCAAAAGTTAAATGCTATAATTGTCAAAAGGTAGGTCATTATGATAGAGATTGTTGAAGTCCAACCAAGAGGGTTGAGGAGAATGCAAATCTAGTGATACAAGAGGAGAAGGAAGTCACCTTATTACTAGTGCATGATGAGAGAATGCAAGACAAAAAGAACATGTGGTATCTAGACAATAGAGCTAGCAATTACATGTATGGAGACAAAAACAAGTTTACGGAGCTTGATGAAGCAATTAGAGGTAATGCCACATTTACGAATCATTCAAATCTTACCATAAAAAGAAAAGGTACAATTTTGATTAAATTGAAAGATAGAAGTCGTCAATTTATTGGTGATATTTATTAAATAATAACACTGAAAAACAACATATTAAACTTAAGATAATTGTTGGAGAAGGGATATGAAATTAGGATGAAAAATTATAATTTGACAATACTTGACACTAAAAGAGCTATAATTACAAAGCTATTTATAACAAAGGATAGAATGTTCTTACTAAACATAGAGATGAATATGCCTAAGTGCCTAAATACATGTGTAAAGGATGAGACTTGACTTTGGCATATGAGACTTGGGCATGTAAACTTTGATAGCTTGAAGATTATGGCACAAAAAGAGATCTTAAAGGGTTTATCATCCATAATACATCCAAATTAGTTTAGTGGGCAAACAATTTCACAAGAGCTTTTCGAAGGAGTCTACATCAAGAGCAAGTTAACCTCTACAAAAAATACATGTCGATGTTTATGGTCCTATCAAACTATGTTTGTTTGGTAAAAATATGTATTTTCTACTTTTTATTGATGTATTTTACACTTTTTATTGATGATTATAATAGAAAAACTTGGATATATTTCTTAAAATAAAAGTCTAATATGTTTAGTTGTTTTAAGAAGTTTAAGGCATATATTAGTTGAAAAGGAAAGTAGTTATTCTTTAAAATCATTTAGGACGAAAAGGGAGTGAATTTTGTTCTAATGATTTAAATGAGTTTTGTAAAGATCAATATAAAGAGACTGTTAACGGTGCCTAGATCTTCGTAACAAAATAGCATGGTGAATATGTTGTATATAATAAAATTTAAAAAATAAATAATTCATTATGGGCAATAAAAAAAGTTTCACTATTTAAAGTGCTTAAACAAGGGAATATTTTAATTTAAATATAGATATATATTTTTTAATTAATATACATGTTAGTATCTTTATATATGTTTTTTGTTTGTATTTTGTGTGTGTAATGGATAACAAAAATAGAGTTTTGACAGTGACCAGTGGAATTTTGCCGGAATCTATTGACGCTGCCAAATTCCTACAGAATGAAGAAGAAGAATCCATCTAAGAAGAAGGGATAATCAATCTAATTCTTAATTATATATATATATATATATATATATATATATATATATATATATATATAAGCACAATCCAGTCAAGTTTTAAAAAATATGACAGTTCGGTCAATATTTCAAAATTATGACTCAGGAGTATTTTAATTTTGACATCAAGCTTTCAAAAAAAAAAATAATTTGTGACTAAAAATAAAAATGAAAAACAAAAGTCACGAAGAAAAAAAAGAGTAAGTGAAATAACAAAAGAGAAAGAAAGGGAAATAGCCTTGGGCTTCAGTTTGGATGTGAATTTACTATAAATAATTTTTTAACTTATAAAAAATTATTTTTTTATCAATTTAATTTAATTTTTATTTAGTTAACCCATTAAAAACATCAATTTTGATTTCAAAAATTAGTATAAAAAAAGGTTGAATGTGAGATGTTGTTCATAACTTACAATAGCTCTTTGCCTCCTTCTCTTTAGATTTTTCAGCTTCGTTTACCTATGTTCTTGCTTAGTTTTTACTCTATTCTATAGCTTAGGTTCCAGTATTTTAGAGGGAGATTTTTTAGTCTCCTTGTTTCTTTAGGATGAAATCCCATTGAATTTCCAAATCTCTCATATAATTTTTTTTAACCAAAAGAAAATCAAATGGATTAACAGTAATAAGTGAGAGTTAGATTTAGATTTTTTGTATACAAAGATTTTGTTTTAGGATCATAAAGATAGTAAACTAATTTGATAGGTTTTCTTGGGAAGAAGATTTTTTAATCCTTCACTTTTGCTTCTTGGTTTTAATTTTACTTCAAATGAGAGCCAAAATAACTATTCCGACTTGAACCCGGGTCATCCGGGTGAGTGCCGAGTTTCCTAACCACCCGGACTTGAAAGGAGTTCTGGGCTCACCCCCTTCATCGCTCACCCACCTATGTTTGGATCAGCGGGTTTTCAGAAGCACAGCACTTGTGCATGCACGCCAGAGATTGAGAAAGAGAAAACAATGGAAAAGCATAGCATTATGGATGCAAGTGAGAGAGCACCAAAAATTTCGAATTCTATTACTTCTGAAGATACAATAGCCTAACGTGATCGTGTCAGCGATTGAACACGCTCTTCTACTTTACAGTAACTCAAAAGATTAAACCGTGATGCTGCAACAATTAAATAGCTTTGAAGAATTAATGAACACTAAAATGGTCGACAGCTAGGCCTAAAACTCAAACACAAAGCCTTGATTTTGCTTCTTCCTTGTGCTATTATCGAGTTCCTCATCGGTCGAAGAATCCAGGGCCTGCCTGTGAAAGAAGTTCCTTGCCGGCATCCTTCCCCATTGCAATCATATCGTCAAAAGCATATGGACCTTTTCTTGAAGTTTCCAGTACTGAAGAGAAAAGGTGGAGAAACTAAAGTGTCATGAAACGGCAGAAGCTACGTGAAACTGAACATGCTTCCAGTTTAATTATTTTTATGTCAGCGTTTTTATTTTTATATTAATATATCAAAACGATTCAAAATCATAAAAAAAATTAATTTGACGTAGAAAAAATAAATTTCAAGAATTTTTAAAAATACTTTTTCGCAAAAACAAACATAACATACCACGTGTACCATCAGGAGAAGCAACCAGCCCTTTAAATATGCAATCACCATTTTCATCTTTTCTAGCATATCCTGCGATAGGAGTACGACAGGACCCGTCTAAGGTTTCAAGAAAGGCCCTCTCACATGCAACTGCTAGTCTTGTTTCCTCGTGGTTCAATGAAGCCAAATAATTAACCTGCAAAAGGCAGTAATTAAAGAACATATACGTTTTATGAAGCCAAGTTATTAGCCTGCAAAACCCGCACCAGAATGGGCCATCAACATAAAATCTCCAGGTTCTGATATTAATATATATCCTAATCTATGGCAGTTATGTGGGGCATGCAGAATTTGGATCAACAATTTCATGTATGCAAAGCTTAGATGAACTAAGGTAACACACCATTTTATCATCATTGCTTCGACACGCAATTCCAATTGCACCCTGGGCAACTGCTGGAAGCATGTCATCAAGTGGAAGAATGGAAGTTACATTTTCTGTCATATTTAAGCGTTTAAGTCCAGCTAATGCCAATAGCGTTGCTTTTACAACTCCTTCATTAAGTTTTCTCAGCCTTGTCTGAACATTGCCCCGAAAATTTTCTTCCACCTACAAAACAAAATCATCGAAAAACATACATTAGAAGCAATATAAGGATATCAATGATCAAGAGATGCCAGAGAACCCTGAGAATAAGCTCAACAAGCTAGAAAACGTGAAAAATCCTAAATAATGACAACTGCCTCAAGAATGCTTGCTTTTCTAAACTACAAGAATATAAAAAGCTAAACAATATTTCAAATAAATTTTCATATATCCCAATGTAACTCCCTCTCTAGAACTCAAACAGAAAAAAGAGTTCTACTGTCAATCACAACGGTTGTTGACAGTTGACAGTTGAAAGTTGACAACGGACACTTCATATGGACCACAAATAGCATTTTTCTCTTGCCTTGAGCAAATCACATCAATGGAATGGTTTTAAAATCAAGATTGCACTTCAAGTAACGCTTACAAACGACAGCTCCATACTAAATAAACAGGCATGATAGCTTTTATAAGCGTAAAATTAAATTTCATGTAAGAGCATCTGAGCAATTTCCTATCATTTCCCAAGAAGAATAATATTCAGAACATGTGGCTCAATAAACTTACACTGAGTGATGGATATCTGTGGAGTATTTGTGACTTTCTTCTGAGTGAGGCAGTTCCAATGATACTACCAGCAGGAAGATCTGCTAGTGAAGCTGCACTCAAGGAAATAAATGCATCCCTAACATCCTCACGTGGAAGGTTACAGGGGAGGATTGTCTTCTCTGGTAAATATGTAGGAACATCTTTCATTGAGTGAACGGCAATGTCAATGTCACCATTTATCAGTGCCTCGTCTATTTCTTTCGTGAACAATCCTTTCCCACCGATGTCTGCAAGTGGTTGACTTTGTATCTTATCTCCTGTTGTCTTTATTATCACAATTTGTATAGCTCCTTCTTCGGCTAGATCTGAATGCGAAGCCATGAGCTTGTCTCGTGTCTCATGAGCTTGAGCAAGTGCAAGCGGGCTGTCAAACATTTAGAAAGAAGATCAAGAAGCAGAACAACATAACTAAATCCAAAATATTTGGCACAAGATCATAAAAAGAAACAAAATCTAACTGTCTTTGCCATTCAACTAGCATGTTAAGGTCCTGGACCTACCTATATCTACTCACAAAGTGATTTAAAACGCATCATTTTCTAACAAAACTCATTGAATTTAAGTGCAAAAACATACAAAAATGAAAGCTTTTGTATAACTATAACCAAAACATACAAAGATTCAAGAATAAAACACCGATATCTAATACATTTAAAATAGAGACAAAATCAAAACCACATTTCACAGACAAGCTAATCTAGAAGATGAAACTGAGTTAAAATCAACTTAAACTGCATCTCTGATTAAACTGATCAGCAGAGTCACAGCCGAATTTCTTTTACCAAGTCAAAATCTAAATCAATAACAGCCAATTCAATAACAGAACTTCCAGTGCAAAGATCATTAATTTGAAGAACATCCCGACAGTCTATAGAAGCACATGGACCAGAAAAGAGCAACCTTAAATCTCCCAAAAACCCAGAAGCCAATTTCACTCATACACCAAAAAAATCCAAGTATTAAACAAAATTAAGTCAAACCTTAACAAACAAACCGAAACCCAGAATTTAGATTTGACCAGAAAAACTTTTGGGTACCTTCCTCTAGTGCCAATTCTAATGAGAGCAACTTTAGCTTCCTGGGTTTGCTGCTCGACAGCAACAGAAGCCTTGACAAAACTCAAAGTCTGTTTCTTTTTTGAAAAAGCTTGAGTTTTTAGAGAAAACCCAGTAAAAGAAACAGACCCACTAGTGCAAAAAATGGCTGGACTTGATGGACGGGACATTAGAGCTTGGCTTGTACATAGAGAAGATAGAGTCTCCATTGACGAGAGAGAGAGAGAGAGTTCTTGTTTAGCTTTCAAGGGATGGTTTTGTTGTCTGTTGGATTGCGGTGGGTAGGGGTATGTGAATCCTCTGCTTGAATGCTAATGGATCCTGCCTGGAATTGGATAGGATAATGGGATTACATGCCTCTTTGTATCCTACTGCTCCGTTCCTCTACAATGTTTGGCCCATCATTCCATAACGTTTTCTTCCCTCTGTTTTTATTTTATTAAAAAAAAAAAACACTTTTACCCAATTATAAGACCTAGCCGGGTTTAAAGGTCAACATATCGAAAGTCTATCTTTTTTCATATCAGTGAAAACAAAAGGAATTTCTTCATGCTTTGGAAAATTATATTCACTTCCTTAGTCAAATTAAAATTTAAAATTGTGTGAAATAACGCTACTATCCTCGTTTATAATACGTTGCCAACTAAAAAAGACGACATAACACTCGCCCTCACTCTTATTTCTCTCTCTCCATGGCATTCTCTCTGCACAGAAATGGAAAAACACCAAATCGATTCAAACAAATTAGGATTTTTGAGATTATTCTCATCGTATTCAACAACTCTAGTCGCTTCTCTTGCTGCTAATGTTGCCTCTGACGCTGCATTGCTCTCATCGTAATGGCAAAAGTTAAATGGAGGCTAATGATAGGGTCTAAACTACCGATTGGCTGCTGCCATTACAGGGGAGGAGAGGGAGATACTAAAAGCTAATAGTCAGTTCATATCGTCGAGGAAGTCGACGTAGCAGTTCTAGCTTTTCTTCCATATGCTGTGATAGAGATTTTCTAATTTCCTTGTTTCCACCGTTGAAGGAAAAACAAAAAAGGGTTGCCATTTAACTGTTGAGTTTGCTGCTATCATAGGAAAAGGCTTAACTAGCAGTGTTAGCAACTTCTCTTCGCTTTTCTATTGTTTTTGAAGTTGTATGATAAGAACTCAAGTCAATCCACCCATCTCACAACACAAATCTTTAGCAAGGTTAACCTTCAAATAAATTCTTATAACTGTGCATTTTTGTTTATGATTAGGGAATAGTTGGCCCGAGTTTTCCTATACCAAATGAAATTCCATGATGTACACTGTTGCATTTCTAAAAGAGTTGTTATTATTATTATTATTATTATTATTATTATTATTTGTCTTCAAAGACAACTTTAGTTCACCATACTATATGGCTAATTATGATAAGTTTGGTGAGAAATTTGAAACTTGATACTTGCCAGTGAAGTAACGTATATTCTACTCCAATGATCAAGGAATTAGAAGTCTCAAACTTAGGAAAAGACAGCTTATTGATGAATAATGTATGAGAAAAATAAAATTTCCCAATTCATGCAAAGTGTTTCATACACGAAAAAAGAAGAAGAAGAAGCACAAGTTGTAGCTGTTTGCTGCTTAGGCAGTGTTTGATGGTTAGAAAACGAGGATACATGATTTTTAGGGATATCATTTGAGAAATTGTTCTAAAATTTTATGATGTTTAGGGAATAATTAATAATATTTTATTAATTTTCTAGTATATATTTTGAAGATAAAGATAAATATAAGGAGAATAAAAGATATAAATTTATGATTCATCAAAATTAATAAGAAGATTTTTACCTAGTATTTCTTTTTTATATTTGTATCTTTTTATTTTTTTTTAAAGTAAGTTTAAGAATAACTAATATAATATTATTAATTACTTTAGCGAGAAAAAAATTTATTATTGCTTGGAGTACAATGGATAGTGATTACCTCTTTAATAATTCAACTTTTCTAAAAATTGTATCAAGACAAACTTAAATTTCACAAGGCTAAATTTTAGCTCCCATTGATTCCCACCAAATACAACCTTCACAACACAGTTAATGTCTTTCAGACAACCACACAGAATGTCAAGGGGGTGAAGAGAAGATGCCTAGCATGATTGATCGAGAAGAGTCTGTCAGCACAGCGAAGGAGACTGCCCAAAACCAATGAAAAAGTTGCTAATTGGAACCACTTGAGATATATAGTGCGGGCAAGTCGCCCTTGGCCACCAAACAAGACTCATATCTTCATGCAAGACCATCATCTCAATGAAGCAAGGTCATGTCAATCAAGATTGCATCTGTGGACCAAGAAAAAGTAGGGCCTGGCAATATGAAAGAGAAGAGCCTGTCAAGTTAGCGAAGCTGATGACTGCCTGGGGACCTCAACGAGGGATCAAAGTTTTTGTTCAATTGATAAGCTGCTCATCTCATTGTGAGAGCAGGCAAATCATCCTTGGCTACTAAACAAGGCCTTTTCCTTCATGTTAGACCTTCTCTCAAATCCATTTGATAGATTGAGGTGGGATTTTATTGGAAATATCCTGCGTCATGTGTTTATATTCTAGTCGTACTCCATCATCTGTTAGCTCCTGAAATTATAGTTATAGTTAAAGATAATACCGTGTATCATTACAATTTAAATCCTATATGTAATAGGATAACCATCCGAGAGAGATTGAAACAGAGTCTAGCTCTATTTCCCTATATATATGTATGTAACTTTGCTAGACAATAATAAGAAAAACGTGAATCTTTTTCACTCCTAAATTCTTCATGGTATCAGAGTTGTGATCTCTCGCTCCCTATTTTAATTCCTTCCCTTGTGTTTTGTCATGGCTAACTTTGAAAGTCATGATGCAGCTGGAGGAACAAAGGAGATGGTAGCTTCCTTATCCAACGTTGCTGATAGTGATATCAATACTGCTCATAAATTGAGCTGTGTATTGTTGAATGAATTTAATTACCTTCCTTGGTCTAGAGCAATCACAATTGCTCTTGGTGAAAGATCAAAATAGGGATTTATCAATGGTACGATAAAATCCCCTGAGGTTGGCTCATTAGAATACGAAGCCTGGTTATCAAAAGATCAACTAGTTAATTATGTCTTGATCCTAAATTCAATGGAGCGCAATCTTGCTGAAATTTTTAGTTACTCTGAGTCCTTTTTGGATCTTTGGAATGCCATTCGTGATATGTATGGAAGCCAAAACAACTCTGTCTAGATTTTTCAGATTAATCAAGACATTGCCAATATTAATCAAGATGGAAAATCGTTTGTCAACTTACTGGGAAACTTAAAAAGACTATGGAGTGAGTTGGAGATCTATCGACCTCATACGATAGATGCAACTATCCTGCGAAAAAGAATTGAGGAAGACCGGATCTTCCAGTTGTTGGCTAGCCTTAATCCTGAATTTGAGGATTTAAGAAGTCACATTTTAATGAATACTGAACTCCCATCTTTTCAAAGTGTGTGCACCACAATCCAACGTGAAGAAAGTCGTTGAAAAGTCATGTCCCACACTGTTACTCCATGTAATCCTGGTGTTAGTGCTTATCTTGCGCGACCATACCCGGAAGGAAAAGTCTACAAAGGGAAACAACCAGATCTCAAATGTCAATATTGTCACAATATTGGACATACAATTGACCGATGCTGGAGTCTACACCCAGAGATACAACCAAAATTTAACAAAGATCAAGAAGGGAAATCTACTGCTCAGCATAAAGCAAATTCAGCTACCAATCACACAGAGTCATTTACTTCCAGCCTCGTTGCCTTGCTGAATGAATTTGCACACTATCTGCAAAACAAACATGGTCAGGAAACAACTCCAAATGAAGGACAGAATCAAACAACAACTATTCTCAGTCAGTTTGCAGGATTCCTGGCTGATGCAAACTCTGAAAACAATCAAGGTATTCTACTTGCCCTTATGACTGCATTAGAGATTGGTAGTTTTTATGATCTATGGGTTATTGATTCAAGTGTCACAAATCACATGTCTAATAAGTTAACTAATTTATTGGATTTCACCTTCTTTTCTACTCCTGCGTGTGTCTCAGTAGCAAATGGGAAAGGGGCTCTTGTAAAGGGTAAGGGCAAAATGAAACTTGTGTCACATACTGTCAACTCTAATGTTCTCTATGTTCCCTCTTTTCCCTTCCAGTTACTTTCCGTTAAAAAACTAGCAACCTCACTTAATTGTGAAGTTATATTCTCGCCGTACAAAGTTATCTTTGAGGACCTCGTCACCAAGAGGATGATTGGTGAAGGATTCCACTTGTATGGACTCTATTACTTTACTCCTGATTCTCGAATTTCAAAAGGATTTCAAGCTATTTCTGCTCCTATTAATGAACACCTACTATGGCATCGACGTCTTGCCCATCCTTCAGTGTCTGTCCTTAATAAAGCAACTTCAGTTTTGTTTAAAGAAAATCTTAATTGTGAAACTTGTCATTTCTCGAAATCATCCAGGCTTCCTTTTAAATCATCTATGTCTCACACTATTCAAACGTTTGAAATTGTTCACTCAGATGTTTGAGGACCCTTCTCTGCCTCTCTTGATGGTTTTAAATACTTTGTAATATTTATTGATGATTTCTCTAGAGTTACTTGGGTCTATCTGTTAAAATCAAAATGTGAAGTGTTTGAAAATTTCAAAAATTTCCATACATTGGTTACTACCCAATTCTCAACCAAAATTAAAATTTTTTGTTCTGATAATGGCACCGAATACATGTCCCATATTATGACAAACTACTTAAGCTCTAATGACATATTACATCAGACTAGTTGTGTTAATACGCCCCAACAGAATAGAATTGTTGAACGCAAAAATCGTGATCTGTTAGAGAAAACTCGAGCCATAATGCTTTAAATGAATGTGCCCAAACCTTTTTGGTCTCATGGAGTTCTTACTGCTACTCATCTTATAAATCATTTGCCCAGCCGCGTGCTAGATTTTAAAAGTCCTCTTGAAGTTTTGCAGGCAAGACAACCAGATCTGACATACCTTAAAATGTTCGGGTGTACTTGTTACGTACACTTACCAGCTACTTTGCGTGACAAACTTGACTCCAGAGCTGTTAAATGCATATTCATGGGTTACTCACAAACTAAGAAAGGATACAAATGTTATGAGCCTAAATCCAAAAAATAATATATCACTAGAGATGTACGGTTTGTTGAAACTAGTCCTTACTTTGAAGGAACTAGTCAAAAAGAGACTCTCATAATTTTTCCCATTACTCAGCACTAATCACTCTGCAAATCCATCACTTTCTGTGACTGATCTTCATCTTGAGCATTCTACAGAACCACTTAATCTAGCTACGGATCACACTGTAACTCCATCTCTCCCTGTCACTATCTCTGATGATAATTTAGACACTTCTGGTTATGTTCTTCCAGAAGGCATTGATGTCCACATTGAACAACAATCATCCAATGATCAAGATAGGGCAGAACTTCTGAGACGCAATCCTCTATGGACCTGTTAACCTCTTGTAAAATTACAAGACTATGTTGCTCATACTGTCAGGTACCTAATTACTCAATTCTGGACTTATCAAAGATTATCACCTCTGCACACAGCTTTTATTACAGTTATTTCCAGTGTTCATGAGCCTAAGAACTTTCATGAAGCTCAATCCCAAGGTGTCTGGCAAAAGGCTATGGCTAAAGAACTGACAGCCCTTGAAGAAAATAAAACCTGGAGTATAGTACGTATCCCTCCTGGAAAACATGCAGTTGGTAGTCGTTGGATATTCAAAACGAAATTCAACTCAGATGCCCCCATTAATTGACACAAAGCTCGCCTGGTTGCTCAAGGATTTACTCAGAAGTTCAGAATTGACTACAAAGAGACCTTCACCCCTGTTGCTAAAATGACCACTGTCAGGGTTATATTATATGTTGTTATCAATAATAGGTGGGCTCTATCGCAAATGAATGTTAAAAATGCATTTCTGCATGGAGATCTCGAAGAAGAATTTTTATGAAGCTCCCTCTAGGACATCCTCAAAGTAGAGATTCTAAAATGGTCTGCCAACTACATAAATCTATTTATGGGTTAAAACATAGTTCCCATGCCTGGCATGCTAAATTGAGCACTGCCCTTGAAACAATCGGTTTTTCAAAGAGTTCGGCTGATTCTTCACTTTATGTCCAGCTCAGAAAAAATGATAATCTTATGGTGTTGATATACATGGACGATCTCATCATCACAGGCAACAACAATGAATTTATTACTCAGTTGAAAGAGAACCTCCGGCAACAATTTCCTATCAAGGATCTGGGTCAGTTGAAGTACTTTCTTGGAATTGAAATGGCAACTTCTAGCAAAGGGTTGTTTCTAAATCAACGAAAATACAATGAAGATCTGCTTCAAGAATCGGGGCTATTACACACTAAGCCTGCTGCCACTCCACTAGATAGCAAAAAGCAACGTGTGGTGGCTCGATCTAGCATAGAGGCTGAATATCGTGCTATGGCCTTAGCTGCATGTAAGCTTGTTTGGCTCAATCACCTTCTAACCGATCTAGGTTGTCCAAGTAATCTTCCCATGACTTTTTACTGTGATAATCAAGCCGCCATGCACATTGTGTCTAATCCTGTTTTTCATGAACGTACGAAGCATATTGAAGTTGATTGCCACTACATTCATCAACAAGTCTAGTCAAAGCTCATTGCTACATAATATGTGCGTACAAATGATCAGTTGGCAGATATGTTCACCAAAGTTCTGCCATCAATTCAATTTTACTAGTTATTGAGCAAGCTTGGATCCATTAACCCTCTTGATCCAGCTTGAGGGGGAGTATTGGAAATATCCTGCGTCATGTGTTTATATTCTAGTCGTACTCCATCATCTGTTAGCTCCTGAAATTGTGGTTATAGTTAAAGATAATATCGTGTAGTGTTATAATTTAAATCCTATATGTAATAGGATAACCATCCGAGAGATATTGAAAAAGAGTCTAGCTCTGTTTTCCTATATATATATGTATGTAACTTTACTGGACAATAATAAGAAAAACGTGAATCTCTTTCAATCCTAAATTCTTCAGATTTCATTAGAGACACACCAGTAGACGCGGGGTTCCCAAAAAGACTGGTTGAGCTAATAATCTAGTGTATTGAATCCTCTTCGCTAAGAGTATTATGGGATGGAGGGCCTTCTGTAAGCTTCAATCCTACAAGAGGTATTTGTCAGGGGGATCGGTTCTTGACAGCCTTTCAAAATGGCTAAAAAGGGTCCAAATATATCTCATCCACTTCTGCAGAAGGAGATAAGGATCAGGCTAAGATCACTTCAAGTGTATCTCAACCTTCATAGTTTATCCCTTACCTGTTTGTATATAATCATCTCCTACTATAAATATAAGAACAAAACATGTGTTATGGTATTGCAGTAAATATATTATAAATTCTACATAAGTCCAATAATCTATTCCTAGCATGCAGAATTGCGTTATGCAAATCCATGTTATCCACGGTTCCTTTATACCCAAAGCACCCATCATTATTACCTAAGGCTATATGTAATGAGATTGAAAAGCTATGCCGAGAGGAGAACGAAGGCAGAGATAGGGTTCACCTGGTCAAGTGGAAAATATTGTGTAAGTCGAAGCAGGATGGAGGTCTAGGGCTTAAAAACCTGCACCTATTAAACAAGGCATTTATACATTTTTTTAGTTTAACGTGGGTGTTTGGGCCAGCTTGAGCGCACCTCGACTAATCCCACGGGCCCTGAAGTTAACGACCATGTAAGCCTCCAGTGGCCATCATATGAGTAACCATAGGGCTCCAACCTGAGACCACAGAGGGAGCAAACCTCTTGGTCCCAAGCTCTTACCATTGGGCCACCACCTAGATGATTAACATTTATACATTATAAGGCTTGGTTGGGGTATAATTCATGATAACACAAGTCTTTGGGTGGAGGTCTAATTAAGATGGAAGTACATCAGATCGAAGGACCTCATTCCACAGGTCCAGGCAAAAGGTAAAGACTCCCTGTTATGGAAAGCTACATGTAAAATATGGCCTCTAGTTGTTGAAGGGGTGGGATGATCTATTGAAAGAGGTGAGAGTATTCGGTTTTGGAGGGATAACTAGCTAGAGGGTCTTGGGCTGCCGGAGCAATATGCTACTTGAACCATTCCGGAGGAGCTGATTAATTCTTTTGTTATGGAAATGGTGATTGATAATTAGCGATGGAGGTGGGAATCTCTTGCTCACTTGCTCCCCATATAGCTAGTGATGATCTCGGCTAATTACCTCCCTCCTCAAGTGCTATGGAATGCGCAAATTAATTGACAGTGTTTAGAAAAGAAAAATGAAACTTAGAAAGAATGGACAGTTTTAATGTTTACAGTAACAGTTTGTTACTGTTGAGAATTGAAGAATATGATTGCACTTTATGTTGCAATCTTTACAGATATTTATACTGCAAAACAAAACAGAAATGCTACAATAAAGCATAAAAATCCTGCTACAATCTGTTAACATACTAACAGATCACCTAATTCCTAGAGACTAGGACGCAGTTAATTATTTGCATGAAAACAGGAATACAGAGCATGAATAATCTTTGACTACTTCTTCTTTGACTGGTTCTTTGCCAACTCATGAAGCAATCTTCCAACACTCCTCCTTGCTTTAGGAGCTGTAAACTCCAATCTTTTGTCTTAAAAATTCAAACCTGTTTACTGGAAGTGGTTTAGTAAACAAATCCGCTAATTGTTCTTCAGACTTGCAATATATCAACCTGACATCACCATTTTTCTGCACCTCACGTAAAAAATAAAGCTTGATGTTGAAGTGCTTTGTTTTCCCATGAAACACAGGATTATGTGAGATTGCTATAGCTGCTTGATTGTCAACTGAAATTTCAGTTGCTTCCTCTCCTTCCATATGTAAATCACGTAGCAATTTCTGAAACCAAAGAGCTTGGTTTACAGCTGCTGTGGCAGCAATGAATTCTGCCTCTGCTATAGATTGAGCCACCGTGTCTTGCTTCTTGGATGACCATGAAAATATAGCTGACCCTAGGTTGAAACAAAAACCACAGGTGCTCTTCATGTCATCAATAGATCCTCACCAATCACTGTCAGAAAATCCATGTAGTTTTAATTCCTGACACTTCTGAAATTTGACTCCATAGCTGCAGGTCCCTTTGATGTACCTTAGGATTCTTTTGGCAACTCTCATGTGAATTTCACTCGGACAATGCATAAATCGAGATAGTAAACTTGTTGCATGAAGTATGTCGGGTCTAGTTGCTGTTAAATACAGCAAACACCCAATCAAGCTTCTGAATTTCTCTTCATCCACCTTGGCAGTGCCATCTTCTTTGCTGAATTTGTCCTTTTGGTTCATTGGGGTAGTTGTTGGCTTGCAACTTTCCATATGGAATTTCTTCAAAATTTCCATTGAATACTTCTTTTGACAAATGAAGATTTCATCCTTGCCCTGTAAGATTTCCATTCCCAGGAAGAAGCTCATTAGACCAAGATCAGTCATCTCAAAAACTTCCATCATATTCAGCTTGAAATGTTCAACCTGCTCTGTGTTGCTCCCTGTCACCAAGAGATCATCAACATAGAGTGAAATTATAATCACATCATTGTTGATGCTCTTCACATAAAGAGTTGCTTCAGACAAGCTCTTTTGAAAGCCAGCACCTGTAAAATAATCATCAATCCGACCATCTGCTCAACGTAAATTTCTTCTTGCAATATGCCATTGAGAAAGGCAGATTTGACATCTAACTGGAATACTTTCCAGTTCTTTTGAGCAGCAACAGCAAGTAAAAGTCTAATGGTGTCCATTCTCGCTACAGGTGCAAAAGTATCTGAATAATCAACACTATAGAATTGTGCATACCCCTTGACCACCAGCCTAGCTTTATGCTTGTTGATGGTGCTGTCAGCATTCAGTTTAGTCCTGAATATCCACTTCATGCCAATGATGTTTTTTCCAGGTGGTCTGTCAACAAGTTCCCATGTGCAATTCTTCTCAATCATTGATATCTCCTCCTACATTGCTTTCTGCCATTCTAGACTTTGTTTAGCTTCTTCATAGCTTTCTGGTTCACAGAGGGCTACATTGCTCCTTTGATAGACAACCTCAAGTGATCAAATGCCTCTTGTTGGTGGATCATCAAATGTTTCATCTAACAATGGATCTGCAGGCTGCTGGTTTCTTTGTGAGTGTCCCCAGTCCCATTGCTCTTCTTTATGAGGCTGATTATTCATTTGTGATTGTCCCCAGTCCCACTGATCTTCTTCTTGAAAGTGGACATCCCTGGTAACAACCATTTTTTGTGTTTGAGGATGGTAAACCTTGTAAGCTTTAGATGCACCACTATAGCCAACAAAGATTCCTGGTGCAGCCTTCTTGTCCAGCTTGTCCCTTTTGATCTGTGGAATGTGAACAAAACACAGACTGCCAAAGACTTTAAGAAATCTTAATGAAGGTTTGTAATTATACCAAGCTTCAAAAGGTGTCTTCTCGTCAAGCAATTTTATGGGCAGTCTGTTCTGAAGAAAAACTGCAGTGCTGGCTGCTTCTGCCCAAAAATCCTTTGGTAAGTTCTTATCATGCAACATGCATCTCACCATCTCCATGATGTATCGATTCCTTCTTTCACTAACACTGTTCTGCTCTGGTGTGTAAGGGGCAGTGAGTTGATGATCGATGCCAGCTTCCTCACAATAGAGATTGAACTCTGATGAGGTATACTCCTTGCCATTATCAGACCTAATGGCTTGAATTCTGTAATTGCTTATGTTTTCCACATTCTTCTTGAATTTGAAAAAAATCCCAGCAACTTCTGATTTGTATTTCATGAAGAAAATCCACCACATCCTAGAAAAGTCATCAATAAAAAGAATATAGTATCGGCTACCTTTGATTGAAAGTGTGCTGAGTGGACCAGCAACATCAGTGTGAATCAATTGGAATTTTTGTGTAGATCTCCAAGTTGATTTCTGGAATGGCTTCCTGCTTTGTTTACCAAATTGACATACACTGCAATTTGATGGAAAGTCAGTGAATTGAGGCACTCCTCTTACAGAGTCATGTTTTTTCATGCTTATCATCCTCTGTTGATGGCAGTGGCCTAGTCTTTTATGCCACACTTCCATATCAGTCAGCTTTGTTTGAAAAGCTGAATACTCCTCCTCAAATGGTAGGAATGAAAAACTCTTTCCTTTCATCTTAGCTTGCAAAATTAATTGTCCAGCAGCATCAAAGACATAGCAAAAATAATTTTCGAAGACAACCTTCATCCCTTTCTCAATCAATTGCCCCACACTTAATAGATTTTGATCTATTTCAGGTACATATAAAACTTCAGAAATGGTTTTTGTACCTGACTTTGTGGTGATGGCAATTGTCCCCTTTCCTTTTACAGTTATGCAAGCACCATTCCTAATTCTGACCTTTGCAACTTCAGTAGATTGCAAGGTTCGAAAGAGGCTTTTGTCAGGGGTCATGTGATTCATACACCCACTATCTATCAGCCAGTGATCTGAGGTGGTTTAGACTGAAAAACATGAAGCTACGAACATTTGATCTTCATCATCTTGACTGGCCACTTGTGCATCAACATCTTGTCTCTGAATTGTTGACCTGTAGATGATTGCCTCATGTCCCATTTGATTACATTTGCTGCATTTTGCATCAGGCCTTTTCCAGCACTTGAAAGGTGCATGTCTTGTCTTGTTGCAGTGTTGACAAGGTGGAAAATTTCTTTTGAGAAATTTTCCTTTGTTCTGGAATTTACGAGCAGTAGTGTTACTACTGCTTGAAACCTGATTTTTCCTGAAATGACTCTTAGAATCAGGATACTTTGCTTGTAATGCTCCTTCTGTAACATGATCCAGCCTCATCAGTCTCATTTGTTCTTGAGCCTGCAAAGCATTTATCAATTCTGCCAAATTGATCTTGGATAGATCCTTGGTGTTCTCCAAGGTAGTTATAGATGCCTCATATGTTTCAGGCATCGTAACAAGGATTTTCTCCACAATTCTGCAATCAGTAAAGTCTGTGCCTAGCAATCTCACCTTGTTGACAATTCCAAGCAATTTTTCTGAGTACTCTTTGATGGTCTCAGACTCCTTCATCCTCTGCAGCTCAAACTCTCTTATGAGGTTGAGGCTTTGCATTCCACGTATCCTTTCATCTCCTGTATACTCCTCCTTCAGATAATCACATACATCTTTGGTAGATTTTAGAGACATGATCCTTATGAAAACTATTGTTAAGACAGCAGCAAATAGACATGCCTTTGCTTTAGATTTTTTGGTTTTTCTCTCCTTGTGACTTTTGATCTGAGTCATGGTAGGATTAGTTGGCAGTGGTGGAATTTCATAATCCTCTTCGACAGCCTCCCAAAGATCAAGTGCTTCCAAGTAGGTTTCCATCCTTACTGCCCAAAGTTGATAATTTTTTCCATTGAAGATTGGAGAAGAAATGTGAGAAAAACTTGCTTCATTATCCATCACAGGTCCTTTAAGAAATCAGCTCTAATACCAATTGACAGTGTTTAGAAAAGAAAAATGAAACTTAGAAAGAATAGACAGTTTTGATGTTTACAGTAACAGTTTGTTACTGTTGAGAATTGAAGAATATGATTGCACTTTATGTTGCAATCTTTACAGATATTTATATTGCAAAACAAAACAGAAATGCTACAATAAAGCATAAAAATCCTACTACAATCTGTTAACATACTAACAGATCACCTAATTTCTAAAGACTAGGACACAGTTAATTATTTGCATGAAAACAGGAAATACAGAGCATGAATAATCTTTGACTACTTCTTCTTTGACTGGTTCTTTGCCAGCTCATAAAGCAATCTTCCAACATTAATAAAGTGAATCCCAGTCGTCACAAGGACTCTATTTGGTGATTGGTTTGGAAATGGAAAGGTTTAAAAAGAATCAAAGCATTCTTATGGATAGTTGCCCAAAATGGTTTGTTGACAAATGAAGCTAGAGTGCGTAGGCATTTTATAGAGAATCCTAGCTATCACCTTTGCTTGGGGGAAATAGAGAACATGATGCACGTCATTAGAGAATTTCCTGTCGTTACCAGTGTTTGGAACTCGCTTGTTAAACCATGGTATAGGCAGACATTTTCTTAGTACAGGAGAGACTATATGGCTGTTAAGGAACCTCTCAGCTTATGATGTGGCCTAATTCGAAGGAGTTACATGGTCTACGATATTTAGAGCAACAATCTAGTACTTATGGAAGTTTAGAAACCAAAGAATATTTGCTGCTGATTTTATGGTTCACATTTGTCCCATGAACACGATGAAGAGTCTAGTAGCAAATATAAAGTGTACCAATGGTAGAGATGGTGGATCTTGTAGCAAAATCAAGCTAGCGGGTTGGATTGGATGTAAATATCCTTCACAGGAGTGGATGTAGCTTAATGTTGATAGTGGTAATAAGGGAAATCCTAGGTGCTCTAGAGCAGGTGGACTCCTTCAAGACAGTGACTAGTTTCTAGGTTGTCTAATCTGGGTTGCATTGAAAGACTTTGAAGTGCTAGTTTGCTACTTTGGCATGCTTATATGCTCACTGTCTGTCCTATTTGCACACAGATGCTGTAATTGTATTTAAAATGTTACTACTGGCAAGTTCTTTTCCTATGAGATTTTGAGTTAGAGCGGAGTGGAGATTGAAACAAAGAACATGCACATTCTTAAACAACCCTTAAGGCAATCTATCTAATAAAAGTCCATAGCGTCAAAATGCTTCTCTATTCCAAAGTAGAGAATTAAGATGTTGTACATGACAGAGAGAAAGAGAGTGAAGAGAGAATCCCGTGGACATGAATAAATCCTTAAAAACACTAAAAGCATTGCCACCTCAAGCATATAAAAAGCAAATTACAAATATAGAGGAGGGAATAAATATAGAAAGAAAGAAGACTAAACTAAAGACTCCACTGCTACTAGTAGTACTAAGCCTTCTCAAGGAACTTGGTGGCCTTAGAAGGCCTACCTTTCCAGCTTTCTTAGGTAAAAGAATTGTGTTATGGTCACACTAGCTCATAGCTTTCCAAGTTCTTCATGAATCCTCACAGCCCATCAAGAATAGACCCTCACAATAATCTATCAAACAAGACTAGAGTGTTTCTCAGAGGTGAATCTTGCAAGATTAAGCCCATCATCACAAAGAAAATAAGACTCCCAACCTCATCCAACACAATTGAAACTTGAATACCAATAGACACTAATTAATAAACGGGGCTTATATTGCCCTTTAAGACATTCCAAAATAACAAAACCAAAAGTTAATCTAGTTTATATACCCTGGAGCACTCCCATGCCAAAAGCTCATAAGAGTTGGGTTTTCATACTCTTTAGATGGTAGAAGAGATGATCATTGATATAACGTGATGTCTTCACCTATTAGGACCATATATTTCCACAATAACGCCGTAAGAACCAAACTCAAGAGTGCTTAATCACCCAACTTAATATGATGATTTCTCAAAATTCAATATATATAAATAAAATGTTGTTTACTATTTAAGATAATGGTTAATTAACATATTCACATATTTAAACTTTTTCTTTTTAATTTAAGGAACTCCAAGCTTACAATATAAGTTTTGGATACCTATAAAAATAGTTCCAATTAAGAGGACTCAAAAATCCTCCGATGATAAAATTAATATATTTATAGAAAATGTATTAAATAACTTAAAAGAGTCTTAATTTCTAAGAACAAAGATGTTTGTTCTTGAGTTTTAAGTCTGTTAATGCTATGAAATCTAAGTTTTTTGAGCTAGAAAGTCCTCTACTTTCAGTGATATTAATGAGAAACAAATATCTTTTACGTATCATTAATGAGATAATAAGTATGGTGGGTCTCTTAAGAGACGTTATATACATCTATAAGTATAGAAAAATCATTACCGTGGTATGAATAATTATTTTAGATGAAGATGTATGACGATTTATTATGTCTTTAACACTTATATTATAGAGGATTGTTTAGGATCAGATATAAAGTCTTAGAATTTGGTAATGTCTAAGTTTTTTGGGTCTTATATAGTTGTCAGACCCACGTTACCTTGGACTTGGCTAACTTTCAAGTCCAAGAATATTGGGTATGACATATTTGTCAATCGTATGTTACCTTGGACTTGACTGACTATCAAGTCTAAGTGTCTTGGGTTTAGCATGTTGGCCAAACCTATGTTACCGTGGTCTTGGGTGATTGTCAAGTCCAAATGCTATGGACTTGGTTGACCACTAAGTTCAAGTGTCTTGGGTCTGACATGTTAGCGAGATGCACATTACCTTGGACTTGGGTGACTGTCAAGTCCAAGTATATTGGATCTGGTATGTTTGCCAGACCCATTTGATTTAAGAATATTTTTATTTATGTTGATGATATCCTATTTACAGGTAGTAACTCTACTATGTTTCACTGCCTCATACATTTGCTGAGCTCAGAGTTTAAGCTTCATGACTTAGGCGCTGACTTAGGCGCTGTTCATTATTTTCTAGGCATTGAAGTTCAGTCCACCGGTATGAATCTGATGTTATGACAACATAAGTATATTCTTGATATTCTTACTTGAGCTAGTATGACCTCTTGCAAACCTGTTGATACTCTTATCTCTACCTCCAAAGTTACCATACTGCCAGATCCCTTGTTTTCTGATCCTACACGGTTTCGCAAATCGTGGGTGCTCTTCAATATCTCACCTTTACGAAACGAAATATCTGTTTTGCTATTTACAGAGTCTGTCAGTTTATGCATACTCCTATAGATTCTCATTGGGTTGCTGTTAAACTCATTCTGTGTTATCTTCAAAGTACGACATCCTATGGATTACATATCACTCGCAGTTCCTCCTTTGCTCTACATTGGTTTACGGATGTTGATTAGGCAGGTAGTATTGATGATTGCAAGTCTACGGCTGGTTACCTTTTTTTCTTTGGTCAAACACTGATTTTGTGGAAATCAAGCAAGCAATGCACAATTGTTCGCTCCTCTACTGAGGTTCAGTATTAAGCCTTAGCAAATGGCACTGCTGAGGTTATCTGGTTTCGGTATTTATTTAGTGACAAATCTACAGATCCCTTATGCCTCTACTCCTATCATTTGGTGTGATAATCTTAGGGCTACTTATTTATCTGTAAATCCTATATTTCATGCTCGTACTAAACATGTTGAAGTTGATTATAATTTTGTACGAGACAGGGTTACGAAGAAAGAGATTCAGATTCGTTTTTATCTCTTCTCAGGATCAACTTGCAGATGTCTTTATTAAGTCATTTCCTACCGCTTCTTTTACTGTTTTTTTATTCAAGTTTTGGGTCGATCCTCCACCTACTGCTTCTTTTACTAGTTTTTTATTCAAGCTTTGGGTCGATCCTTCACCCTTTGCTTGAGGAGGCGCATATATATATATAGGACTACTCTAGTGTTGTAATCTTTACATTTACTATTGTTTCTACACATATAAATAGAAAATATTGGTTAACTAATAAGTTAAACTTTTTATTATTCTTAATCGGATAGAATACGTGTTTTTATATAATAACGTGTTTATAGAAGTCATTTTCATTTTAAAATCAGTCAAACAAAACTCGTAGGGAAATGATATTTTGAAAGGAAAAAATTATTATGTTAGGATTATGGTTTTTAATCAATTCAAACGAGGCCTACCATATCATCTCCTCTCAAGTAATGTTAATGTTAAGATATTGGAATATTCTCTCTTCAAGAAATAGAATTATATGATTGTGTTTGTTTTTTAATTAAAATAATATTATTATTATTATATAACACATTAAAATTATCAAAAAAAATATCTGAAAAATATTAATTTAATAATTTTTCAAATAAAAATAATTTAAAGATTATTTTAAAAAATAAATTGTAACACAAAAATAAATATTCATAAAGATTCAGATTATAATGCAAAATCAAACACTTGGAAAAATTAATTTTATCACAATCTCATTATTCTTCACTATAATCAATGGATTCAATGCTAAAAATCTCTAGAATCAATGCCCGTAGGCTGTTCCAGATTGAAATTTAAACTAATGAATGTAAAAAAATAAAGGATGTGACTGCATTCGGGCGCAAAAAATATGAAAAACTATAATTATCTGTTTTAACAATAAAATAATTTTTAGGGTTTTATATTTTTTTTGGACTTTTTTTTAAATTTGGATTGAAGTGAAATTAGACATGATGAAAACCCTTTTTATAGCAAATCCTAATGAGTATTCAAATACACGCACACATCATCATCACCACCTGATACGAGGAGACTTTGACAAATTTGCAACATCGTGTGGTACAAAATTGACAACAACTATTTCCTTGCACGTCTAAAAAACTCGGCTTCCTTAACGTACCTCTGTTCGTATAAGTCAAGGAGGTCGGGTTGTTTTTTTTTTTTTTTTTAAATTTTCTTTTTTTCTTCACTTTTTTATTTTTGTTATTTTTTAAATTTTATTCTTTAATATTTATTTTATTTTGAATTTCTTTTCAAATTATTTTAATTTATTTTCTATAAAATTATCGTAGTCTCAAATAAATTTTAATACCTAATTTATACTTAATTTCCCGAGAATCTATTTCTATTATCGTATAATTAAGTAAAAATAGTTTTAAAAAATAAAATTCTTAAACTTAATGTAGTCCATCAACCGAATCATAAATTTGAGGGGTTATACTACAAAACTTAAGTTGATATATCGTCGTCTCAATATTAATAAAAAATCATCTTGATTTTTTTAAAAGCCAAACCATATTTTTTACCGATTGTTCAGGTTGTTTTTAGACCCGTCAAGTCAACTAGATCACATCAAGGCAACGTCTATACAATTTAATTTTAAATTCTAGCTTGGCAAAAAGTTGGGTTTCAAGGTTTCATGGTTAACCTATTGGGATGGGTTTAAAAACAATAATGCCAACTAGTTTCTTGTGCCCTGATTATTTCTTTATATATTAATTTTTAAAAAAATCAATATATAATGTAGCGCGATCGTGTAAACTAGCGCACGATGTTGATTGATGAGGTTGATGGAGCTTACTCGCCCTTGGTCAGTAGAACCCTAGTGAGGGAAGAGCACCCGCTTACTATATTAGTAGGGCTACTACTACTACTCTATTAAAAGAATTAAACAAGTTTATGATACTTCACTGTTTATATGAACAATGAATCATCTTAGATTTTTCTTTTAAATAACTTTTTATTTTATTTTATTTTAATTCTAACTTTCAAATTCTTTTTCTTCCTTCAATATTTTATTGATTTTGAATTGGTCTTCCTAGTTTGTTTTGGTTTTCTTTTTATAAGGTTATCTAGTTTTAAACAAATATCCTAACATTCGATTAATGAAAAAATTTTGCAAGTATTTTTTTTTGTTATTATATCATTAAATAAAAAATAATTAAAAAATAAAATTTTTAAACCATGTTGAGTCCATGATTCATGTTACAACTTCTGCTAGTTAAGTTGCGAAGCTTGATGTGGTCCAATATATCGCTTTCTCAATATTAAAAGAAATAAATATGATATTAATTTTTTTTAAAGTCAAACCATGTCTTTATATCCAGGTTGCTTGTAGACCTATCAAATCAACTGGGTCACCTAGAATCAATTTTTATGTGGGTTAATTTTAAACCTAAGATAGGTAAGAAGTTGGGTCAAATGGTTTCAAGTTTGACCTGCTGGATAGAGTTTAATAACAATGTCAAATAATTTCGATCCTTTTTTTTTTCCATCTTCTAATTTTCTTTCTTGCAATTGAATCTTTTTATGTCCTTTTTTTTTTAAAAAAAAATTATCTTTCAATATGTAATTGATCTTGAATTAATATTCATAATTTGTTTTGTTTTACTTTTTATAAGGTTATCGTAGTTTCAAACAAATATCTCGACATTTAGTTGATGCTCAATTTTACGAGTATCTATTTTTTTTATCATATCATTAAGTAAAACATAGTTTTAAAAAACTACTCCATAATTCGGGTTGCATGTTTAATAGGTGAAGCCTCAAAACTCGAGTAGATCTAATGTTTCGTTATCTTAATATTTTAAAATTAATTTTTAAAAGTCAAATCATGTTTTTTTACTAGTTATTAAGTTGATTAAGTCATGTTAAAACAACACTTATACAATTTAATTTGAAACTCGAGTTAGATAAAGAGTTAATCAGAAGTTTTTATAATTGACGAATTGAGTTGGATTTAATAACAATACTACATAATTCTCCGGGCCTAAATATTTCTTTAGGTTCAAAAGTTTTTTTGATTCAACACCTTTTTTTCAATCCTTTTCCCAAAATGTTAATTTGTTTTTCTTTTCAGCTTTTGCATTAAGTATCTAACACATATTTTATTGTAAACAAAAATAACTAGTCGTCGTCTCCTTTAAAAGGAGGATTTTCACTTTTATTTCAGTGAATTGAATTTTTGCACGAGACATCATTTTTAAAGAAATATCTCATGTCGTGAACCTCCTGCCTAAAATATCTAGTTCCAAAGAACCAATAGTAACTACAAATCTACAAACTCCTTCCCCCCCACCATTTGTTATCTTTTGTTTGAGGAGAACAAAATGCCTGCTGGTTGCCTGCCTTCTTTATACACGCCATTTGCTTCAATGACAACCAGAATCTTAACCCCAAAAACCTTCACTTCCTTCCCTCCGACGTCGTCTAGGAAAATATGTAACTATTCTATGACATGTAGGGCTACTTCATCATCATCGTCATCGTCTTCTTATTCATCAATCACAGACTTTGATCTCTATGATCTTCTAGGTATAGATAGCTCAAGTGATCATTCACAGATAAAAACAGCTTACAGGACTTTGCAAAAAAGATGTCACCCTGACATAGCAGGGCCAGCAGGACATGACATGGCTATTATACTCAACGAAGCTTATTCACTTTTGTCTGATCCAAATTCACGTTTGGCTTACGATAAGGTCAGTTTGTTATTATCCATACATTAGAGAAACTAAGGTTGAATTTTCCGACCGTGGATGTGTTGTGTTTCTGTGGTCTATCATCGACATAGAAACGATAAAATATGAACAGATTTTAATCATGCATGTCGAGAGTTGTGGCCCAACCATGGCTAATGAGTTCTTCTCTTGGCCCGATAGGTTTTTGATGTCTTAGGGCTTACTTGTTAGTGCAACCCAAATGAACTTTTTTGAGGATTTCTAACATGATGAACTTTTTTGAGTTCTTATCCTGGCCCGATTATGTACATAATTAATCTCAAGCTCTAACATTATTAAGTCACCATAGCTACAAGACCACCCAATTTTTTTATCATGAAGCACTTGTTAAAGAGAAATTCTAGTCAAATTTCTTCAATTACGGTCAATTTAATTACGAACCAAGTTTGTAGCAGGACATGATTGAGTCATTCTTCAGGAGGATGAAGCAAAGTGTAATGCATTTTTAGATTCTTGTGTTTTGCCTATATGTGAGAATATCTCTTTATTTGATTTTCGTGTTCATTTGCTGTACAGGAACAGGCAAAGATTGCAGAACTTCGTGGCTACTCTGGCAAACCAATATATTCAGTATGGTTTGGCTCAGAAAGTGAACAAAGAGCGGTTTTTGTCGATGAAGTGAAGTGTGTTGGTTGCTTAAAATGTGCTTTGATTGCAGAGAAAACGTTTGCTATCGAATCACTTTACGGAAGAGCAAGAGTTGTTGCACAATGGGCTGACCCTGAGCACAAAATCCAAGCTGCAATAGACGCATGTCCTGTCGATTGCATCTCGTAAAGATCATAAATCTTTCAAATAGTTGAATACATTGATTTCTGCTGCTAGAGACACAAGACAGTTATAACAAAATAAATTCATTTTGTTTTAATTTTCCTGAGACAAATGCAGGACTGTGGAGAGGTCAGACTTGGCAGCACTAGAGTTCCTGATGTCCAAGCAGCCTCGAGGCAGCGTACGAGTTGGTGGAGGCAATACAGCCGGAGGGCGTGTCTCAAACATTTTCATAGATGTGAAAAAATTCCAAAACAGATTTGTTGATGCCATGAACAAAGCCAACCCTCAGAACTCCATGGTAACTTGATCACACCATTAGGATAATAAACATTAGTTATGAACCGATGGCAATTGACATCAACTATAACATGATTAACCATAGAATATTTTTCATTTCAGGAATCTGACCTGCAAAGAGAAGCAAGAATATCAGCTTTCCAAGCAATTAGATCAATCTCAAATTGGCTTTACTGGCAATCACCAAAAGCAAGAGCAGACTCACCAGAATCTTGTCAAAAGCTGGCAAGGATCGTCAGAAAATCTCCTCAGCCAAATATCAACAAGATTCGGGAGGCTGCTGCAGCAAGAAAGAAAGCAAGAGAGAACACAAGGCCCTTTCGTCAAACCCCATCAAGTTCCTTATATTATGACGAGTATTGGATTCCATCAACTCAGTTTCTTCCCGCCTCGATCAATAGTTCTAGCTCCAGAGCCACCCCAGAGACTTCACATGCTAAAGAACCAAAGAAGCTTGAGAAAGATAACAGGGGAGAAGAGAAAAGGCAAACAAATCCCATAAGATGGGAAATACCAATGGTGCCTGCAATAATTGCAGCTGTTATAATACATTTGCAAGTAGGAGAAGGGACGGTTGGTAGATTGAATGAGCATGTCGGTGGTTCCTTCGCATTGGAGATTGTAAATAGCTCTTGGTTACAAGTTACATTAGCTGGGATTACATGGTATTTGATTGGTTTAGCAATGATAGGAGTAGTGGAAGCATTCGCAAGAGGTAATAGTACAAAAGAAGAGTAATACTTCGTACCTTGAAATGTATTTGATGTAAAATTCATTGCTGTGGATCTGATATATACGTAAATAGACAATTAAAAAGAGCAATATGTTCTTTGTATGACCCCAACAAATAATTATGGAAATTAGAGAGTCAAAGGAAAAGGAGTTAAAGTAAAAAGGTTGTTTTGTTATTTTTTTTAATTGAATATATTTTTAGTTTTATTATTTAATATCATTTAATTTTATATTAATTACTGAAATTAAATTTTATAATTTTTTTTTATGGAATTATCAGAGCACTTAACATGGTTCTAGAAAGCTAATATGGATTAACTCGAGTTGTTTTTTTAATTATTTTTTTCAATTTTATTATTCAATACTAGTTTGATCAGAGATTCCGATTCATAATTGTTTTTTTTTTTTTTTTGCTTTCTATGTAATCATTATGGTTTCATGACTTAAATCGCAGGTTAATCCGATTGACTTAATTTTTTTTAATTGATTTTTTTAATTGTATCATTTAACATTGAGTTGATTGGGAATGAAGTTTTATAATTTTTTTATTTTTTTTATACGATTATTCTGATCTCATAACTTAAATTTAATAGGTTAACCGGGATTGACTCAAGCAATTTTATTTTATTTTTTATCTTTTTTTTTATTGAATTCTAACACATTCCAAGATTTGCTGGGGGAACATGCCTACTCCTCACTTGTTGGATCTTTCACGAAATAAATTAAAAGGAGATATGCCAAGGTGCCTTTGCAAAACTCAGTCATTTGCTGTGCTGAAGATTTCTCACAACCAACTGATTGATGCAAGATTCAACAGTAACATCACTTCACTTCTCTCAAACATTTAGATCTCTCTGATAATTTGTTTGCTGGGGAATTCTCTTCGTAACTTAATAAAGATCGAGTCCTTCATCATCTCACGTAATGGTTTCAAAATCGCTCACCTTGACATTTCTCATAACGCAAATTTAACCTGAACTAGAAAAGCGGCAAAAATGTCTGCAGGTTCATGACCACACCTTGCAATTCCTAGATTTATCTTACAGTTTACTTGTTGAGAGCATTCCCTGTTTGCTGCTACACAATGTCTCTTCAGAATTGCTGATAAGAGGAAACAATTTGAATGGTTCATCCCCAAGAAGATATATAAACATATGCTGGTGCAATTCTGCATAGCAAAACAATAAGAGAGGGAGGGAGGGAGGGAGGGAGGGAGAGATTGCGTTTGGTGCTTTAATTAAAATTCTCCTCTCCCATTTGTTACCTTCACCAACTTTGCCACCAAAACTATTGTTACTGTCAAGAACCTCTCATCGTCTCCACCACCACCTTCTTCAATAGATAGTAACTAATAAATAAAAAAATTACTGAAACTCTTCTCCACAATCCAATAAATCCCACTCACTTTCCTCCAAAAACCAACTAATTCAGTGACTCCATCCTCTCAACCGCTTAAGATCATCAAGATTTCTTAACATAATTACATGAATCTTCAATTCCGTTCTTCCGGTTGAAATACTTTTCCATCAGCATGTTTGCTTTTACAGAATGCACAGCGTGTCCTACCTTATCTGCCCGAACACTAATAACTTATCAAAGAAAATCCCATGTTTGCTTCAGCATGGAATAACAAGTTCTCCATTATATATTCGTGCAGTACTACAATAATCGTGGCATCTAACTTCAGTAGAGTACGGATTAATCAGGATGTTGCTTTTAGCAAGTCGATTGATTAATCTTGGAACTACAGAGTCCACAGCAAAGCAAGATGAATATGACCCGGCCCCCAAGCTGGAGAGAAACCTACAACCATTTTCATTCTTTTTCCTCAACAACTTCTGAAGCTCAAGTCATTCTCATTGTACATAAAGCAAACTCTAATCATAACTTAGATTCTCGGATTTGGCTCAGGTTGATGACACTGAATCAGAGATTTGTATTATTTTTATTATTATCTTGGAGGGACTCAGAACTCAGGCTACGCAGACAAACCAACAAACACTCTGTGAGGTTTAGCAAAGAAAGTGAGCACAGCAGTTTTTGGCTCAGAAAACATTTGCAATAATCAGTTCATGGAAGAGTCACATGCTTCTCATATACTTTTCTTTAACTGTCTTACCAATTTCTATTAAAGTCAAGTCTCCTCTTTTGGGGGGCAGGTTTGGTAGATTTCTCGACTATTTGTAAATAACTCCAACAAAATAACAGAACTTCTTGAACATAAAATGATCGTCGACTGCTCAATTGTATTTTCATACATCATCATTGACCCGTGTGTGTGTGTGTGTGTGTGTGTGTGTGTACACTACATACTGACAATTACCAGAGACAGAAACAACTATTACAAAACATGTATGAATACTGTTTCAATTCTAGAATAGTTGCCGAGTTCAATGCGTCTTAAATGTCCAAAGCATGGAACTGGTTATCCACACCAACCAGTATTACAACATGAGATTTTGAATTAACCAGGGCATCCCCCCTTTTGTTCTAAAAGACAAGTTTGACACAAGCATGATGTTTTCAAGGCAATCTCCTACAGTTCAAACAATTAGCAAAAGTACTTAGTACCGGTACTTTGTGGAGTAGTCTTTCGGAGCAATGACAAGACCACGACCTTTCCTTGCCCCCCGGTAGACAGTCTCAACAATGTCAATGAATTCCTGCTTGTCTTTGAGAGCCCAGTTGATCTTGTTGTTATTACCAGTTCCAAGATCAATCATAATATGCTTGTTCCTGAAGAAGAACATGACAGTAGATGGATCATACAACTCATACATTGTGTTAAAATCAGGAACCTCTGTGATGTCCACCAGGTATATCACAGCAAAATTCTTTATCGTTTCTGCTACTGATGCCAACACTTCGTCCATCTGAAAAAGAAGAGATGAAAATGTTTAATGAGGCAATAACTGGAAATGCTATCTCCCCAATAAAGAAAACAACTTAACTAACTCAACATCATCAAATTTCAACATCCAGAAGCACTATTTATATATATAATGGAAGCAGTTACAAGCAAGTGTTGTCAACCTACAGAATTATAAAAAAGTTGGGGGCTAGAATCACTGAGATCCTTTCATAAAAGGTATATCTTTAATCAATCATAATGACCAACCGGGGCATGGTAACCTCTAACAACTGAGATTCCAGATAGGCAAAACTTCTCACTTTGCACAATACCACATTCACTAGGACATTTGCAACAAGTATCTGTTGATTCTAAATTCATTACACACTTCCACACAAATGAAACACCTAAAAACAGTCAAAAGGGAAAGGTACATTTAACAGAGGTTCAGAACCAAGCCAATCCAAAAGCACCAGTCAAGAAGCAAGCTCTTTTTAATTAAGGTTAAAAAGTCGAGACAATAATAAACCAACAAGGTAATTTGCAAACAAGAATCTAGAAGGCATACAATGACTTATGCATTCTCCACTTAGTCTCGGGTATTGTAGAAAGGAATTGAAGAGCCAACAACAATTAGATTTTTGTAAACAGTTCAAAATTGTAGACTGTTGCTCAACAAATGTAAGGCAAAAACAAAGTTTAAAGGGAAGGCAATAAGACTGGAAATGCTTTTACTAACTTTCTCCAACTGAAGGTCAACATAGATCAACAAATTTAATTCCCACTTGCACTTTAACGGGATAAAACACAGGATCTAGTATGAACCTAGTTACACTTTCACGAGATAAAACACAAGATCTACTATGAACCCATTTTTCTGCCATCAATATAACATTCAAATTCGAAACATTTTATTTCAATGTGTCTCAAACAACCTCAATGGCCTTCACAGAAACTACAAATTTAACAAAAACCACAAAAAAATGATAATACTAAAAATAAAATGAAAATCTTCAAATAACATATTGTTCAATAGTCCAAAGGCATTCTATAATTAAGGTGGTTCACAAGATTAGAGTCATTAATCAACATCTAGGATTGCAAACATTCACACACTTATAAAGACATTTTCTTTCTAAACTACATGAAGGAATCCAACTTTATTAAGATGTAAATCAGCAAATTAGCAGTTCAATAGCAACTCAGGAGTCAAATTAGCTTAAAGTTACATATCAAAATAAAAAAAGATTATTAAAATGCACCCAAGCATTCACAAACAGTTCGCAAACACTGCCAAAAAAAGGGTCTTCCTTTACACAGACTCAAAATGAACCAAAATGCCGAGTAATAATAAAAAGTCGCAAACACTGCTAAAATAAAGTCTCCCTTTACACATACTCAGAATGAACCAAAATCCAGAGTAATACCTTTGATTGATCAATTTTCCAAACTTCACTATTTGAGCTTAATTGAAACCAAACCCAACTTGAAATATGAATCCAAAATCATGGGACATCACAAAACAAAGAAAAATACCCACATATGCGAGAAACCGACTTCATAAATCCCTCTAATAACACCCGAAGACACAAAAGAATATAATTTTACCAAACACAAACAACAAAAACAAATATTAGGGCTTAAAAAAATGAGAGATTCTCAAACCCACCATAATTATGCAATTTTATGAGAAACCCATTCACAAAACCCACTATAAGTCCCAAAAACCACAGAAATATATATATAAATATAAAATAGTTGGGAATTTGTTGTAAACCTGCATACAAGTCTCATCCCAATCATGACCAAATCGAATGACTACCAATCGCTCTTCTTCAGCTAGAATCGCCTGGTCTACAGCCCATCCTGAGTGCAAGTGAGGTAGCAGGTACGACATCTCTCTCTCTCGGACTAGAATTTTCTACGCTATCTTCGATTGAATTAAAACGAAACAGTCCGTGATTCTTATGGGGATTTTTCTCTGTGCGCGTTCACTGTACTCACACGTGTGACCAATAAGACTGCAGCTTTCAAGTCTACTTGGGCCCAACTAGCAAGAACTGACCTTACTTAGGAAGTAGACCAAAGCCCATAAACCGGGCCTCTTCTATCTTGTGTATCGTGTTTGGTCCGAGTCTCGGAGCGAAAATGCACGGAAGCAAGAGAACAAAAAGGTAAAACTTTCCTAGTTTGAATCTTTTCTCCTCCTATTCTACTAAGAATAGATTTTACTTAATTCAAATCAGATTTTATTTTTCTCACATTCCATGATCAATTTGCCATTACATAATATGACTATATTTGTAGCCTTAAAAAATATCAAAACAAGGAAGAAGGAAGAGGCTAAGAGAGGAGGGTTAGGCACCTGCATGCAAGTGTCATCCCAGTCATGACCGAATCTGATGATGACCACACGTTCCTCCTCCGCTAAGATGGCTTGATCCACTGCCCATCCAGAGTGCAAGTGTGGTAGCAAGTACGACATTTCCACCCAACGTTTGAAAGCTAAAAGGCTGAGAGGTTTATCAGGAAAGAAAAATACCAAAGGCTAAATGCAAGAAGATGATGATGCATGGTGGTGATTTGGGCTTCCTTGTTTTAATTTTCAATACAGTGACCAGAAGGCTCTGGAACAAGCTGGGGCTTTCTTACGGGTTTTTTCCCTTCTTTTTCATGTCAGATTCCTTGGGAACTTGGGAAGCCACGTGTATCTTCTTAATTGCTTGCTCATAACGACATGAAAATATAATATAAACTGTAAAATTATACATAAGTGTTTTTTAGTTAATTATATAGATAATTTGAGCTAAATGGTAAATAATAGTATAATATAGTTAAGATAAAAGTAAAATAAATAATATAAAAGTTCAACTATTTTAAAATATTTAGTTCAAGTAAAAATTTATGTATAATTATGTATAATATAACTTAAAAATCTCTTATAGCATAATTATGTTTGTAGAATTTTTTTTAATTAACAATCAATAATCTTAAAATAAATAATTTTTTGGTGTGTTATGTAAACTAAAATCAATGTTATTGCTTTAATATTTTTTTATTATTCATATCATTATTATCTTAAGGATTATTAGTTCTATTATTAGTTTCAATATTAATATTCTGAATATTAATATTACTACCAGTACCAACTCCAATATTGTCAACAATATTAATTTGCACTAAACTTTTCTTGAATTTTTATTAATATGTACACTATGTTACCATTCCACATCATGTCTGATACTATTGGAATTTTTTTTTATCAACATGGATATCCGGATCAGCTTGCGCACACTTAGCTCGACTAATCTCATGAGCCCTAAAGTTAACGACCATTTAAACCTTCAATGGCCCTGAAATTTATAATACTCGAACTAGTGACATCTGGGAAGCAAACTTATGATCTAACCAGTTGAGTTACACCCCTTAGTATTACTATTGAAATTTTATTTAGAAGTCATGTGATAAACAGTTCAAAAAATCAATTCAAATTATTCATCTAAACAATTCATAAAAGATTGTTAATCTAGAATTAAATTCTATACTACAATGAAGTGACGCAATCGTACACTATCAAACTTTAGCAAACAATTATTGATACAAAAAGGGAAAGAAACTATTATACAAAATTATTGATAGTCGGTCGACATGTTATTCAATCCGGTACTGAAGACAAATGGTTGGAATGCTTGGTTATTATGCAGTCTATCCAATACATTCATATCTTGTCAAGCATGAATGATGAAACAATAAATGTATAATTTATTGAAGTGAAGATACTTATAAGATCAAGCTCAATAAATCGGGCATAATCACATTCACAGAGATTTGCATGAGTTCACATGACAAAGGACAAAAGTAGGGCATAATTACACCATGGACACAATTGCATGCTAGAAACAAAGATTAGAGAGAGAGAGGATCAGGGGTCAGACCTCCTGGGCTTTGCAAAAACTCTTGAAGACACATATAATAGTCAAGTGCTGGCAGAGCTTGGAGCAATTTCCTTTTCCTGGGCTTTGCATTTGTGTATACAGAATATTGAATATGGGTCAGGGACTGAAAAGGACTCTTAGCTAGATGCAGAAAGAGAGAGCTGCTCATCCATTTGGAAATGGAATCTTAACCCTTCTAGACTTCAAGTGTCCAAATTCACGTTCAATTTTATTAGATTTTGTTCCAATTCTTTGAGAGAAGAAAAAACCTCTAATCAATGCAAGTTTAGAGGCTCTGCATACATGAAAACGTAAAAAAGATTGAAAGCAACGTTAGCTCCACTTGCTTGCAGGCATAACTGGGAAAGCTCAGAATTCATTGCACTCACAAAAGTTAGCCAAATATTCTTTTTCTCCATCCACTAAATTCCCAACTAAACCATTGCGTCTAAACTCAACCTAGGAATCCATATTGAATAATGGTTGGTTTTCAAGATAATTCATACATTAATCTTTGGAAATCATTAAATTTGAATAAGGCTCAATTTAGTAATAGAAATCGTCGCACTTTAGGTTGTGGCCAAGCAGTGGAAGAAATTTATTCCATTCCTCTGCACCAGGGTTCAAGTCTCACTGTGTACGCCTGTCATCCCCGCGGTGCTTTACATGCTCACCGGGCTTGCAGGATATTCAGTGGGCCTGGGGATTAGTTGTGGTGCTCGTAAACTGACCCAGACACCCCGAGTTACCAAATAAAAAAAGAAAAGAAAACGATGAAATGTGCCTCCAAGTATCAATGAGAGGCCCAGTCAAGCAGAGAAAATTTTGTTTGTGATAGCCAAATGTTTGAAATACCCTTTAAAGGGTCTGGTACGCGGACTCTTTTCGTTCTCTTCCCTGTCCGTGAAGGTGGATCAAAGAAAGGTAGCAAAATCCCTAGCCAATGTGCCTATTGATATTATCCAATTAAAGCCTTGAAGGCTATTCCTTCTCCAGAGAAACTACAGTTTAAGAAATTTGAGTAAAATGTAGCATAGTCGGCCAGAGCAGTGGAAGGAATATATTCCATCATGGGAATTAAGAGGTTGACATAAATAAAGAACGATCAGAGAATAGATGTCTATGAGGAGGCAAAATGCAAGTGAATTATGATGAGCTATTGTATTTGCAACCTTCATTGAATACGATTATTCATTTCAGCTATAAATAGGCTTCAAACACTTGGTAATTGCATTGCAGATATATATACGAGAAGAAGAGTGGTCAAATATGAAGATAAGAGTGCTTTTTTCTAGCCAAGGATGACTTGCTCGTTAGCCCTTGAAAGATGTTTCAAATTTAGGCTGCATATGCTCAGAACCTTTTTCTGGCTTCAGGCAATCATCTTGGCTAAATGACAGGCTCTTCTCATTCATATTAGGCTTTTCTCTTCTTACCATGACAGTCCTCCTACGACATGATCTTGGTGTCAGTTAATATTTGAGATCCCATATGCTAGAGGGAGAATTGAGAGGAAGAGAGGTTTTGCATGAAGACCAGAGTCTAATTTCGCAGCTAAGATGATTTCCTTTTCTTCAACTGGGTTCAGCATATATATATATACACACTGTCTAGAACCAATGGATCCTAGGAAAACTCCTTGGCTATGCTGAAAGGCTCTTCTCTCAAATGTCAGGCCTTCTTTTCTTCTACCATAGGGTCTTGACATCAGCTTGCAATCTGATGAACTTTCATACTTCATAACAGGCACATAGCGCCGGCAAAATGCACAGACAAATGTTGTGTTAAAAAAATAGATGGTGGCCGAATCCCTGCAATGTTTCATTACTAGGTTTTAGGATGCAGCGTTGCCTTCTCCATCTTGTTTTGCAGGTCATTCATAGTCAAGATTTGCAGTAGCCTTATAGCATTGAGCAAATTACCGTAGTGTGGTGATCTAGACATTTATAAATTTTAGAATTCATTTCTTCATATAATTAAAAAATTCTAATCAATGGATATTAACTCCAAAATTCCTTTTGCTTAACAGCTTTATTATCAAGTCGATACTGCATAAAATGCATGCAGAAGGTTGCAGACTAGCATGCGAGATAGGAAAGTGAAGGGCTTGTCCAAGAAAAACATCGATATGTAATTCCACCAAACAATCTGTTGGGGTACCTGTTATTACTTCATGTCAATCGAGTGTTTTGCTCGCTTTAAGCTCAATAAATCTTAATTGGACTAGCGATAGTTGTTGCTTAACAAGTCAATATAAGGACAAACTCAAGAATGCTTGTTAATGAGGATATATTACTAGGGGTGAATAAGGAGTCATGCAAACGACCAGCTAAGGCTAGATAAAAAAAAAAAAAAAAACTCAGGAAACAAACAAGCAGCAATAATAAAATGCACAAACCTCCTACTAATCATGGATTTAGTTATTGTTATTAGCCATATCACAGATTACGCAGCACAAAAACTATTTCCCAAAGGCAAACCATGTCATCATGCATTGTGAATAAAATGAACCTCTAGTTGTTGATCATTAAGTTAATATAGGGTATCAGTACAAAAAAGTGTTAGTATATATGCCTTGTAACTAATTAGTTGGTTAATATTTACACGTGGCATTGATATATGTAAATATATTTAATTTAATAATAAAGGCTTATTTATCTTTAATATTGATTAAGTATTTTATTAATGAATTACATATTTGATCAGTGAATCTAGAGTAAAGATAAAGTTTTTTAGACAAAAATGTTTTGCAAAAAAAATTATAAAATTGTTATAATTATGGGATTCCTATTGCATCAAAGCATTGTTCCTAAAATGTTCTTGGTCAATACTCTATTAAGACTAGATATTAATTAGAGATGTTGAGATTAATACATATTATGTTCTTTTTTTTGTAAAATGAAGAAACTATTCTTATAAATTGAGGTATGAGGGATACCTAGAGCTAGTATGTAAGTGCTTTGTCAGATGATATATTCACTGAATTAACTCGTATGAGAATTCCATATAGAGAGATCAATTGTGTTTATAGAAAGGCTCACGTGATGGTTATATAAGTGATTCTTAAACTTAAGATCACTAAGTTATTTTATATAAAAAGTGTTATGTTTTGATCCTGTTACACGTTGTCTTAATCAAGGGTAACAAATTGGCAGTTTTTAGGTATAACATGAACTATATAAAGAAATTTAAGTAATCAAGAGAGGTTCATTACCCTTGGTGAATTAGAAATTTTTTTTCATTTGTTCTTAAATAGTATTGATTGTAAATCCTTGCGCAAGGTGAAATAAGATTTGTAAAGAGTTTCACATCTTATTTAAAGAATCAATGACTATGGTGTCAAGAATAAACATGATTTGACATATATAGTAGACACACTTCATGTTATAAAGTTTAAATTGAAATATTGTTGATGAAAGAATAATAATAACACTAAGAAACTGGTTACCGAAAGGTTAAGTCAAATTACTTATGACTTTCCTAATATTTGAAGAATCATGACAAGTTACTAGACATTGTAATAGATCTTTAAATAGAAATCAATCAATTATTGAATTGATAATAAATTAATTTGTTTAGTTTATTTAATCCTATTTCATTTAAGATTGTGATTTATATTTATGTCAACTTATTAGGGAACTTAATGAGTCACACACATAAGAACTATTGGTCAGAAATTAAAATGTAATGATTAATCAAGTATGACTTGACTGTAAATAAATTTTAGAAATTGAGGACTAGAGTGTAATTTATACATGGAATTACAATTCTAGACCTAGAAAAATCAAGTAAAGATTTGATTGAATAAATTTCTAAAATTATTTTAAAATAATATATATAACATTATTTAATGGACAAATTGATATTTTATTATTTATAGAGTTTTTTAAAATTTTTTATAAATAGAAAGTTGTTAGCACATTTTGAACTTTTCTACCACTACAATTTACTTTTGGTATAATTGAACTACACTTTCTCTATTTTTGTAATTGGTAGTGCTGAGCTTTGGTTCATTGGCAACCTTTTCAATTAATTTTCAAGGAATTTGTCAAAAAATGCATTTTCTAAATTTTTAATTGTGATTTGTGCTACAGAATGTTTTTTAATTAAAAAATATATTAAAATATTTTTTTATTCTTAATATTAATACATCAAAATGATTCAAAAAAACATTAAAAAATATGAATTTAATATTTTTTAAATAAAAAATAATTAAAAAAACATTTTAAAACACAAAAACAAACACTACCAATTCATCAAAGGTTGCAAAACTTCAATATTACTTTTTAATTAACTATATAGGCAGTCATTTATCCTATACGAAGTTTTCATCTATCTTTGTCTTTATGCCTTTAACCCATTGAACATCTCATTATCAGCAAAGATAGTCATGTTGATGCAAAAACCTTTACAAAGTCAACCAATGCAAAACTACCTCTCCTATCCTATTGTGGAAAATGCGTTGACTTTAGTTTGCTTTATAGGTGGGGGAGCCTCTCAATTTGGTTGATGCCGAGAATCTGGAATATTGACCCAATTGTGAAGTGTGGGAAAAAGCTTCGGATAGCAGAAAACTTTATCTTTCTTATAACATTTGAATCAAGAAAGGTGTCACCTTCACCTCTTGCTATAAGATCTAATGCGTTTTTTATTCTAAAATATTGAGGTCAAAACCATTTCGACATGGGAGAGGGTCAGTGAGTATATTCAATTATGGGGCAGCTAAACGAGAAAAGTGATCATGGTTGAAGAGAACCAAATAGTGTTACCGTTTGTATCTAATCTTTGTTCTCTGGTTAAGTATAAAAGGGCAGCATGAGAAACCTGAATTCATCAAACCATTTGAGCAAGAACTTGAGAAGAAAGGTCTAACATGATGAAAAGGGTCTTGTTTATTGCCAATGATGATTTACCTGAGGTCACATTGAGGTGTCAAGCTTACTTAAATATACAAATTTGATCTCTGTTGAGGTTCCCAGGCAGTCATCAGCTTAGCTAACTTCACAGGCTTTTCTTTTTCATGCTAAGCCTTCCCTTTTTCTTATTCCTCCACACATGCCCTTGATTGACATGGCGTTATTTCATTGAGATGATGGTCTTGCATGAAGATAAGAGTGTTGTTCGGTAGCCAAGGACGACTTGCCCACACTATGAGACAAGTGGTTAGAATTAGCAACTTCTTAATTGGTTACGGGAAGTCTCCTTGGCTATGCTGACAGACTCTTCTCGATCATGCTAGGCATCTTCTTTTCATCCCTCAACATTCTGCGTGGTAGTCTGATAGACAGTAACTAGAAAACCACAGAAAATGGCAATGTGAAAACAGCTTTTCCCTTGCTTTCTCCCTAATGTAGTAAGGAATTGAGAGGCAGGAAGCCAACCCCCAAGCAAGTGGATAGATATAATCTTAGGGTAAGTACTGCTATGAACTTAATTCCTTTGTGTATTGGGAGTGTAATAAGGCTTCTAAGCTTCTAGTTTTCCCTTGCTAGTCTTAGATTGAACCATTCTCATTGCCTCTGTCCTTCTATCTAGAGAGATAGATGGGTCAAGTCCTTACTTTCTTCCTTCCTAAGGTCAGGTTTTTCCGAAACAGGACCAATTAATTATTTAGTTTGGTTTGATACTTGAATTTTATTTTTATTTTTTTCATTCCTAAAAGGAGGTTGACTATAAAAATATTTTTTTTCATTCCCACTTGCTTGCGGGCATAGCTAGAAAGATCAGAGAACTCATTTGACTGGCAAACTTTAACATTTGCTTTATCCGCCTACGTACACTGAGAAATGGCGCCAAGGTGTTAAAACTCAGATAGGAGCCCTTGTGGAATTCAGTTCTTGATAGCTTGCAGAATTAGAATTATGGAATTTATTTTCATGGTAAAGGATTAAAAACTATTTTTCTTTGTTTTGAAACCACTAAATACAAGCAAGGCTCACTTTAGAGTTAATATTTGTTATAACTTGGGCCAAATCGAATATGAGGAAATGTGAATCCCGATATTAAAGAGATCTTGTCTAGCAGAGAACATCCTGGTTGTCACAACAAAATATTTTAACCTTTGCAGCACACAGGATAGCCACACTTGAAGATAAGATCATGTTTGGCAGCCAAGGAAGACTTGCCCGTCATCGTCTTAGCTGGTTCCAATGTATTACTTAGCACCTTTTGTTTGGTTTTGGGGAAGCACCTTGACTAGCTGACAGACTCTTCTCAGTCATACTAACCTGTTTTCTCTTCACCATTATGTTAGCGTGAGCTGTGTTGCTGTAAATACATGATTGTATGATTTATTTCCTTTATAGGTTTCAGCACATCAATATACTTAGGCCTAGAATCAAGTTATAATTAGGACTACAAGTTACCTATTATCAGAATTGTAAAACTAGTGTGTGTGTGTGTGTGTGTGTGTGTGTATACCAAATGTACAAGCTGAAATTTATGACAGAAAATTTCAAATATCAACATGTTATAAGAGCAGCAGCCATTGTTCATTGCAATCTTAGTTCTCTAGGGTACCTGCCGCCACCATAGAAAGATTTGACAGCCTTCTCAGTCACAAGTTTTTTCTTCCCTGTCATCTCGAAATCAGAATTTGCACAGTACAACAAGAGAAATATACTCTTCCAATCACGTACCTGTCTTCCCGGAGTCTCTGTAAAATTAAATGGGGAAACTGACTCATCCATCATCCAAAGATCACAACCTCCAGTGATAGTTCAACAAGTTCAATCATACAATGCTCCATTCTTCACTGGAAGAACACTAGATGAGAACAATTATCCTTTATAGTCCCAACTAATGGAGATGCGTATTGGCACCTGCAACAAACTCGGATATCTTACTGAGGCTACGGCGAAACCAGCCCTGGAAGAAGCCACTTTTGACATATGGATTGCTGAGAATAAGAGGGTCAAGAGTTGGCTTATCAACTCCATGACCTCCTCCTTGATGCAGTGTTTCATCCGTCTTCCTACAACCAAAGGACACAGAGGAGGTAGTGTCGAAAACCTTTTATGATGACTTTGATGAAACTTGGTTATTTGAACTGAGCCGATGATCTTTCTCTACCAAACAAGTGTACTAGAAGTAACTAGGGGAGAAGGAAGGAAACTCTTATATTACGTAATCTCATATGAGAGAAAGTTTCAATGGACTTACTTAGATTACAATACTTTAAACACATATATTTATAATAATTTATGAAAATTAAAAGATTTAAAAGGATAAGCATATTTTTAATGGTTATACATGTACCCAAGAGACATTTGGGAGAACCAAAAAAAACACTTTAATTTCAAAATTAATTCCATCACTTCCCTTTAATTTTAAAAGTCTCATAAATCTTGAAAATTAGATTATGTTTAGAGATCATCTTATCATGATTATTGCACCATTCTCATTTTTTATTGATAATAAAAACTTAAATGTCTTGTAATGGCTTCTCGGCAATTTCTCATTTCCTCCGAGAAGAGTTTCTCTTCTTTTCTTTATGTGTGGTCTCTCTTGTATCCCATCATCACTTGTTTTTATAACCATTTTGTTAACCCAAGAAAGAAAAACAACACTGCAAAGCTCACATAAAAAGAATTTTGTTAGTGTTGAACTTATCTTTTTGTTTTAGCAATTGTATTTGCTTAAACATCGAGTACCAGTGGTGGCTTTTAGACTCATTTTAGAACATAATCAAAAGAGAAAAGCTAAATTCTAATTTATTATCTACTATCATTTTGAGTCCACTACTCATATTTTAAAAGTGAGGATTAGGCTTTATTATCGAGTTTAGATCTCAAATCACTGTCTTAAATCTCAGTAGTTTACCTTTGAAAATAAAAGCACGCGCGCGCGCGCGCGCGCGCACACACACACACACACACACATATATATATATATATATATATATATATATATATATATATATATATATATATATATATATATTAGTTTAAGGAAATTCTTAGCTAGTAAGCACAATAGTTATATTTTTATCATTAAAAACAAACATGAATTAACTTATCTTAGATAGTATGTTTTATAATAAATTTAATCTTTCTTTTATTATAATCAACCATTTACCTAGAACCTCCGAAAACTAGTTAGGATTCTTAATTATCATAAAACTAAATGATAATTTTTTTTGTTTTGTTTTTATATATAGTTCACCGAGACATCTCTATAACAATATGTTCATGTGGCAGCTATATAACTTTTGATGATATGTAATCAATATGTTATATTGGCCATGATTGACCGCTTTCTGTTTAACCAATATATATACTAATACGATTATAGTTTATTCTCGTATAGTTGTCAGCCATTCTTTAGCACCTTATATTTAATATCAAATTTGCACTCAAGCGATAACAAGGATGCCATTAACCAAATAATGTTGAACCTACCGGAATGATTTAGTAGTTACGAAATGATGTTGTTACATATAGGTGATTTCAGTTTCATATTATATGAATCACAAATTAAAACAATAGAAAAAAACAAATGTAATTTGCTTCTTTTTGCATTGGGTTTTCTTTTCTTGTAATTAACCTTAGTGATTTCAATATTATGAGCAATGAAAACTATGTACATCTTCACTCGTTACAGAAAATAATTTCTGAATTCATTTACAGCATATTTGAAACCCTCTGAATTGAATTCAATTCAGAAATTTTAATCAAATCTCATTTTGAAAGAATTTTGAATGTTAAAAATTGAATTTCAAACAGAATTCAATCTCTAAAAATGATACAAAAATAAATCAAATATCAACCCTTTTGGTTTACTATACTAAATAGGAGAAATTAATATTAAAAATAGCTTTCTAAAATACTCATCTATCAAAAAAAAATTTAAGACCTTTAAAGGAATAACATGAAGGTGATAAGAGTAATATAAAAAAACTAAATAAATTGCATTATATCATTTCCAAATATGTTAAACCAATTTATTTATCACTTGAATTCAAATTAAACACTATAGTCAAATTCAATTTAACTTTTTTCTTATTTTATCAATTGATTATAATCACTATATTGAACATTTGGGTCATACTCAATAATTTTGAGTTATTTGAATTAAAAATAAGTTCACTTTTAAGGATAAATGAATATTAAGTTATATACTATATTTTAAAATGAATTACTTTTGTTTTCAAGTATTTATGTTTGAGAGTTTGTTATTTTCTCTTAGAAGATACTTCACAACAAGTTTTATTATTTGAATTTTTTTGTGATTTTTTTGTCTAAAAACTTTCTTAGAATTTTGTTTTTGAATTTAAAATTTGTTATCATATAACTTCATTCTAAGTAATTGTTCTCTTAGAAAAGATTTAAAGCACCTCATCATACTAATGATCATTAAATTATTCATTTTTAAATAAGATTTAAAAATATGAATAATTTCAAATTTTATTTTACTATCATAATTTGATTTGATATAATCCAGATCTAAAATAATGGTAATATAAAAATAGATTACAATCATAAACTATTTTACAATGTAGAAAAATCGAATATTAAAAAAAATCATTATGAAAAGTCTTTTTAAGCAAACAAAACAAAGAAAAGAAAAATAATTTAATTGATAATTTGTTAATTATATAAAGAGGGTAATAAAGATAACATTACATCATTTACTCATGTTACGCTACAGATTGGATCACATTTTTTATTTTAATGTTAAAAAAATATCCAAGCACTGATAAATTATTTTCAAAATGAAAAAAAAATTATGCAGAAATTAACTCAATATGACCTAGTCAACTTGGAAAGTTCAAAGGCAACCTAAACAATTAGAAAAAAAAAATTTGATTAAAACAAATTTCAAGACGACAATTTCAAAAAAAAATTAAGACAACAATAATTTGGATAAATCTAGGTCAGCCCATGTTAGTATGTGAAACTTGTGAACTAACTCTGTAAAATCATGATAACCTCATAAAATATATATATAAAAAAACATATTGAAGCTCAATTCTCAATTATTCCAATATTAAAGAATAAAATTAAAAAATAATCAATTAAAAAAATATTCAAGTCAACTTGAGTTAACCTATCTAACCTGGATCATTAGACCGGAATAACCTAGTAGAAGATTAAAAAATAAAAATGGGTGAAATTTAAAATAAAATTGTAATTTCATGGCTTATTTAAAATAAAAATAATAATAATAGGGACCAAATGTGAAGGGAAAATAAATTGCATGGGGCTGGTTTGATTTTTTAAAGGGGCTGACATGAAATTTAAGGTGGGGAGAGAGAGAAAAAAAGTCATCAACATCAATCCCGATGCGTGTATGGGGCATGCGTCATTCCATTATATCGTAGGCATCAAGACGTTTCAAACATCGCCCTGGAAGATGATGTTTGGTGGCTGGACGGCCCTCACACGTTGCCTAAACAGCGCGGGCTGTCCATAAGCTGGCTCGTGTGTAGATTTTTTTAATTATATTTAATTAATATAAATTACAATAATGCCCTAATCACCCTTGGAATTTACAATAAAAACCAAAGTAAAATGACAAAAAAAAAAACCATTAGGTGAGTGTTATGTTGTTATTGTCTTTAAATGCATCAAAGTAATTACATTATTTTTTAAAAAATAAAAATACCCCTAGGTAATAAGCATTATATTATTTTATTATAGGGTTAAATTAGTAATTTTGCTATATAAAAAAATGATCAATCTAATCTCATACAATTTCTAAAAGATAATTATGTCATAATGAAAAGATTATCTTGGCTCCGTGTCTAATTCAAAAGCTTTTTTGTTTGAGGGCAATTATATAATTATATTATTATAATAAATATTGTTGTGAGTCTTAATCCATAATTACTTATTGAGAATAATTATTTTTTAAGAAAATTAAATTAACCTAATAAGTTAAGAAACAGTATTGAAATTTAAATGGACTACTGTTAAAAATAAAATGTTATCACTAAATCGGTTATTTTGATTTGTAGATAATAAGTATTATTTAAAATTTTATATTAACTTATAAAATAAAATAAAAATCACCTTTCACTATTCTCAATAGAGTAAACTACAACTTATTAAATATCCTATTTTTCAAAAAAAAGTTTGGTATGTTATTCTTTCCCAAAATGTTTTTGAAAAAAAATATTATTTTACAAAAATATCCCAAAATTGTTGACCAAAAATATCCCAATATTATTTTTGTCCAAGCATTAATGTTTCAGATTAAAAGAGGAAATGCATTAATGTTTTTATTTTGGATGAACGGATGCCACTTGTCATTTAAATGGAAATGGAAGTTACAACTCTTGCACGATAAATTCGACAGCTATTTTTTTTCCTTTTCTTTTTTTCTTTAAAATTATAAATTATAAATAAAATGCGCAATAGCAATTATATATTTCCTTTTGAAGTTGGAGGAAATCAAGCAATTATAGATACAATACAATATGCATTTCAATATTATAGTTCTGCTTTTCTAAAAGAAAAGGAGTACTGTGTAGGAGCCAAAATTAGGTCTAATTAAGAAAAGATTTTGACTAATCAATTCTTAAAAAAAAAACATGTAAATTAATTTTATTTATTTATTGTTGTTGCATTTTTTAATCTTATTATTCAAATTACTAATTAAATCGACTCAGATCCAGATTTTGTTTTTCTTAGCATTTTTTTTAAGTTGAAAAAACTTTTATCCGGCCCCCAGTGGAATATGGCTAAAAATCTAGTTAATAACTATAATAATTATCAATTTACATAGATAGGATTTCCTAGGAGGTTAGTTGTAGTCAATTTAAGTCTTAATAGCATTTTTTAATTTAATAAGATAATTATGAATTATGAATAAAATCTCAAGAATAAAATGATAATAATAAATCAATTGTTTTGATAACTAAAAATTTAGAAAAAAAAAATTAAAGGGAAACTAATGAAAAAATAGATAAATATTATGAAAATTAAGTCATGTTTACACTTGACATTGGAAACAAATGAAATGGCCACTCCTTTTAGTATCAATATTAGTATATTGGTTCGCGCTCTGTAGCGGGTCAATATCAATTTTTTAAAAAAATATAAAAAATATTAAGAGTATATAGAATGTTTTAAGCGTCTTGGGTTTGGCATGACAGATCTAAGAGCCTTGGGTCTGGCAGTCATGCCAGACACAAGCAATTTTGTGAGTTTCATAGCCGAAAAATAGGTGTTTGTCAACTTTCTCTTCCCTTCACTGTAATTCAATAACTCTCTCTCCTCTCTCAAACTCAGAAATTTAAATGAAAGAAAAATAGAATTTTTGATCTAATCACATAATTTCAATACTGCAACAAAAAAAATGGATTAGAAAAAATGAACAAAAATCCCAAGATGATATATTTTTTTAAAAAATATAGCAACAACAACATATTAGATCAATCTAGATTTTATGGCCTAACCCGTCAAAACCACGATACGGGTCATGGACTCCAAAATTTTTAACTTTTTTAGACTATTTTTTATTTAATTATATAATATGTAAGCCAAGTGATGGACTAAACTTTGTTTAAAAACTTTTTTGTTTCTAAAAATATTTTTTGTTTAATTATACAACAAAAAAAATAGATGTTTGTAAAATTAAGCATCAACTAAGTATTGAAACGTTTGTTTGAAACCATGAAAAACTTAAAAATATCAAACCAAAACATATTACATTGCTTAATTCAAAACAAATAAAATATTAAAAGATGAAAATGAGAAAAAAATAGCAAGGAAAATAAATAAATGTGAAAAAATCAAATAAATAAATAAAAAACTAAAAGCACTTGTTGTTTCTTGTTACATATTCCGGCTACAAAAAGTAGCCAGAAAATCGAGTAGTCAGCCCTTAGGTGTAAAATAACTATTATTTTCAGCTAAAAATACTTAAAAGCACACCATAAAGACCTTAAAAACATGTTTATGGTAAAATAAATTACCATTTAATCAGTTAGAAACTCAACTCAAGTAAAAATAAAATTTAAAGTTCGATCTACTTTTTTGTGCTAGATAGATGGAAAAGAAATATAAACAGAACTCTCATGAGTAAATGGAACCCATGGATACCAATAATTGTGAGTTTTGTAGCCGAAAAATATGTGTTTGTCAACTTTTTCTCTCCTTCATTGTAATTCATTAACCTTTTCTTCTCCCTCAAACTCAAAAACTAAAATGAAAGAAAAACAAAGTTTTGGACCTAATCACATAATTTAAATACTATATGGACCAAAAATTATTTTTGACAAAACCCAAAGGAAAGAAATTTGGAAAAGGAGCCGACACATTGTTTTTTTTTTAAGGACCTTTAAATATTTTATTAATATAATTTTGGTCCTCTAATTTTCAATCCTTTTTTGGATCATTTTTTATGCACACGAGCATGAAAAAATGATGTGATTAGTTTTAGTAATCGAGATAATCACATAAAAGGTAGATAAAAAAGTATCAATTTCAAATACCAAATAACATAATATTAAAGAATCTAATTGAAAAGAAAGCAAAAAAAAAAGATGACTGAAGGGTGGAAAAAAAGAAAAAGGTGATACCTAATTTTATAAAAAAAATAAAGGCATAGTATTTATTTTCTTCAACTTTAGTCCCCTCACTTTTAATTTCTTGTAAGCAACTAAATTGAAATTTTTTCCATGAAATTAAGCACTTAGCAACCATACAAAAGACAAATAAAAATAAATTATCAATCTTAAATTTCAATTAACACAACATTAAAAAAATTGAAAAAACAAATCTATAACAAAAAAATATAAAACATTATTTTAATCAACAATAAATGCTCATAATCCACAATAAATGGTGAGGGTCTCACAATTCACAGTAATCCAGTCTTGATTACTGTTTTTTTGTATAATTTTGGGGGCGAGTTGCGTAATTAATTCAAACAAAGTACAACTGCAGTATTGGATATGGTTGTGTGGCTGATTTCAAGGAAGACTCTTAGAATTCTACTTTAATTTGTTGAGGTGAATCGCTGTTTTTATCAAAGGAAAGAAAAAAGAAAAAGAAAAAAACAGAAACAAAATGGTCAAATGTTACTAATTATAGCTTCTTGACACTCTCCCTCCCAGGCGGGAGTCGAACTTATCCTCCGGTAATTACTAATTATTATTAACCTACTAAATTAATGAATTTTATTGAATTTTAATTTCACTACAATTAACCCGCTATGAAATTCTATTTATTTATCTATTTCTATTAATAATAATAGTAGAAATTTTATAATACACAAGCGATAATCTATAATTAAGTTACAGTTTGGTCTCATTAATTAATTAATTAATTAGTATTTCACATAATCTTTTTATAGAATATGGAGGTTCCGAGAAGAGAAGAAAAGACATAAAATAATATATGGCATATTAATTAATGGGACCATGTAGTAACTTATAATTAAGAAATTAATTATGCCAAGCTGATGTGTATTATTCAACAAATTATTTTGTAAATATTTAATGATGTTGAATGGATATTTAGATGGTAGATGTGTGAATACATCTTTATTTGATATTTTAATTTATCAACTGAAAAAAAATAATGTTATAATTTATATTATTATTTTCATAATTTGAGAATAATTTAGAATTTAAATTGAATGCCATCTAGAACTTTTATTTTTTAAAAATAAATTTAATTAAAAAATAAATATGTTGAATAGGTATGTTTAGATGAATAAATATGTGAATATATTCATAGCTAAGTTTCTATATGATATTATTCGATAAATTAATAATATTAGTCAATTATATTTAAAATATTATTAATTATCAGTTATTTCTATATATAAATATATATATATATATATATATATATATATATATTAATTAATGGGATTGTATCTTATCCTTTGTAAAAAAAGAAGAGTAAATTAAGCTGATGCTCATGATAAATCCCATAAATCCAATAATTAAAAAATATCGGGGAGTAAAAATCTTACAGGACGATAATTGGCATTATTAATTACTCATGAAAGAAAAAGAGCACGTATATCTGGACCCTGATCTGCTCGATTCCAGCCGTTGATAAAGTCAACTTCGGATTTTATCCTGTGCAAATGCTGTAACTTCCATTACCATTGAAAGCATGGTCTGGACCTTAAATTTCTTCCTCCTTAATTAATATTATTTTTTATCTATATATATACTAAATAACATTAATTTCCTATTTTGTCCATTCTGTATTATCCAATATTTGACAGTATTAATTAATTATTTTCATCTCAAGAGTCAGAAAGGAAATCTCTCAATATCAATCCAATCTCTCAAATTTGGAAACCACATATATATCCACGCATGCTGGCCTTGAATGGAATCATTTCACGAAAGCTATCCCTTATGTTATCCAGACAATAGCATAAATAAGAGAAGAACAGACCTACTTCTCAATATTTTGAAAATATGGCAGGAGGAGGTTTTGCGGCGGCTCAAGGTGACGGGAGAAAATACGAAGGTGGTGTCACTGCTTTTGTGGTCATCACTTGTCTGGTGGCAGCCATGGGGGGGCTCATGTTTGGCTATGATATTGGCATCTCAGGTGAACAAAAGATCTCGAGTCTTGATGCAGTAAGAATGATTTTCATGAATATACATATATTGTGTTGATTTGATAATGATCGTTGGCTCTGTAACATCTTGTAGGAGGGGTAACAGCGATGGATTCATTCCTCAAACCATTCTTCCCCCATGTGTACAAGAAACAGCATGGAAATCATGAGGAAAATATGTACTGCAAATTTGATGATCATGTGCTAACGATGTTCACATCTTCCCTCTATCTTGCGGCCTTGATAGCTTCCTTCTTTGCTTCTGCAACAACGAGGAGATTTGGTCGTAAGATGTCTATGATGTTTGGAGGCCTGGTTTTCCTTGGCGGAGCTATTCTTAATGGTGCTGCTGTCAATGTTGCGATGCTTATTGTTGGTCGTTTGATGCTTGGTGTGGGTGTTGGATTTGCTAATCAGGTATGGTTTTTTTTTTTTTTTTCTTCTTATAGATAGATATTGAATATGTTAGGCTAAATTATACTTTCGTTAAAGAACCATTAGTCTCTAATTTTCACTTACCTCGGAATTTAACATTCAGTACAGAAACTAGTGGCACAGAATTGTAATAATACTTTGGCCCAGTGTCATCCAAACTGAACCTGACTTCAGTTACCCAGGAAAGGTGACGGGTCATATGTTCATCATAAATAAATTGTACAGAATTCTCTTGAACTAGATCTACGGTTTGACCGACAGTCTTTTGACCAAGTTATAATATATATACTTCCTAGCTTCCGAAAATTCTGGGATTTTTCTAAAATTAGATTGGATTTTTCCTAATCTCTGCACAAAATTTTAGCTTCAAATACCAAAAAATAATTTTTTTGCTACATTCAGACTTGTCATTCACAAACCAGTTCAAACCAGGTTTCACTAAGTTAAAAACTTAAGCTGTCCTATTTAAAAAACAAACCAATTTAGTGACTGGTTCACTAATTAGATTATCTGCTCCGTTTTGGTTCTGATCATAACATTGCTTTTGACCAATAATTTTGAGAATCCTATACAATTTTTTTTTGCGCAACAAATGATATTCAGGTGTCACAATTTTTTTTTTAAAATGTGCATCTTGTGTTATAGATCCATTTGGATTGAATAAGCTGATCTTATCTTGTGTTATAGATCCATTTGAATTGAATAAGCTGATTTTATTTTAACTAGATGAAAAAAATAAAAAACCACTATAGATGATTAAATTTACAAAGAAAAGCAATTAAAAACCAGGAAGAAAAATATTTTTTTTCAAAAAAAGACAAATAATATATCTTAATTCACAACCTATTAAATATAAAAGAACAAAATAGGGTAAGAAAAGACATAAAAAACATGGTCCTAGTCAATCTGAGTTATCATGATAAACCTGTAACCTTGAAATCAAGGTCAAGCCAACTCAGGATATCACGCCAAACTTGTAGCCCAAATTATAATATTGGAATAACCCGATAAAAAATAAAAAAAATTATAAAGAATTTTTTTAAATAATTACACTTTTTTATATCAAACTGTCGCTGATCGAGGTGACTTAATAATTACACAAAAATCATTGTGAAAATACCAAAAAATCCTTTGACTTTAGATTTAATTTTTTTTTCTTTTAAGAATATTTTCATAATTTTACTATGCATGTATGTTTGTTTTATATTTGATCAAACTGACTTAATAATTACACAAAAATCATTATGAAAATATCAAAAAGTCTTTTGACTTTAAATTTAATTTTTTTACTTTTAAAAATATTTTTATAATTTTACTGTGCATGTATGTTTTTTTATATGTGGTCAAATATTAATTTTTTAAAAAATAAATTTATAATAACAACAAAAATCATTATAAAAATATAAAAATGATCACTGGTACTTAGATTTAAATTCTTTTACTTTTCAAAGATATTTTATGTTGTATCACTAGAAAGTAAAGAAAACTTATTTATTATTGATAAATTTAATAATCACAAATGAATGATGTGAAAAACGTGTGTAACTACACTTTTTTCCGACCAATTATAGCTCTTTTTTTATATTATATTATAAATGAGCCAATGTCTTCAATCTGTTTCTATTCGTTTTTGTAGTCTGTTCCGGTTTATCTCTCAGAAATGGCACCGGCGAACCTTAGAGGAGCACTCAACATTGGATTTCAAATGGCAATCACAATTGGTATTTTGGCAGCCAATCTCATCAATTATGGGACTTCCAAGATAAAAGCTGGTTGGGGATGGAGAATTTCTTTAGGCCTTGCAGCAGCCCCGGCAATTCTTTTTACTATCGGCTCTCTCTTTCTACCCGATACCCCCAACTCCATTCTTGAGAGGGGCAACCATGAGAAAGCGAAGAAAATGTTGCAAAAGATTCGAGGCACGAACAATGTCGACGAAGAATTTCAGGATCTTGTTGATGCTAGTATGGCTGCAAAGCAAGTTGAACACCCATGGAAAAACTTCACAGGCCGAAAATATAGACCTCAATTAATCATTTGCACCTTCATCCCTTTCTTCCAGCAACTTACAGGAATTAATGTCATCATGTTTTATGCACCTGTTCTCTTTAAGACTTTGGGTTTTGGTGACGATGCCTCGCTTATGTCTGCTGTCATAACCGGCGTAGTCAATGTCGTGGCCACAATGGTATCTGTTTATTCCGTTGATAAGCTAGGAAGGAAGGCTTTATTTCTTGAAGGTGGCGTGCAAATGATTATATGTCAGGTATACGACAAACTTAATGAAATTACTCCTAGTCAGTCTTAGCACTTGTGTATAAACGAGTTTAATGTTGACTTTGAGCTCGACTTAGTCGATGATGTTAAACTTGATTGCAGGTTCTTGTTGCAGTTATGATAGGGCGTGCTTTTGGGACAGAAGGGGAGGGAGATATGTCTAAGGGTGTATCCTCCTTGGTGCTGTTTTTGATATGCGCGTATGTCGCAGCTTTTGCATGGTCTTGGGGTCCTTTGGGATGGCTAGTGCCTAGTGAAATTTGCCCTCTGGAGATCCGATCAGCAGGACAAGCAACCAATGTCTCGGTTAACATGTTCTTCACATTTGTAATTGGCCAATTCTTCCTCTCCATGCTTTGTCACATGAAGTTTGGTCTCTTCTTATTTTTTGGTGGATTTGTTATTATCATGACCATTTTCATATATTATTTTGTGCCTGAGACCAAGAATGTCCCAATTGAAGAAATGAATCAAGTGTGGAAAGAGCATGGGTTTTGGAGCAAGTATGTCTCAAACGTTGATGTCACTGGCAGGACAAGCAGCCCACCCTAGACAACACAATATTTTTGTGTGTTATGATGAAGGCAGAATGACAAGACACAAATAGGGGAAAGGGCTGTTTTTTTTTTCTTTTTTTTTTTTTATTGAAGGCAACTCATTTTATAATTTTCTCATATTTTTACTGAACTTTCAATAGAAACTGCTTATGCTTAAGCGTATTCATTCGTTTTGGGTATTTCTTTTTTCATGTTTTCTTTTATGTCATGCAAACTTCATTAGTCTTCAATTTGTATTTTCGCACCAGTACACATACTTCTGACTCACATGGACTGAAGGATGAGTGTTTATTTTTTTATAAATTGAAGGATGAGTCACTAAGCTAGATTAGAAGCTTTTAATTATAAGCATAAATTTGCTATTGATGAGTCAATATTATTATGCTTTGAAAGAGTTCAAAATTATAAAAAGGTCTAGTAAGTTGTCAGATTTAATATACTTGAGTTTAGCCATGAGTTGAACTCAAGTACCGTAGGGTCTTGCAAGATTTCAGACCCAAGATATTTTGGTTTAACTATAAGATGAGCCCAAGTCATCATGTGTTTAGAAAGATGTCAGACCCAATATACTTAGGCTTATTCATGAGCTGAGTCCATGTTATTGTGAGTTCGGTAAAATGTTAGATCTAATATATTTTGATTCAGCTAAGAGCTGAGTCTACGTCACCATTGACCCGGCAAGATGTCATACTCATTTCTTCTAGGTTTAGCTACATGTCAGACCTGGTCGGACTTAGACATCCATGTTAGGACCATATATTTCTATCTACATGAATTGTTCATGTAGGAGGTAATCATCTTCCTACATTTATAGATGTATGAAAAGTCTTTTAAGAGGCCTACTATATTTTTCATCTCATTAATGATGTGTAAGAGATTTTTTTTCCTCATTAATGATATGTAAGAAATATTTATCCCTCATTAATTCCATCAAAAGCAAAGAACTTCCTAGTCTTTCCTTTTCCTAAAGACAATAAGGTTTAAGGGTTATAAATATCATTGAACCACCCAGGTAAAAGGTTCATAATTTTTTATACTCTAAAAGTTCATATATTTTATAACATTAATCACACCAAAAAACAGGAACAAACACTTTTGTTCTTGAAATTTAAGGCTATTTATTTCATTTACTGTCTTTTCCATTTAAAGGTTTTGACTTTATCATTGGAAGGTCTAAATCTCATTGATAAGGATGATTTTTGTAGGTACTACGACTTCTATTATTGGTCTTATACTTCCTAAGCTAAGAAGAAAGAAATTTAGGACAAGAACATTTGATTAACCACTACCTAAATACCAAATAATATATTCCTTGAACATATCGGATTTTAGAACATCATTAGTTGGCACCGTTTGTGAGAAATCTTTCAAAAGGCCTTTCATTATCCTACTAGTTTATTGATATTCCTACTCATTATTAATGACAGAGAATCAAGACATCTCTAGAATAGGATGTGTAACAGATCTCCTTGCTACTGCATACACTCTTATATAGCTAACACTTCAACAACTTATTGATTAGGAGAAGCTCATCACCCAAGTAGTGTTGGCGAATTAGTAGATAAAAGAAAATACACCTTAACAAGTTATTGCTTCCTCCCAATCACCTCCCAAGTACCAGGCTACACCTTGTTCCCTTAGACGGTTACATTACCTAGAGGAATGTGGGCAAAATGAATCTATATAGGATTCCAACCTTAGAGGTCATCTAACCATTCCAATAAGCATACTCGCCCTCATAATACTCGAGCACAAAGTAGATTTTCTAGACGTCCATTTGGACAATGTGGGAAATAAGCTATCCATGTATCACGTCATTCCACACTAGAAACTTAGGGGTAGTAATAATAAAATTTCCTTTAACAAAGTTGTTGGTGACCTGGGTAACATAGTCACCACCTTGTAACTCCCTAATTGTTAAGAGCTAGCCAAAGACACTTAGTCAAAGAAACAATGCTTTCAACCTCATTATGAGACATCTTTGGCAACCTTTCTCATTCTCTAAGGTTTGAAACCTCTTGAGGACTTCTAGCTTTACTCTTTTTAGTGGAGAAGAGTTGAGCAACACCAATTTTAGATCATGGTCAATCTTAATGGTCATAGATCCCTGGCAGGCGTCACCAGTCTCAGGTCTAAAATTAGAGTCTTCCTCAAGAGACCCGATCTTTTTTAAATGCCATTCTTAAAAAAAAATAAAGCAAGAAAAAAAGAAGAAAAGTCTTATAGTTACCTAGTTTTTGCTCCTATGAAAATGTTTTTTGTTATGGTTTTAAACTCCTAAAACACAGAAGACAAAGGAAATTTTTGGCAAAAGTAAAAGATGGAAGCAAGGAAAAAAGGGTTTATATACATGTCACCACCCTCTACTCTCAATAATGAATGAAAGACATATAGCACCCTATTATAATCATAGGAAGGCAAAAAGCCTACTGCATTTATAACACACCATCAACTAGTCTTCTCAAAAGATTTGTTTTGTCTCCGTTTGACAACATTTAAAATTAACATAGGATGAAACCCCATCTCTAAAGAAGACAAGATAAAACTGACTGATTGTCTTCCAAGGAGCTTTTCAAGTCTTTTTTTCATTAAATGTATAAAGATTTGGGAGGGAAACTAATGAATTAATATTTTTGACTCAATAATTTTGTGCATTGAAAGAGTCTAAAACCATTAATAAGGTGTTAGTCATGAGGTGAGCTCAAGTTATTATTGGTCTTGGAAGATGTCAAAGCCAATATACTTAGGACCAGCTATGAGATAAGCCCAAGTCACAATGGTTTTAGCAAGATGCCAGACCCGAAATACTTGGGCACAGCTATGAGTTGATCCCAAGTCACCATGGGTTCGACAAGATGTCATACTCAATATACTTGGACTTAACCATAAACTGATCCCAAGTTACCGTGGGTCCAGCAAGATTCAAAACCCAATATACTTGGGTTTAGCCATTATGTAAGACCAAGTCATTATGAGTCAGGCAAGATGTCAAACCTAATATACTTGATCTTAGCCATAAGCTGAACTAAAGTTATCGTGGGTCTGTCAAGATGTCAAATCCAATGTATTTAGGTTCAACCATGAGCTAAACACAAGTCACCGTAGGTCTGGTAAGAAACCAAACTCAATCTACTTGGGTTTAGCTAGAAGGTGAGCCCAAATCACCATAGGTTTGGCAAAATACCGAACCCATTTTCTTTAGGTTTGGCTACACGTCGAACCTAGTCAGACTTCGAAATAATAGGCATGGTAGATTCATCAAAATAAACATGAACCTTTTAAACCTTTACAACTAGGAAGAAAAACAACAATGAAAGGATAATATACAACAAATGTTTAGTGTCATTTAACAATTATTTTTTATGTTTTACAACATATTCCATTATGCTTTATCAACATTCTCATTCCATGTAAGTGGGGTGATTTGGGCTATATATTTTAATGACTTGGCTTACTGAAAATGGATGATTTTCTTTGCAGTTCATAGGTTGGTCCAGTAAAATTACTTGGAATAATTGGAAATGATTTAAAAGCAAATTTCTTTCTTTCATTTCTTTTTTTAGATTGATGTAAACTCAAATTAAATTTATAGTATAAAACAAAAAACCCAATTTAGCCATTGTATTCAATTTGGTAAACAAAACATTATAAAAAAAACTATTAATTTTACCCCTATATTTGTCACATATAGTCAATTCAAATCAAGCGTAAACAAAATATGATAAACTTATTTTATAAGGAGAGACATATATTAATGAGCACATTTGAGCCCAAATTAAAAGTGGAATCCACTCACTTTTAAGGATTAAACTTTGTTGGAGATTTAATCTCCAACATAAACATTTTAACATGAAACATTAACCTAATTTAATAAATTATGGGTAAATGAGAAATTGATCTCAAATAACCATTGATTGACATGTTTTGAAGAAACTTATAACTCTCTAAAAGCTTTACACCATATTAAAAAAAACAAATTAAATTTCTAGTGGTTGTTTTAGTGGAAATGTGAAAAATAAAATTGAGTTCAAAAACCACCTAGGATTTTTGGACCTAAGTTAATAATGTATTGAATTCCATCAGTTTTGGTACCTAAAATTCTCAATAAAAAAAGGTGAATAAAAGTGTTTTAGGATTGGTTTTCCTACATAAATTTTGTAGAATTTTTGACACTTTTCTTTACCTAAATTTTTAGTTTTGCTCCTTTATTTTAAGATTTGATTTTTCCTCTTATTTTGTTTCCTAATTTAGAGCTTAGGATCAGTTTTTGTGGAGAGATATTTGAATATATATATTCATTTAAGTTGGTTTTACCTTGTTTATAAGTTCACCTAAACTAGAAGGAGTTGTTGAACTCATACGGAGACTCACGAAAGTTAGTTATTTTTCATTAAGTGAGGAACAATAAAGTTTTAAGAATAAAAAATTGATAATTGACAAAAAAATAATAAATTTGAGATTGAATTATATGTTAAGTAATTTAAGCAAGTGAGTATCTTTTATAGATTTTACTTAAATATATTTTTAATATATGCTTAGAATATATACTAGAAATTAGTTTTATTCTCTTGTGCACAATTCAATGTATGATTAATATGCATATTAAGATTGTATTTTAATATTTTTTTTAAGTTTATATATTTACTTAATAATTATGATATTCTTTTATCATGATATTATATATTAAATGATTATAAACTAAACATTTATGCTCACTTCTCTAATATTAATCTAGTCATTTTTGGATAACACCATATTGTTTATAAATTATAATTCTGTTCCATCTCGTATAATTGACAAAATGTTCAGAAGTTAAGATAAATTCGATGAGATGTTCTCTACAGGAGCTCGTTTGTCAAATTAACAGAAAGCAGGGGCTAAATTGTGGGATATTCCAAAAAAGAAACCCGAATTGTAAGTTCTGGTCGGTTCAAGAGCTCCATGTCTTGAGCCTGAATGGATACAAAACACGTGGGCTAAATCGGGGGATTTTCCAAATGAGAGTCCATGTTTTGACGTCGGGTCGGGTTCAAGAGCTCCATGTCTTGACCCGAACAAGAACTACTAAAAACCCGACAAAGAACTTCACTTTCTCTTTGAGAAATCTTTGGCTGCGTTTTCTTAACAGTGAGAGAGGGAGGAAGATCAAAGAGAGAAAGAAACCCGAGAAAAGAGAGATGTCAAGACAAGCAAAAAATCTTGTATCGTTTTTCTCTTCAAAGATTTCATCTTTTTCTTACTCACAATCTCGCTCTTTCACGGCGGCTCCTCCACCACCACCAGCAGTGTTTGTTAACAAGAATTGTCAAGGAATCACTGGAAAGAATGTAACTTCTCATCCTGAACTAGCTATTGAATATGGCACTAAAATGGTTTATAAAGTTTCTTCTTGTTTCTTTGTTTTTTTTTCTTGAATGTGTTTGTGTGATTTTATTTCGTTTTTTTACTGGTTTTAGTTGTTGGAGTGGCGTTATTTTTTAAATTTGATAATGGGTTTTTTCTGTTTTGGTCTCTAATGGAGCAGAATCGGCATAGTTGCTCGTATAGATGCATATTTGTGACGGTTTTGGAGGTGGTTTGGTTTTTCATGTTTGTTAATGGGTTTCTGAGTGTTTTGTTGAATGAACTTTAGTTCTATTATTGCAAATTGTGCAGTGAATGCAAGTTTCTGTGCAAAACAATTAGGTTGCCTTGCAATGTAGTTATGAAGCTAATACATCATTTACATGTAACAAATTTTTGTGCTGTCAGAAATATGATTGAGTTAAAAGTTCCAGCCATCAATTTTTAGGATAGCCTATAAAAGTGTGTAGATTATATTAATGTTTCATGAATCTTCTCCTGATGTCAACCTACTGGTGGTTTTTGTGCTTGTACATGGAATGTGCAGCTCTATTGAGTTTTGGTCATTGGGCATTGCAAATTCTTATACCTTGATGAGATAACATATATGTTTATCATTGTGTTGGATGTTTGCACGCTATCAACTTTATTTTAGCTAAGAGATATGTTCTTTTTATTAAGAGATATCTTCATTGCCCCATTGTGACTGCTGCTCTTATGATTCTATGCAACTGAAACAGGAAAGCGGTACTAAAATGCCTACAGTTGCATCTTCATCTGGACTTACTGCTGGAGGTATTACAGTGAGATCTAGTTTTACTAATTTATGATCATGCATATGATATTCTGTGCACCTAAACTCATCAACATGAATCATATTGGTAAAGAACCTTGTACAATCTTAGGACTAAATTAGGAATTTTGAAGGGATAGATTTGGATGAGAAAAGAAGAGAATTTAGTTGATAAGAGAAGAGGATAGGATAGAGAAGCTGCGAAGAGAAAGAGAAAACGGAAATTTCTATGTTTCATTCACATTTCACCGACTCACAATCAGTACATTGATTCTATGCATTTTAACCTGGACTCTTAGAAATAGAATACACCCTATCCATGTCTTGCCACATCATCACTAGAATTGGTTTGTTAGTTCTTATAGTTGAGTATGTTTACCATTTGTTACTTCTTAAGATATCAATCAAATGCATAAAAAAATGAAATAAAAACATTGATTTGACCAGCATCATATGTGTAATCTTGTTGTAGCTGTAACTCTTATAGAAACCTTTGTTTGTAGGATAATCTGATGAAGAATCCATCTCTTAATAAATATGCGAACATTATCTCTTAGTTCACAAACAGTCAATCTCAGCTTGTTCTAATTTTTATACCTTTTATTTTTTTGGTTGCCTGCATGTAGGGTCATGTCCACCTCTGTATGCTTGTACTTTCCAATGTTAGAGTAAAAGTAAAATTTACGATCATCCTGTACTTTGGATTCACAATGAACATTCTTTGTGATCCTGAGAACCTTAGGGTTACTGACCAGCTCAATCAGTTTCAATTCCAATAGTATTATTATTTCATCTGTTTATGAATCCTGGATGGACTTCATTTCGTGCAGAGTGGTATTTTCTTTGGACTTATTGTCTTTGTGATCTTGTGAATCTCAGGACACCAAGAAGAAAGACCACCAAAAGCAATGACCACCAAGATATGCATAGCGATTCGATCTTTTGAAGATCTAGTTCCTGGAAACACTATTTCAGGGATTCCAGCTGATGCACGGAAGATTAGATTGCCTGAATCACGTGTCTTATATACTGTGTTACGATCACCTCATGTTGATAAAAAGTCCAGGGAACAATTTGAAATGCGAATAAAGAAACAGTTTGTGGTCATGAAAACACAAAGCCATGAATTGCGCAATAAGTATTTTTGGTTAAAACGCCAGCGAATATTTGGAGCTCAATATGAAATTCAGTTTCATTGCAAGACCCGTTTGGATAAGGACAAACTCCAGAAACTGCTGCTTTGAAGTAAGATTCTAGTGTACTGTCATTGTATCTGGGAAATATAATTCTTTGAAATATTTGTAAACTGGCTCTCGCTAATTATTGCTGTTGTATTTCTGTTTACAGCTAGGTATCAGGAGAAAAGGGTAATGCCCAAAGCAAATATCAAGACTCTAAAGGAAGCTGGGGTGACAGTTGTGTGAATGTCCAGCAAAGATCCGGCCTGCATTCTTGATGTATTAAAAGAGAGATGTCTTGTGAATTGGTTCTGTTAGGATATTCTTCCAGCTTGCTAATCATTTTGTTTCTTTTTGAACTTAATTCTGGAAGGATGTTTCAAATTCAATTTTCATAATGGCCTGCTTGATAGGCCTGTCTCGGAATTTCTATAATTGTGATTTTTTCTTGTTCGTTAGAAATATGCACTATAAATATTGTGATGGATACGCAATCTTTTCTGCGTTGCCCTTTACAAACAGGCTTTGCACTTGATCTACGAATTCAGGCTTTGTATGATGGTGTTAAGAAACAGAAATACAATGTTATGCTAAAGTAGTCTCCATCACTTGCTAAAGAGAGGCAATACAAGTCCCTGGACTATTTTTTTTCCTGTTATAGTCGCTATAAATCGCTGTAAGCCAACTTTTCTTCATAGACGTTTCTACCAATCGGTGTACTCGCTCTGCTATTCTATCCAAGCCTGGCTGAGGAATGGCTAATAGTTTAATGTGCAGCAGCCTAGCTGAGATCCTTGTTCTTCCTGTACGCTATATAGGTTGCTCATGTAAAGACTACAGCATGGCAAGATGCGCTCGGCCAAATTGAAATGCTGACCACCTAGGAGCACTTCCAGTGCGATGCTTCAGACACATTTGATGCAATTTCAAGCTCCCCCCTCCAGTCGATGCCACTGATCTGACATATCTTCTATGTAACTTGGACAAGCTGAATCACAGGAACCGAGAGATCTGAGATTAATGGCCTCATGCTTTGCAGTGTGCTCCAAACATTATCCTTAATGCTCCCAATTTCTGCCATTACTGCCTCCCAAGTGGTAGCAAATGATACACAGGCCCGTTTGGTGTATTTAGGAAGTTAACAACTCATGTTCTGCCTTTCACCGAGGACATGCCAAGATGGAATGTCTTGAATTCTCAGCACACTTGATAAAATGTCTTTTTTGAAGACTTAACTAAGAAGGAAGGATTGACTTGCCGATACACCGGCCTGAACATATATTCGGGCTCTCGCCTTACACCATGATGAACATAATAAGCTCTCTTTATGCCTCTATATGCTAAGTACTAGAGAGTTCCATTATCAAGGGACAAAAGCAGTACGGAACTTTTACGCAATTGCCTTAGACGCAGGCATGGTTGCCGAGCATGAAATACAGAAAGCATGGATCCGTGAGTAAAAAGTGGGGCTTCTAATTGCCTCAGTGGGGATGTATGCAAGCGGTGGCATTTTGGAAGATGCTGGCAGGGAAGTTTTTCATACAGAGAAGCACGGTTAGAAGAGAAGAGATTGAGGGTGTGTTAAGTAAAATCAAACCCTTTTTTTCAGTATTTTTTCCCTTTTCAGTTTTTCTTTTCTAATAAAAAATTTAAAAACATGATCATTTTTTGAAAACAAAAACAATTTTTTCCACAAAAAAAATAAGAAATACATTAAAATTACAACTATTTTTCATGAAAAATAAAAATCATAGTTTATAATAGTCATTTTAATATTTTGTATTTGTGATAATTTAATTTTAGACTATTAATTTTATTTTATTCAAATTAGAAAATATCGTGAAAAAGATATATTGTTAACTAAAAAAAAATCATTCTATTAGATCTATAATAAAAATTAAATTTATTACACTAACTAAATATGTAAATATAAAAAAAAATCAATCTCTTACATTGCTAAAAAAACAAAACACTTTATGTAAAAAAAAACTGTATTTTTTTTATTTTAAAAATAGTGAAAAACTTGTATTGAAAACCTATGGAGAATCTCTAAAATATGTTTTCCAAACTAAGTACAATTTTGAGAGATTAAAAAACTAGTTTTCTAGATAGAGAAATATTGCATTTTAACATGAAGTCCCAATTTTATTTTCCTTTTTTTACTCTAATTTTTTTATAAAAAAAAATTATTTTTTTGTTTTTGTTTTTAAACTATTCTTATATTATACATTAAATTAAACTAAGCCTAAAATACCACTAAATGTTGCATGAAGTGGGCTTAATTACAAAGTCCAAATAGTTATTCAAAATTATTTATTGTTATTGGACTAAGTGGTAAATCATTAAATTGAGAGAAACCATGACTGATAGAAGAGATATGCATGTGAGATAATTCTCTAAAAAATTAAGAAAGAGGTTAAGAGGATAGCAAGTAGTTGACACCGGTGGAACTTTACTAAATAGATTGAGAGATATTTTTTCTTCATGGTAGAGAAAAAATCTCTTATTATATCTCAAGTAAGAAATTACATTGATAATTTGACTTTTTAATTTTTCTTTTACATACAATTTAGGTCAAACCTAACTATAAACGCCCACTTGTACATGGTTGGGATGGCATTTCACAACTTATATCTTAATAATATCTTATTGTCAATCCATATGTGTGCGTATATGTGCGCGCGTGTTTCTATATCATTAGTTTTTAGTATTCAAACAATATAGATAAAATAAATACCTCATAGAAAACAATAATCATCCAAGTACAAGCAATGCAAAGCATAATAAGATCTCACTAATATAAAGATCAAAATATATGTAATCCTAATTCCTAACATATGCCTTAAATACATCCCTTGATATAAGTTTAGTTAAGGAATCTACCATTATATGACTCGTAATTATGTGTTGCAAAATCACTTTATTTTGTGTCATTGCATCTCAAATGAAGTTATATATAATATTAATATGTTTAGTTCTACCATGATACTTAAGGTCCTTATTGTATACCAATGCTTCCATATTGTCATAGTTTAGCAATACTGAGTTAGTTGCATTGGCCATAATAATAAAGATCATAAAGAAATCTCATTAGCCAAATTGCTTCTTGGATGCAGTTAAATACGTTGCGAACTTTATTTTTATAGTGGACAGAGCTATACAGTTTTTTTTTTACTAATCTAAGATATGACATCATGATTGAGCAGAAAATCATATTTATATATTGATTTCTGCTCATTGAGATTACCTCCCTAGTCAGTAACATTACAACCAATTAAACACAAACTTGATCCTTGATAGCACAATACATTATCTATTATTTCTTTAAGGTAACAAATTTTTTTTTGAATTGCTTCCTGATACATAAATCCTGGATTTGATAGGCATCGACTAACAAATCCCATAAAATTACAAATATTAGTCGTGTACATATCATTTCATACACCAAGCTACCAACTGTCTTAGTCTATATTATGTATTTCATTTTCTTCTTTTACTCATGGGTTTCAGGGTAATTTTCAAGACTTAAATTAACATCTTTAATGACAAGAGTGTCTATGGGCTTACAATTTTGCATAAAAAATCATTTTAGAACCTTTTTGATATAAGTCTTTTGGGAAGAAAACCCAAAAGTCTTTTAGATCAGTCTTTAATAACTTTTATGTCCAACACATAGCTTGTTTTACCTATGACCTTCATTTCAAAGTTTGAGGATAACTATAAATTTGTCATGGCAATCATCTCCTTGTCATTCCAAGTAATCAATATGTTATCCACATATAATGACAAGATAACAAAACTCTTATTATATTATTTAATATACATACAATAATCTTCTTTAATCATCATAAACTCATTAGTGATGATGGCTCGATGAAATTAAAGATTCCATTGTTTAGATGATTGTTTCAATCCATAAATAGATATATAGAGTCTACAAAGTTTGCGTTGTTGACCTTTGACAACAAAATCAACTGGTTGATCTATATAAATCTCTTCATCCAATTTTCCATAAAAAAATACAATTTTAACATCTATTTGATAGAGCTTCAAGTCCAAAACGTAATGATTGTTAGGATTAAATGAATTGAGGCAAACCTAACTACTGGAGAAAACATTTCCTCATTAGTTTATACCTTCTTATTTGGTATAATATTTTCCTACCAAACAAGCCTTACATCACTTTATAAAATCGTTTACTTGACATTTCGCCTTGAGAATCAATTTGTTATTAATGGCTTTTTAACTTCGTAAAAGGTCAACCAAGTCCCAGACATGATTAGTCTTTATAGACTCCATATTATCTTTCAATGCATTCATTCATTCCTTATTTGAAGGAGAAGAAATAGCCTCTTGAAAAAATTTAGGTTTTTCATCATGTACAGCTATAATGAAAGCTCCTCCTTTAGTTCTAAAACAAAGAGGAGGAATGGTCGTGTTTATGATTCTTCAAAGTTAGGGCTCCTTATAACTTTTATATAATGAATGTTTCCACTTAAAAGACAATATACTTCCATTATTTTTAAAAGTTTAAAGAACTACCTTTTCTATCTCAACTAGCGTAGTATGAGTGTGAAGTTATGGATCATCTGTTTTATATAAAAAAAAAAATGTATCTCTAAACCTTGTTTTAAAAAGAAAAATCCTATTCAAGGAACTTTGCATCTCATGACATAATTTCAATCACATTTTCATTTGATGTCTCTCCAATAAACACATATTCTTTTAAGTGATTAGGATATCTAATAAAGATATATTTTTTTCCCTATAGGGCCTAACTTTCCATACTTATGAGAAATGTTATGAACATAAATAGCTACCCCAAGACCTTAAATGACTCAAGTCTAGGGTTTTTTCAACCCATAACTTCTATGGTGTGGAAGGTACTAATTTATAAGGAACATGGTTTAGAACATAGGTAATAGTTAACAATGCCTCTCCTCAATAAGAGATTTGCATATTAGCTTACACCATCATCAATCTAACCATGTTTAATAAAGTACGATTCCTCCTTTTTGCAACACTATTTTGCTGTGGAGTTCCAAGAATTGTTAGCTATTTGATAATTTTTTTCTTCTTATATAATTCCCTGAATTATTAAAATAAATACTCACATTTTTTATTAGTTCTGAGAACCTTGATTGTTATATTTAATTGATTCTCAACCTTATTTATATATCACCTAAAACAATTTAATGCTTCATATTTATTAGGAGATCAAATAAACATGACCCAAAATGAGTGTTATCATCTATAAATATGATAAAATAGTATATACCATGCCTTGCTCTTATGTTCATTGAGTCACATGTATCTAAATGAATGAATTATAGGGCGTATTAGCCCTAATTGCTTTTCCAAATGGTTTTCTAGTTTATTTTCCTCCAAAAAAATGTTCATAAATTGGTAGATTAACTTTTATAAGCGGGCTTAAAAGGTTTTCTTTAACATGTTTATCATTCTTTCTTATCTAATATGGCCAAGCCAAGCCTACCATTTAACAAAGTCATTATGAGCTTTATCAATAAAAAAAGAGCAAAACAAAACTTTCATTAATAATTGAATATTCAACATCCAAAACTAAAAAACATTCAGAAAATAACCTCAACCATAAAAATGTGTTCTGAGATACATCTTAAAAAAATTATTCTCTAGGTAAAAATGAAAGTCTAATTTAAGCATGACAAGAATGGAAAATAAGTTCCATTGAATATTAGGAGCATAAAGTATATCATAGATATACAAAATGTCTCATCCTTGCATGACCAGTTTATAAGTGTCAATACTATGCATGACAATACTGAACTTGTTCTTCATGTACACCATTTTGCTTCCAATCACAATTCAACGATACTCTTCGAACCCAATTTGATCTCTTGCTACATGGTTTGTTGCTTTTATGTCTATAATCTATAAAGGATTAGATTCAACAACAAATACTATTGAAAAAACTAAATATTCAGAGTGGGAAATCAAACAACATTGTACTTGCTTCGGGTGCACTTACTAGAAAAATGTTGTTGTTTCGTGTAATTGTAGCAAGTCATCTTGGACTTGTCTTTTTTGCCACCTCGTTAGCTTTTTTTTAGGTGCCTTTTCTTTTTCTTTTAGATCCAGGCCCAACGATTTATTTAGAAGGTCCATTAGTCTACTTGTATTTGGCCTTATTTTCTAGCTAGGACTAGATTTAACAACAAAAATCTTTAAGGATTTAACAACTTCAAGCATTCATCCTCTAACTCCAGATGACGTGCAATATCCTTCAATATTTGAACAGCATTATTGTGCTTCATGTTAACTCGTATGTGATACTAAGAGTTAAAAAAGGAGAAAATTACAGTTTGAAAATGTTGTTCATCAATCAAGGTATTCCCTATAATTTTCAAATCTCGAATCATATTTAACATTTCCTAAAAATATTGTTTCATAGTATGATTAGCGCTCTTTTGGAAAGTTTTGATATACAATTTAATCAACATAATTTTGTTGTAGAAACAACATCAGATTTTTCTTTCAGAGCTTATCACATACTAGTAATGAGAGAATTTAACCATGTTATCATTTTGCATACTACTTAGCAATGTATTATAAGCAATGCAATCATTCTTTGTTCATGCCTGATAAGCTTCCAACTTCCCTACTATACTACCCTTCTTGGGCTCTATCATCATGATCGATAAGATCTTTAATATCTTATATTCATCTAGCACAAATTGGATTTTGCAATGCGATAAATAATAGTTATCACCGTCAAACTTCTCACACTTATTGAGGTCAGCTATGATTTGTTTTGAGACCATTAATAACTACATTTAAATAATGCATATTTAAGATGATTAAGAGATATACTACACACACACACACACAAAGATAATTTTGTAGCATTAATCTTTATTAAAATACAAGTCATACAAAGAAAAATTTGTAAAGCTCAGTAATCACATTATATAACTAGTGAAACTACAATTATTTAATAAACTATGAGCAAAACATCAAATAAATAGTTTTAAGGTGTCTAAAATATTTTATTTAAACAAATACAAACTCCTACTTGATGAAATATGCAATATATAATAATCATGTAATTTATCTCAATGTTTTGTATTTTTTAATAAAATTATCGAAAATTTCTCTAATTAACATAATTCATTGAGATAAGATATTTATACTACTTCAAGATATCAAATCATTAGATATATAATCTAGGAACAATATTATAGGAGAGTACACATCATTCTATAATTTATTTAATTTTTAAAATATCTTAGACATTCATTTTTATAAAAATACAATAAATAATCTAAATATCAATTACTTATCAATCAATAGTCATAAATACAAACAAATACCACAAAAATTATGGACACTCCCATTGTTTTAGAATTATTTAATGTTTTCACATACTCTCAAAAGTGTTATATATTAAGAAAAAAAATATAATGAGAATCGATAAACATCATTAAAGAATCTATTACATGTGCTAATTGGGTTAAGTCAAACATCAAGATGATTTTAAGAGACGATTAGGTTTTAATTAATATAATCCATACAAGAACATGAGTTTTAAAGGCCTAGTAGCTTATAAATTTGGTAAGAAATCTTGGTAGCTTGCGAATTAGACATAAGAGGTGGTTTTGAGCTTATTTTTTTCTAAAGTACAGGTTTTACATTAACAAGCATATCTTTTGATCCAATTATTGGATCCAGCTAAAAAAATTTCATAAGATTATAAAGGCCTTTTTTCACTATAGGATTAAAATTTTATAGTGATCGAATATCAGGAAGGCTTTATGATAAATCCTAGAAGTTACTATATGAGAATTACATTATTTTTCTAGTTGGTTTAGGATTTTATTTTATTTAGAACTCTTTTGTTATTTTTTTTTAGCTTTGTTAAAATGTTTTATTTAGTATAAATAGAGTTATTTATCTTGTATTTAGGGTTTTTTTTAGAGATTTCTTATTATTCAAAAATTATATTTTATGTGTAGCGAGGTTGCTTATTCTTGGTTCGTCATTGAACTCTTCAGAACTTATCAAAGGTAATTGTCTTTGTGGTGTTCATCCTTGTCGCATGTGTGCGGTGTCATGATCGTCCTCCTGAGTCAGGATCTTCATGGTAATAAGGAAAAGAACAAGGGATTCTTGTTTCTTATCTGTAAAAAAAAGAATGGAGTCACCATTTGATATTTTGATCACTAAGAACCCTAACTGGTTCTAAAGTCTGGATAAGAGATTAACTTATGTATAAGAAGAACATATCACCCCGAGTAAACTCTAATATAGGATAAACTATTTTGTTTATTTGTCTGATATAAACTATGTTAATGTTATGTTTGTTTTATTTTTGTAATCGTTGGTATGTAAACAAATAGATATGTTGTGGGAAGAAAATGAAGGTGTTTCAAGACATAAAAGAAAGAAAAGTAGGTGACCTACGAACCTCAAGGTTGTTTCTAGAGAGAAAAGAAAGTAGAATAAATTTAGCAAAATTTCAACTTTGTCATTTCTAGAATAAATGAATAGTGCAAATGAGTGTGATTGCATAGTTGTTGTTTTAGTTTTCATTGTTAATATTTTAAAAATGTTTCAAAGATATTATTCTTTTATATTTTTATATAAATAAATTGTATTTCCATGATGTATTTACAAAATTAAAAATCACTTATTCTCAGTTAGAAAAAAATAACCTCTAAGATAAATAAAAATATATAGATTAAAAAGAAAAGTCGGGGTTAGATATTTATACATGCATTTGTTTTTTTTTTTAGAAGAAATATCAGCTCTCTGTTTCAGTATTTAATTAGCATTAATAATTTTTTTTATTTATGACTTCATATATTTTTTAAATTTATCTTATGAAGTGTAAATAATATATATATATATTTACATTTCTCAATTAAAAAGAATTATAACGGTTGAAAAAGCATCCATAACTTTGGCATGTTTTTATTGAATTAATAATTAATTGCAGGTTAGTAATATTCTATGCCGAATAATTTACAATATACTGAGAATTTGTCTCACGAGTGTTTGATTCTAGATGCAAGTATATATGTAATGTGCATGGCAAGAACAGAATTGTGAGAAAAGGACAATGGAGAAATCTTCTGCAGTTCTGTTTGTTTTAGAGAGTCTGACTTTCTTAAATTCACTTTTGCATGCAGTACTGTTTGCCAAGGAAATGAAATTGTTGAGGGTAAAGCTCGAGAGGTGATCCATGGTTGCCAAAGCCCTCTAAGTAGTGTCTGCTTTTGTGATTTCATGTGTCCAAAGGTTAGGATCCATCATCGCCAGTGTATATTTATGACTTGACGTATCAAAAGTTTAGGACACACCTAGGACATTGGCGCTCCGACCCAAAATGAGGATGGCATTACACATCATGCAAAGAACAATGTTTGATGAAGTCTAGGATGTCATGTCCGAATCCACAACTTCAGGCTGGTGAATATAAATTGGGTCCTGCACTACTTTTATGTCTTGGCCCTTGGGGTATTCATGAATATACATAACTTAGGTTAGTGTATATATTGAGTACATACTTGATTCATTCTTTTTTTTTTAGACATGAGGTCGTTGAATATATTGGATTAGGTTAAAGTTTGATGTGAATATTATATATATCCATAAATTATGTTTATATTTCTAATTTTCATGAGTTTATATTTAGAGGTGAATCTACAACATAGGTTGTATGTGTCATGACATCCTAAATATCAAGTCTGATTTTTATAAATTATACCACCATTAAATTCTAGTTACCTTCCTTTCCCATCCAGCAAAGAGATAAGCTATTTTTTGTTATATTAAAAAAAATCTAATAGGATGCCTACTAACAAGAACTTTGAAGCCAAAATATTTTTAAGTAAAATAAAAATAAATACGTAATTCATAAACTATAAAATATAAAGATGAAAAGAGTATGGAGCATATAAGTTGGATTTTGTTGACCGGGTTTCAAAAATCTCAACCCACTACTCGACTCATAATATCTATTTCTTAGATTTTTTTACCTACTATCATTTGTAACATTTATATTACCTACTTTACAGGTTAGGTTGTGTTAAATATTGTAAATATTATAAATATGTTGGTTTTTTAAACACCATTACTGAGCATTAATTAAATGATTGAAATGGAATATCTTAGTCTTTACTATTAATTTTATACATTAGATGTTAATTTTGAGATATTAGAAAAGTTCTGCTAATAACATGATATTTTTTTTTGTATTAATATGAGTATTCGGACCAGTTTGTGCGCACCTCGACTAATCCTACGAGCTCTAAAGTTAATAATTATATAAACTTTAAGTGGCCCTAAGGTTTATGAGATTCAAACTAGTGATTTCTAGATGAACAAATTTAAAATATAACCAGTTGAATTACACTCCTCATAATTTAACATGGACTTTTCTTTTCTTGAGAAGATGATCAAATCTAAACTATTGGTATTGTTGGTTCTCTATGATATGCTGCAAATAAGTACATGCCATAATGATATATGGGAATTCATTAAAAATATACAGTAATATATAGTGCTCCAGCCTCCAGGGAGATCAAGGATCATCATAGACTATGACATGCATGGCAATGATAATTAAGCTTGAAATAAATCTAATTAGCCTTTAATTACTGTTGATAACATGGTGCTGTTTTGCAAATAACTTTATATTTACAAATTTACAGCTCAAATGGGCACTTTTTCTCGGCAATAATAAATAAATAAAAATGGTAATAATAACTTTGATAAAAATAGATGGGAATCTCTCCCTTGAATAAAGAAAAAAAAAGAGGGAATCAATGAGTAGGCTGGCCATTAATATTGTGGAGCATATAGCCCAAGTGGGATACAATGGATGTTGACACACATCAATGAAAGACGAACACAGGGGGGCCAACAAGTTGCTCAACCTAAGTCTCCCATTTTTAGAATCGAAAACATGTGCTTTCTGACTAAGGATTGCCACACTAAACAGAAAAACCAATCAATGTTTCACTACAAGTTTTCATTGCACAGAAATCTGTAGAACAAGCAGTAGATTTATACAATATTAATCTCTAATTAAAAGTAATTACGATAAATTAAGAGATCATACTTACCCTTTTGAAGTATTGCTGGATGCTTGCGGTGTTTAGTTATTTTCTTCATTGCTAGGACTCCTATCAGAATTTTATTGTTATCATTGGCTAAATGACAGGAAATAGTGTTAGTTCCACAAACTGCTTATTGGCATTTTATTGCATGTTCATCACTCAAACTTGAGAAGAACATCCAAATTACAGCATCATTTCCTAAAGCTGAAATTGCAAGCAATCCAAGATTTACAGGGTTAATTATTTTGGCTCATTGTAATTTATCTTCCATTCACAATTTTACTTGATTGTTCATTATCCAATCATGATTTATCAAGGTCATAACATCATATGGAACAAAAAGATACATGTAATTATAAATTTGAGCATACAAAATTTAGCTAATCCATGCATGTGTACTTTACATCTTGAATGACAACATTTTCTTCAGCTTGATTTGTAAATGTGTCCGGCTCATCACCATTAATTGTGGCCAAGCTAGATGCACGCAGCACAATATGTGCCCCTGTATATATCTGCCAAAATAGAAGCCTGTGACCTACGCCTACAAAATAGATCTCATGCATATGAAACGAGTGTGGTAGTATAAGAAATTTTCAAGCCAAAAGTTAAAGATGGGTTTGCTTTGTACCCATCAGGAAAAAGACCTTCGGTGGAGATCATATCAGTATTATTGAAAGATATATGTATAATTCAACTACATGCATGCATGATCATGCGTATAAATATCATCACCTAGCCACCCTAAGGCTCATCAAGCGTAGAAAATCAGTTTCACTTCAACATCTATAACCATGAATACGAATTACCATGCAAGAAAGTCTCTCTCAAGGGATTGTTACACCTTGTAATTACCTTTTAGGTCATGGGTTTTGGCCAACACCTCTTGCCTTTCTTTTCTTAGTAAACCTAGTTTTCTGACCATTTTCAAAACGATCCCAAATTGGAAAAGTTCAGGTAGGCTGGCAGATCAGACTCAGAGAGTGGTTAAATGTCACAGCAACCATTTGTCCATGATCCCATTACAGGACAATAAAAGGAAGAAAATGCCTTCCATCAAATTACAATCCATGCCACTAGCCACGCATGAAACCTTTGTATGAATTATTGCATCACCACTGGTTTGAATTACAAAACAAAAGGTTTATAGATTAACAAGTCCTTTTCAACTCTTGTCTGTCAAGGATATCGTGCAGAAGTTCATGCATGAGGTCATTTTGGTAGTTTTGCTCAAGTAAAAGAGCCAGTCTGCATATAGATTAGTACTAATAAATTTTATCCCAACAGTTTTCTGAAAAACAAACTCTCCATTTTCTACAAGCAGGAGAAAGAAAGATAGGTAATATAGAAAGTTTTCTTTCTTCTGTGATTATCATCTTGGCTAGAGAATTATGCCAAGTTATAATTAATTTTAGGTTTCAGAAACTTACTTCACATTTGTCATTTCTTTGTGTCTTCTAGCTACAAGTTCCTCATCATTATTACAAATTCACTTTTCATTTACTTTCCATTATAATTTTCATGCCTTTTGTGGTTTTTGGAACTAATTCTACTGTGTGTTAATTTCTTGCAAAACCAGAAAAACAGGTTTGTGAGAAAAGAGGGTCACTGACTTCCTTACTTCTGTTCTTTCCCTTAGTAAAAGGCAAAAGAATTATGGGGCGTGGAAAGATAGCCATTAGGAGGATTGAGAACCAGACAACAAGGCAAGTCACCTTCTCAAAGCGTCGAGCTGGGCTTTTGAAGAAGACTCATGAACTTTCAGTGCTATGTGATGCTCAAATCGGGCTCATCATCTTTTCTAGCACTGGAAAGTTGTGTCAGTACTGCACCGAGGGTTTGAGGTCCTCTATTCATCACTACTCACTACCATTCCAAACTTTATTTTTCTTAGCTTTCGTTCTGTGTAACACACTGGTTTTTTATGCTCTTCTACTTGATTTTTCTTACAATGTTGGACCCCTTCTGGTCCCATATAAAAATTACTTCTTCTTTTTTTTTTCCTTTTTAGTTTCGTTATGTTTTTGTGTCTTAGATTTTCTAGTACCAGATCTTCATGATTTTCTTCATTTGATGACTTGAATCTGTTTCATACATAGAAGGCCCCTTTTGTTCCCAGCATTCTGATCCAACTGATAAATACCAGCCCCATAACTTTCATTAAATATTTTAATTGACCAGCATGAGTAGGACTTGACTTTCTGTGCAAGCTTCTGACAAACTAGGGTTTTCCACCGTCGAAGTGTTCTCTTTTCTTTTCTTACTTTTTCCTTCGTGGGCAGCTTATCTTTGATGCCATTTTTTCCCTTTCAATACCAGTTCAAGATCTTGTAAATTGATCATCCTAGGGAATGATTGGGTCTCTTAATCCTCTGTAAATTGTGATCTAGCTAGCCCTGAAAAAAGAGTTGGAAATCCAACCAACTGCCTACCTACGATGATCACAACCATGCATCGTTTAATAAATATATCAACTTCTGATTGTTAATTTTCTTCTGTTCTTTAGAGTTCATCTTAGTCAAAGAGCGGAAAATAGTACAGAATGTGCATGAAATGTGTGGAATATATGTTATCTCAGTCTCAGATCATCACTGGTTGGTTATGATTGCAGTCCCTTGATGAGGTCATTAATTAATATTATATAAGGAGGAAAAAAGTAGCTTGCGGTGTGCCTTAAATTGGGAGTCATTTTTCATTTCCCATTTTTTAGAACTGCCTTAAATCAATTCCCTTATATATATAGTCAGAAAGAGAGAACAGACTGAACCCTTGACTTGTTCATGGTGGTGATGTTTTACTACCATATAATTATAAAATCACAAGCACATTTTTCATATATATGACAAGAATGTAATGTGTTGCAGGATGGAGCAACTCATAGAGAGGTACCAGAAGATGTCTGGAACTCGCATTCCTGAGCACGATAGCAGGGTAAAATTAATATTCTCAACAGACATGAAGTTTTAAGATGAATTAATTTTACATTTGATGGTCTTTTCCCTTCTTAATTCTTAGGAACAACTATTTGGAGAATTGGCGATGCTGAGGAACGAGACTCGCCGTCTTCAATCTAACATGCGCCGCTATACAGGTGAAGATACGAGCTCTATTCCTTTCGAGGAGTTGGATGAAGTAGAACAAGAACTTGAACGCTCGGTTATCAAGGTCCGAGATCGCAAGGTAACTAAACAATCCAGAAATGGTGAGAAAAAGCATGCCTTCCATTTTTTTGAAGTCAACTCTTGTGATATGAATTCCTAGATTTTTATCCTTCTAAGGTTGTTTATATATGTTTCTTTCATTTCCATGCAGAATGAGCTCTTGCACCAGCAGCTGGAAAATCTTCGCAGGAAGGTGAGTCTCTTAGTCTCAAACACACAATCCCACTTTGATGCACATTAACTCTACAGCAGGATCTGATTTTACTGTTGTTGTAACTGTTAGGAGCGTATGTTGGAGGAGGAAAACAGCAATATGTACCGCTGGGTAAGGGTATTTTTCCCCATATATTTCATTAGGAACTTTTTATATGCTGGAATCATATGAATTATACAGTCTAGACCATATTCTAATTTCTTACCTCCGTTTCGTAATCTTTTTGTTTGGTTGATGGATCATATTTTAGATTCAGGAGCATCGTGTAGCGCTGGAATATCAGCACTCAGCGATGGAAGCAAAGCCGGTGGAACCTCAGCAAGTCCTGGATCAATTCCCATTCTGTGGAGAACCCAGCAGTGTGCTGCAGCTTTCAACCATCTCTCATCAAATTGACCCATACCATCTTCAGCTTGCTCAACCCTGCCTTCAAGGTTCTAGTGTCTAGGTGAGGAAAGAATGGATAGTGAGAGTAACAATATCAGCCTTAGCTGCTGTTTCCCTTTTATAAATCGAGTTGTTTTGTGATTTGTGCAGAATTGTCAGATTTGGAGAAGGGCTTCTCACATTGAAGTGTTGGGCATAGTACCTATAATATTTTAATTCGCCATGTTTTTAAGACATACTTAATTTCTGCTTAATATTCCTTTGTATGTTTGCACTACTGTCTTAAGATGCACTTTATCTGGAAACTATGGTTTTATTTTATGAAGAATAGTGCTGTGTTTCTTATCCTACTCTTTTTTCTCTATGGCCCTAGCATAGGGAAGGGATAAATGAATTCTATAATAACTTGAAGTTAAGACAGTGTATGTTTAGTGGCCTTGAGGAATATGAAATTAGACTTTGACAGTTGTGATCTTCTGTTAGTTAATTGAAAAGTTTCAGAGGTGAAAGAGAATCTTGTGGTTAAGAAAACGGAGAGAATGGTAGTGGCAAGCAACCAAGAAAAGTAACAAATTCTGCACACAAGAAGCCCCATTTAGAATTTTAGCAACCTGAATAAGATTTATTTAAAGAAGAATTAAGTAACTCAAATACCCTCTATACCATACAAACAGTGTTCTTGACCTTCCTTAAGAACACCAAATTGCATTTGGCTTACAATAAAACTTAGCATTGTATAAATTTGCTCTGAGCTAGGATGTGATTTATCATGTGCAATGAATCTATGATGAGCTCCAGACATCTCGAGAAAACTATACCCAGGAGTCTTCTTCACCCCTCTACGCTCCATGGCTTCTCTCATGATTCTTGCTTCATCCCAGCGTCTGCCAATGGCATAAACATTTGACAGGCCAACGTATCTACCATCATGCTCTGGATCTAACTCAATAAGCTTCTTCCCTATTAATTCGGCAAGATCTAATTTTCCATGGTTCATGCATCCACTAAGTAAAGCACCTAACATTGAAGCCGTCGGTTCAACTGGCATTTGACACAAAAACTGATATGCCTCCGCCACTTGACCAGCACGAGCCATAACATCCACCATACAAGCATAATGCTCAGTCTTTGGTGTCATGCCATTTTTACCAAGACCCTCGAAGAAATACGAAGCTTGCTTTACTAATCCACCATGAGCACAAGCACTCAACAAGCACAGAAACGTGATCTCATCCGGTTTAATCCCAGCTATTTGCATCTCTGTATACAAATCAAGCGATTCCTTAACCAAACCATGAGTTGCAAGCCCTCCAATCATAGCATTCCAAATTAACACATCGCTCTTTCTCAGCGAGACCCCACGAAACACAGCGAAAGCCTCCTCAACTGCCCCACATTTTGCATACATGTCAATAAGAGAAGTCCGCAAAACCAAATTTAATTCGAACCCATTATCAACCAAATATTGATGCATCATCCTCCCTTTATCAAGAGCACCCAAATGAGCACAAGCACATAGCACACTAACCATAGTAACCTCATTAGCCTTGGGGCCTGAAGTCCGCATCTTCTCAAAAACTGCCATAGCATCCCCGTAATTCCCACTTTTAGCATACCCATCAATTAAACAACTCCATGACCTAACATCTCTTTCAGGCATCAAATCAAACAAACCACGCGCCAAATCCAAATATCCACACTTTGCATACCCATCAACCATCGAATTCCACGACACCAAGTTCTTCACAGGAGTTCCATCAAACACCTTCCGAGCATACACGATATCACCACAAGAACCATACATATGAATCAAAGAATTAGCAACAAACCTATCTATCTCAAACCCAGATTTTATTACATGCCCATGAATTGAAACCCCTAGTTCTTTCCTTAAAAGTCGCGATGTCGCCTTAGCAAGAAAAGGGTATGTTAAATGATCAGGGTAGATTCCAACTTGCAACATTTTGACAAAAACTGAAATGGATTTATTTGGGTTCTTGCTCTTTGAATAACCCCTAATGACTGAGTTCCATTCAAAGATAGTTGGGTCTTGGAGATTTAACAAAGCCCTGTAAGAATAATCAGTGTTGTTTGAATCAGATAAAGCAGGGAAAGAAACGATTCTTGACATAAAAAGGTCATCTTGAGAGAGGCCAAAGGTGATTACTAGAGCATGAAGTTGGTTCAATTGTAGCATTGATTTGCATTTATCAAGGAAGGTGATTAGGGTTCTTTTTAAATTTAGATTAGGATTTCTAGGTAACATGATGAAGGATCCAACATTTACAGGGAAGTGAAGGCCTGAAAAGCCTCAAGCTTGTAAGAACATTATTTTATTTTTAAAGGCTCGGAAGAAAAGTGAGTCCAAGGCAACTTGGTCCGACCTCTTTGATATCCATCAGAACTCATCCTACAAAAATTCGGTTCTTATCCAACCTGATGGGAGACGGCTCCGAGCAACTTCCCGTCTTCTCCAAACTGTATTTTTATGAACAGTAAAAAGAAGAAAAAAAGACAATTTTTTGTTTTTATGATATATTTAGTTTGTGCTTTTTTTTTTCTAAATTGATAAATTAAACAATATTTTATCAAATCAAATATTTATTTAATGTCAAGATATTTTTTTAACATTGTGAATATAATGTAGCATGCAAATCTAAACTCATCATCAGGCTTAGAATTGTATGAACATGGAACGGTGATGTTGAAAAAAAAAAAAAGGGTTAAGTGTCTGAAAGGAATAATTGTTCAAGTACAAAAATAAAAATAAAAAATGGGGCTAGAGTTAGTTGCTTTGTATCAATCCAGGTGTAATGCCATGAAGAAATGAATAGTGTTTTACATTACGTTTTAGTTTATTTTCCTAGATTATTATCTCGTGGGTTGAATCAATTTTCTTAATGTAAAAAATATATTGAACGACATGTTTTTAAAATATTGATACAATCAATTATTGAATGAAATTTTTAAAAAAATATTGAGACGATAAGATATTTGATCGACCCGTGTTAACTTATTGAATCTTGTAACCAAATTCATAAGATCGTAATAATTTTATAAAAAAAAATCAAAATAAATTACAAAGAACAGTTTCTAATCAGCCAAGAAAAATTTAAAAAAAAAATTAATTAAAAAAAGATAAAACCTATTCATGTCAACTCAAGTTAACGTACCAAATTTACGACTTGAGTCATGTGACTAGGATAAACCTATAAAAAACAAATAAAAAAAATTACAAAACTCAATTCTCAACCAATCTAATATTGAAGGATAAAATAAAAAAATCAATTAAAAAAGATTAAAAAAACAACTCAAGTCAACTCGAGCTAACTTGTTAAATCCACAACTTAGATCATAAAATCGGAATAACTTCATAAAATAAAAATGAAAAAAAAACTATAAAACTCCATTTTCAACAAATCGAGTGTTGAAGATTGAAATCAAAGAAAAAAACTAAATACATGAGACTGAAATAATCTAAAAAAAAAAACAAATTATAAAGAAATTTATGAAACTTAATTCCCAAACATCCTAATATTAAAGAATAAAATTTTTTTTAAAAAAACTAAATAAGAAAAGAAGATTGAAGGTGAGGATAAATCTTATTGTTACAAAACAGAATGATAAATAGTTGTTGGAGGGTATAATTGATAAAAAATCAATAAAAAAACAAAAAAAAACTAGGTTAACCTGAATCAATCTGTTAAACTCGTAACTCGGGTTATAAGATTAGAATAACCCTTTAGAAAGTAATATAAAAAAAATTATAAAACTTAATTTTAAACTAATCCAATGTTAAAAGATAAAATAAAAAGAATAAAAAAAATAACTTAAATGAACTAAAAGTAACTTGTAACTTGAGATTGAACTTTATTATATAATAATAATAATAACAATAATAACAACAACGACAACGTGCATGCGGAGGCTTTGGGCTAATGATAGATGTTAACTCGTTAAAGTTTTAGGCCTCTTCTCAATCTGTCAGTTCAAGATTTGAGCAGCAACATCATCTCTATCTTTCCATACATTTCATGTAGGCATAACCTAAGTCAAATCCTATCAGGTTGCTTGCTTTCAAGTTTTACCCCATCATTCATGTCAGGTTACATGGAGCAAGGTGTAGAGATGCCAACAAATTCATGATATGGATAGAGCTTGTTAAGATCATTGTCTTTTTGGCTAGACAGCAAACTCCCTGGAGATTCCCATTTTCTTGCAAGGAACCTTACACCAAACAGAAAATCTAAGAGAGTACAATAGCATAACTGCTCCGTAGTATAGTCTTATCCGTTCAATACAATCGAGTGGTCGATTGTATGGAGCTGAAAGCAAGAAAAGAAGAGGGGAAGATAAACCCAATTAAATAGGATAGATTTGTTATTCAATTTGGTAGGGTGAGGCCATATTCATTTGAAAGGAAGATTATGAGAAAAAAATAAACAAAACCCGGGTTTTGATATAAAAAAACTAAATCTATGAGACCATATTCATCCCTGAAGCTCTGCTATAGAGGCCACACAGTAACGTTAAAAGAAACCAGTTTGTAGGGTTGGCTTCTTACATGGACACAAAGGATGAATTAATACAAACATGCGCACCTGGGCATTTCCCCTATTGGGAAATGGCATACAAATTGGCACAACAATCATGCAAGTGGTGCACACATCGGTCTACTTTTCTTTTTAACCCAGCAGTCTATGACTAGTAGAAGAGGATGGTCCAACAAATGCTAGCTGTGCGCAGCAGTGGAGACCTCGGTGCTGCAAACAGGACAGACCTGCAGTCATAAGGAAAATATTAAGCAATAGATTCATACTATCCTTCAAACTGTAATTACAAAAATATGTTGTTGGTCTAAAGCAAGATCCCTTAAACAAATGATTGGTGCCTGCATCACTTTAAAATAGGCACCCTTGAACTTATGGTTTGTTCCAATTCTTTACGTGTGTGATTGAAAAGGAAAAGGTTTATTTGTTCTTTATCGATAGCTAACAAATTATGTACGATGTAGTGAAATGAAAACAAAAGCAAAGACGAAAACAGTTGAGCCATGTTGAGATAACCAAGTGCTGTTAGGTTGGTAGGGTAAGAATTTCAGTCACCAGAAAGAAGTTTGAAGCAAAACAAGAAAGAAGAAAAAGGACAAAGGCAAGTAACTACACCAAGTTCACACACACAAAAAAAAAATACCTTGTTTATTTTCAACCAATTGTTTATGCACTCTGAATGGTAAGAATGCTTGCATGATAGCAGAGTCAGAGTTTCACCATCCTCGTAATCCAAACGACATATGACACAGCTGAAACACAAGCACACATTTCAATCATCACATAACTACAGTTGATAAGAAAATTGGGCATTTGTGCTTACGATTCATTGCTTCCATTCTGACTGCTTCCTGCCTTGTAGTTTATCGAAGGCAAAGAAGCAATTATATCAGCTGAAAGGCCTCTGCTTTCAGTTCCAACAACTTCACCCAATGCAAGCAACTCCTGAGATAAATGAATCACACTATAAGAAATAAAGTAACGTAGAAGCATCATGGGAACACTCAGTCCAAGCCAGCTTACCTCATATGAAAGTTCATCTGGATCAACCTCCTCCCATGTTTCCTGGGCAATAAGAAGCCAATTAAGCCCCATAGGGGACAATAGAATTAAGTAGGAAAGAAAAATTAGAGGACTCAACACAAATATTTGCATTTAGATGCCCACTCAACCAATAAAAACCTGAGGAAAAGCTAAAACAAGGAACAAACCTAAACCAATAGCATCCTTCCATGGAGATTAAAACACCCATATTAAAGTTGTGGACTAGAGAATACCACTTAATAGACTGAAATTTAACAAGAAAAGAAATGGCTAATGAAACACCTCTAGACTGGCAAGACACTTGGATGTCATAAAAGCATTTGTGGGCCTGCGGCTAAAATGAAAACTAGAGCAAGACAATAACCAAAATCAAGCAAACCGCTGAATCATATTATCTTTGACAAAGAGCAAGCAAAAAGCCATTTGTAGTGCTCCATGACTATTTGCTTCAACAAAAAAGGAAAATGTCAGAATTAAAACTCTTTTGGTAGCATCATGCAAGTCAAACCTTGGCTGAACAATTGCACAGTTCTTAGTTCATCAAGTTGCTCTGCACCACAATGGTATCTACCCTTCTCCTCTTGTCATACCTAACCTTTTACATCATTGACAACAACCCCTTAAGAAGTGCCGGTCGGAGCAGTCCCCGAGCTCCTATACTACAGCAACAACCTAAGTTGTTGTAAGCGTAGCTTGTGATTACTTTTCAGTTTCCATATAGTATTTCAGGCTTATAGGCTTGGTCTAGATTAATTTAGTTCTTCTAATAGTTACCTGAAATGATTTTTTGCAAGTGCACATAATGTATGTCAGCAGCAGCAGTTAGAACTGTTTTGAGAACACAACAAAAACCATCAAAGAGGGCTCACTAGAAATAATCACTGATATCACCTTCATGATTGTGAAATCAACTGTCACCTTTCCAATACTAGTATCACTAAACTAAGGGGCATATTACTTAGGAAAAATATACACAGCATAGGTTTATATATAATCCATTGCTTGTACCCGCAAAAACGCAATGCCAAATTCACTTTCACAGACTACAGTCGAGGAAATTTGTAATAGTATGACACACCATAGAGCCAAATTGTTAAACTGAAATCCTTACTATGCCAAAAAGGTAGGAAGAAAATAATATACCAAGTTACAGATAGTGATACCTGAGAATTATCCCCAAGATCTTCTTCGCTATCCTCCTCAGCGTCTCCTGTAACTACAAGCTATTAGCAAAAAAAGCAGAGGTTGCATAACACACACGCAGACCACAGAAAGACAGACTTGCATAAGAAACAACACTCATTCATTCACAAAAAAAGAAAAAAAGAAAAGAAAAAAGATGGGCATCAACAAAAAGACATACAAAAACAATAGTTCGTTTTATAATTTTCAAACTTACTACCATTTAAGCTAGCAAGGGCCAGCAGTCTAGCAGCTATGTCCCTTTCTTCAGCTTCCTGCAAGGCTCGAGCATAGGCCTCGTCACTGGAATACACAGAAGGGTCAATTTCAACTTCGGTATTATCATCTCTATTGTCAGCATGAGCATGCACGTCACTTGCATCACCATCCACATCTGTGTCATTGTCTCCATCAGTCTCATCATCATCATCATCTCCATCAGTCTCATCATCGGGATCACCAAAATCAACCCCATAGTCATGTAAATAACTTCCAGCTTCCCAACTTCCATAATCACTCCCATCATTATTCATTCTTAGCATCATGTATGCTCTTTCCTACTCCATGATCAAGCACATCAGATCAGACGGTTAGAAGAAAAGGATAACCATAGTAAGAGAAGTAAAGAACATAACCAAATTTCTTGGTTAGAGAAACCAAAGGCTAAAACTTGATAATAATGCCTCTATGGAAAAACAGAATCAACTGAGCCAATTCATCACATTAGAGAAGAACTTAACCAAATGTTTTGCTGATTGAAACTTGAGTGTATTTTCATAATTGATAACATAACTAACTAAGCCAAACAATCAAGCACCAATTCATTTCAAAGTTTTCTCCATTTGGGTTCTCAAAAGCAACAAACTAAAATCCAAACAGCATTTCCCCCCTGATTTATCAAAATACGAAAAAGCCATTAAAATTCAAAATTTGATGATATTGAAACGTCTATTCAAGAGATTATAACACCAATTATAAAGACCCAAGAACCTAAAAACTGAAATTCATCTCCTTGGCTAAGCCAAAAGGGAAAATAACACCTGCTAAAACTCAAATTGAAAATCCAAATTTTCACTCAAGTTTTCACATAGCACAAAAAATAACAAAAACCCACCAATCACTCGGACCCAATAACCTAAAAAACCAATTCATTCCCTCAACTGAAACCAAAATTCAAACTTTAACAAAAAAAAAAAAACTGACTGTGAGATCAAAAAACAACAAGAACCCACAAATTATAGAGACCCAAGAAGCTTAAAAACCAATCCATTTCAATAAAAAAGATAAAAACATTGAGAAAAAGAAAGAGACCTGTTCTTGAAGGGTCCTGGCAAGAGCAAGGTCAGCATCAACTTGACTAAGATTAGTGAATGGAGTTCTTCCTGAAGTCTGACTTTGAGGACCACCACCCTCTCTCTCTCCTTCACCTTCACCTCCTCCTCCTCCTCCTCCTTGTTGCTGTTGTTGTTCTCCATTAGAACTCAAATTTGGGTTCTCTTCAAGTTGTTGTTCACTGTTGGTGTTGTCTTTTGAGTCTCCTGAACCTAATTTGGTGTTGTTGTCGTCCATTGTTGTCTTTTTCAAGGATTGATTTAACAATCTTGCTGCTGCTGCTTTCGTTAATTAGAGTTTGATATGTGAAGGGGGTGTTTGATTTTTGATCGAATCAAGAATTATTCAAGAATCAGAGAGAGAGAGAGAGAGAGAGTTTGATTGCTTTTTGGTGTGGGATTTGTCCAAATACTTGAATACAAAATTAAAACGGATAATTGAAAGGGTAAAGTCCTCCAAGCATGAATTGTTTTCAATTTCACCTCCCATTATTTCTTTAATTTTTTTCTCAAGTGTCCACATTAAATTATTGTAATTGCTATCCATCTCACATAATCTACTTTCCACATTATATTGCATTAATAACAATTATTTGATTTTTTTTTTAATTTCAACTAAGTTTTGACTTTGATAAGAACATTATTTTTATGTAAGACTTTCCAATTACATTCTTGCTGCAAACACTAAAAGGAAATCATCATCCATTTGTGAAAAATATTTAACCTCTTTTTTTCATTGATATTGTCAAATAGATATTAAGATGCTCATTTTAGTTTGAGAAACCAAACCTCAATAAAAGTTTTGCACTCAAAATATTATTTTGAATTAACCATGGGTAATTTGATTTAATGTTAACATGAAAAGACGTGATGTTAGATAAAAAAACATGTTTGTTTTTGCATTTTAAAATTTTTTAAATTTTTTATTTTTTTTTTACTTCAAATTAATAATATTTTATTGCTTTCATATTATTTTGAACTGTTGATATTAAAAATAATTTTTAAAAATAAAAAAATATATTATTTTAATATATTTTCTAATGAAAAATATTTTAAAAAATAAATACGATCATATTCTGGAATACCTCTGAAAGATACATGGATGGTAAAAATTCAAGAACTCTAAGTTTAAGAGCTGATTGAAAAACATATCATAAAGTCATGAAGTCATGAAGTCGGTCCAAAATAAAATTATTCATCAGGAACAAAATGGAAACGTGTTGAAAAGGCCAAAATATTTCAGCCATGTCAATTTATAAAAACAGGGGTCAGGTTGCTTGTGGACCGGAGAGAAGCGTGTGGATTCCTCTGTCCTCTTAAATGCCCGTCAGTTTAGATAATCAATTACTACTACTAAATTAAAACACATGCACAACGATTTTATTTTCGGAAATTTTTATTTTTATTTTTTTAATAAAAATTATTAGAATCATAAAAGAAAATTTTAATAAAAACAATAATATTTTTGTTATTATGTCGCAAATGCACTAAAAAGTACAAAAATAATATATTTGGAGTCTCTTTCTTTTTGTAATCATGAGATAATAAAAACAATTTGTGTAGAAAAACTAAAAACCAAAATTTAAGGAAGAAACATACAAGAAAAAGACTTGATAATTTTATAAAAATACTACAGTCTTATTCTTAAAAATAATATTTTAAATATATTTTAAAGTTATTATTTTCATGAAATTTAATGGAAAAAAATATATATAATGACCCAAATATATAGAGAAAAACACTTGAGCCTGGTTGGTGTAATAGGCCTAATCCTTAAAAAAAAAAAAAGTCATGCGCGCATGTCAGGTTTGCATGTGTGAACTATTTTTTTCTTTGGCAAAAAGGGTTGAAAAATTAGGTTAAGATTATTTGGACTCAAAATTTTATTTTTCAATGTATTTTCACTTGAAAATACTTAATTAACATCCTTATCATATAAATAAATCAATCTCTCAACTTAAAAAAACACTTTTAAATTGTTTCAAAAATATAAAATCAAATCGGAAAATTCTTTTTCTCTCAACTATGATCCACTTTTTTCTAGCATGAGGAAGGTCTAACAATATCTCAATGAAATTTCTCTTGTTGAATGTAACTCATTGATACCAATATCAATTATTTTTTTGTCGGAATATGAAAAACTAATAATCTCTTTTCTCTCTTAAATCTAGGGACTGAAAAATAAGTTTTCGGATAAAAAGTAAAATTCTTATAACTAAAAGGACTGAATTGGAGGAGAAAGAAAAATAGGTGGACTAGAAAGCATTTTTTGTGAGTTTGAGATTGGTCATGTGTCTTTTCCATGTTTTATATTTTGATCCTTTATCTTTTAATTTTCTTTTTTTATCATAATTTAAAACTTCAGAATCGTTTGGTATACAGTAAAGAGTGTGTTTGTTTACACGGCAACCGTTGCGTTTTGAAGAAATAACCAAAAATTGAGTTTGGTTAAAGTGTTAAACCAACGGATTTACCGACGGAATATTTCTGTCGGTAATTTGAGGTCGAAATTACCGACGGACAATTTTCCGTCTGTAATTCAGTCGATAACTACCGACGGCTCATTTTCCGTCCGTAATTTAGTCGGTAACTACCGACGGAAAATTTCCGTCGGTAGTTACCGACTGAATTACGAACGGAAAAGTTTGGGAATTAAAAAAAAAGGCGGGTCGCTGACGAGGAGGTTTTGGCGGGTTATTTTTTTCCGACGGAATCACCGACGGATTAAAAAACGACAGCCAGTGCAGTGACGTGACCGGTTCGCCGTTTATATTTCTGACGGACTCACCGAGGGATTTGAAATGGCAGATCCGTACGGTGACGTGTCTATATTTTCGTCAGAATCACTGACGTAATCACCGATGGAAATTCCGTCGGTGAAACCGTGGGAAAAAGTTAATATATGACAACTCTGCCGACCCTCTCCTCCCCTATTTCTCCTTCTTCTTCCTAATCCCAACTCTACCCATCTGCAAACAACCAGCCCCTCCTCCAAAAAAAAAAAAAATCTTCCTCATATCAGCACAACAAGTTATATTTCTTGAAGTTTTGTGGTCACAGCATCCGTGTTCTGATTTACCGACGGATTTTATCAATTTTTGTAAGTAATTCTATCTTTTTAAATTTTAACATTTAATTAAATGTCAATTTTATTGTTTTTTTAGTATATATATTTTGTTAGTAGATGTGCATGTTTTATTGTTATTTCTCAAACAAACTTGTAGTATATGAATGTATAATTCTATACCTGTTATGGTTTGTTTTAGATTTTGTAAGATTTTATTTGTTTGTAAATTGTTAAAACTTTATGGAACTACCGAATTACATGTGCTATTTTGAAATAATTAATAGCTTGCTTAATGGGTCCGTTTAAAGTTTTATCAATGGTATTGCGGAGTGGTAATTTCTGTAAATTTATATATTTTAATTCGTATGGACGTTGATAAATGATAATGAATATTTAATATTTATGAGAAGTTGTGATTGGTTTGTTGGATAATCTTGAGGTAAAGTAATATTTTTGCAAGTTTATTTACCTAACTTAGTTAATTAATACATGATGTCATCATAATTTTATAGAGGTTCGATATAAGTCATGGATGATCGTTCATGGATGTATCGAGATCACCCCAAGGATTGCGGAGGATGGATTATTGTAACGGGGTTCAGGGTTTTATTAATTTCACAACATCTATTTCCAGAAATTTTACTGGAGGCGGTATTAGGTGTCAATGCAGGAAGTGTCAAAATAAAAAGTATCTGCATCCAGATGTTGTAATGATGCATCTTCTACACAAAGGGTTTATGGAGAATTACCAGTGTTGGTATGCACATGGAGAAGTATTTGGTAGTAAGAGGAGAATGGAAGAAACGGTGGTTGGGTCTACTTCTAGTGTTAGCAACGTGCATGAAGCGGCAAATGACAACACTAATCCTTACAGAAATATGGTTATGGATGCAATGAGAATGAATCAAGGTAATGGCAATCAATGTCCAATCGTAGAAGAAGAACCTAATGCAGATGCAGCTAGGTTTTTTGATTTGTTGAAAGATTCTGACGAACCATTATGAGATGGCTGCACGAACCATAGTAAATTATCGGTCGTAGCACATGTGTTCACCATCAAGTCAGATCACGGGTTGAGTGAGGCCGGGTATGACAAGATTTTTGAATGGGCAAGAAGCATTTTACCTGAAGGGAACAAGCTGAAAGAGAACTTCTATGCTATGAAGTCCATGATGAAACCCCTCGGTTTAGGATACCAAAAAATTGACATGTGCCCTAACTTCTGCATGTTATACTAACTTGAAAATGCTAAGATGACCGAGTGCATGACATGTGGGCATTCCAGTTACAAACCTAGAACTGGCAAGGGAAAAACTCTAGTGGCATATAAAAAACTTAGATACTTCCCGATCACACCTAGACTGCAGAGGTTATTCATGTCACCAAGGACTACTGAGCACATGACATGGCACCAAGCACACCATTCGGTTGATGGAGTGATGGTTCATCCTTCTGACGGCGAAGCGTGGAAACGCTTTAATAGTGTTCATCCTCACTTTTCAGCTGAATCAAGGAATGTGCATCTTGGGTTGTGTACAGACAGATTCAACCCATTTGGGTCATTTGCTGCTCCTTATTCTTGTTGGCCAGTCATACTCACAGTTTATAACTTGCCACCGGGAATGTGTATGAGGTCGGAGTTCATGTTTTTATCTACTGTCATACCTGGTCCAAGCAGCCCGGGGTGGAATATAGATGTTTGTCTTCGACCGTTGATTGATGAGTTAGCGCAGTTGTGGTCCTCCGGAGCTCTGACTTATGATATATCGAGGAAACAAAATTTTCTTATGAGGGCGGCTTTGATGTGGACTATCAATGATTTTCCAACTTATGGAATGCTTTCTGGTTGGAGCACGCATGGGAAACTCGCATGTCCATACTGCATGGAAAACAACAAGGCATTCACGCTAGCAAATGGAGGTAAAGCTTCTTTTTTTGATTGTCACCGTCGCTTCTTGCCACTTAATCACAGGTACAGAAAGAACAGAAAAGATTTCTTTGTTGGCAGAGTTGAAAAAGATGTTGCATCCCCGCGTCTTTCTGGTGAAGAATTGCATGATGTTGTCTCAGAGTACGGTGACATTGTGTTTGACCTTCAATCAGGTAAGCAAAAGTTTTCTGGTTTTGGTTTGACCCATAATTGGGTAAAGCGAAGTATCTTTTGGGAGCTTCCGTATTGGAAGACCAATCTGATCCGCCATAACCTTGACGTCATGCACATCGAAAAGAACATGTTTGAGAACATTTTCAACATCGTCATGGATGTGAAGGGGAAGACAAAGGACAACATCAAGGCTAGATTGGATATAGCTTTATACTGTAACCATAAAAATATGGAGTTGGTTTATGATGAGTCACGGGTCGCAAAACCAAGAGCAAGCTTCGTGTTAGAGAAAAACGCACAACTGCTAGTCTACAAATGGCTGAAGAGTCTGCGTTTTCCGGATGGACATGCATCGAACATATCAAGGCTGGTTAAGATAGAGGACTGCAGATTTTATGGAATGAAGAGTCATGACTGCCATGTGTTTATGCAAACACTCGTCCCATTAGCTTTTCGTGATTTGTTGCCAAAGGGAATATGGAATGCACTCACGGAGATCAGTCATTTCCTCATAGATATATGCTCCAGCAAGTTGAATGTTGATCACATTGAGAGGCTTCAAACGAATATCGTCGAGACACTATGCAAACTTGAGATGGTATTCCCTCCATCATTTTTTGACTCAATGGAGCATCTCCCTATACATCTACCGTTTGAGGCAAAAGCTGGAGGACCGGTCCAATATAGATGGATGTACCCATTCGAACGGTTAGATATTACAGTTGCAATGTAATTCATATATAAAAGTATTTTATATGTTTTTCTTAATTGAAAATACTTGATTAATATTTCAATGCAGGTACTTGTTTAATCTCAAGAAAAAGGTTAAGAACAAGACGCATGTTGAGGCTTCGATATGTGAGGCCTATATTGTTGAGGAGATCTCAACATTTATCTCGTACTATTTCGAACCTCATATGAGAACGAGAATCAATCGTGTTCCACGGCATGATGATGGCGGTGAAGTGCCTTCCAGTGGGAACTTGTCAATATTCTCCAATACTGGACGACCCACACCTAAAAATGTCGTAAGAGGAAGATACTTGTCGGAAATAGAGTTCAAACAAGCACACAACTATGTTCTATTTAACTGTGATGAGCTGAGACCTTTTATTCAGTAAGTTTATACTAATTAAAATTTGTTAGTAATATACTGTTAATTATATATTGTAATATCATACACTCATTATCACTTGCAGGCAACATCGTCAATATTTGCTCTCCAATAACTCACAGCTGACCGAATCTCAGATCTTTCAATTACAAGATGAGCAGTTTGCCACGTGGTTCAATTATGTAGCCGTCGGTGAATCCGTCGGTAAAATTGGTATTTAACCTCCCCCGACCGCCTCTTCAGTTCATTTTCTCTTCTCCTCAGGTTTTCACCATTCTTTTCCTCTCCGTTATTCACTCCGTTCTTCAGGCGATCTCAAGCTTTTTTTATCGTGAATCTCCATCAGTTTAAAAGGTTAGTGTTCATCTATTTCATTTTACTTTAATGGTTTTTTATCGTGAAGCTTTTTTTTGTTTTGGTTAGTCTATAGTTTTTTTTGCATAATTCATGATTGCTAAAGTCTATAGTTTTTTTTTGAAATTTATTGAATATTTTTTATTGTTGTGTTGCATAATTATTATTAGTTAATTTGTTGAATATTTATTGTTAATGTTGAATTTACCATAGAATTAGTAATTGAATATGTTGGAATAATTATTAATTTTACTTTATTATTGCATGATTTGTGTTTAATTTTTTCCATTTATTTTGATTGTTATTCTAGAGTTTTTTTTTTAATTTATTGTTTTGTTGTATTGGCATAATTATTGAATAATTTGTTGAATTGTAATTCTTAATGTTGAATTTACCTTAGAATTAGTAATTGAATATGTTGGAATAATTATTAGTTTTACTCTATTATTGCATGCTTTGTGTTTAATTTTTTCCATTTATTTTGATTGTTATTCTAGAGTTTTTTTTTAATTTATTGTTTTGTTGTATTGGCATAATTATTGAATAATTACTTGAATTGTAATTCTTAATGTTGAATTTACCTTAGGATTAGTAATTGAATATGTTAGAATAATTAGTATAGATTTGGTAAATTGGTTGTGGCTATTGTTAATATGTGCAGGTTTGTGGATTTGGGTAGTATCCGGTATAGGGTAGGTGCTGTCGAATTTTTTTTTTACATTTGAATTTAATTATATAATTATTTGTATAAAATTGTGTAGATGCATAGAACAAAAACCAGAGCTGGTCGCTCAAGTATGGTCGCAGCTAGTTCGTCTAGCAGCGAGGATGATATTTCCTTAGGTGCCTCTCAAGAAGAGGCACCTACACCACCTGCGCAGTCAACCGATGCTGCATCTTCCAGCGGTACTTCACAGCGTAGAGGCGGCGTGCCTTCGCAGCGGAATCAATTTACCCGCAAGTACGAGGCACAGTGGAAGGATGACCTTTCAATGTAAGTTTGTTAAGGTTTTAGTTCTTTAAAAAAAAAATTACAATATAATTTATGAAGTAAGCACTATTGAATTTTTTTCATTTATTTTCACGTTCACAAACATTGAAGCCGCTCGAGTAATATCATCGGCGTTTAAATCATCGATGGAGATTCCATTGTTTCAATGGAGTCAGATATCCAAGCATCCTGAATGGATGCCTCAAATCAATGCATGGTTTAACAGGTTTGAGGTTGGTATTAATTTATAATTTTCAGCTTATTAATATAATTGTAAATAAATTATTATTTTTATTTAAACTTTTTTACTTATACACAGCACAAATTCTGCTGGGACAGTGAGCATAACACTATTGTGAGGAGGGTGTGGGAAAATCACGTGGCAACTAGGTAAGATCGAAAACAATACAAGATTTTTTTTAGACAAAAATTTATGTTTCGAAATGTAATTTTTGGTTGCGTGAAGTAGGTTGCGTGATTTTTGGTATGAAGCACAAAAAAGGCAAAACAAACCGCGAGGGATAGGGGTTTCCAAGGCTGGAACGATGTTGCGGTTTGGAGGGATTTCAAACCAGTATACATCCCGGAAGATATATGACCGCACTATTTTGAGCACGTGACGTCTGAGCGGTTCACACAACGCTCACAGTCCGGTGCTGGCAACCGGAATCGGACAATTCATGGCGGGGTGACAACGCACACTGGCGGCTCCGTTCCATTTGCTGCACATGCGAATCTGATGGTAAGATTAATTTAAATGAAATATATCATTAAATTCAGTTGTTGTTAATATATCTTTTTTCATTATAGGCTGCGTCTCTTGGACGTAAGCCGAGCCCGATGGAGCTGTTTGTGGAGACGCACGTGCGGAGTCAAGACCGCCAGAAGGGGGTGCAATAGTTCGTTGATAACCGTGCTCAGCATTTCATGGTATGTTTGTTCAACCATTTTATTTTGTAAGTTATTATGTAAGTTATTATGTTTATTGTATTGAATATGATGATTACTTTTCTTTTATTTTCAGGAGACCTATAATAATCAGTTGAGGGAGAGATACGGGGACGATATTTTGACCCATCCGGAATTCGATCCGGATTTGTGGATGGAGGTTGGCTCGTCAGGTGGACCCGATAAAAATCGGGTTTACGGGCTCTCCAACACTACGGCTGACAACTTGCAGTCGACCCGTAGTGTTTCAACCGTTGGGAGCTCCCAATCAATATCGAGCTCCCAATTAAGGAGTTCGTGGCCTTGCAGCAACACACGGCTCAGCTAATCGAGAAATACGATAACCTATCAGCGGAGTACGCACAACTCAAAGCGTCTCATGCACAACAAAGAGTGGAACAAAGAGCGGAGTCTGAGCAAATCAAAGCGTCTCAAACACAACAAAAAGCGGAGTATGAACAACAAAAAGCGGCTTATGAACAACAAAAAGTGGCTTATAAACAGCTTCGCGAAATGATTATGAACATGGCAAATAGTGGAACATGTGCGCCTAATCTTTTTTGGCTGTATAACCACCAGCCTCCTCCAGGATCTCCTCCTCCTCCTCCAGCTCCACCTTTATATTAATTTGTAATAAACATTATTTACCTTTAAAACTTCATTTAATATTTTTCTTGAAACATATTCAGTTTGTAATGAATATTATTTAACTTTGTTTTTTTTTTTAATGTTTAATATAAATTTTATTTGCATAATTGGTTTGTATTACAATTAATTTATATAGTTTTATATTATATATCCTAAATAATTTTTTAAAAAAAATTAAGAAAAAAACTATTACCAAGGATTTTATCGACGGATGAATTCGGTCGGTATTTTGAACACTCACCGATAGACTTACCGACAGAATTAATCCGTCGGCATTTAACAGTAGCTGCCAATAGTACCGACAAATTTACAGACGGATATATTCGGTCGGTATTTCATACACTCACCGACGGATTTACCGACGGATAGTTTCCGTCGGTCAATCACAATATCACCGACGGAATAAAAATCCGTCAGTATATTTCAAGCGGGAATCTTTTTTTTGGCGCGCAAATTCCGTCTGTAAAACCATCGGCAGATTGTTTTTTTATTTTTCCGACCGATATAGCGACGGAAAGGGGAATCACCGATGAAAGAAAAGCTGATGGACGTAATCCGTCGGTGATAATGTCGGTAAAAAAATCACCGACGAACTTCTAATCACACACCGACGGAATTGGTCCGTCGGTAAAACTGTGAAATCTTGTAGTGTTTCAAAACATGGAACCCACCAAAAAATAGGTAGAAACACAGTTTCAGGAGAAGTATTTTGCACCAGCTTCGTCGGCACTGTTCACTTTTGTTAAGTGAACAGTGTGCATAGTGAATTAATTCACTGTGCACACAAAAGTGAACACGTGAACAATAAAAAAACCAATTTTTTTTATTGTGTTTTATTCTAAAAACTAGTGTTTAATATTATTCAATGACACTAAATAAATTAGAAGGAGATCGCATGATGACGTAGCATTTGCAGAATTTGATCGTAATCTTAATTTTGTTCCTGATGATATTTTACCTGATTTTATTGTACGCTCAAAAAACCATGAAAATTATAGTCCTTGTCGGATGAATTTCGCATGTGATAAAATTGTAGATACTTTAATGGAACAATAAAAAAAAGTTTATATAAAGTATTATTTATTTCATGATATAATAGCAGTAGTTAAATGTACAATATTTAAATTAAAAACCATCAATATTAATATATATCACCAAACATATTAAATTATTTTTTATTCAACCTCAATTTCAACCACAGTTTTAACCAAACATATATAAATATCAAACCAACCTCAACTAAAAATATTTTTTATAAAATATTTTTTTTAAAATATTTTTTTTAAAATCACAACCACAAAAACTATCATAATTCCTAACACATTAACTTCGAATTTTATGTTCGAGCACTTCAATTTATAAATATGGAATATTTAAATTTGATTGTACTGGTATGCACAAGTTTTCATATGTCAGTGTTTCTCCTTTTCAATTTAAGTTTATTCATTTAAAAGTATTTAAAACTATTGATCGATGTTTAATTATGACAAGATAACAAAATATTGACGATTTATATCCCAAATACTTGATAATTACCAAGAGTTGTTTTTAGATAATATATAACGAGATGATATGCCTACGCGCTGCCGCGGGCTTACATAACAAATGCACTTGATAGTGTTATAATTGTGAACCAGCGCTAGATAAGTAATAGAAACTAAAGGTATGATGGAGCAAATATTTCATGATGGAAAAAAATTTGTGTTGGTGATCAAAAACTTAGAGACTGAACAAAATGATTTGTAGCAATCTACAGTGTTTTGTGAGGAAAGATATAATATTTTCGCCATATGATTTAGCTTTTCTGTTAATAAAAAGCAAAAAAAATTACAAAGCTAAATTCTCTACCAACTTAATATATAAAAAAACCAACAAAGATAATTTTGGAAGGAAAAAAACTCATGAGAAAAAACGTTGTAGCAATTGACAATGTTCTATGAGGAAAACTACAGTGTTTTCTCCACTAAAATAAAATAAAAAACCATTTAGAGAAATATTGTAGCAATCCACAATATTTTATGAGAAAAACTACAATGTTTTCCTCATATGATTTAGCTTTGTTGTAATTATAATTCTTAACCAACTCAATATTAAAAAAAAATCGACAAAGATAATTTTGAAAAAAATCATATGGGAAAACATTGCAACAATTCACAGTGTTTTAAAGAAAAAAAATTACAAAGCTAAATTCTTAATTAGATCAATATTAAAAAAAAATCGACAGAGATAATTTTAGAAAAAAAAACACCAAAAAAAGGGGGGGGGGAATGATGTTGGAAACACTGTAGCAATTCATAGTGTTTTATGATTAAAGTTACAGTGCTTCCCCATATGATTTAGACTTATTTGTAATGACTTGTAGTTGTAATTCTCAAACAAATCAATATTAAAAAAATAAAATTGATAAAGATAATTTGGGAAAAATTATAAGAAAAAGAAACCATATGGAGAGACACCATAGCAATCCACAATGTTTTATGAGGAAAGCTATAGAACTTTCCCTACATGATTAAGCTTTATTACAAAGATAAATTCTAACCAACTCAATATGAAAAAAAAATCAACGAAGATACTTTTGAAAAAAATATTACAAAAAAAGAAAACACAAAAGAAATTGGAAAAAAAACCATGTGAGGAAAAACTGTATTAATCCATAGTGTTTTGTGAGGAAAAACTTGTATTTACTTGTAATTGCAACTCTTAACCAGCTTAATATTTAAAAAATAAAATTGACAAAGAAAATTTTAGTGAAAAACATAACAAAACAGAAAAAAATCACGTGGGAAAAAACATTGTAGCAATCCACAATAATTTGTGATGAAAGTTACAATGCTTTCCTCACATATTGTAACTGTAATTTTTTACCAGCTCAATATTAAAAAATAAAATAAAAAAAGATAATTTTGGAGAAAATCATAAAAAAAACCATGCGGAGAAACACTGTAACAATCAATAATGTTTTAAAGAAAAAAATTTACAAAACTAAATTTTTAATCAGCTCAATATTAAAAAAAAATCGACAAATATAATTTTGAAAATAAAAAAATAAAATAGAAAAACTATGTGGGAAAACACTGCAGCAATCCATAGTATTTTAAAGGAAAAAAATTACAAAATGAAATTTTTAACCAGCTCAATATTAAAACAATCAACAAATATAATTTTGAAAAATAAAAAAATAAAATAGAAAAACTATGTGGGAAAACATCGCAGCAATCCATAGTATTTTAAAGAAAAAAAATTACAAAACGAAATTTTTAACCAGCTCAATATTTAAAAAGTAAAATCAACAAAAATAATTTTGGTAAAAAAAAATATATGCAAAAAAAAAAATAGAAAAAAGTTGGAAAAAAAATACACTGTGGATTACTGTTGTAATCCATAGTGATTTTGGTATGGAAAAACATTAATTCCTCCATACCATTTAATTAGTGTATGGATAATGTTGTGTTATCCTTTTCTAGTTAATATATATTTGCTAACAAGGTATATATTAAATAACTTTACCTAAGAGTATAGCACAACCTCGAAAATGGATTACCTTCTCATATAAAGATAGATGATTGAAGCATATAATTCTATATATTTAATAGATTGAGTGGTTTCATAATTATAGTAGGTAACCATATTGGTGGCTGAATCATTATTGCATGTTGAATTGGAATTGTTCCAGAGTTCATTGTTAAGGCCATCAATAGCTGGTAAGAGTTAGCAACCGAAGAAGAAGAAGAGGAGGAGGAGGAGATTAACAGGATCGAATCATTATTTTCTCATGTTATTTCTATGATGCAGACTTTTTTTTTTTTTTTAATTATATGGTTAAGCAATCTTTAATGAAATAGATAACGGTTTAGAAAGTAAAAAATCAGATTTGATAGAATCATGATTCAAAGATATATAACCTTGTATCTAAAAATCAAAGGTACTGAAAAAAAACTTAGACTCGAAGATAACCTTATATCTGAGAACCCTAAATATGTGAATGACACCACAAATCTAGTTAATCTGCACTAAATCAGTGTATGATCTTTTTCTCTACAAAAAATAATTGTTTTGTCATAAATAAACAAAAGGAAAATTCATGTTTATTCTTCAACTTGTTACTCATATTTGCAACTCACAATATATATAATATAATCTCCTCTAATGAACCCCAATAGACTCATTTTGGGCTGCGATCTAATAGGTCTAAACTAGTAATCAATTAATATAAATATTCCAATAATAAAACAAATCCCTAAATAATGTCTAATGAGATAGAACAAACTTAAATTAAAAATAAATATTAAACATTAAATAAATAAATAAAATAGGATAATAAAAACAAATTTTATGTTAAAATTTCTTTATATAGTTTGAATTCTCTAATTTTTGCATATTCTTGATAAGATTTCAGTCTCAGACTTCAAACACATTGTTCTCTTTTATTTGGATGAATTGTTATGTTTACCATATATGTTTGAAAATCTTGAAAAATGCTTAGTCTTCAGCCCAACTTGAATCACAACAAAATTATACATGTAGGTCCAGATATGTCCTAAACAGTACATAAAGATTTAGTCTGATAGATTTAACAAGATTCATCTAGTAAGTTCTATCCTATAAACTAATATATTTTTGAATTTCATTTTATTTAAAAATTTATAATAATATAATTATATTCATCTAGTAATTTCTTATAAAATCTCAGCTTAATTTAATACACCGTTATGAAAGATATGTTTGATTTTACATAATTAATTGGCAGATATTTTAATATCAAAATAGAAATTCCCGACATCCAAAGGAAAAGCCATGGCCTCTAAAAGATAAAGAAAAACAGAACGTAAATATAAGCAAAACGCTGCGTAGTTAAAATTTAAATGTGCAACGGTCATCTCCTCTCTTTCAGTTTGAAATCAACCCTAAAGATCATTCTACTTGCAACAATTCCCCCTTCCATCACAGCTTCATTGTCCTCAAGGAAGAAGTGGGGAAACCTCAGAGAGAATTCGTCCAGAAACTCCCACGATGTATTTGAAGGTGAAAGATCTTTCCATAGGAACAGAACATGCTCTGAAGCACCAGCCTTATTGTATTTCTTGGCATTATCCCATGCACTTCCAATGTTGGAAACACAGATGACAGTCTGGACGCCACCCATAAAGGATCCAGCAAGTAGGAGTGTTAGTATGACAAGTGCACCAGATGGGTTCATCTCCTTGATAGAAGCCTTAGTGGGGAACATAACACATGCAACATAGTTAGGCTTGGTAGTGCCTTCCATGAAGCCAGGGGTGTTGTTGAATTGCCTGCGAGCTGCCTTAATCAATTTAAGAGCTGTATTTTCAACTCCCTTCAATGTCATGGCAGGAAAGAAATACAGAAGCATTGCACCCGCAATCGAACCAATGAAAACGTTAGGATTTAATACATCAACTGTTGAAATAGATGCATTGCTGATACAAGCACCAAAAAAGGCCATGGACAGTGGACACCAGTGTAGCAGATCCAATGGTAAATTCCTTTCCAATGGTAGCAGTGGTGTTGCCAACTGCATACAAAGCATTAGTTCTCTCACGAATACAGTGACTCATGCCAACCATATCAATAATTCCCCCAAATTTGTCACTGATCGAATCATAGATCTCATTAATGGCTGATTCAGTAGCAATGGTGCTTAGCATTACAAGAACAGCCACTGCAATGCCATACATTGCCCAAAGCTAAAACTAACACAAATGCTAGCTGCAATGGCAAGAATGGAAATGATGGCAGATTTGTATCCCAATACTAGGCCAAAGCTCACATTAGTGGGCAATATGCATTGCTAGTATAATATTTTGTGACGAAATTCAATAATGAGACCAACCCAAAGAACCACAATCAACACACTAGAAGAGTTGCCAATTCTTGACAACTTTCTGGGTTCTGAAGTTGAAGCTGGTAAAGGAAGACCGGAGAGCTATATATTCAACTAACAATGGCAACTCCAAAAGTCATCAGAACAAAGATGATTAGTGATTCTTCGGTGCTGGTTCAATTTCCTTCACAACCTTGGTCTCAAAGAGGTCAGTTGCAAATAAAATGATTATAAGACAAACCATAATACCCACAGAATTGACAATGAGAGGATATAACATCAGAGTCAATTCGTGATTGATTCCAAAAGAGGAGATGGAAGCAACAACTAGGGCAGCACAAGAGGACTCAGCGTATGAGCCAAAAAGATCAGATCCCATGTCAACTATATCACGAACATTATCACCTTCATTGTCAACGATCACAACAGGATTCCTTGTGTCATCCTAAGGAATGTTCCTTTCAACCTTGCCAATAAGATCAGTACCAACATCAGCAGCTTTGGTGTAGATATACCTTCACCAACACTGCCAAGGAGAGCCATGGAAGATCCTCTAAGTCCATAACCAGTTATAAACTCAAAAAGGCCTTCACAGTCATCACCATAGTATAACTTGAAGACGTTGATGTTAATAAAAAGCAACAAGAGTCCTTTTGCAGCAAGGAGAAAACCCATGACTGCCCCAGATCTAAATGCAGCGATAAAAACCTTCCAAGAAAGGACTAAAGTGACATCAACTCCAGCAAGGAGAAAACCCATGACTGCTCTTACCATTCCTGATTCCTTTTCTTTCCTCCCTAAACATAGGTTGCAATTTTCATTCCAAGAAATCCAGAAACCACTAAAGTGACAGCCCCAAGCACGAAGGATATGGTGGTTAAGCCAGCAATGGTAATTAAGAGCAGGCTTGCACATCTCAATGGGTCATATGTGCAAGGCTGAGGTTTCTTTTCCCAGTATGACTCAACGATTTCTTTCATCTTTCCCAGTATCATAGCACTGATTTCCTCAAGGCTACCTTAGTCTCTCCTTTCACTATCATCTTTGTTCACAACTTATAAAGTAAGAAATTTGTATTTCTTTGAACTTTCAGTCCTGAGTTCCCAGCAGAGCAAGGCACAACAATTCCATGTTGTGATGCACTAAATGCCCCGATGGCAATCAAATCATGATCATATTGAGGAGCATGAGCAGTAGCACCAAAAAATAAAGAAATCACATGGACTCCATCATAGATAGCCTAATCCATTGCAGTAGGAATAATAGAGTTATAACAACCTGAACTCCAACAAATCTTGTTAGCAGCAATTCTTGCTTTTGAGGCCATACCAAGAGCTTCTTCACTCGCGTACTGGAAAAGGCTCACATTATGGATCGAAGAATCCAGCTGCAGTTGTTGACATGCAGATTTTGGTTCATCAATAAGTCCTTCTAGGACTTATGTAGCCTTTGTCAAAAGTTCTAGCACCGATAAGTTTCTTGTTGAGACAGGTCCTTTTCCAGTTGGCAGGGACATCAGACAGACCAGGATCCGATAAACTCCTGTGTTCAAGTCATATTCCCTGCTGAAAGAAAATGCATAGGGTTCCTTGTTTACCTGGATTGTGAGGAGCATGTGTGGCAGCTGCAACAACAACATATATATGATGGTGGCAAGGGATATCCAGCAGGGGCTGTTGTTTGGATGCCAAATAGGCCATCGACGGGCGGATGACGAAACCCAAACTTGGGATTCAAGAAATTGCTATATAATGAAGGTTATGAAGGCATTGATAACGGCAATATCCCAAACGAAAAAGAATTTGGTGTTGAAGGAGCTGAAGTGGATGCGATAGCAGCAGTACTAGCAGTAGTTGGTGATGATCCAAACAGAGACGACACAGAACTTGTGTTTGATGTGGAAGAAGAGCGAAATGTGGGATTGCCAGAAGAAAAAACTGTACTCCCATTCAAAGCAAAAGGAGTTGATGCAAGTGAACTAAATTGCATCGGCATGGTCTGTGTTGCAGCTCCCAGACCAGTTCCAGCAGCAAAAACATGAGCACTTCCAGCACTAAAAGGATTGAAACCCTGATATTGATTAGTAGAAGCTGGAGTTGAGCTCCCATCATTGAAGCTAATACAAGGACCACTTCCTGTGGTTGTAACTGCAGAAGATGAAGCATTCAGAACATTGTTTCCTGAAGCCAAATTCTTCACAACATTATTCAAATATGTGATGCCCTTTGTTGCCTTTTCAGTAGCCGTATCAGCCTTGTAGGGGTAGTGATCTCCTTCCAACTTCAACAACATAGATCTATTTTGATCTATTATACCACGAAGAAGATCTTTAATCTCCTCAAACACGTCCCGAGGATTAATATCAATTGTCATGTCACGGGCCCGAAGATCGACCGCTCTAATACCACTTGTTGCATGCTGAATTGGAATTGCTTTCAAGTATTTTAATGAACTTTGGGAGTTCATTGTTAAAGCCAGCAATGGCTGGTAGGATTTAGCAACCATAGAAGAAGAAGAATAAGAAGACGAGAGAGGGAGAGAGATTAACGGGATTCAATCATTGTTTTCTCGTTCCCTTTCTCTCTGCAATTATGTTACATATAGCAGCAGTACAAAGGAAATTCCTATAAAACAGGAGTTCCTGACACTAAGCCACACATGAACTCTAAAAGATAAAGAAAAACAAAACGTAAATATAAGCAAAACACTGCGTAGTGAAAATTTAAATGTGCAATGGTCATCTCCTCTCTTTCAGTTTGAAATCAATCCCAAAGATCATTCTACTCAAAACAATCATACCGCAAAACCACTCCTTACAAAGTACAAAGAACAAAACTAAATGTAACACAAATATTTTGCCAAAGGATATGTGATGTAGTGCAAGATTTCGTGAGAAATTTTAATACCATGCTTACATTAATTAGAAATTTTAATATCGTTGGAGAAAATTCTTAATTCAATGGGGATACTTTACAAGAATTGTGAGATTCATGAGCAAGATCTTACTCAAATATATAGCATGAAACAAGTTGAGGTAATAATTTCTTTATGAATGGAAACAAATTCCTGAGATCTTGGCGATGTAACCTTGAACTCTAGGGTTAGCAGTACTGAGCCCAAGAGAAGCAAGACCAGAAGCATAACTCCAATATTGCAACAGAGCTTCATCCACAGCTCCATAATCCCTAAGCTTATTAGTTATCCTAAGAAGTTCCTGTGCCAATTTCTCTGCCACCACATCATCCGCCTCTCCAAAACCAGCACTCCGCGGCCTCTGCTTCTCCAACTGCCACCTGCAATTCCCAACAGTTTACATAACAACACTCAAACAATTACTCGTGCCCTTAAAATAAGATGCAATGTAGGACCCTAATGGAAGTGACCTAATGACACGTGAAGTCCAAGTTGATGAAGAATCATCTGAGCCTTGAGGGTTTTGCACATATTGGTATAGAAGGCTTAGTGTACGTGCAAATGCGGAAGAAAGAGCCATCCGATTGACTTCTGCAAGTTCCATATGGCCATCTCTGAAATTTCCATCCATGATCTTGACAGCCATTGCCATTGCCAAATTGCTATTTTCTTGACGTTGCTGGTATCTCATTCATCAATGCAAGTACCTGCCCCATATAAAAATCTAACAGCAACTAACAATGTTGTGCATATAATTGAAATGTTATGACAAAATGTACATGATCTTCAATATTTTGTATGAATCATGTCCAAAGATACGTGACACTAACTTTTTAGGGTTTGAACTCAGTCCATATCCTCATTTATTTTCTAGATATTTCAGGATTTTATATCGAACTCGACAAAAGTTGACAGGACTTGAACTTAAAACATGCCGCCGAATACTTCAGGCTCAAAATTCCCACCTCTTATTTCTCCAAGACGGCCTTCAAACACGTTCTGTCCGTTCCTTGTACAGGAAAATATGTAAATTAATATAGTTTGGTGCCCCTCCTCCTTATTAATTTACATATTTTCCTGTACAAGGAACGGACAGAACGTGTTTGAAGGCCGTCTTGGAGAAATGAGAGGTGGGAATTTTGAGCCTGAAGAATGTTTGTTTTACAAGAGGTGGTGTCTCGTTGTGTTGCGTGGCAATAGTTCTAATAGGAAATGTTGCATGCAAACCACTTGGCAACTATGTGTAAAAAGCAAAAGGCACCCATCATTCGATGGCAATCATTGCATGTGATCACTCTTGGATTCTTATTACCTATAATATAATTATTTAAATGGTATGGTGTTTTTACCTTGTACTGTTTTTGATGTTAATCCTTTTATATTTTATATTTTTCAATTTGATTATCAAATTTTTTTAAAATGATATAATCTTAATTAAAAAACAATTAATTTTAAATTCTTATAATTAAAAAATATAATTGAAAGAGAAAGCATCGAAATGAATTCAAATATATGCCACTAACTAAATAAACAGTCTCAAATGTATCTCTTGCAATTAAATAATCATGAGTGCATGAATTCAATTTGAAATATTAAATTAAAAAAAAACTAATTGTTGAGATACAAAATAAAAAATTATGGAGCATTAAACTTTAGCAAGAGAGGATGATAGTGAAAAGAGGGGAAAATTATGGAACATAAAAGGCGTGGGAACCATGGCCAATTTTTTTCTCTCACAAAAACAGGAGATTCAAAGGATTTTGATTACCTTATACGAATTTCACTTTTTTTTTTCTTTCCTTTTTTTGGTGATTTGAAAAAGAATATAAATCTGGTCCTCGTTTTTATTAAAACCTCTTGCTAAAGAATATAAATTATTGATGATTTTTTTAAAAAAAATATGCCAAATAAAAAATATTTACTAGCATCATTTCATCTATACTTCCATCAATGACTTAATTCATATTACTGACAAAATTAACCTGAAGATGGTGTACATATAGTCAATGGTATTTTCTATAATTTTTTTCAAACCCTCATTCGAGAGATTTAATTCATCACTGATTCTGTCTGTAATAGTAGTGGCATTTCATGTATTTTTTTAACTCTCTGAAACTTTTCAATAGATTTAGTCTGTCGCTAATTCTGTTAGTAATTTATTTAATATTTTTGGAAATATTTATATAAAAAGCAAAAAAAAAAGAAAAAAAGAAAAAAAACTAAAATAAAAAAACCAAAGATTTATTACAAGTTTAAAAATTATTGATTTGAATACAATTCATCTAGAGAACAAAAGCTGAAGGAGGAGGAGGAGGAGGAGGAGGTGAATCTACGCCGGGACCGGATGGGCAAGAAGGTGGACATGCACCACCGAGGTTAATTTGATATATAACAGCTTCATATACAATCATCTAAGTTTGATCATCTCAGCATTAAATCGTTTTATCTTAGTAGTAAATCGATCGAGTCGTCTAAACTTGAACTTGTTCTCGTATAATTGCCAATAAAGTTAAAGATTAGGAGACTAAACCCGATTGAGAGGAACCAATAGTCTATATATTACAGTCCATCCACACATCCTTGACCTTAATGTTTGAGATACCATAAACTTAATTTCTATTAGGTCCACTAGACGATCCAACCTCTAACCACAACTCCAAATCGAGTTTCAGATGGGTTGAAGGATCGTCCCTGTATCTTTCATGCAATCGAGTGGTATATGTTTCTTAGAAAAAAAACCAGTCGGCTAATTTTTAAAAAATAATAACTTAAGAAAAATATTGTTGAAATTCAACTATTCATGAACTTCTGAGCTTGGCTGTTCACGAGCTGCTGCACCCTTTTCTAATGGTCATTATTTTCATATGAGTTTCTACAAAAAGCTTCATCAATCTTGGTTTGCGTCGAAGAACCGTAACCTACAAAAGAAAGCTATTGTTAGCTAAATATTTTTCATATAAAACAACAATTTTAAAAAGTTGGATGTAATAAAAAAGAATTTTATTATCTGTTTTGCATGTGAAACAAACAGAATGGCTCTATTGATGTGAGTGGTAATTAAACCATGAATATCCTTATTCTGGTTCTGGGCACCGAACTGTGATCACGACATAAAACACTAAGACATCACACACTAGATATAAGCTTTCCAAATAGCCTCCAAGACGTGTGGAGGTTTAAAATCCCTTAAAATGACTGTGTCTCCCTGGCCTGAAAGACCTCTTTCTTTAACATATATATATATATATATATATATATATATATATATATATATATATATATATATATATATATTTGCCTCATAACAGAGATCACGCAATCTATATGATAGAAATAAATTATCGGTTAAGAAAATGAAAATGAAAATGAAAATTTTAACATTTAAATAAAAAATATAACATTTTCAATTCAATCTTACCTAGTTACACAGTAAGTCTTCCAAACCCTCCTGGCAACAGTATTGTCATCCCTATCTCAGTAAAAGTTTTCCTTGCACATCAAATTTGTAAAATAATTAGCTAATTAAAATTAAAAAGCTAATCGATAAAAAAATATTTATGTATAAACTAACTTGAGCTTTCTAAACAATGCATTAATCATAAGTTTTCATTCAAGATTTTTGGAACAAACATAATTCCTAAAACATACATCCCTCTCAAAATGGACACCTTCTCTTCGAGGTGGTATCTCACTCGGCGAGCTTGCATCAAGAGAGGTTGTTTGTGTCTATGCCTTAGGTGTCTGGTCATGGTCGGCACTAGTGACTCATGGTCATCAGAAACGCTGCTAGAAGAACTAATAACGCTCTTGTCCATATTATTTACTAATGATCTTCTCCTTGGAATCTATACAAATTAAAGCATGAAAAAAGGTAATAACATTCCTGTTAAAAAAAATTGGTAGCACCTCTTTTATTTGAAAGACTAACTAAAATTCATGTACCTACAAATACACATTAATAAATAAAGTCATAAACCAGTTAAGATTTCACATGTTAATTTAAAGCTTTTGAGCTCGTGTGAATAATCTTCGTCTTCATCAAATTAAATCAAGTTAAGAGCACCTTAAAAGAGTGTTTACCTTTTCTTGTAGTTAAATTCACTACTATAATTTTGAACCATTTTTTAGTGTATTTTTAATATGTGAAATTTTGCATGCACAAAGAGACAAAAATGGTGTTTTGTATTTTTCATACCAAATTTACTTCCATTAAGGAATGTATTAGGCCATCCTCCCCCTAATTTCTTTTTCTACATTGTTACTTCACTGAGCTTTCCTTTTCAACTCTGACTTTGAGGGACCTTCAAAGTAGTGACGCAAATCACTTTTAACAACCAATAAGTTCTTGAGAGCTCTTTATGTTAACGTAAATAAGCACCTAAACGATGATGTTTTTTTTTGTTATAATATGAATATTACTCTACGTTTAAAATTTGTAATTAAAAAAAAACTAAAAGAACTCTTGAATTTATGATACCAAAAATCATTGTAGTTCTAAATACAAAACATTATGGGTTCAATGGTGTTTCACCGTGTTTTTTTTTTAACTCAAGTTTTTTTTTCTTTTAATTTCATTCATTTTCATATTGAGTTTATTTGGGATTGGATCATATGGTTTGCTTCGGTTAGCTTTGCATAGGATTCTCGCAATGTCAAGCAAAAATCCAACACTTGGTATATGCTCAATTTAACAAAATAAGATTCAATTTTATTGATTTAAAATGATCAAAGCTTTAACGACTTGATTCAAAACTTATAAATATACTAAATCAGGGAATGAAATGTTTAAAAAATATTTTGGTGTCCAGCTCACAGCGCAGCACGAGAGTCACCAATCTAGCATAGCTTAAAACCCAACAAACCTTCAAACAAGTAGGAAAAAGAACATGAAAGAAATTGCAATCTAAAACAATTACAAGAGAAATTATAAGTATAGATGGTTTGAAATTTGACATTTTAACTTATAAGAGGTGTAAGTTTGGATCTAATTAGAATAGAGCATGGAATTTATGAATCATATGGACCCGTACTGATGGGAATTGGTTTGGATGTTTTCTGTTGTTTGGATTTTGAACAAAGTGAAATTGAAAATACAAAAGTGAAGATATTCAAAAGACGGCTAAACACTTGCAAACAAATAAAAAAGCAGAGTGTATTGATTTATGTTTTTTAATTTGAAATGTTGCACAACATGTAATTACAAAGCATATGTACATAGCCACAAATGTCCAAAACAATTGTTCTCATCCTGATGGTGATTTCATGCAGTATGTGTTTCGACTCCAATGACAGCATCATCAGGGATGTACTTGCTCCAGAACCAATGTGCCTTCCATACAGTGTTCATTTCTTCAATTGGGACATTCTTCGTCTCAGGCAAGAAGAAGTAAATGAAGATGGTCATGATAACAACAAAGCCAGCAAAGAACAAGAAGAGACCAAACTTGAAGTGGCAGAGCATGGTTAGGAAGAACTGGCCAATGAAGAAAGTGAAGAACATGTTGACTGAGACATTGATGGCTTGCCCTGCTGATCTAATCTCAAGAGGGCAGATCTCACTAGGCACCAACCATCCCAATGGACCCCAAGACCAGGCAAATGCTGCAACATAAGCACATATCAAGAACAGTACAAAGTTGGCTGTGCTACCTGACATTTCTCCTACACCATTTGTCCCAAAGTTGATGCCTATCATGACTGCAACAAGTATCTGCAATCAAGTATGCATATTCAATGAATCAGCATGGATCCAACGTGAATATAGTAAACAAATTGGTTAAGGTTATCATATTAAATACCTGGCAAATAATCATCTGAATGCCTCCTTCAAGGAACAAAATTCTCCTCCCAAACCTATCAGCTGAGTAGATGGAAACAGCTGTACAGACAACATTAACCATGCCCGTGATGACTGCAGACATAAGTGAAGCATCATCTCCGAAACCCAAGGTCTTAAAGAGAACTGGTGCATAAAACATGATGACATTGATTCCAGTAATTTGCTGGAAGAATGGAATCAATGCGCAAATGACAAGTTGAGGCCTATATCTTGGCTGCAAGATGTTTTTCCATGGATGTTCCACTTTCTTTGCAGCCTCACTTGCGTCCACGAGGTCTTGGAATTCTGCTTCAACATTGTCCGCGCCACGAATCTTTTGCAACATTTTCTTCGCTTTCTCGGGGTAGCCTCTCTCTAGGATAGAATTGGGAGTGTCTGGAAGGAAAAACGATCCAACAACAATCATTACAGCGGGGACAGCCGCAAGAGCCAAAGAAATTCTCCAGCCATATCCGTCTTCGATCTTTGATGTTCCGTAGTTAATGAGATTTGCAGCAAGGATACCGATTGTAATGGCCATTTGGAAACCGATGTTAAGGGCTCCTCTAATCTTTGCTGGTGCCATTTCAGACAGATAAATTGGAACCGACTGTGTAGAACAGAGAAAATGAATATCAATATTCAACGTTATAAACATTTCAAGTAGAGAAAGAAAACACTGAGAGAAACAGTTACCTGATTGGCAAATCCAACACCAACACCAAGCAACAAACGGCCAATGATAAGCATTGCTACATTTTTTGCAGCACCGTTAATAATGGCACCAACAAGGAAAACTAACCCTCCACACAACATGGAGATTTTACGGCCGAATAATCTAGTTACCGTAGAGGAAAAGAAGGAAGCTACCAAAGCAGCAAGGTAGAGGGAAGACGTGAACAATTGCAACAAATGGCTATCAAATTTGCAGTACATATTGTCATGACGTTCTTCCTTCTCTTTATTGTACACGGATGGGAAGAATTTCTTGAGAAACGAGTCCATAGAAGTCACACCACCTGCAACGTTGTACAAAATAATCCAATCATTAGTACTTTAAGACATAGACGTACGTGATTCATCGGCACTACAAGAAGATAATTAAAAGGTGTTCCATTTATTACCTGAGATACCAATGTCATAACCAAAAATGAGACCGCCCATTGCAGCCACCAAACAGGTGATGATAACGAACGTTGTGACGCCACCTTCATAGTTCCTCCCCCCACTTTGCGCAACGAAACCTCCTCCTGCCATCTCTATGCAATCTGAAATTGTACTTTCTTTTGCCCTCTAGATTGACAAAAGAAATGGTTTATCTCAGATGCATTACAAACTATTGATTACTCAAGCTAGCTTTATAGAGTTTTCATGCCAGCAAAATAGGTGGATAAAATTTGACATTTTTCCGTGTCTCATTGTCCTCCATTGATTTTTTGCTTTCCTTGTGCCATCTCATGCCATGTTGTTGAGTGATAAGCTTAATTGTAGGATAGAGTCTTTGTCCAGCTCAAAACTACTAGCAGATTACAAACTAAAAAGATCCCTAACCACTGGAACAATTTCTATATTTGTAATTGTCCTTAATCTCTAGAGATATTGAATAAGTAGCCAGGTTTGGATAGAACTTGAATGGTAATTAGGGGGCCGGGGTGTTTATTTTGAGATAAACGTTTTTGAGCACTTCAGCTTGCACAGCCTGTTTCTTAATGGATTTCAGAATGTAAAAATAGTAATACCAATAAGTTTCATTACAAATATTTACATGGGTGCCATATCAATATTATGTCTTTGGCTCTTCTATATGGTGACACAATCCTTATCTTTTTCATCCATGGATATAAGTGAGATGTTGTCTTAATTACCAATAAGTTCTTAATGTTTCATTCCTTTTTTCTTTCTCTTTTTTGTATAAAGATCATTAATAAGGTATCATTACCTTTAAGACCATAAACACTATCTCCAAACCAATTTGTTGAAGAATAGACACAAATAAAAATCACAGAAATCAAGTGAAAATGAAGAAAAGGTGTCGCAAGATATTGTTTGGGTCGGTGTTGCACATGCAATTGATAAAAGGTTGAGAACAGAATCTTGGCAAGACATTCAAGAAGTACTCAATGCCAATCAGTATCAAATTTAATACTCTTATCGACATAAATTTCTATTGGTATTTACACTAGCAATTCATTAGTGCACTTGTTACCGACTGACTCACAGACATAAACAGTCCGTCGAAAAAACTCTCGTCGGTAGTTTATGGACTGTTGGTGAGTCCGCGGTAACAAATATACCAATGAATTTACAGATGGATAAAGCACAAAAACTATTACCCAATAATAGTGGTATTTGCAGTAATTATTTTTCAACTCTCTATAGAATATACTGATGGAATTGTGCCATATTTTAAAAATATTTTTCTACAAAAATATATTGAACACAAGTAGAAAAATAATTAAAATCAAATAAATTATTATAAAAATTAAATATTTATTACAAATTTAAACATTTGTACATTCAAATACAATAAATCAAAAATAGAGGTGGCGTTGGAGGTGGGGGAGGTTGGTCGCCGCCGGGACCGTGGGGTCAATTAGGGGGTGCACATGAACCACCCATCTGTGATCTCATCTTCATTACCAATAGGCAAAGTTCTTCATAACCAGTAGTGAGTCGTTCATATTTATCATTAAAATGGGTCATCTAATCTTATACCCGTTTTTGAGATCATTAAGATTGAGAGACCATTGTTGAGATCTTGCAAAGACAATACAAAAGGAGAACCAAACCCTAGATGAAATGCATCCAAAAATGTCTAAGAGTGGCAAGAAGGTGAATAAGATTAAAAAAAGAAAGAGAAGTTTTTCAACCTTTGCAGATTCTTATGTAGACTTCATGCCTACGCTTGCCTATAAACTTAGACAACTTGATTGTCAATATCATACAAATGCATGTATTCTAACTGGAGACTTGGCTCCTTTTATTTTTTTCATTTTTTTTCTCAACTCATGTATTTTCAACTCATCATGTTAACCCAACAGAGTCGCCATTCTATCGCATGAACAGAGTCGCCATTCTATCGCATGTGTGCGGTGTTGCAACTATCGTCCTTCCAGGCCGGGATTTTTGTGGTGATGGGTGGAAAGAACAAAGAATTCTTATTTCTTATCAGTAAAAAAAGATGGAGTCGACATCTAGTATTTTAGTCACTCGGAATCCTAACTAGTCTCAGAGTCTAGATAAAGGGACTAGTTGTATATAGGGAGGACATATCACCCCTTGTACACCTTACCTAAGGTAAACTTCATTATTTATTTGTCTGATATAAACTAAGATATTATTGTGTTTTCTAACCATTGGTTTGTTTAAGGTTTAAGAAAAGTCATTCTCGGTAAGGAGTTTCTTATATTATCAGGTTAAAACTTAACCATTCTAATTTCAAAACATATAAATAAAAGAAAGTGTCTTATTCAATATCGTGAATACGTCTTACGCATAAGTTCATAATCTCATATATCAAAAGAAAACAATATAATTTTCTTGGTGTTTTTGAAATATAGGCCAAGTTCTCATGACTTTAATAAACTAGTTATTGAAATAAAAAATACATGCAAATATATCAACAAAACTATTTTTCTTGAATTTTTGTATTTAAAGATGCTAAATCATGTCTTGTATTTTTTTTATGCTATTATGATTTATTTTCTCAATTTCTAAGAGACTTGGTGATATGCACATAAATAAAAACATATTTTTGTATTTTTTTAATAAGAGAAATTTTTTTATATAATTTGTTGAAATTTTCGAAGAAAATTGAGTATATTTAATACCGGGTCAACATCTTACACTATAAGTTTATAGCCAAAATATTAAATAAAATGGTTGGAAAACACTTCTGGGACCCAAAAATAATTTTAAAATGGTCCTTGAATATTTGTAGAATTTTTTGGAAATTTTTTGAGGTTAGTTTGGAAAAAAAACACAAAAGCAAATAAGAAAATATACATTGCTGAAAAATTAGTAGGGCGTGTTTGGGAATCACACCCTTATCCAAACATCATAGGCTTAAAAAATGCCTTAAGACCGTGTTTGACAAACACGTCTTAAGAATTAAAAAAAATGTTTTTTTTCATTTGCTAAAATTTCATCTAGCCAAACATGACCTTATGTTGATTGACTCAGCCCATCAAACATGCAGAAAGATGCAATGTGAAAACCTAAAACATAATCATGCATCAAACAACTAAAATAAACTCTGATATGAACAAATCGACCCTAACAACAAAAAAACCTTAAACCCAACATTTAAAAGTTTTAGGGATCGAATGAACCAAGATAAACTTTAAAAAACCACAAAAGGTGTAAAATGGTCATGTGTGTGCTATAGCTTCGATCAAAGCTCAATAAGGAGGTTAAAACATCAACACCTGAGAAAACCCAAATCTAGGTTTAAGAACATTCAAAGCCTAAACCCAGAAATGCATCATTTAAACCCAAAAAAGGCAAGAACAAACTGTAACCCAGAAAAAAAGCATAAAAGCTTAACAATAAGACCGAAAAATAGTAGCAATAACTCAAGCACACTCATGCACACTTTAACAAATATAAGAAAACATCAATAAAAGCAGAAAATGAATGCAATAGTACTCAACTCAAGCTTAATAACAAACATAATTTGTAATCTAACAATATGAAAACATTAATTTGCCACATCTTTTAGGTTTCAAAAACTTGAACTCATGCTTGTTAAGACCTAGAAACACACCAAAATAACAAAAAAAAATGCAGGCTTAAAGTTAAACCTCCTAAATGATCCAACAAAAAACAGCAACCAAACTAGTCATAAAACTTGATAAAACACTTTTTAAGCTAAGTTATATCATTATGTTAACATTCATAACACATCAAACTAAACATAACTGAATATGAACATGTGTATACATGTCAAATCATGGAATGGAGTGATATCATAAACACAAAACTCTATTGCATCTAAACTAACAACAGAATTATATACTCTAAAATGGATTTAAATATGAATTTATAAGCTAAAAAAGAAAGGGAATGTGTGCTCATTGAGCTTCACCCCTCCATTAAAGTCTAAGGGTATACTTTAATAAAATGATATAGCTTTCTCCTCTGGATTGTTGGCTTCTTTCCCTTTGATTTTCAACTCCTTTTTCCATATGAAACTAGTTTGGCTTTCATTCTTTCCTTCTCTCTCGATTTGGTGCCCTATTTCTCTACCTCCCCTCTTAATCACTTATAGGATTTCTTTATCAATTCTTTAGGTATTTCCTTTCTTTCTTATCTTATACTTTCTTTTCACCCCCTCTCCTTAAAGAGTAACTGCTTTTTTATATCCAAAATCCCACCAAAAGCTATTACTAAAACCATGATGGTTTTGCATAAAAAAGGGTGGTTTAGGGAAGATTCCTCCCATCATTTCATAACCTCCATAAAAATAGGGGTTTTGGTTCATTTTTTCATTTTGTGGGTTTAATTTGATCAAAAAAAGGCGACCACGAAGTTATTCAATCAAGGAAGTTTTTCTTCTCCAGTCATGGTTGACTAAGTGTGCTATTTAGGAGATAACCGTATCCTTGTTCTACCCAAACCATGAATAACTACCCATAGAAATAAACCACACTTGATTTGGAGGTCCAAAACTCCACATTCATTACTTGGAAGATTGGCCTTTGATCAACTTTAGTTTATCAATTCAGAGTAGTTGATCAAGGACAAGATGTTGTGTTATTCATTGAAACAAATGGGGTGTAAACATTTAATGGGGGTGGCTCATCCTTGTAGAGGAGATGTTTCTTAGTCCATTAGTTGTGGTTAGATCCTCTGAGGAGGTCAGAGATGCCACATTTATTTGCCTGAAATGGCATCCCGATCAGCCTTCCTAGTTGGGAAAGATAATAAAACAGGGGTAGCTGACATGTCACTCAATCTCTTCATTAAAAGTGAGCGACATGTCATCTATTAAAACCCTAAAAACTATGGTTTTCTAATTGAGATATGAAAACTTCAATTTAGTCCTTGTTGTTTCAATTTGAGCTAAAACATCTTTAATTAAGAAAAAACTGACTAAGTTTATGCAATGAAACCCCTGTCTAAAATCAATTGAGATCCTTCAAGTCTAGTGCCTTTTACACAATAATGTTTGGTTTCTATTTGTTCAATTTAATCCTCAATTAAGCCTTAAAATTTGATTTTCTTTAATCTAGTCCCTGAAAAGGTTTGGTACAACCCCCAATGTTTCGCGCATTTTGCAGAAAAGCCCTTGGTCTTAATTTTTTTTTTAATTTAGCTCTCAATTAGCCTTCAAACTTTAAATTTCTTACAATTGAACCCTTCACTACCAAAATCTTCAGATTTACCGACAGATTTTTCCATCGGTATGTGCACTACCATTCCGTTGGTAAAACAATTACCGGCGAAATCACTGATGGAACGTCTTCGTCGGTGAATCTTTCGTCGATAATTTTTTATCCATCAGTAAGTCCGTTGGTAATAAAAAAAATATTATTACTGATAGATTTACTGACGGAAAAGCGAGAAAAAACAAATTTCATCCCGTCGGTAATTTCCTCGGAAACAAATCGTATGCAATTCCGTCGGTAATTATTTTAAAAATATATATTTTACAAAATTATAAAATAATTAAATTAACATAAATCAACACTCTATAATATATACTCAAAATTCTCGGAAAAAAGAATAAGAAAATCAACTCAAGAAAATTTGCAAAAAAAAATAACACGAAAAAATAAATTCAACTAAAACAATTCATATGAAAAAATTTTAAAAATCCTATAAATAAATCAACTAAAAATTGAGCTCATATGAAAAAAAAAATCCTACAACAACATTCTTACAATTATTAAGAACAAAAATAATTAAAAATAAAATAAAAAACAAATATAGTGAAAAAAACACGAAAAAAGAAGAATTGTTTTTTTTTTTTTACCTTAATGTAGTTGCAAGTGAAACTAATAAGAGAATTTTTTTTTTGTAAAGTATACTAATTAAAAAAAAACTGAGAAGAAAAAAGGAGAAAGGAGAAGAAGACATACTTGAGCATGGAGGAGGAGAGAAGGAGCTTAGGAGAGAAGAGAAGAAAAAGAAGACATACCTGAGCATGGAGGAGAAGAGAAGGAGTTGAGGAGAGAAGAGAAGAGAGAGAAGAAAAGAAAAAGAAGAAGAAGAAGACATACCTGAGCATGGAGGAGAAGAGAAGAAGAAGAAGAAGAAGAAGAAGAAGAAAGGAGACGGGTCTGTTGTGAAATTAAGTATTCTAGGCTTTTTATTCAGGTGTTTACCGACGTTTTTACTGACGGATAATTAAATATTAATATTTTTAATAATTCCGTTGGTAATTCCATCTGTAATATTTAATTTAAATTTTTCAGAAAACCACTAAATAACACCGACGACTTTTCAATCAATCAGTGATTTTGTCTGTAAAGAACAATAATTAACTGTGCAATTAGGAAGTGAATAGTTTCAGAGCTATCTGTAAAATATCGACGGAATGTTCCATCGATAATTTCCTTTGTAATTAACATGATAAATAGTGTTGATAGTTTACCAATGATTTTTCTGACTGAATTACCGATAGAATAAATTCTATCGACAATTCCGTTGGTAAAAATAGCACGTCATTATTTTTTAGCTTTGTTTTAATTATTTTTTTCCCACTGTAATTCCCTCGGTAAATACCAAAAGAATATTTCTGTTGGTAAAATCCGTTGGCAATTTACCAACGAAAATATTTTGTCGATATTTTCGTTTGTATTTATCGATTTTCTTGTAGTGCTTGACTGCACAAATTTAAAATTTTAAAGTTTTAAATATGTCCTTAATCTTTCAAACTTCACAAACTAATCTGAATTAGGCCTCTAAACTTGAATTTTCTTTAATTGAGTCCTTGATTGAATCATGTCAACCCATTAAAAGTTTAGTTAAGTCCTTAAATTTAATTAATTTTTCTAATTTTTTCCCAATTGATCTTCAAACTTAATTTTTCTTCAATTAAATATTTAAATAAGTCAATTAAATTTGTTAGAAGTTTATTTAAGTCTTTAGACTTAATTAATTATTTCAATTTTGGTCAAGTTTGGATTTCAAGCTCAATTTCTTCTTTTCTCCATCCCATCTTGTTAAAACATCCTAATTTGGCTATTCTTCTAATGTTTTGTTATTTCTACAGCTTAAAAGCTTATCTTCTTGTGTCTCGAAAATATTTGGTACGAGGCACAAAAGAAAGCCAAAATAATATGCAAAAGAAAGAGAGTTTTCAGGTTGGAAGGAGGTGGCGGTTTGGAAGGATTTCAGATCACCGTATGTCTCGGAGGCTGTGTGGGTGGAATATATTTAGCACGTGATGTCCAAATTTTTTTTGTCATGATCACACTCCAGTGTGGAGAACCAGAACTACATTTTCACGGTTTCATTACCACGCACACTAGTGGTTTTATTCCGTTCATTTTGCATGCAAAGCGGATGATAAGATTCTTTTTTAATTACATCCTTTTTTTATTTGTTGTTTTTTATAAATATATTTAACTAAGAACAATTTTCTCTTGTAAGCTACAATTCTTGGATGCGAACCAAGCCCGATGAAGCTTTTATGGAAATGCATGTGCAGATTAATGACCATAAAAAAAGGTGCCACAACTCGTGAATATTGTTGTTTTCAACAAAAATTTTTCTTAAGTTATTATTTTTTTGAATTTGCTGACCTTTGTTTTCCAAGAATATATATAACACTTTGTTGAAAGAGAGATACAATGATAATACTTCGACCCATCCGAATCTCAATCCGGATTTGTGGTTAGAAGTAGGATCGTTTAGTGAACTCGATAGAAATCGGTTGCACGAACTCTCTAACACTACGGTCGAAGACTTGTTGTAGGCCCTTAGTGTTTTAGCCGTTGGATGCTTGCAATCCGTTCTGAGCACTCAAACTCTGGAGCTTAAGATGATTTTAGACTAACAAGTTCATGCTTGGACGACCCATCTTGCTGCTGATTATGAATGACTCAATGCTGAAATGGTTGAACTCCACCGATTGGTAATGAATACGAGATCACAAAAATGAGAGGTATATGTGCTCCCTTTTATTGACCCCATGATCCTGGTGAAAAGTCGTCTCCTCCTACTCCAACACCTCTATTGTACATTAGTTGTATTTGAATGTACAAATGTTTAAATTTGTAATAAATATTTGATTTGTATAATAAATATTTGATTTTAATTATTTTTCTACTTTTGTTCAATATATTGTTTTAAAAAAATATTTTTAAAATACAGCACAATTTCATCAGTATTATCTAAAGAGTTGGAAAATAATTGCTGCAAATACCACTATTATTGATGGTCCATCTTGCTGCTGATTATGAACAAGTCACTACTAGTTATGAAGAACTTTGCCGATTGGTAATGAAGATGAGATCACAGATTGGTGGTTCATGTGCACCCCCTAATTGACCCCACGGTCCCGGCGGCGACCAACCTCCCCCACCTCCAACACCACCTCTATTTTTAATTTATTGTATTTGAATGTACAAATGTTTAAATTTGTAATAAATATTTAATTTTTATAATAATTTATTTGATTTTAATTATTTTTCTACTTGTGTTCAATATATTTTTGTAGAAAAATATTTTTAAAATATGGCACAATTCCATCAGTATATTCTATAGAGAGTTGAAAAATAATTACTGCAAATACCACTATTATTGGGTAATAGTTTTTGTGCTTTATCCATCTGTAAATTCATTGGTATATTTGTTACCGCGGACTCACCAACAGTCCATAAACTACCGACGAGAGTTTTTTCGACGGACTGTTTATGTCTGTGAGTCAGTCGGTAACAAGTGCACTAATGAATTGCTAGTGTAAATACCAATAGAAATTTATGTCGATAAGAGTATTAAATTTGATACTGATTGGCATTGAGTACTTCTTGAATGTCTTGCCAAGATTCTGTTCTCAACCTTTTATCAATTGCATGTGCAACACCGACCCAAACAATATCTTGCGACACCTTTTCTTCATTTTCACTTGATTTCTGTGATTTTTATTTGTGTCTATTCTTCAACAAATTGGTTTGGAGATAGTGTTTATGGTCTTAAAGGTAATGATACCTTATTAATGATCTTTATACAAAAAAGAGAAAGAAAAAAGGAATGAAACATTAAGAACTTATTGGTAATTAAGACAACATCTCACTTATATCCATGGATGAAAAAGATAAGGATTGTGTCACCATATAGAAGAGCCAAAGACATAATATTGATATGGCACCCATGTAAATATTTGTAATGAAACTTATTGGTATTACTATTTTTACATTCTGAAATCCATTAAGAAACAGGCTGTGCAAGCTGAAGTGCTCAAAAACGTTTATCTCAAAATAAACACCCCGGCCCCCTAATTACCATTCAAGTTCTATCCAAACCTGGCTACTTATTCAATATCTCTAGAGATTAAGGACAATTACAAATATAGAAATTGTTCCAGTGGTTAGGGATCTTTTTAGTTTGTAATCTGCTAGTAGTTTTGAGCTGGACAAAGACTCTATCCTACAATTAAGCTTATCACTCAACAACATGGCATGAGATGGCACAAGGAAAGCAAAAAATCAATGGAGGACAATGAGACACGGAAAAATGTCAAATTTTATCCACCTATTTTGCTGGCATGAAAACTCTATAAAGCTAGCTTGAGTAATCAATAGTTTGTAATGCATCTGAGATAAACCATTTCTTTTGTCAATCTAGAGGGCAAAAGAAAGTACAATTTCAGATTGCATAGAGATGGCAGGAGGAGGTTTCGTTGCGCAAAGTGGGGGGAGGAACTATGAAGGTGGCGTCACAACGTTCGTTATCATCACCTGTTTGGTGGCTGCAATGGGCGGTCTCATTTTTGGTTATGACATTGGTATCTCAGGTAATAAATGGAACACCTTTTAATTATCTTCTTGTAGTGCCGATGAATCACGTACGTCTATGTCTTAAAGTACTAATGATTGGATTATTTTGTACAACGTTGCAGGTGGTGTGACTTCTATGGACTCGTTTCTCAAGAAATTCTTCCCATCCGTGTACAATAAAGAGAAGGAAGAACGTCATGACAATATGTACTGCAAATTTGATAGCCATTTGTTGCAATTGTTCACGTCTTCCCTCTACCTTGCTGCTTTGGTAGCTTCCTTCTTTTCCTCTACGGTAACTAGATTATTCGGCCGTAAAATCTCCATGTTGTGTGGAGGGTTAGTTTTCCTTGTTGGTGCCATTATTAACGGTGCTGCAAAAATGTAGCAATGCTTATCATTGGCCGTTTGTTGCTTGGTGTTGGTGTTGGATTTGCCAATCAGGTAACTGTTTCTCTCAGTGTTTTCTTTCTCTACTTGAAATGTTTATAACGTTGAATATTGATATTCATTTTCTCTGTTCTACACAGTCGGTTCCAATTTATCTGTCTGAAATGGCACCAGCAAAGATTAGAGGAGCCCTTAACATCGGTTTCCAAATGGCCATTACAATCGGTATCCTTGCTGCAAATCTCATTAACTACGGAACATCAAAGATCGAAGACGGATATGGCTGGAGAATTTCTTTGGCTCTTGCGGCTGTCCCCGCTGTAATGATTGTTGTTGGATCGTTTTTCCTTCCAGACACTCCCAATTCTATCCTAGAGAGAGGCTACCCCGAGAAAGCGAAGAAAATGTTGCAAAAGATTCGTGGCGCGGACAATGTTGAAGCAGAATTCCAAGACCTCGTGGACGCAAGTGAGGCTGCAAAGAAAGTGGAACATCCATGGAAAAACATCTTGCAGCCAAGATATAGGCCTCAACTTGTCATTTGCGCATTGATTCCATTCTTCCAGCAAATTACTGGAATCAATGTCATCATGTTTTATGCACCAGTTCTCTTTAAGACCTTGGGTTTCGGAGATGATGCTTCACTTATGTCTGCAGTCATCACGGGCATGGTTAATGTTGTCTGTACAGCTGTTTCCATCTACTCAGCTGATAGGTTTGGGAGGAGAATTTTGTTCCTTGAAGGAGGCATTCAGATGATTATTTGCCAGGTATTTAATATGATAACCTTAACCAATTTGTTTACTATATTCACGTTGGATCCATGCTGATTCATTGAATATGCATACTTGATTGCAGATACTTGTTGCAGTCATGATAGGCATCAACTTTGGGACAAATGGTGTAGGAGAAATGTCAGGTAGCACAGCCAACTTTGTACTGTTCTTGATATGTGCTTATGTTGCAGCATTTGCCTGGTCTTGGGGTCCATTGGGATGGTTGGTGCCTAGTGAGATCTGCCCTCTTGAGATTAGATCAGCAGGGCAAGCCATCAATGTCTCAGTCAACATGTTCTTCACTTTCTTCATTGGCCAGTTCTTCCTAACCATGCTCTGCCACTTCAAGTTTGGTCTCTTCTTGTTCTTTGCTGGCTTTGTTGTTATCATGACCATCTTCATTTACTTCTTCTTGCCTGAGACGAAGAATGTCCCAATTGAAGAAATGAACACTGTATGGAAGGCACATTGGTTCTGGAGCAAGTACATCCCTGATGATGCTGTCATTGGAGTCGAAACACATACTGCATGAAATCACCATCAGGATGAGAACAATTGTTTTGGACATTTGTGGCTATGTACATATGCTTTGTAATTACATGTTGTGCAACATTTCAAATTAAAAAACATAAATCAATACACTCTGCTTTTTTATTTGTTTGCAAGTGTTTAGCCGTCTTTTGAATATCTTCACTTTTGTATTTTCAATTTCACTTTGTTCAAAATCCAAACAACAGAAAACATCCAAACCAATTCCCATCAGTACGGGTCCATATGATTCATAAATTCCATGCTCTATTCTAATTAGATCCAAACTTACACCTCTTATAAGTTAAAATGTCAAATTTCAAACCATCTATACTTATAATTTCTCTTGTAATTGTTTTAGATTGCAATTTCTTTCATGTTCTTTTTCCTACTTGTTTGAAGGTTTGTTGGGTTTTAAGCTATGCTAGATTGGTGACTCTCGTGCTGCGCTGTGAGCTGGACACCAAAATATTTTTTAAACATTTCATTCCCTGATTTAGTATATTTATAAGTTTTGAATCAAGTCGTTAAAGCTTTGATCATTTTAAATCAATAAAATTGAATCTTATTTTTGTTAAATTGAGCATATACCAAGTGTTGGATTTTTGCTTGACATTGCGAGAATCCTATGCAAAGCTAACCGAAGCAAACCATATGATCCAATCCCAAATAAACTCAATATGAAAATGAATGAAATTAAAAGAAAAAAAAACTTGAGTTAAAAAAAAACACGGTGAAACACCATTGAACCCATAATGTTTTGTATTTAGAACTACAATGATTTTTGGTATCATAAATTCAAGAGTTCTTTTAGTTTTTTTTTTAATTACAAATTTTAAACGTAGAGTAATATTCATATTATAACAAAAAAAAACATCATCGTTTAGGTGCTTATTTACGTTAACATAAAGAGCTCTCAAGAACTTATTGGTTGTTAAAAGTGATTTGCGTCACTACTTTGAAGGTCCCTCAAAGTCAGAGTTGAAAAGGAAAGCTCAGTGAAGTAACAATGTAGAAAAAGAAATTAGGGGGAGGATGGCCTAATACATTCCTTAATGGAAGTAAATTTGGTATGAAAAATACAAAACACCATTTTTGTCTCTTTGTGCATGCAAAATTTCACATATTAAAAATACACTAAAAAATGGTTCAAAATTATAGTAGTGAATTTAACTACAAGAAAAGGTAAACACTCTTTTAAGGTGCTCTTAACTTGATTTAATTTGATGAAGACGAAGATTATTCACACGAGCTCAAAAGCTTTAAATTAACATGTGAAATCTTAACTGGTTTATGACTTTATTTATTAATGTGTATTTGTAGGTACATGAATTTTAGTTAGTCTTTCAAATAAAAGAGGTGCTACCAATTTTTTTTAACAGGAATGTTATTACCTTTTTTCATGCTTTAATTTGTATAGATTCCAAGGAGAAGATCATTAGTAAATAATATGGACAAGAGCGTTATTAGTTCTTCTAGCAGCGTTTCTGATGACCATGAGTCACTAGTGCCGACCATGACCAGACACCTAAGGCATAGACACAAACAACCTCTCTTGATGCAAGCTCGCCGAGTGAGATACCACCTCGAAGAGAAGGTGTCCATTTTGAGAGGGATGTATGTTTTAGGAATTATGTTTGTTCCAAAAATCTTGAATGAAAACTTATGATTAATGCATTGTTTAGAAAGCTCAAGTTAGTTTATACATAAATATTTTTTTATCGATTAGCTTTTTAATTTTAATTAGCTAATTATTTTACAAATTTGATGTGCAAGGAAAACTTTTACTGAGATAGGGATGACAATACTGTTGCCAGGAGGGTTTGGAAGACTTACTGCGTAACTAGGTAAGATTGAATTGAAAATGTTATATTTTTTATTTAAATGTTAAAATTTTCATTTTCATTTTCATTTTCTTAACCGATAATTTATTTCTATCATATAGATTGCGTGATCTCTGTTATGAGGCAAATATATATATATATATATATATATATATATATATATATATATATATATATATATATATATATATGTTAAAGAAAGAGGTCTTTCAGGCCAGGGAGACACAGTCATTTTAAGGGATTTTAAACCTCCACACGTCTTGGAGGCTATTTGGAAAGCTTATATCTAGTGTGTGATGTCTTAGTGTTTTATGTCGTGATCACAGTTCGGTGCCCAGAACCAGAATAAGGATATTCATGGTTTAATTACCACTCACATCAATAGAGCCATTCTGTTTGTTTCACATGCAAAACAGATAATAAAATTCTTTTTTATTACATCCAACTTTTTAAAATTGTTGTTTTATATGAAAAATATTTAGCTAACAATAGCTTTCTTTTGTAGGTTACGGTTCTTCGACGCAAACCAAGATTGATGAAGCTTTTTGTAGAAACTCATATGAAAATAATGACCATTAGAAAAGGGTGCAGCAGCTCGTGAACAGCCAAGCTCAGAAGTTCATGAATAGTTGAATTTCAACAATATTTTTCTTAAGTTATTATTTTTTAAAAATTAGCCGACTGGTTTTTTTTTCTAAGAAACATATACCACTCGATTGCATGAAAGATACAGGGACGATCCTTCAACCCATCTGAAACTCGATTTGGAGTTGTGGTTAGAGGTTGGATCGTCTAGTGGACCTAATAGAAATTAAGTTTATGGTATCTCAAACATTAAGGTCAAGGATGTGTGGATGGACTGTAATATATAGACTATTGGTTCCTCTCAATCGGGTTTAGTCTCCTAATCTTTAACTTTATTGGCAATTATACGAGAACAAGTTCAAGTTTAGACGACTCGATCGATTTACTACTAAGATAAAACGATTTAATGCTGAGATGATCAAACTTAGATGATTGTATATGAAGCTGTTATATATCAAATTAACCTCGGTGGTGCATGTCCACCTTCTTGCCCATCCGGTCCCGGCGTAGATTCACCTCCTCCTCCTCCTCCTCCTCCTTCAGCTTTTGTTCTCTAGATGAATTGTATTCAAATCAATAATTTTTAAACTTGTAATAAATCTTTAGTTTTTTTATTTTAGTTTTTTTTCTTTTTTTCTTTTTTTTTTGCTTTTTATATAAATATTTCCAAAAATATTAAATAAATTACTAACAGAATTAGCGACAGACTAAATCTATTGAAAAGTTTCAGAGAGTTAAAAAATACATGAAATGCCACTACTATTACAGACAGAATCAGTGATGAATTAAATCTCTCGAATGAGGGTTTGAAAAAAATTATAGAAAATACCATTGACTATATGTACACCATCTTCAGGTTAATTTTGTCAGTAATATGAATTAAGTCATTGATGGAAGTATAGATGAAATGATGCTAGTAAATATTTTTTATTTGGCATATTTTTTTTAAAAAAATCATCAATAATTTATATTCTTTAGCAAGAGGTTTTAATAAAAACGAGGACCAGATTTATATTCTTTTTCAAATCACCAAAAAAAGGAAAGAAAAAAAAAAGTGAAATTCGTATAAGGTAATCAAAATCCTTTGAATCTCCTGTTTTTGTGAGAGAAAAAAATTGGCCATGGTTCCCACGCCTTTTATGTTCCATAATTTTCCCCTCTTTTCACTATCATCCTCTCTTGCTAAAGTTTAATGCTCCATAATTTTTTATTTTGTATCTCAACAATTAGTTTTTTTTTAATTTAATATTTCAAATTGAATTCATGCACTCATGATTATTTAATTGCAAGAGATACATTTGAGACTGTTTATTTAGTTAGTGGCATATATTTGAATTCATTTCGATGCTTTCTCTTTCAATTATATTTTTTAATTATAAGAATTTAAAATTAATTGTTTTTTAATTAAGATTATATCATTTTAAAAAATTTGATAATCAAATTGAAAAATATAAAATATAAAAGGATTAACATCAAAAACAGTACAAGGTAAAAACACCATACCATTTAAATAATTATATTATAGGTAATAAGAATCCAAGAGTGATCACATGCAATGATTGCCATCGAATGATGGGTGCCTTTTGCTTTTTACACATAGTTGCCAAGTGGTTTGCATGCAACATTTCCTATTAGAACTATTGCCACGCAACACAACGAGACACCACCTCTTGTAAAACAAACATTCTTCAGGCTCAAAATTCCCACCTCTCATTTCTCCAAGACGGCCTTCAAACACGTTCTGTCCGTTCCTTGTACAGGAAAATATGTAAATTAATAAGGAGGAGGGGCACCAAACTATATTAATTTACATATTTTCCTGTACAAGGAACGGACAGAACGTGTTTGAAGGCCGTCTTGGAGAAATAAGAGGTGGGAATTTTGAGCCTGAAGTATTCGGCGGCATGTTTTAAGTTCAAGTCCTGTCAACTTTTGTCGAGTTCGATATAAAATCCTGAAATATCTAGAAAATAAATGAGGATATGGACTGAGTTCAAACCCTAAAAAGTTAGTGTCACGTATCTTTGGACATGATTCATACAAAATATTGAAGATCATGTACATTTTGTCATAACATTTCAATTATATGCACAACATTGTTAGTTGCTGTTAGATTTTTATATGGGGCAGGTACTTGCATTGATGAATGAGATACCAGCAACGTCAAGAAAATAGCAATTTGGCAATGGCAATGGCTGTCAAGATCATGGATGGAAATTTCAGAGATGGCCATATGGAACTTGCAGAAGTCAATCGGATGGCTCTTTCTTCCGCATTTGCACGTACACTAAGCCTTCTATACCAATATGTGCAAAACCCTCAAGGCTCAGATGATTCTTCATCAACTTGGACTTCACGTGTCATTAGGTCACTTCCATTAGGGTCCTACATTGCATCTTATTTTAAGGGCACGAGTAATTGTTTGAGTGTTGTTATGTAAACTGTTGGGAATTGCAGGTGGCAGTTGGAGAAGCAGAGGCCGCGGAGTGCTGGTTTTGGAGAGGCGGATGATGTGGTGGCAGAGAAATTGGCACAGGAACTTCTTAGGATAACTAATAAGCTTAGGGATTATGGAGCTGTGGATGAAGCTCTGTTGCAATATTGGAGTTATGCTTCTGGTCTTGCTTCTCTTGGGCTCAGTACTGCTAACCCTAGAGTTCAAGGTTACATCGCCAAGATCTCAGGAATTTGTTTCCATTCATAAAGAAATTATTACCTCAACTTGTTTCATGCTATATATTTGAGTAAGATCTTGCTCATGAATCTCACAATTCTTGTAAAGTATCCCCATTGAATTAAGAATTTTCTCCAACGATATTAAAATTTCTAATTAATGTAAGCATGGTATTAAAATTTCTCACGAAATCTTGCACTACATCACATATCCTTTGGCAAAATCTTTGTGTTACATTTAGTTTTGTTCTTTGTACTTTGTAAGGAGTGGTTTTGCGGTATGATTGTTTTGAGTAGAATGATCTTTGGGATTGATTTCAAACTGAAAGAGAGGAGATGACCATTGCACATTTAAATTTTCACTACGCAGTGTTTTGCTTATATTTAATACAAAATATTGAAGATCATGTACATTTTGTCATAACATTTCAACTATACTTATAATTTCTCTTGTTTTTCTTCCACAAAGAAATACCCACATGTTGTTAATAACTTTTTTCCTATTGCAATATGTAATTGTTTTAGTTTGCAATTTTATTTATTTTTTTAGTTTGTTGGGTTTTAAGCTATGTTAGAATGATGGCTCGTGCTACTCTGTGGGCTGGACTCCAAAATATTTTTTTTAACATTTGCCCCTTCCGTTCAAATCATTCCCTGGTTTAGCATTTTTGTAGCTTTTGAATCCAGTCGCTAAAGCTTCAGTCACTTTCAATCATTGAAATTGAATCTTGTTTTGCTAAACCAAGCATCAACCGCAAGTGTTGGATTTTTTCTCGACATCATAAAAATCCCATACGAAGCTAACCGAAGCAAACTATAAGATCCAATCCCAAATAAATTCAATATGAAATTGGATAAAAATAGAAAAAAAAAAAAAACATGATGGAACACTGTTGCAATCTACAATATTTTGTATTTAGAACTACAATGATTTTTAGTATCATAAATTTAAGAGTTCTTTTAGTTTTTTTTTAATTACAAATTTTAAACGTACAATAATATTCATATTATAACAAAAAAACATCATCGTTCAGGTGCTTATTTACGTTAACATAAAGAGCTCTCAAGAATTTGTTGGTTGTTAAAAGTGATTTGCGTCACTACTTTGAAGGTCCCTCCAAGTCAGAGTTGAAAAGGAAAGCTTAGTGAAGTAACAATGTAGAAAAAGAAATTAGGGGGAGGATGGCCTAATACATTCCTTGATGGAAGTAAATTTAGTATGAAAAATACAAAACACCATCTTTGTCTTTGTCCATGCAAAATTTCACATGTGAGATCTTAACTTGATTTAATTTGATAAAGATGAAGAGCATTCACATGAGCCTAAACGCTTTAATCGTATGAAATCTTAACTTTATTTGATTTGTTGAAAACAAAGAGTATTCATACGAGCCTGAAAACTTTAACCATATGAGATTTTAACTTAATTTGATGAAGATGAAGATGAAAAGTATTCATGTGAGCCGACGTGTGAGATCTTAATTTGTTTGGCCATGGAGATCTTTGGATCATGGCCTAGACTTGTAGAAATTTTAATGTTTATGAATTCCCTTTCAAGATTAATTTACTCTTTTAATTTTGGCACAATAAGTAAATTTATCTTCAATTTATCTCTTCTGACTTGGAATTATGGTGGGATCAAAAGTGTATCTAGTTTAGATAAGTACTTCTAAAGAGAAGTTTATCTCCTATCTCTTAGTATAACAAGGAATTTTATATATATACAACATAAATGTCCCCAAATAGTGTTGAAAATTTAGAGAAATCATATGAGAGCATTAAAATAACTAGGTATAAATCTTACACCTTTTTTTTTCTCTTAATTTTTTAGAGGTTTTTTTTTTAGAGATTTTTTTCATTTTTTTAATTATTTTCTTATCTTTCTCTCTAAATATTATCTCATTTTTTTCATGAATTTTGACCTTTAGTTTTATGTATTTTATTGGATTCAAGAATTTAGAAGTATCTTGGGACACTTCTTAGCCAATAAACTTGGAGATTTAGACGAATCTTTTCAAAAGGACCCTCAAAGTCTTGGAGATCCCATGAATCTTTTTAAGTGGGATCTTGTAAGCTTAAAGGTAAGGTGTGATCCTTTCAGGTGGTCCCTTGTGATAGGAAACTTTGGTGAACCTTTTAAAAAGAATTGCTTTGACACTTTAAACTTTAGTGAATCCTTTTGGAAGATTCTTGAGAACTTGAAACTTTTATGAATTCTTTTGGAAGAACCTTGAGAACTTGGAACTTTGAGGACACTTGAATAGATAGATGGTTGGTCAGCATTATCTTGGACTCTTTATATATATATATATAGTCCATTGATTTTTGTTTTTCTACTATTGACCATTATTAGGAGTTTTTGAAGCGCATAGCACAGAAAAAATAAAAAGATAAATTAGTTAATTTATATGCTAATTCATAAAAACTTCATATTGGATATTAAAAGTTCAATTCAAGCTATAAAAAAAACAAATGGAAAGATACATTCATCTTAGTGCAAATAACCATCTTTGTAAAAAACAATGTTTTTTTTTAAGATAAAACTAAATATTTTCTCAAAAAAATGTTCACTTTTGAATATAATGTGAAAAGAAGAATAAAAATAAATAAATGAAAGGTAAAAACACAGTTTTTTCCTCGACTTGTGATTGCTATTCCAAACAAAGTTTGCTTTAAATGCCATCTGGTTTGGTTTCCCTTCTCAATATCATTAGCACTACAAACCTTCGATGTTTTTTAACTTTAAAAGTTTTTCCTCCTTGGACTTAATTTCATCATTTGTCTTCTGCTGCTGATCACAAATTAAGTCAATTTAGGATGCTAACACTATCTCCTATTGTTGTAATCTTGAAATCTATTCCTCTATGGATTTCATTTGATTGGTGGTCTCATGCAATTTAAGTTGCAAGGAATCATTTCTACCTTTAAATAAAGATATGTGATCTCCACAAGTAATGATTTTCTCATCCTTTTACGAATCAATCATACTTTGGCTAATTTCCTAATTATGTGAAATAAGAATCCACATCTTTCAAAAAGATCTTTATCATATCCATAGAAGTTATAGGATCAATATGGAAGTACTTCAAGTGCTTAATATGTTTGGATGACTTAGAGGTCTACCAACCTCTAAGACAAGAGAGCTCACTCAATAAAGCATGCATGAATTCTTTCTAAAAAAAAATCTCTAATAATCCAACTAACATGATAGATCTCATAATATCATCATAAATGAGAGAAGGCATAGGTAGGCCAAACGTTAAAGAAAAAATAAGCATCAACTTGGGTTTAGAAACATATGCATGCTTTTGAGACACAATATCATGCATATGAAACTCAAAAATCATCTTTTCTTCACCATCATCTTTAGTTTCACGAGCAATACAACTTGAGTCTAAAATTCCCCCATCAATGTTGCTAGCTTAACCTTCATAAAGAGTTGAACGTGTGGTAGAAGATTCTACAACTGTTACAATCACTTTAGTGATATTATCCAACTTACTTGGAAGATTTGAATCTTAAATCCCTAAAATAGTTAAAAGGGGGTTGAAATTAGCTGAGATAAGTATGAAATATACATATAAGAAAAAAAAAATCTTTGTCAAAAGCAAAAACAACTATGGAAAAATCAACCACCTCTTTAAGAAAAAAAATGAAGCAGGTAGATCAAAATTCTTATCCCACTACACCATTAAACAGTTTTACCGACGAACTAATTCCGTCGGTGAAAGGCATGACCTCCTTCGATGAAATTATTACCGACGGTCTCACCGACGGAATAATTCTGTCGATATACTAGTCGTCGGTAATTCCCCTTTCCATCGCTAATTCTGTCACAAATAAAAAAAAACCACCCACCGATGGAACACCGACGGTCTTACAGACGAATACGCGCGCCAAAAAAAATTTTTCCCGCGAGAACATTATCGACGGACTACACCCGTCTAAATTGTCAACAGTAATTACCGACGGATACTCCGTCGGTAATAGTTATGGTAAACACCGACGGAAATATTCTGTCATTATTTATGGCATCGGTGGTAATTGTTTGGCAACTCTCTGTGAAATACCGACAGAAATTATCCGTCGGTAAAGCCGTTTGTATTTAAACACTAACAGCAATATTCCGTCGGTAATTATGGCATTGGTGGTAATTGTTTTGCAACTCTCTGTGAAATACCGACAGAAATAGTCCGTCGGTAAAGCCGTCGGTATGTATTTAAAATATATATAAAAAAATAATTTATTAATAGTAAAAAAGCTTAATAAACAAATAAAATTGGATTAAACATTTAAAATATAAAAATAATGTTAAATAATATTCATCCAAATATTCATTACAAATTTAATGTGTTTAAAAAACAAAATTAAACTAGAATATCAATGGAGCTAGAGGAGGAGGAGGCTAGTTGTTCTTGGGACCGTATGGTAAAAAAGGAGTTGCACATGTATCATCACTCATCTTTGATCTCATCTCCATGATAATTTAACGGAGCTGATCATAATTCGTCGAGAGTTGTTGATATTGTTGTTTCAAGGCAATGAACTCCTCAGACTGGGTGCTCAATACTAATGGAGAGCTCCTGACGGTTGAGACACTACGGGCTGACCGCAAGTTTTCGGCCGTAGTGTTAGAGAGCCCGTAGACCTGATTTTTTTCGGGTCCACCAGACAATCTCACCTCCATCCACAAATTTGGATCGAAATTTGGATGGATCAAAGGATTGTCCCCATATCTCTCCCTCAACCGGCTATTATAGGTCTATTGAAAATTTAAAAAAAAATCATCATATGCAATTCAAGAAAATAATAACTTACAAAATAAAATGAATGAACGAACATACCACGAAGTGCTGAGCACGGTTGTCCACGAACTATTGCACCCCCTTTTGGCGGTCTTGACTCCGCACATGCGTCTCTACAAACAGCTCCATTGGACTCGGTTCACGTCCAAGAGACGCAACCTGTAAGGAAAAAATAGGTTGAAAGTTAAATATATTATAAGGAACGACAAATTAATTAACGATATATTTCATTAAAATTAATCTTACCATCCGCTTTGCATGTGCGATGAATGGGACGGATCCGCCAGTATGCGTGGTCATCGAATCATGAATTTGCCGGTTCCGGTTGTTGGCATCGAACTGTGAGCGTCATGAGAACCACTCTGAGGTCACGTGCTCAATATATGCCGTCCATATTTCCCCCGAGATGAATGGCGGTTTGAATTCCCGTCAAACCGCCACCTTATTCCATCCTTCAAGACCGTTATCCCTCGCATGTCTTTTTGATTTTTTTTAGGTGTCATACCAAAAATCACGCAACCTACTTCCATAGTAACAAATTAGAATTTAAAACATAAAATTATAAAACAAAAATAAATATTATTTTCGATGTTACCTAGTTGCCACGTGATTCTTCCATACCCTCCTCACAACATTGTTGTTTGCCCTATCCCACTCAAATTTGTTCTGTGTATATAAATAATATATATATATAATAAAAATAGTACAAGATATAAAATTATAAAAATAATTTATTAAAATAAGCTGGAAATTAAAAGTTAACACCAACCTAAAATCGCTTAAACCATGCATTGATATTAGGTTTCCACTCAGGATGTCTGGAAACCTAGCTCCATTGAAACAATGGAATCTTCATCGACGATTTAAACGCCAATGTTATAGCCCTTGTAGCCTCAGTGTTTGTGAACCTGAAATTAAATAAAAGTAATAATATTAATTAGTTGTTCATAAATTATGTTATAAGTATATAAAAAAAAACTAAAACCTAAACAAACTTACATTGAGAGGTCATCCTTCCATTGTGCTTGGTACTTGCGAGTGAATTGACCCCACTGTGAAGGCACACCGCTTCTGCGCTGTGAAACCGCGCTAGAAGAGGCAGCATCACAAGTTGGCGCAGATTCCTCGCTGTGCTCAGCACCTAAGGATACGTCCTCCTCGCTGCTAGAAGAACTAGTTGTAACTGTCTGCTAACGACGTGTTGTAGATTTCATTTTATGCATCTACATAAATTTATACGAATAATTACATAATTAACTTCGATTATTTAAAAAAAATTCGATAGAGTCTCCCCTATACTGGGAGGTCCCAAGTTATCGACAAAATCATATTACACTTCCAATTTTATTTCACATCCCGATCCAATCATCCTGGATCTCAACCTAACTCATCATCATCAACACAAAACATCTTATTCAATAACATCATATAATGTAATTCAAGTAAAAAAATCAACTTCAACTATGAACATTCATTGTTAAATTGGTACTTAGAGTTACAAACATTATATTAAAGTCATACATTCAAATTTACGGATTAATATTACATTTCAAGTTTTAGGAGACAAGACTCTTAATTTATAAATAATTACATGGTTAAAAGCAAAAGGTAACTAAATCAATATCATTCCTGACATGACCCTAATGGACCTCAAAATAGAAATTAACGTGTACACATAAATATAAAAATGTAATAACAAGCAATAATAATGACAGGTAAACAATAATATCCTAAAATTAAGATAAACTAATTAAATTTAATTATATATTTCAATTAACATTCAAAACATAAATTCAACAATAACAATTATAGCAATGCAAACAATAATATCCTAAATTAAGATAAACTAATTAAATGTAATTCTATATATTAATTAACATTTAAAACATAAATTCAATAATAACAATTATAGCAATACAAATAATAATATCCTAAATTAAGATAAACTAATTAAATGTAATTCTATATATTAATTAACATTTAAAACATAAATTCAACAATAACAATTATGGCAATACAAATAATAATATCATAAAATGAATAAATAAAATGGAAAAACTAAAAAACACTATACAAAACAACCTAAACAAAAACTAAAAAACACTATAAGCATTTCAAAATAAATTTAGGAATAAAAAATGCTTACCTTCATAGTGTGTTGAATTTAAGATTTTATCTACAAATAATACACAAAACAAGAACACCAAAAAAAATAATCATAATTAAAATAAAAAAATAAAAGATAAAGAAAAAAAGAATATATACCTTTTAAACTACAACCAAAACAATAAAATCTCTTCCAAAAACCAAATAGAAACGGAGAGGAGAAGAGAAATGGAGAGGAAGAGAAACGGAGCCGAGAGAAAAAATGAACCAAATGGGGGGAGGGGGGTTTTATATATCAATATTTCTGATGGTCGGTAATTAATTGATATTCGCCATAAAAGTTCAAAAATCCCGCCAGACTTTTCGATCCGTCGGTACTTGTGCTGACCGACACGTGTCTGACATGCGTGCGCTTCGGGATATGCATAATCTGTCGGTGATGTACGTCGGTAAAGCCGTCGGTGATTGTGGCACAATCCTGTAAATTTTTTTTAACTCTCTGTGAAATATCGACGGGTTATAGTCCGTCGGTGATTGTGGCACAATCCCGTAAATGTTTTTCAACTCTCTGTGAAATACCGACGGGTTATAGTCCGTCAGTGACTCCGTCGATGATTGTGGCACAATCCTGTAAATTTTTTTCAACTCTCTGTGAAATACCGACGGGTTATAGTCCGTCAGTGAAACCGTCAATATTTCTTATTTTTTGTGTATCCCCTTCACAAAATCTTAAATTGCAAACTTACAGCACACACAGCACAATAACAAGAGCTGACCATTAAAGAAGAATAAATATTTCATGTTCCAAAATATTAGATTATAAAAATAAGGCTTTAGAACATGTTTAGTTAGTCAGAATTTTCATCTTCGTCCTCAATTGAATTGTTATCATGAGTTTCATCGCACTCTTCAATGTGGTTATCATCTTCTTCAACAACATTTTTTTTTCCACTAGTAGAGCTCAAAATAACATTCAACTCCTCTGTGTCAACATCAACAAGACTATCGTTGAAAACATGAAAATTTGAATTTTCTTCTAAGTCAATCAAATGAGCAACTCGGTATGGTTCAACCAACTCAGTAGCTTCAAAGACTTCATCTATCACACTTGTGTCTTTGTTCTCATCCTGAACAACCTCGACACGACCCTTGGGTTTTGTTTTTAAAACGGATAACCAATCAACTCTTGACAAAGTTTAAGTCGAACATCTACTTATTTAATAAAAGGTCTCAGCTCATCACAGTTAAATAGGACATAATTGTGTGCTTGTCTGAACTCTATTTCAGACAAATATCTTCCCCTCGCGGTATTTTTAGGTCTGGGTCGTCCAGGATTGGAGAATATTGACAAGTTCCCACTTGAAGGCACTTCACCACCATCATCATGCCGTGAAACACGGTTGATCCTCGTTCTCAAATGAGGTTCAAAATAGTATGAGATAAATGTTGAGATCTCTCAACAATATAGGCCTCATATATTGACGCTTCAACATGCGCCTTGTTCTTAATCTTTTTTTTTTAAGATTGAACAAGTACCTGCATATATATATATATATATATATATATATATATATATATATATATATATATTAAATTAATAAATAATTATCAATTAAAAAAATAAAAAAAATTTAATTATGAATTGCATAACTCTTGTAATATCTAACCTCTCGAATGGATACATCCATCTGTACTGGACCGGTCCTCCAACTTTTACCTCAAACGGTAAATATACGGGTAGATGCTCCATTGAGTCAAAAAATGATGGAGGGGATATCATCTCAAGTTTGCATATTGTCTCGACGATATTCGTTTCAAGCCTTTCAATGTGATCAACATTCAACTTGCTGGAGCATATATCTCTGAAGAAATAACTGATCTCCGTTAGTGCATCTCATATCCCCTTTAGCAACAAATCACCAAAAGCTAATGGGATAAGTGTTTGCATAAACACATGGCAGTCATGACTCTTCATTCAATATAATCTGCATTCCTCCGTATTAACCAGCCTTGATATGTTCGAGGCATGTCCATCGGGGAAATGCAGACTCTTAAGCCATTTGTAGACTAGTAGTTGTGTGTTTTTCTCTAACACGAAGCTTGCTCTTGGTTTTGTGACCCGTGACCCATCACAAACCAACTCCATATTTTTACGGTTACAGAACACCGCTACATCCAATCTAACCTTGATGTTGTCCTTTGTCTTCCCCTTCACATTCATGACGATGTTGAAAATGTTCTCAAACACGTTCTTTTCAATGTGCATGACATCAAGGTTATGGCGGAGAAGATTGGTCTTCCAATAAGGAAGCTCCCAAAAAATACTTCGCTTCACCCAATAATGGGTCAAACCAAAACCAGGAAACTTCTGCTTACCTGATTGGAGACCAAACACAATGTCACCGTACCTGTGATTCGGCGGCAAGAAATGACGGTGACAGTAAAAAAAGAAGCTTTACCCCGTTTGTTAGCGTGAATGCCTTGTTGTTCTCCATACAGTATGGACATGCTAGCTTTCCATGTGTGCTCCAACCAGAAATCATTCCATAAGCTGGGAAATCATTGATAGTCCACATCAAAGCCGCTCTCATAACAAAATTTTATTTCCTCAAGATGTCATAAGTCAAAGCTCTAAAGGACCACAACTGCGTCAACTCATCAATCAACGGACGAAGACAAACATCTATATTCCGCCCTGGACTACTCGGACCTGATATGACCATAGATAAAAACATGAACTCTGGCCTGATACACATCCCCAGTGGCAAGTTATAAACCGTCAGTATGACCGGCCAACAAAAATAAAGAGCAGCAAATGACCCGAATGGGTTGAATCCGTCTGTACATAACCCAAGACGCACATTCCTTGATTTAGCTGAAAAGTGAGGATGCACACTATTAAAGTGTTTCCAGGCTTCACCGTCAGAAGGATGCAACATCACTCCATCAACCGCATGGTGTGATTGGTGCCATGTCATGTGCTCAGCAGTCCTTGGTGACATGAATAACCTCTGCAATCTAGGTGTGATTGGGAAGTATCTAAGTTTTTTATATGCCACGAGAGTCTTCCCTCTACCAGTTCTGGGTTTGTAACGGGAATGCCCGCAAGTCATGCACTCGGTCATCTCAGCATTTTCAAGGTAGTATAACATGCAGAAGTTAGGGCATATGTTAATTTTCTGGTATCCTAAATTGAGGGGTTTCATCATGGACTTGGCAGCATAAAAGTTCTCTTTCAGCCTGTTCCCTTTAGGTAAAATGTTTCTCGTCCATTTGATAATCTTGTCATAACCGGCCTCACTCAACCCATGATCTGACTTGATGGTGAACACCTGTGTTCCGGCTGATAATTTACTGTGGTTCATGCAGCCATCCTATAATGGTTCATCAGAATCTTTCAACAGATCAAAAAACCTTGTTGCATCTGCATTAGGTTCTTCTTCTACTATTGGGCATTCCCTGACATTACCTTCACTCATTCGCATTGCATCCATAACTATATTCCTGTTAGGATTACTGTTCTCATTTCCAACTTCATGCATGTTGCTAGCACTAGAAGTTGACCCAACCACCTGTTCTTCCATGCTCTCATCAGGAACAAATAATTCTCCGTGTGCATACCAACACAGGTAATCCTCCATGAACCCTTTGGTTAGAAGATGCATCGTTACAACATCTTGATGCAGAAACTTTAAATTTTTACACTTCCTGCATGGACACTTAATACCGCCATCAGTAAAATTCCTCGAAATAGATTTTGCAAAATTAATAAAACCCTGAACACCATTACAATAATCCATCCTCCGCAATCCTTGGGGTGAGTCCCGATACATCCATGAACGATCATCCATGATTTCTATTGAACCTCTATAAAACATAACAAAAATATTGGTTTTCCCCGACATTATCCAACAAACTAAAAAAACACTTATGTTAAACATTCATTATCAATTATCAACTATCAACTATCAACGTTCATACATACAAATTTATACATATATAAATTTTACGGAAATCACAACTTCACAATAGAATTGATAACAATTAAAACAGATCCGTTAAACAAGCTATTAATTATTTATTTTATCACAACACATTTAATTCGGTGTAATTCAAACAAAATTTCAACAATTTACAAACAAATATACTTTGACAAAATCTAAAACAAACTATAACAACTACAAAATTATACATTCATACTACAAGTTTCTTTGACAAATAACAACCAAACAAGTACATATGTTAACAAAATACATATACTAAAAAAAACAATAAAATTCACATTTAAATGTTAAAACTAAAAATGATAGATTTACTTACAAAACATGATAAAATCCACAAGAACGGATATTATGACCACGTATAAAAGTATAAGAAACTTGAGTGCTTGTGTTGAGAAAAGTGGAGAGTTGGGATGGGTCAAGGGCGGAGGCATGCATGGGCTAGGGTGAGCTCTGGCCTAGGTCAAGATTTTATCAATATTTTTTTACTAGTTTTATATAAAGAAATTTTGTAATTCTCAATTGAGGTATCAAAAAATTCTGAAAATTTACATGAAGCCTTCTAATATGATGCTTTAGCTTGGGTTAAAATTTCAGAAGTTTTGGAGAAATTCAGAAATTTGATAAAAAAAAATCACAATTTGACTAGTTTTACGTTATTAGGTGTAATTTTCAATCCGACAATCAAATTGAGTTGGAATTTTACGAGGGATCTTAAAATATATTTAATAAAATCTGGTTAAAATTTTAGGATGAACAAAGTTTGGTAGTGCTAACAAAAAAAAAACATCAAATAAAAGAAAAACGACTCATTAAGGGTAAAATGATTATTTGCCATTAAAAAATAAAACAAATCAGTTCTTTCTTCCTTTCATATGTTGCCGACTGGGCAGAAGCATAATAGAAAAAGAAAGAAAAGAAAAGGCGAGAGAGAAAGAGAGAAAAGTAAGGGGAAAACATAAAAAAATCCAAGGAAAAAAAATAAGAAAAGTGAGAGAATAACCTTGTAAACTTACAAAGTCCAACATATAAAATACTAATTTAAGGAAGAATCAAGTGAAGGAAGGAAGAATTGAGAGAGGGAAAAAATTTAATTACTTTGATTTTCAGTTGATATGAGATTATTATTTTATCCCGGTTGAGGGGTTATTACAATATCGATTTAGATTCAATTATAGATGAATTATATTCCACAAAACATCGAAGGATGTAACTTTAATAGTGAGTTTATTTTTACTTTCACTTTCACTTTATATATTTTCAAATTATTTTTTAATATTTTGGGTAGTATATATGAATTAAAACTTTACTGTTAACTTTAAAAATTCATGTACATGAATTAATAATTTATCTTTAAAAAAATTTATATATTAATTTAATAGCCTAGGGCAGGAAAAATTCCTGCCTCCGCCCTTGGGATGGGTGTTTGGCTGCAGTTTGGGAGAGGAGAGATGGGATGGGAAAAAAGAAGGAGAAACAAAGGAAGAGAATGTCGGTAGAGGGGATATATAATGCCTTTTACCAATGGAATCACTGATGGAATGTATCTGTCGGTGATTCCATCGGTGATTCCGACGGTGAAAGTGCCACATAACTGTACGGCTATCTCGGTTTGAATCCGTCGGTCATTTTGTCGATAAAATCGTCTGAAAAAACTCCACGTCACCACGCTGTTGCATCTTTCCAAACAAATTGTATAGGCCGTCGGCGATACGGTCAGTATATACCGACAGAATTGGAGACATAATTATTTTCATCGGTAAGAATTACCGATGAAAAAATTCCGTCGGTAATTCTGTTGGTTTTCGCCGGTTTTCTGGTAGTCTACTACTATGCCAATGTGAGTAGAAATCTAAGGAGGAGTGCTATCAAGACATATAATAGGTGTCATAGTAGAAGGATTATCCAACTCTCTAGGACAATAAGGTGGAGAAAGGAGATTTGAATCTTTATTTTCACTACCTGTCCTATATTGACTAGAGACCTGAAGTGAAAAGCAACCTCCTTGTGTTTTCTTGGTAAAGGACTGTTCCTATGGTTCAGAATGACCATGCTTTTGAATAGAAGGTAGAGGTGGAACCATTTTGGTGAGAGCCTTTTCTTTTTGTCTTGATATTATCCTAGTATTTTCATTCAAATTCAAAGCAAAATTGCTATTTTCACTTTGAGAAAGGACTCCCATAGAAATATTGATAAATTAAGGAAACACTTTGTTCTCTTACCAAGCTATGTAGCTTGGATCACCTTCTAGGGATACCAAGTTGTTAACTTTTACATGGAATGGTGCACTACTCCCTCGCCTTGTAGGAGAAAGTTAAGCTTGTTTTAAAGAGGATGGATCAATAAGACATTATGGTAGGACAAGAGTACCTATAAATCTTTGTTTAAACCCATGTTGCCGAGTAAAACAATAAGGATTATACATCTCTAAAACATATTTCCTCCCTTTGCAATATGATAGATACATAGGACGAATACTCGTCATAAACTCTAAAGTTTCATTTCCCTTTTGTCCATCATCGAGGTCCAGATTATTAGACCAAGGAACTGGAGCCAAGCAAAAGTCTTGAGTTTAAGGTGGACCCCGTAACAGTTTACGACAACATGCAGCATTAGGTTCCTAACATTGAAATGCATTTAAAGTGCCTTTAAATTTCCTAATCATTTAAAAAAGTAATCATTATCAATAATAACATATACCAACGATAAAAGTCGTAATCCAGCCCAAGCATAGAAGAAATGCTTAGAAAATGAAGTTAGTGTAGTCCAATGTTCTGTACTAACAATAGATAATTAATAGTCTGAGATAGACCTTAAATATATGAGAACTCTTTAAAACTAGGGACAACCTCTTCATAGTACTCTTCCAAACTAGATAAACCAATGATGTTGCACATTTTCCAAATTAAAATCCTAAAGGTGTTCTTAAAAAGACACTAAATCCCTATCAGTGCACAATGCATATTATTTGGATGATGATATCAAAAGAGATTGAGTTTAATGCATATGCCAATTCATTGTTTTCCTTTAAGAACATTTGGTAGGCTTCTACAAACCAATCCCAAAATCCTCTACGATACTGAATTCCTTCTCGTGAAACAAGTTTATTCCCTCACATATCTTTACTTTTGTTGATTAAGCTTGCATCATAGGCTTGTGGAGCATGCTGCTCATTATTATGGTTAGAAGGAACATATAAAGATGGTTGATGATCTGACGTAGTAACATCAATATCAGACACCATTTGTCTCTATGTTGGGTATTCACTAACGATTTTCGTATCTATTTCTGAAAGTGGAGTTATTACTTTCACACTGCAAGGACCTGCTATGGGCTCATGTATTGCATGTCTCAGCTTCTTTGTCTTGCCATTTTGATGCTATTTCACTTCAATTTTTGAAAAGTAAATGTGTTTTACCAATTAACAACCCATAAATTCCAGTCTTAGATTTTATTTCGGGAGAAGTCATTCCTACAAAGAAAAAAAGGTAAAAAGAAGGATTAAGATCTTTCTTTATGTGTGTGTATATATATATATATATATCAGGGACAATGGCTTGAAGATTGGATAAACTACCTCCAACTTCCTGCCATGTCTTTTGGCTTTCTGATGGATATTGGCATGTTCAAGAATAGTGCACAAGTCACAACTGACAAGAAGCTCTTACAAATATCCGATTGAATTTATTTGTTTAATTTATAAGGTCTATGAGAATTCTGATATAATAATTCCAAGCCAAACTTGTTTTACAAGGAAACTTCTAGTTGTAGCTAGATTGCAGAAGCAAACTAGTGTAGACTATTATGCAGAATGCATTGTTTCAACAATCTAACTTCAGTTGGATAAAGATAAATTAACTGGAACTAAAGATCAGTGAATACTTGAATCCATCCTATTAATTTCTTGCCATCTTCACTTAGCATTCGCATTTGACAAAATTCTGTTCAAAAGTATCCCTTGCCCTAATTTTATTCACAATTCTCTAGCTCAGAAATAATTTAAGGGTGTTTGATATATTTTATGTTCGTATTTTTAAATGGTTTTTAGAAGTGTTTTTGGCTTGAAAAAATATTTAAATTATGTTTTTTTTATGTTTTTTATAGTTTTAATGTATTAATATTAAAAATAAAAAAAAATTTAAAATTAAATATTTTAATATGTTTTTAAATAAAAAAATATTCTAAAAAGCTATCTCGACATAAACATATAAGCACCCTTAGACTATCACTAAATGGAGATCAAATGATTTCCATTATCCATATAGGAATATACATGGTGAACATATATGGTCGTTATTATGTGGGAGGTGCCTTACATTGCCTAGTCCAATCGCTGCATCAAATGAAACCTCCATAATTTATTTATTTTAGTTTAATGTAGGTGTTCGGGTCAGCTTTCGCGCTCCTTGACTAATCCCACGGGTCCTGAAGTTAACGACCATGTAAGCTTTCAATGGTCATCATATGAGCAACCACAGGGCTCGAACCTGAGACCACAAAGGAAACAAATCTCTTAGTCTCAAGCTCTTAGCACTGGGCCACCACCTAGATGGTTAAACCTCCATAATTTTACTTAAACAAGTGGATGATCTATAAATTAGGAACTGATCAATCAAGGAGATGAAAGTGTCAAATAAAAATGTGGATGTGGTTTGAATCAATCCCAGCCACCAGCAGATGGAGGATGATATCATCTTATTAATTAATCCACCTTAAATCTAACTCGTGAAAACTTAAAAATGGAATTAGATAAAAATAGATGAAAACAAAAAGAGAAGGAACCCTCTCTTGGCGCCCACAGACTGGGGTAGAAAAACTATATGAAGGGTTGCCTTATTTGGATTGAAAGCATTGGAGAAGCTACTAAGCAAAAGATAGTCTGAAGGATTCTTTTTTTTTTTTTTTTTTGGCGGTTTCATCCCCTGCAGGTGGTTATGTAAAGAATTGCCTTGAAAGATCCTTTTATTCATCGCCTGGAATAAAAAGAAGTGCTAACAAAGCACTCCTTAACAACTGCCTTTTGCACCCTTTGCAAATTCACATCCGAAAGAGTGAGAGAGTTCACAGAAAAGATGGCTGGAGGAGCTTTTGTTGGGCCAAGTACGGGGGGGAACTATGAAGGTCGTGTCACTACCTTCGTTATCACCACCTGTTTGGTTGCTGCCATGGGTGGTCTCATTTTCGGTTATGACATTGGTATCTCAGGTAATAAATGGAAGACCTTTTAATCATCTTTGCTGTGGTGACAGATTATTGGTGATTTATATCTGAAGGTACTAATGACTGGATGATTCTGTACAATGTTGCAGGTGGGGTGACTTCTATGGACTCGTTTCTCAAGAAATTCTTCCCATCTGTGTACCACAAAGAGAACGAAGATCATCAAGAGAGCATGTACTGCAAATTTGACAGCCACTGGTTGCAATTGTTCACATCTTCTCTCTACCTTTCTGCTTTGGTAGCCTCCTTCTTTTCCTCTACGGTTACCAGACTATTCGGCCGTAAAATCTCTATGTTGTCTGGAGGGTTGGTCTTCCTTGTTGGTGCCTTTCTTAATGGTGCTGCCGCCAATGTAGCAATGCTTATACTTGGTCGTTTGTTGCTTGGTGTTGGTATTGGCTTTGCTAATCAGGTAAACTGTTTCTCTCAGTGTTGGCTTTGAAATGGTTATAACGTTTGAAATTGATTTTCGTATTTTCTCTGTTCTATACAGTCTGTTCCAATTTATCTATCTGAAATGGCACCAGCAAAGATTAGAGGAGCGCTTAACATTGGTTTCCAAATGGCCATTACAATTGGTATCCTTGCTGCAAATCTCATTAACTACGGAACATCAAAGATCAAAGAAGGATATGGCTGGAGAATTTCTTTGGCTCTTGCAGCTGTCCCCGCTATAATGATGATTGTTGGATCATTTTTCCTTCCAGACACTCCCAATTCTATCCTTGAGAGAGGCCACCCCGAGAAAGCGAAGAAAATGTTGCAAAGGATTCGCGGCACGAACAATGTTGAAGTAGAATTCCAAGACCTTGCAGCCGCAAATGAGCTTGCGAAGAGAGTGGAACACCCATGGAAAAACATCTTGCAGCCAAGATATAGGCCTCAGCTTGTCATTTGCATATTGATTCCATTCTTCCAGCAAATTACTGGAATCAATGTCATCAATTTTTATGCACCTGTTCTCTTTAAGACCTTGGGTTTCGGAGATGATGCTTCACTTATGTCTGCAGTTATCACGGGCATAGTTAATGTTGTCTGTACAGCTGTTTCCATCTACTCAGCTGATAGGTTTGGGAGAAGAATTTTGTTCCTTGAAGGAGGCATTCAGATGATTATTTGCCAGGTATTTAATGATAACCTTAACCAATTTGTTTACTATATTAGAACTCTTCTAAGTATGACGGATTCACATTAGATTCATGCTGATTCAATGAATATGTTTGCTTTGATTGCAGATACTTGTTGCAGTCATGATAGGCATCAACTTTGGAACAAATGGTGTAGGAAACATGTCAGGTAGCACAGCCGCCTTTGTACTGTTCTTGATCTGTGCTTATGTTGCAGCATTTGCCTGGTCTTGGGGTCCATTGGGATGGCTAGTGCCTAGTGAAATCTGCCCTCTTGAGATTAGATCAGCGGGGCAAGCCATCAATGTCTCAGTCAACATGTTCTTCACTTTCCTCATTGGCCAGTTCTTCCTAACCATGCTCTGCCACTTGAAATTTGGTCTATTCTTGTTCTTTGCTGGCTTTGTTGTTATCATGACCATCTTCATTTACTTCTTCTTGCCCGAGACAAAGAATGTCCCAATTGAAGAAATGAACACTGTTTGGAAGGCACATTGGTTCTGGGGCAAGTACATCCCTGATGATGCTGTCATTGGAGGCCAAAACTTGAAGGAGCTGACTGCGTGAAATGAGCTTGTACAAATAGTAAAGGTAGCACCGCGCACGGATTTGATTGTGAGCGGTGGTTGTAATTGTTAAAAGTTTAGGTTTTTTTTTTTTTTCTTCTCGTACAAAAGCCTGTTATCTAGTTCTTCTTCATTGAAAATAGAGACCTCGTCTCATTTGCTCATTTCTGGATATGTTTCCTCTCTAGTTTTTCTTACCAAATCAATAAACCTACAGTTTAAATTACAACATAAAATCTGGAACTCATCCAACTTGTTCAATACATCACAATTTAATTTCCCTCTAGAAAATTTAATATCATCGTCAATCTTACATTCATCAGATTAAATATTAAGAAACTATATTTCACCCCCAGCCAACTAATTTCACCACTCCCTTCAACATCAAGAGCTCAAATTATACAATTGGATGTCTATACAGACTGTAATATTAGAAAATGTCAATGAAAGCTGGACATTTGCTCACATCACATGATTCTTAAAACTAGCCAAAATGTTGAAGGAATATCCATGTCTATGCAACTGATATGGACTCCAAGAGAGCATCAACATATTCTTTAAGTTTTGCCTTTGTAATTGCACCTTCCCTTCTGCTTTCAGGCACTTCCTTCCCATCTTTAAAAAGAACCAAAGCAGGCAATCCATAGACCTTATACTCTTTAATTAATTTGGGGTTCGCGTCATGATCGATCTTAACAACCGTCAATCTATCCCCATATTCCTAAAAGTTAGAGAAACAAAAACCATATCAGAAAAGATTAACCATTTCTTGGCCCTATCAATAGAAAGCGCCTCTTAATCACATCTAGATAGGACCCTCCAACCAGCTCTGGCGCACCAAATGCTATCCACATCAAACTAGAAAAATCATGAGAATTAATTCTCTTTGCTCACATCTCAAAAATACATGAATTGGGAAAGTGAAAAAGAAAACCCTTTTGTAATCGAAGGCTAATATATAGTTATGATTGAATAATATAGTAAGAAAAAAAGATACCTGAGCCACAGATTCCATGGCAGGAGATATTAACCTACAAGGACCACACCAGGTTGCCACAAACTCAACAAGAACTGGACGGTCAGAATTTAAGACAACATTTTGAAACTCACTTTCGTTAATCTCTGTAATAGCTCCACATGTTATTGTAGTAGACTTGTGAACTTTACAGAAGCTAGTTGACCTTCTTGAAGAAGAGGATAGTTTTCTTTGACTTTGAGTCGAACGTAACAAGAAGAGCTTCTTTGGAGAAGATAAAGAAGCTGTGGAAGCAACTGTACGAAGTGGAGGAAGAGAAGAGGTGGATAAAGGAGTAGAAGTGCTTGAGAGGATAATCTTGTCCATGGTGGAACTTGAGAGGTAGAGAGAGTTGCAGGGATTTTTACAGCATTGGTGGATGTTGCGTACAAGGTTTTTGGAGGTGCATAGAGATCAAAGAAATTCTTTTAAAAAAACAAAGCCAATGGATGAATTTTTGCCACGTCAAAGAGCATGGTCACATGGGGTTCACGTGGATGTTGGGTGTAGCTTGTTTGTAATTTGCTAAGTTATGATAAAGTGAGCCATTTCATTTTCTTTATATTTATTTTTTAAAATATTTTTTTATTTAAAAATATATATATTTAAATGATATTTTTTTTATTTTTTAAAATTTATTTTTTATATCAGGACATTAAAATAATTTAAAAACATTCAAAAAAATAATAATATGAAACAAAAAAATTATTTTTTTCAAAAAAAAATTTACACTGCAAGTATAAATGGTTATTTTTTACATTTGTAATTTTTAAGAAGTTGCAAGAATTTTTTTTTAAAAATGTAACAATACATATGCTTATGATTCTAAATAATTTGCATGTAGATATTGTGATATTTAGAGTGTTTACAGGAATACTTTGTAATGGGTCATGATTTTTAAAAACCTCCCTCATTTAAAAATCATTACACGAAAGTCATAATCCAGAATGGGGTTATATCTTTTTTGACGCCCAACCCTAAGTTGGGTCATGGCATACCCATGCCCAACTCCACGTCGGGCCAGAGAGCATTCGCACCCAATTCCAAGTTGGGTCAAGATATGTCCGCGCTCAACCCCACGCTAGGCCAAGACGTGGCCGCGCCCAACCCCATACTGGGTCAGGGACGCGTCTACGCCTAACCAACCCCATGTTAGGTGATGGTGCGTCCGCGCCCAACCCCTTGTTAAGTCAAGGTTGCGTCCATTCCCAACTCCACGTTGGGCCATGACGCAACCACACCTAATCATTCTTGGGTTCAGCGTATAAGTTGAACCTAACTCCTCTTAGGTTCAGGGTATGGCTAAAAGATAACTCCACATTGAGCCTTCCATACTCTGGGCCTAGGCGAGTAATTATGATGCCCATCACATTCCATTAAATACAAACAAACGATTCATGCTTATATTAATTAGATATGATGGCACGAGTAGTAGACTAATATTATTTTATTATTACGAGATTACATCTCTGCCCTCCTACGTTGTATGAAGCAGGTCAAACCAAGAATATAAAAGGAAGCATGAGTATACAGAGAGGGGTTCGAAACCTTATACTAAGAGACATAACACAATCTTTCTTCTTCTTCTCTAACTTCTACATTTTCTTCTCCTTATTCCTCTTTATCTTCATAAAAGCTCATTAATACTTTCATTAATGTCTTTTGTCACATAAAAATACCTCGTACTGACTTGATCTTTGGAGGGTTTCCCATCAACACCCTCAGGGGTCTCTAAGGAACTTTGTGCATGTTTTTATTCAAGAAGAGATTCACACCTCCTGAAGAAATCCATTAAAGAAGAAGCCAACGCAATCTTGAAATGAAGGTCGTAGAACACACTGTGAATAATATACAAGAACATTTAAGAATAAAAATTCTAGAATATTCCCTGTAATTTTTTATTCTTATCTTTTTGTATTTTGTTTTTCATTATTTAGTTGGTTATCAATATTCAATACACTAAACAATTTTGTTTCATTACCACCAAATTTGTGACACCTAGTAATAACAACCATTTTTTTTTGTAAAAATAAAAAATTTCTTCACCTTTTCTAGATGAAGAAAATATTTTATTTAAGCCTTATTGTATTATAAAAATCTATTTCCTCGTTCACCTTATAAATTTTATTAGAGTTGCATTTTTTTCACACAAAAACAAAATGAGTTAAATTACCCAATCTTCATGAAATAATTTCGCATTTCCTTTTATATAAGCCTTTCATTAAGTAAATTTGTTTATATATTGCTAAAAATAATTTATAAATTATTCTTTTATAATCTTATTCATTGAATGGATGGAAACTCATAATAAATCTTATTCATATGACAAAGGAGATCATTTTAAAAAATTAATTCAATTTATTATTGTACTTCAAATCAAGTCTCTAATTTATGATTATAAATATAATTGATTTCAATTTATTCATAAATATAAGGTTAGTGGTCATTATATACTTTTTAATTGGATTTTTTTATTTTAATAGAAAGGAATACTTTTATGTGAGAAACTCAAATTCTACTTGATTTATAAAAAACAAAAAACAAGTAAATAAAATAAAAAACTAATTTCACATGACAAATATTATTTTATAATAAATTAGGTTGATTTTAAGTTTCTATACCCTGACCGCTATTAGAATATCTCACAAAAGTATAGATAGCTAGGATAATAGGAGCAACTAAACTTATAAAAATATATTGTAAAATATAAAAACAAATTAAGTAAATTTCAATAAAATTAGCTTTATTTTATGGGCTTTTTAATGGGCTGCGCCATAGATAAATCCAAAACCCAATTTATTAATTAAAAGGACAGAGACAGACACCTGGAATATCTAATCTTCAGGCTACTAAACTCCTCTCTTAAGTCTCTTCAGGGGGGAAAATAATAATAATAATAACAACTCTCCCTTCTATAAAAATTAATACCAATCATGTCCTTCACCGGAGCTCCCCCATTACCTGCTGTGACCGCCGCAGCAACCACCACATCGAAACAATATTTCTGCTACCAATGCAACCGCACAGTCGCGATAACTGCCTCTTCCGATGATCCATTTTGCCCGATTTGCCACGATAGCTTCATTGAAGAATTCGAAACCCAAAACCCTCAAAACCCGAATCCATTCTCCGACTCGTATTTCAACGACCCATTTGACCCCTTCTCTTCTCTCTTTCCTCTCCTCTTCCAAAACTCTGGCAATTTCTCTCATCCTGAATTTCCAACCCGACCCGGATTCTCCGACCCGAATGCGTTTAACCCCCTTGAGTTCCTCCGTTCTCACCTCCAAAACCTTCATTCTGGTGGGGGTCGGGTCCAGTTTGTGATTGACAACAATGGACACGAACCTGGTCTTCGATTCCCAGATGGTAATTTTGGTGATTATTTTATTGGGTCGGGTTTGGAGCAACTGATCCAACAGTTGGCTGAGAATGATCCGAACAGGTATGGGACGCCTCCGGCGTCGAAAAAGGCGATTGAGGCATTGCCCACGATGAAGGTTACCGAGGAGATGATGAAATCAGAGATGAATAATCAATGTGCTGTGTGTAAAGATGAGTTTGAGGGAGGAGAAGAAGTCAAAGGGATGCCATGTAAACATGTGTTTCATGAGGATTGTATAATACCTTGGTTGAACATGCATAATTCGTGTCCAGTTTGTCGGTATGAGTTGCCTACTGATGATCCTGATTACGAGAATAGATCTCCTGGAGGGCAAGGGAGTGGTGGGGGTAGCGCTGGAGGAATGGAGAGAAGGTTCACTATTTCAATTCCGAGGGCGTTTGGTGGAAGTGGTGGTGGTGGACAAAGCAGTTCTTGACAGATTGGATTTTGGATTGGCGATCATTGGTGAGTGTTATTATTATTATTATTGGTGTTTGTGTGTGTGTTTGTTTACATGCTTATATTGTGCTTTCTGAGCTGTTCTTTGGTGTAAATGTTGTTGCAATTGTTAAATTTGGATTGGTTGCTTAAGGGGTTTCTGGTTTAGTGTTGCTATAGAAGTATTTTAATTGATTTGTGGAGTTAGAATGAATAGACTGGATATCAAGAATTTGGCATGATCTTTTGGTGAGTGGTTTTGCTTTTCTTTTTTTTTTCCTGTTTTATCAGGTGTTTTTGTTGTAAAGTGTATTACTTTATGTTTATCTTATGACTATTTCTTGTAAAAAAAAAATTCATTAAATTCTGAGTAACTAAGGGGTTATGAGAAGAGGATTTTTGGGTTTAAATATCATAAATTTGAGAATGAGTAGGTTTTTCCTGTATTTATTTATTTACATTTGTTTATTCTCGTGCCTATTGTGTTCTATGAGTTGTTTTTTAAATGTGTTGATTTTGTTGAATATTGATTGAGATTATGGAGTATTTGGTTCGAAATTATTTGGAGTACCATTTAGAAGTTGGAATGTTTGTATTGGAGGAACAATAGGTTTTGTTTCTGTTTATGTTGTAAATTGTTGCTTTGCATGAATTTAGATTGAGTAATTAAAGGAATATGAGAAGGGTATATTATGAGATTAGAATTCATAAATTTGAGAATGGGTAGTTTTTTCAACTTCTGCAAAATATTGATGATTTTAACTTGTTTTATTATGTTGAGACAATGTATCTAAATTTGGTTGCTTTTTTTTTTTGGAACTGGGCTTGAGGGATTAGGGGTTCAGTAGTTTGTTATTGCAAGGTGTGTTTTCTTAAGGATAGTTTAGAAGAATTAGTTTGAAGAAGCTTGTTTTGAGAAATTTAGATTGAATGATGAAATCAAGTAGGAGATGATCATGATCAACATTTTTAGTTTGTAGAATGTAGCAAAGTATTTTGTATATTAGCTGTGTGGCATTGTATTTCAATTTACCTAATATTGGTTAACTAGGAAATTTGGCTCAGTTTGGCTAGATATGATATTCAAAGGCCCTGATTTATTTTACTGAAATGTGGCCAAAGTTCATATTTGACTAATTATTTTTTATTGTGGGAGGTAATTTATTTTTTATTGTGGGAGGTAATTTTAGGGTAATTTGATCTTTGAAATTAGAGCAGTTGCTAGTTGCAGAGATTGTTGGGGAATATTCAATGATTGTAGAACTGAGTTACAGGGAATCTTTCACAACAGTTGCATAATGCTGGTAGCTTTTTAATAGAAGGTTGCATTATAGAAGTATGAGTTTCTACATGCTATATGGCTGTCTGAGTTCCTTGCTTCTTAATTATGAGGTTGTATTTCTACTATGAGTTTTTTGGTTTCTTATTTCATGACCTTTGTTGTCTCTCAATTTGCTATCTTGATGCTATTGAAGAGACTTTTCCTCTTGAAGATGATGCCAGTGGATGCTTGTTTGGAATATATCCTCATGTTAGTGACCTTTATTTACAAAACCATTTTTTTGTTATTTTGATCTTATGTTGCATTTTTGTCGAATTGAGCTGAAGTGATTAAGGATTTGTTAGTTTGTATTTGTAAGTTGAGTAGTTTTAGGATACTTTAGGAGGCGCTAGTGAGAAGAGGTGCATTTTGTACGAGTTGCCTACTAATGATGCTTATTATGAGAGTAGAGTGCGTAGGGCACAAGGGGATTGAGGGAATGAGGCGGAGAGTTGGGCAATGGAAAGAAGTTTCATTTTCACTATCGTGGTTTCCTGGAGAGAAACCGGGGTATAGTAGTGATGTTGGTAGGCTAGTGCGGTACAAATTAGTGCATGGAGAGAGATTGTTGGTAAGTGTTGCTTTTGCTTTTTTATTTCTTTAGCATGTTTATGTTTTAAGAGTTGTTTGTTACCAGTTTCTTGCTTTGATTAACTTGAGATTGAGAGATCAAGGGGTTATGAGAACAATATTTTTGGAATCAAAATTTAGTCCTTTCCTTTGTGAATATAGAGGATTTTAGTTTTTTCTCGTTTTTCTTTTTTGGAGTGTGCATGCCTATATGTTGAGATATTATGTTGTAATTTTTATGCGGGACAAACGAGATTAAAAAGAAAAAGTCAAAAGAAAGAAGAAGCCAAGAAGAAAAAGCTAAAGAAGAGAAGAATGGAGGTGAAGAAGAGAAAGAATAGGGGTTGGAAAAGTCTGCAACTTTGCAAATTTTATTTGAATCATCAAAAACTGTATAACATTTAGAAAAATAACATATAAATACTAAAACCCTAACTAAAACCCTAACTAAAACAAACAATTAAACTTATAGTACACTAAAAAAATATCTAATAATAACTAAAGCAAGCCTAACAAATAAATCCAAATAAAATTCAATAACACAGGAGTTGACTTATCCTCTATCTTCGTAGATCATACGAATGTGTGAACAATGTCTTGTGTCTGGTGTCTCCATCAACTCTCTCGGGATTAGAAGAACTTGACCTCGTCACGTATAGTTCAAGACGACTCCAATAACACTCGTAAAGATCAAGATCAAGTTGTGGTGATGTTGCTCTAATAATCTCAGTAGAATCTGACTCAAGTCAACTTGCTTGCAAACTAGGATTCATTGAATCTTATCATTTTTTATAGAAACAACTTGTACATCCAAAATAACATCAATAAATTCCTTTTGTGTCAATGATAAAGATAATGGTGTTAGAGTTTCAAAAGGATCATCAGGTATAGGACAGTGCAATTTATATATACCAAGTCTTTTGCGTTAAAAGTAGAGCTAATATCAAAATTTGATGGTAGTTTAATGACTTAAATATTTTACTCAACCATTTGTAACACTTTATATGGTATAGCACTACTCGTCGATAATTGTTGATTGGTTTAAAGATGATCTCGTATAGATCTAATTAGTTAGGTGTAGCGCATGCCAACTTTTTATTTTCATAAAAAAATATCAAAAAAATAAAAGACCAAAAGTGTTGGGTCTGACTGCAACGCCGGGCTCAAGAGTTTTGAGTCTGACTGCAACGCCGGGCCCAACAATAATATTTATAATATAAATAATAATATTTAACTTGTTTGTCTAAATTCTTATATTTTTTAATCTTTTTTTTAAAAAAATTGTTTTTCTTCAATAGTAATAATAGTATTTTTTAAATTATTAATGATAACAACAACAACAACAATAATTTTTAATTTTACTCTTCAAATCAAATCAAAGGTTGTTTTTCAATATTGATAATAAATTTTTTTCAAATTTATTTAATTTTTTTATAAATAATATTAATTATAATAAAAATACTAATATTTTTAATACAAATAATAATATTTTTAATATTAATACTATTAATTATTATAAAAATAATAATATTTTTTATATTAATACTTTTAATTAAAATAAGAATAACAATATTTATAACACAAATAATAATATTTAGAAACCTAAGACCCAAGAACCTTGGGTCATGACGCAGTACCTAAGAGAATTGGGTCCGAAGGTAGGACCCAAGCGAAATGGATCATGACATAGGATCCGTTAACCTTGGGTCCTGATGCAAGACTAGAATTGGGTCCAGACTCGGGGCCTATTAGTCTTGGGTCCTACACAAGACCCAAGAGAATTGAGTCCTGAGAATTGGGTCCGGACTCAGGATCCATTACCCTCGAGTCTTGATGCAAGACTAGAATTGGGTCCGGACTTAGGACCCATTAGTCTTGGGTCCTACACAAGACCCTGAGAATTGAGTCCTGACGCCAGACCAATTAGCCTTGGGTCCTGACGTAGCACCTAAGAGAATTGGGTCCGGACTTAATGCTTTTGGGTCCCCAAACTTATTGGGTCCTGTTGTGCAACCGAACCCAAAGCTACTTTGAGTCTTGCCCCCAACACATAATTTATTTATGTATTTAATAATACATATAATTCAAAACTACTGAATAAAAAAATCTAAAGACAATAAAACATTGATAAAACTTTGAATCTCACATACTAATGTTATAAAATTAAAATATCTTCTATTACCCAAAATAATATTATATTATAATTTATAAATTATTTTTTAATGGATTTTGTTGTTAAAAAAATTCTTTTATATAATACAAATATATTAAATATATGATGTGAATAAAAAATTTTTGAGAGCTCCATCAACTTTAATATGATAATATTAGAGAAAAAAAATAAAAAAAAACTTTTGAAACGCAAAAACAAACGTGTCTTAATAAGAAAATTCAACACAACCTCAAATGAAAAAAAATAAAATTATGATCACCCAACTTTTAAACAATATAAAAAAAACTCCCATCAATTTATTTCCTCTTTACTGTATGAAAAAAAAATTACTTGAGAGAAGAAAAAAAATTGAAAGCATTGGGTTTTGCTAGGGACAGGACCCAAAGCTATTTTTGGTCCTTCTGGGGGCAGGACCCAACTCGAATGGGTTATGCTGGGCAGGACCCAACTCGAATGGGTTATGCTGGGCAGGACCCAATTTAATATATTTTTCTTGGGTCTAGTTGCGTAGCCAAATCCAATCTCAATATATTTAAAAACAAAATTTTAAAAAAATGCAAAAACATCAAAAATATTATTTTGAAGTAAAGAAAACAATAAAAAAAATTTGAAATTTTTTTCAAAGCATTCTTGAAATGCAAAACCAAACATGTTTTAATAAAGAAATTCAACCCAACCTGAAATGAAAAAAAAATTATTATCACTCAACTTTTGTATAATATAAAAAAAGTCACATTAATTTATTTTTTCTTTACAGTATGAAAAAAATCAATAAGAGAAAAGATAAAAAATTTCAAGAGGGAAAAAAATAAAATTGGAAATATATATTGAGATAATATTTTTTATTTTTTAAAATCTCTTTTTTATATAATCACATCAAAATAATACAAAAACATCTTAATATGAATTAAGGAAAAAATATTAATTTAAAGTAAAGAAAAAAATAAAAAATTATCAAATATTTTTTAAAGCATTTTTGAAAAACAAAAACAAACATGCTTTAATAAGAAAATTCAACCAAACCTGAAGCAAAAAAAAAAACTTATCATCACCCAATTTTTGTAGAATATAAAAAAAGTCTCATCAAGTTATTTCCTCTTTATTGTATGAAAAATAAATTTAAATCAGAGAAAAGAGCAAAAAATCCCAAACCTAATATCCTTGGGCATGGCTGCGCAGCCAGACCCAAATTATTTCCTCTTTATTGTATGAAAAATAAATTTAAATCAAAGAAAAGAGCAAAAAATCCCAGACCCAATATCCTTGGGTGTGGCTGGGGAGCTCGACCCAATATTCTTAGGCATGGTTGCGCAGCCAGACCCAAGATTGAGATGGGTCTGGCTGGGCAGCCAGACCCAACACCTTTTTGAATTGTTTTGGATCTGGCTGGCCAGCTACACCCAACACTATTACACCTTTTGAAAGTGTTTTAGGTCTGGCTGTCAAGCTAGAACCAGCAGCTTTTGATAGAGAAGGCAACACCCCCAGGCATTCAGGCTGCAGACCTGCTCGCCTGGGTCTGCAGTCAGGCGCACTTGTCTGGCCTTAGCGCCCAGGGCATGGCAGCCCCAACGCCAAGTGTTTGCAGCCCCACCATGCCCCACCAAAATCGAAACTAACCATTTTCTCCTCATCCATCCCATCAATGCCAAATGCATCCCAATAAAAAGACAACCCCACCCTCCCCTTACAGTCTTTCCAACTCCCTGTGGCAAGGTAGCTTTGCTATTACACTGCTCCAATCCACAATGCTTTATATCTAGGTAAACAGTAACAGAAGCACTGATGCCTTTTAGTATATTGTATAATATCTATAATGAAACAATCTTCAATATTAAATGATTTATGACACTCAACTTGAAATTTATATTGATTATTATTTGCTTGAATTCGTTTTATCTCAACATGCAACTCATGAACTCTACATGTAAAAGATTTAGTCGGCTCAAACATGTTAGTGTAAGGAGACATTGGAAGAAGACCTAAAGGCACCCAAGGTTTATGACCATGAACATCTTATGACTAAGAGTATGAAATGAAACAAACATTAATTGTATCCTAGGTGGATATAAATTGGACATAACCTAGTGAGTCAAGGCTATCGGTACCCTCTTTATCATGAATAAAGGGTAATGAATTCAAGAAGCTCAACAAACTACTCAAAATTTATGATATGCTAGATGTCAAACATAAAGGGTAAGGTATTAGTGAATTTAGAAGGTTGCACAAAATCTATGCATGCTGGATGTAAATTACAGGAGGTGAAGAATCAGGGAGTTCAAAGGGACAACTATTTTGAAACTCTTCCAACACCACACTTACATATTCAGGCAATTGGTAGAGTCTCTTGAAACCTCTTTAGCTAACTTCTTTTGCAACTAAAGAAGACTTAATAGACTCTTCATTAACCTCATCTTCAAACTCTTTTGGATTTATTGTGTTAACAACATTCATCTTCTCGGGTGGTTCCACTGAGATTTTTTTGAAATTTTCTTTTCAACTAAACCAAACATAATAGGCTTTTCCTTAACCTCATTCTCAAACTCATTTAGACTTGTGCTTAGTCCTTATTCTTTCACACTCTTCTTTTTCTTGTTCTTATTGATAGATCTTGGTGGTAATCCAATAAAATGGATCTTTCTACCTTTAAAAGTAAAAGAACATGAATTTGATCAACCAAATGGTGACGTCTAAGTCTAAATCATATATCCATTGTCTACCCAAAATGACAAATTCTTATTCCTATATTAATTGGAATCACATCACACCAAATCTCACATGATAGTCTATGAATTTGATAGGGAATAAACATCTCTTATTGATTTCTGTGGAAGTATTATTAACCCATAACACATTATATGACTTAGGATGGAGAACAAGTTTTAGTCCATGGTAATTGTAAAATAAAAACACAATGCTAAAATAAAAATGAATAAAAGTAAAAGTAAAACTTATTCAATTTTTTATTTATATTAATTAAGACAATAATACACAATGGAAATTGTAAACATGCATTGCTAGTCTTTAAGTGTGAATCAAACAAAAGTCACAAATTTCCATAAACCTTGCAAGCTCCAAAGATAATAAAAAGGACTAATAAATAGATATAGATGACAACTTTGATAGGTGAGTAGAATATGAACGTCGTATGTAAGATAGGATTTTTTTCCAAACGCAAAAGGCACTCTATTGATGATTAATTGAATAACAAGTACAAAACCAAAGAAGTAAACTTCAATGAATCAAAAGGTTGAGTAATTTACCGATAAAGATTCAAATCGTCAAACTCAATTGCGGTTGGACCTCTTTGAATCATGTAAAATGTTGTCAATGTATCACTGATGTCGTTTGACTTGTTTGTTGTTGTCACTTTTTTTTTCTCCTTTTTCTTTGATCACTTGTCACTCTTTTTTTTTCACCTTTTCTTTTGACTTTCTGACTTTTCTTTTTTAACTTTTTTTTATTTTATAAAACAAAATTACAACAAAATTGACAATAAATCAAAAGTAACAAGACTCTTCTAAAACCATTCTTCTTCACGCCTCTCACAGCCAAAAACATTTGGTGCAATCTGAGGCTTGAACACGCATGCTGATGTAATTTGAAGACTTGAATCAATTGTGCTCTGTGGTGGATTGTCGGTGTGATGGAGTTGCTAGTTGATTTGCCTGTTATTAGAGATTTTATTGTCTTCTATTGTGGTTACTGGTAATGAGTGGGTGTGGTGGCTAGTCTTTGACATAGTGGTTGGTACCAGGTTGGTTGGCGACATGGTGGTTGAGGCTAAAGACTGGCTATTGTGGTTTTCTGTTTGGTAGTGGGTAGTGGATAGGGGGGCTAAAGTTGGGTTTGTGTTGGCAATGTTTATGTGTGGGTTGTGCCTTGCAGTGTTTAGTTCGATTTGGTAGTGGCTGAGGCAACTGTGGTGGTAGGGATGGATTGGGTTGAGTGGTGTGGCTAAATGGTATGAATGTGCTGATTTTCTGGTTGTAGTGTGGCTGGATGTGATGGGTTTTTTGACAGTGGTGGCTTGAAGATCAGCTGGAATTGGTTTGATGCTACTGTAAACTGAAGATTGTTGATTTCTTGATGAGGGAATTTGTTAGGTTGTGATGGGTGGCGGTTTTGTGGGCGACTACTGCAGTGGATGGGTGGACTACTGGTGGTTGGCTGATGAATATAGGGGAAGATGAATAGTGGCTAGGGTTTTGGGTTTTAGGGTGTGTGTGACTGGGTGAATTTTTTTTTTTTAAAAGATTTTGACTATAAACAAAAAGACATATTTTTTTTCTAGATCATTATTGATGATGATCCTTCACAATTGTTAGGGATTAGAAAATGTGTTGAATTTTTAAGATTTGCACAAGCTCTAATAGATCCATTAATTATAAGAACAATTAAAAGTTTATGCTTTGATAGCAAAGCTGATGTGGGACAAAAGAGATTAAAAAGAAGTAAGAAGAAAGAAGAAGCTAAGAAGAAGCCAAAGAAAGAAAATAAAAAGCTGAAGAAAGAAGAATGGAGCTGAAGAAGAGAAAGAATCGGGTTTGGAAAAGTCCGCAACTTTGTAAATTTTATTCAAATCATAAAAAATTGTCTAACATTTAGAAAAATAACGTATAAATATTAAAACTCTAACTAGAACAAATAATTGGACATATAGCCCACTAAATAAAAAATTTATCAATAACTAAATCAAACCCAACAAATAAATTCAAATAAAATTCAATAACACAAGGGTTGAGCTATCCTTTGTCATCATAGATCATATAGATGTGTGAATTATGTCTCGGGTCTGGTGTCCCCATTAAATTTTGTTGCTTTCGTTGGATTTGGGCTAAAGATATCAAGGGGTTTTAGTGTATGATTATAGGATGAGGTCTTTTATGATATTTTATGAAATATGAGTTTGAAATAGCATGATTTGTGCTAGAAAAATTGATGGCTGTTGATGGATTAATGGAATTGAATATTAGAATGGGGTTTAGTGTTGTGTAATTTGATAATTAATTGTGCATATGGAATGCTGATTGATATTAGATGAAGATAGCGTGCATAAGTTCATAACTTTAATCTTATATGCCTTTTTAAGTTCCTGAGTTATAATCACTAATACATTGCCATAGATCACATTGGACTAATACCTGTTAAAAAATAGTTTGGATGTTGGGTGATCTCTGAAATCAGAGCAGTTTGGCAAGGTGGAGAGACTGTTGCATGGATGATGGGTTACTGGGAAACATTTTACTGAAACAGCATGATGTTAGGTACACTTTATGTCACAGAATGACTTGTGAGAAAAAGTTGAGAGTTTAACAGGAGGTTGCATGTCACCAAGTTTTCTTCTGTCTTTTATTTTTGGTTCCTCTTATTTGTTTTTTCAATACCTTTGGTTGTCTCATGATTGTGGATCTTGAGGATATTGAAGAGCATTTTCCTTTAATGTTTTTATCCTTCTTCTGGAAGGAGCATTTGAGTGCTCGGTTCGCAGTATGTGCTCACAGCAGCAAGCATATTGCTTCTATATGTTCATGTCTGTGTGGCTCCACCATAAAATCTTTCTTTGAGCAGTGCATATTATGCAGGCTGTAACGCTGGTGTCCCTTGTAATTTATTTTTCAGTCATTATGTGGGCACTAGCTGAGAATCGAAATCCATATTTGTGTCAGACTTGACCCCCAAACAAGTTGAATCTTGGGATCTTTGCTTAGGCTGGGTGATCACAGTGGAGTTTCTGGTCTCCTGAACATTGAAACTGTTGTAAATAACTTAGGACTTTGAATTGTATGTCAAAAGTTATTTTCATAAATAACTTGTGACAAAATGAGTCGAGTTAGAAGTATTTCTAATAAAAAAATGACTTAAAACAACTTCTTTTTTTTTAAAAAAAAGATAGAGGTAGTGCAAGTTAGAATCCTTGTCAACAGTTTTGATTTAAAGCAAAATTTTGACTCAATTTTTTTAACGAAGTTTTGATTTAAGTCAAGCAATTCCTAACCAAACATGTTCCCGACTTTTCTTTCAAAATCTTGAAGTCGTGCCAAACATAACCTAAATCCTTGCAGCTTAATGTTTAGAAATTTTCAGCTGCATCTTGCACTTTGAAGTTCGTATCTTTGTAAGACCTGCTGTTTATAAATCAAGTTTTGTAGAGAACTGGGTAGTTTTAAGTGGTGGTTTGAGATTATAATTGGTTTGTTTTTTTTTTTCCTCCAATTTCCATTACTTCTCCCTTATAATTTCTGGCAGAATGCAACTTGCAAATTGCGGATTTCTAGATTTGGGATTTGACCTGCAGTTTGAAGTAATGGTTATTATCTTCATGCTTTTAAAATACCACCATGCTTAATCCGTCAGATGGTAATGCTAACTAAAGTCATTGTAAGCATGGCCCTCGTTTCTTTTTTATCTAGTTCGATGTTTTCTTCTAATAATAATTTTTCTTTTAATTTTTTGTATAGTACCATTATGGATTATTTTGTCTTCATCTTCATGACAGACTCTTTTTGACCTACTTTTGTAGGTGTGGAAAGAATTTTGCAAAGAAAAAGATTTTCTTTGTGAACATGGAATCTGGAAACTGGAAAGCAAGTTCCTGTATGTTGACATGAATATATTTTAAGATTTGCTGATATTTACTTCTGGAAGGTCCAAACACAGTAGTTTTTGTCATATATTCAAAATTGGTTTTCAATGTTGTATATTAACTTTTATAGGTTCTATATCCTGAAATGCCCTTTTTTCCCGTTATTATTCCTTTTTTGTTCATTGAATGAGTTTAACTTACTAGGATGGGCCAACCAGAGGCTTCGGCCACCGGCAGCATATAGATGACTCTCTCAGAATCTGCAGAGTGTCTGCGAAACTCTCTAACTCTATATGACAACTCAGAAGCCATCTGTGTATTGTACCTGTGAATGTATTCAAGAATAAGAATCATTGATACCTGCACAGAAAGTAACACGGTGTTTGAGTGGAAATGGAGGATGGTGGATAAGGAGAAAAGTAGTGAGTAGAATAAGAATAAGGTGGTAAAAGATATCATTGAAGTTGTGCAAGCAGGCAGTTTCAAAGCCACCAGTTGTGATTTATTAGATCTTGAAAATCTTGATTTGGAAAGCAGCCTCTTGCTTCTGGCAAAAGGTAATATCAAAATTTGTTTGCATGTGCCGGGGGCACGAAAGGCATGCAGCATCAATGAACAAAATTTTCCTACGAGGTTCAAGTACATGACAGCAGGAATTCTTTTATGGTAATGGGTTTTCATACCTTGCCTATCACTCAAATATATGTTATCCAATCTATATTAATTATAAACTTCTATATTAATTATACAATATACTAATAAAAAAGAGAGCTCAGTGTCCAGTGTTCCTATTACTGTTTACCTAGACATAAAGCATTGTGTGTTGAAGCAGTGTAATGACAGAATTGTTCTTGTCACAGAGTTGCAAGGACATCAGGGGAAGGATAAGGTTGTCTTTTCACTGGGATGTATTTGATATTAAAGGGATGATTTGGAAGAAAATGGTCAGTTTCAATTTTGGTAGGGTCGCAAGCCTTGGGATGCGGACACTTGACGTTGGGGCTGACAAGCCATAGGCACTGAGCCAGACACGCGCGCCACGTGGGGACACTTAGCGCTAGGGCTGACTTACCTGCGTGTTGGGTCAGACTCGCGAGAATGGCTGCAGACCCTGGCGAGATCTAAGGCTTATAGGTCCTACGTCAGGACTCAAATCCCTTGGGTTCTGTGTCCGGACCCAGTACTCTTAGGTCATGCAACATGACCTAATTTTCTTGGGTCTTTTGTCAGAACTCAAGGTTATTGTGTCTTAGGTTTTTTAATATAATTATTTCTCTTATAAATATTATTATTTTATTATAGTTGAAAGTATTAATATCAAACATATTATAATTTGTGTTCTAAATATTATTAGTTTAATTATAATAAAAATAATAATACTTATGCCCCAAATAATAGTATTTTTTATATTAATACTTTGAATTATAATTGAAATAATAATATTTAGAACATAAACAATGATAATAAAAATAATAATTTTTGTACCACAAATAATAATATTTTTCATATTAATACTTTGAACTATAATAGAAATATTAATATTTATAACACAAATAACACAATTTTAATATTAATACCTTCAATAATAATAATAATAATTAATTTTATCCTTCAAATCAATTATATGGTTTTTCTTCGGTGGTAACAATATTTTATTTTAAATTTATTAATGATAATAAGAACAATAATTTATACTTTTACCCTTCAAATAAGTCCTACATCAAGATCCAAGTCGAATGGGTCATGCGTCAGGATCTAATGGTAATAGGTTGTTCGTCAGGACCCAAGTCTAATGGGTCCTGCCTCAGGACTCAATTCTCTTGCGTCAAGACCCAATAGAAATGAGTCATTTATCAAGACCCAGGTTCTTGGATCATATGTTTTTAAATATTATTATTTGTATTTTAAATATTATTATTTTTATTATAATTAAAAGTATTGATATTAAAAATATTATCATTTGTGTTATAAATATTATTATTATTATTATTAATAAAATAATTAATAATTTTTTTAAAAAAATATTATTAATATTGAAAAACAACCATAAATTTGATTTGAAAGGTAAAATTAAAAATTATTATTATTATTATTATTATTATTATTATTATAAGTATCATCATCATTAATTGATTTAAAAAAACTATAGTTTTGAAACCTGTCCCGGCCTGGCAGGTCAACTCGGGGCAGGAACCGGGATAAGTTGAAAAAAAATAGGGAAAGGAAAAACCCGGTGTGACCTGACTGGTTGACTCGGCAAGACCTGGTCAAAAACTCAGTTGCAACCCGTTAATTTTTTTTTTTTTACTAAAACGATGTTGTTTTGATTTAAAAAGAAAAAGAATTGATCCAGGCGACCCGGTGACCTGATCAAAACTCGGTCTTGGACCGCGTCAGGTTTAAAAACTATAAAAAAAACTATTGTTACTATTGAAGAAAAACCATAATTGTTTTTTAAAGATTAAAAAATATAAATATTTTGGAAAATAAGTTAAATAATAATATTTATACCACAACTAATACTGTTTTTAATTTTAATACCTTTAAGATTAATAAAAATAATAATATTTTTACCACAAATAATAATACTCTGAACTATACTAGAAATATTAATATTTATAACACAAATAATATTATTTTTAATATTAATACCTTCAATAATAATAATAATAATAATAATTTTTAATGTTATCCTTCAAATTAACTATATGGTTTTTCTTTGGTGGTAATAATATTTTATTTTAAATTTATTAATGATAATAAGAACAATAATTTATATTTTTATCCTTCAAATGGGTCTTGCATCAAGATTTAAGTCGAATGGGTCCTGCGTCATGACCCAAGAGCAATGGATCATGTGTTAGGCTTGATCTCTAGGGTCCTGCGTTTTGATCCAATTCACTGTGTTATATGCCAGGACCCAATTGTATTGAGTTCACTATCAGAACCCAAGCTTAATGGGTCTTGCATCATGACCCAAGATTCTTGGGTCTTAAGTTTCTAAATATAATTATTTTTATTTTAAAAATTATTAATTTGTATTATAATTAAAAGTATTAATAAGAAAATATTATTATTTGTGTTATAAATATTATTATTTTTATTATAATTAATAATATTATAATAAAAATATTATTATTTGTATTATAAATATTATTATTTTCATTGTAATTAATATTATTAATAAAATAATTAAAAAAAATTTAAAAAATATATTATTAATATTAAAAAATATATTATTATTTATATTATAAATTTTTATGATATTTTTATGAAAATAAAAAGTGAGCTCGTGGCGTAGCGCGGACACTTAACTAGTTATAAACTAAAAGAGCAAGGGGTTTTACTGAAACCTTCTCACAAAGTACTATTCATTAGAATAATGTTTTGTTTTGTTTTTGTTTTTTTCTTTTCAATTAATTTTTTTCTATTTAATTTCATTCTTTAATATTAGATTTTTTTTCTATTTCAATTAATTTTTTTATTTAATATTAGATTTTTTTTCTATTTAATTATCATACTTTCATGACATGGATCTCAGGTTTAACGGGTTAATCTTATTTGACAGGTTAACCCAGTTGACTTATTTTTTTTAATTAGTTTTTTCCTTCAAATTTCATCTTTTAATATTGATTTAATTGAGAATTAAACTTCATGATTTAATTTGTTTAATTTTCATTATATTTTCCTGATCTCATGATACGAGAATAATACTTGACTGATTAACTCGAGTTAACTTGGGTTGTTATTTGTGTCTTTTATTTAATTGATTTTTTTTCTCAATTTTATTATTCAACATTGGGTCAGTTGGGAATTGGGCTTCATAATATATTTTAATGGTTTTGGTATTTTAATCCTAGTTAAATCATGTTGTTTTTTTCATTTTCTTTCTTAGAGGTTATATTGATCTCATTACTTGGGTCACGAGTCCTTCAACATTGGACTTGTTTTTTATTGGGTTGTCCTTATCTTATGACCGGGATCGCGGGTTAACCTAATTAATTTATTTTTATTTTTTTCAATTAATTTTTTTTAATTTTATCAATTAATATTGTATTTAATTGAAAATTAGACTTTATAATTTGTTTTGGTTTGATTTTCATTAGCTTTTGCAGAATTCCACACAACTCAGAATCAAACTTCTTGCATCATCTAGAGCTGTGCAGTGTGCAGTTTTGTATGCTTAAAGTGGATGTCAGGTTCTTACTACTCCGAATTCCTTAAATATTGAAATCAAAGGCATGAAGTAATAAAATTACCAAATAAATACCTCAGTTTATTACAGCCTAGAATTTCATATGATTTGGGGATGGAATGCTCTCCACCTTGCCACAATAACAAAGCCTCATCCTTTCAAGTCAAGGAAATACTGCAACAACTTGATCACCTTTTCCTCGTTACAGATTTGCTCTGAGCTTGCCAGTTGAAGCTGGCAACTCTATGATATGAGCACTTGACAAGTTCAGAGCTTTGGATTCCGAAGATTGATCATTTAGGCGTTTTTTCTTTGGTGGGTTTAGCTGCTTTTAATTACTATATGATCTTTGTATGTGTTCAAATTATAATGGAGTTGGATCTATGATGGCTTCTTTTTTTCTTTTCTTTTTTTGATCTATTAAAGCATCCACATTATTGCTTTCTAAAGACAGTCTTTAGCTAGGCACCCAAGCCCTCTCTGTCTCCAAACCACTGGTTAATTTCTCACATAAAATCCCTTGAAAAGCCTCGATCTTTATGTAAATATCTCCAAACCACTGGTTTCTCCGATACCTCTATCCAATCTAGGTATTGTTATTTCATTACTGATTGTAATTTGAGGATTTGATTGGTGGAAATTTGATGATCATGGTGGTTTTTGGCATGGAAGCTAGTGTTGGTGCATGTGCCTTTGGTTCAGGAGATTTTTAGTCTGTGTAAAAAACCCACCAAGCCTAAGCCACTGACTGTCGAATATCAAGAATTTATGATACCATTGATGCCCAAAATTCCACTCCTGTTGGGTAAGTTCATATGGCTACTCTTTTTTTTTTCCTTGTTGTTCATTGATTTATTTTATTAAATTAAAAGTAGGAGTTAGAATTTGAAAGTTTATTATTTGATATATATATATATATATATATATATATATATATATATATATATAGTCAGTTTAAAAGTTAATTATCTCCAATGTTAATTTAGAATTGATACAATGTTAAGATCAATCAAGGCAACAATGAAGGTGGTTAAAACTTGTATTGTGATGCCATTCATTATTGTTGTTATTAAATTTTTTTAGTAACATATCTATCGCTTATTTTAATGAAAACATGTATTTATTTTAACTAGAATCATTATTTTTTTTTTTAAAAGAATGCATGTTTGTTAAAGCAAGTTAAAAAATATATATATCAAAATAATATGTTCATATTTTTTATGTTGCTAGAAATTAAAAAAATTATAAATGTGATAAAATTATTTTCACAAAATATTTAAAAGTTTTGACAACAAAATACTAAAATAATGATTTTAATCGGATTTTCATGAGAAATTTAATAATAATAATAATAATAATATATTACATACATAATAATTGAAAAAAAATGTTAAATGTAAATTAGAAGTTATAATATTATTTACGAACGATGTCAATATTTAAAAGTAAGTGAATTAATATGTGAAATTTTTTGGAGTGCAAAAAAAATAAAAATAAAAAGAAAAGAGAAAGAAAAGAGAAGACTAGGCCAAGGCCTATTCCACTAGAAGTAGGCTAAAAACATGGGGGCTTTGATTTTTTCTATAAAGAGGGTAGATAATATGTCGTCAGCCATTTATTTTTTTGAAAAAAATAACATGGACGACATGTTTATTGTGATGGATGACATGTGTTTGTTTACCCGCTTTTTGATAATCAAAATGGCAAGAAATTTTGTCACTTTCAACCAATTTTCCCATGAAAATACATTAGAAGTACCCTTAAAGCAGCAAACAAATTAGTTAAGAACTTAAAAATTAACCTACCATAAAAAATACTATCAAACTGTGATCTATTAACCATCATCATCAAACTTCTTCCATCAAATAGAATATTTGGACACCGAACCTAGCCATTTTGGTTGTCAAAATCGTGACAGCTAACTACTTTCTCTCTTTGCTTTCTTTTTTTAACAAGGCTCTCTCTTATTCAGGGACTAAGAAATATATAAAATAAACTTTTGAATCATAATGAAAATTTTCAAGAATTTAGGATTAGGTGTGACATTTCAACCCTTAATCTTTTATTTTAGTAATTTTATTGTAATTTCAAAACTAATTCTAGCAAACTAGGCCATAGAAGGACTCAATTGAAAGGGAAAAAAAGCTTTAAAAATGGAAAAAAAAAAAAAAAAAAAAAGTTGGGTCATTAACAATGAATTAGCTGAGTTGACCTTTTAGATGCATTACTAGAAAGGAAAGCAGAGTGTTCATTTGGAGAAGCAATGTGATGGTGGCCATTTGTCGGTGTTGTTGTTTTTGTAAAGTCAATAACTGATGACTAACTTCTTGGAGACAAACGGATCTTCAATTTTAGAGATGAAGTTGTAACATGATCAAGTTATGGACTCAAGTTAATAGGCAAACGGGGTTTTTTTGCTATATGGAGGTGGTGGTGGAGGAAGTGGAGCTGGGAGAGGTTTAGAAGCCGGACACTATTTTTATCATATTTGTTTTTGTGTTTAAAAAAGTTTATTTTTTTTACTTTAAATTAATATTTTTTTATGTTTTTAGATTATTTTGATGTGTTGATGTTAAAAAAAAATTTAATTTTTTTTTATTTTAATATATTTTTTAATAAAAAACACTTTAAAAAATCACATTTCAAATATACTCGTAGTGTTATCTATACAGACAATAGTTAGGGAGTCAAGTTTTCATATTAGGGCCAAGTAGCCAGATTCAGAGTTATTATTTATGGTGGCAGAGGCAAAGGAGGAAATGGTGGTTACACGGTATTTATGATGTTTTGGCTTGATAGGCTAAGCTGCTTGGACTTTTTCAAAACTAATTCTAGCAAACGAGGCAAAGTAGTAGTTGTGGCGGCTACGAGAATGATTAATTTTTAGTGTCTATTAGTTTTAATGCCTGCGCTAAGCAAACTTAAGTTAGATTAAAAAAAAATTAAATCTAAAAAAAAGTTTAGGCCTCGAGGAGCTTAAGTTAGTTTTAATGCCATTTGTCTATTTGTACTATAGATTTTTTTTTTAAAAAATAAGTTTTTGAAAAATTAAAAAAAATCAAGGTGCTTCATAATGTTTTCCAATTCTTTTATATAAATAATAAAACATTATAAATAAATAAAAAGAAAGAAACTATTAGCATGGAGAATTCATCGTGTCCCTAAACACATATCACTATTCATTGCAATAATATAATTATTATTTCTCCCTTCCAACAAACAACCAATGAACTTTCTATTTAAAATAATACAGTCTTTTTCTCAAGACTTATTCGTTATTATGTAAAATTATATCGAGCCTTCAATAGTTTGATTGTTTTTCACTTTGTGTATATTTTTTAAAAAAAGTTACACTTTGCATCTCATAGTTTATAAGTTGTATAATATTTTGCATTCATGAAAAAAAATAAAAAAAAACGTTAGAATTATTTAAAAAATTATCATTTTATTTTAATTAATGACTAAAAAACCCTGCTATATTAAAATAACAAAATTGTTACTCTTCTTCTCTTTGCCAAATATAAAACCCTAGCCATCAACCATCACTAGAAAAGTGACAAATACAAACAAAAACACCAACATTATTTTTCTGTCGATAGATTACGGTGAACTTTATCAACAGGTTATTCCCTCATTGTATTCATCGGTAAACACCGACATAAATCTTCTTTTGGTATTTACTAGGAGAATTACAGTGGGAAAAGAAGGAATTTAAAAAAAAAGTCAAAAAGTACAATGTCGTGTCACTTTTATAAACAAAATTACTGATAGGTTAATTCCGTCTGTAATATTTAATTTATGACCTGGCAAACGACCCTCTTCTCTTCCTCCATTTCTTCTTCTTCCACCATTTTTCTTTGCAACAAATAGCACACCCCCCCTAATTTTATCACAAATCAACCCACCACTATAAATTTGGCTACTCTAACACTTGGGTTTGTCAGCATCCTTGTTCTGCTTCAAATTTTATTGAAAAAAAAAACCTTATTACAGTTGGTTAATGCATCCTTTAGCAAAGCGGTGCAACCATTGTTTCATTAAAATTTAAAAAAAAAATTATATTTTTAAATTGTTTTGATATACTAATGTTAAAGAAAAATATTAAAAAATAAAAATATATATATTATTTTAATATATTTTTAAATAAAAAACAACAAGCACAAAACAAAAACTAAGCAGCACTAAAAAGGGATGGCAAATGCCTTATCTTAGAAATGGTTGATTTGTCCCTCCTCGGTGCAACGATTCGTAGAACAACAAAAACAAAGAAAAGTAGCAGATCAAAAAAAAAAAAGGGTTGGTTTAAAGAAGAAGATGTGTTGATCATTCCTCCTACTATGGATTTGAAGATTTGATTTGAAAATGCTAAAAAAAACCCAAATTGATTTTCATTGGTTATAAAAAGCTAATTGAAGGGAGAGAAGAAAGGGAAGAGATTAAAAAAACAACTTGATATGGTTTTTGTATATTTGAATTGTATTATATAATGGTGAATTTATCTTTTTATCTTATTTTAATTTTAAGTTGACTAAGAATGTAAAGTATAATATTTCAAAACACAAAGGCAAAACAAAAAACGATCAAATTATTATAAAAGTTAATGAATATTAAGATTCATATTTCTTATTTAGTTTACGATATTAGGATTTTTTTTGGTGTCTATATAAACACACTTTCTTTTTTGTTTGTCCAAAAGTAGTTTCTTTTTTAATTGATTTTCATGAAAAGTGAATTATTTTTCAATTGAAAAATATTTTATAGTGTTTGGCTATACCTTGAAAAATGAGCTCAAAAATCACTTATTAATGTTTTAATTTTTTTTTAAGTTTATCAAAAGAATGGGGATCAAATATGACAAATGAAAAAGTTCGAGCAAAGTGAAATTAAAAAAAAATCCATCATTATAAATTATTTCAAATAAAAAAATAATGAAATGAATAAGAACTAAATCTGACATATGAAAAAGTTCAAGGATGAAATTAAAAACTTTTTATTTTATAAATTATTTCAAATAAAACAAATAATAATCAAAAGAGTATGGACCAAATATCAAGGAAAAATAAATTGAAGAGTTGATTTGAAAATTTAGAGGACTTGGTGTAGAAATCAATGAGGAGAGAAAAAATAAGGGGGAAAAAAGGTCACCGATGCCAAAACAAAAATTAGTACATTACATACGTCACCTTGGAAAGGAGGGACCATCGAGTAAGTAAGCTCGCCTTCAAGCACTGTAAAAGATCTCACGTGTCACCTAAATATAGCGGCATAGCTAACATGCTGACGTGTCCAATGCACGTGCTTATCACTTTCTATTTTTAAATTATATGTCATATTTATCAAAATAATAAATTGTCCCTTGGTCACCTTTATTATTACTAAAAAACCAATACAAAAATTAAAAAAAAAAACATTAAACTCCAATTTAATAAATTTTGATTTTAAAGGTAATTTAGTCATTTCACTTTATTTTATTTTATTTTTTGTTAAAGATCCAGAAAGTGTTTTTCAAAGTTGAGAAAAGGAAAACACATTCATTTGAAAAGGCTTAAGTTTTTCCTTTGACTAGAAACCATTTTTTATTTACTAACTTTTCTAAAGTTAAACAAATATAGAAAAGTTTGGAAAGTGGTTTTTAGAAAAGTGGTTTCCAGAAAAGTGTTTTCCACGAAACAAACACCCTTTTTTTTTATTGGGTTTTCACTAGTTCCTTAACTGCTTTTTATAAGTATATATCTCTTTTATAAGTTTTTTATGGAGAAAATTACCCTGAGTATCCTATGGTTTACTCTATTTTACACTTTGCCTTTATTATTTTATAAATTATATAAACATCCTAAACTTTGTATGTACATGACACTTTAAATGGTGCTAAAAATCAACAAAAAAGTTTTGATTATTTACAAGTTTTCCCTTATTTTTCATTTAAAGAATAAGAGCTCTTGGTGCAAAAAACTTCTCATTTTTTACAAGTTTGTCACTAGTTACCGTTTAAGTTTTTTTAAAAAAATTGTTGATGCCTAACATTATACATACACTGATATAATCAAAATACACTCTTTCCTCTCATAAAAACACACATTTTCTTCTCATCAAAACCTGCAATTTTTTCATATCAAAACACACAAATCTCTCATAAAAAAACACCCCTTCTTCTCATTAAACTAACACTCATTCTCATCAAAACCTGCAATTTTTTTTATATCAAAACACACATTTCAACTCATCAAAACATATAAATCTTCTTATAAAAAAGCACAATTTCTTCTTATCAAAACACACCATTTCTTCTCATCAAAACTTGTTCCCCTTCTTCTCATCAAAACAACAACCATTACTAAAAAAAATAGCACCCCTTATTCTCATCAACCATTTGTTCTTATCAACAAAAAATCTCCATAAATTTATAAATTCAAAACATGAATTCTTATACATTAAACAATAATACAAATTGTAACAGTTATGATGGATTGAAATTCAAGAATTAAAAATGTATGAAATGGGGGGGGGGGGGAGAATTGTTTGGATTATAGAGACTAAAGCTAGCAAAAACAAGTTATTCTACAGATGTGATGATAGGTGACAACACATTAATTGACTAATGCATACCTATTAATGAAATTGAATTAACTAAGTGAAGGTCTACATGTGTTAATGATATTGAGTTAATGCTAGATGAAGTGAAGAGAATAAAAGATGAGTTACATCAAGTTCGGATCAAGAATCATAACATGAAGGCTAGCATTGCAAGTATAAACTAATATGTTTCAAAAATTACATACATCAAGGCAATAGAAAACATCTTAAATGTTTATAGATCATATCATAAACACACAAATCAACTATAGACAATAATACTCCTCTATAAGAACCCTTTAGATGGCAACAATCAATCCCAATGAATGGTTTATATCCATTAACAAGTCTTTCTTTCTTCATCTTCAAACATACATAAACCCTTTCAAATTTTCTTGGTGAATATATTTCAGAGTTGCAATCAGGGTCAAATCCTATAAACACATCAGACCTTAGGTTATATTATTTTAGAAGTTGGATATATCTAAGCGGTCTCTTATAAGACTCCTTATAACTTCCTTCCACAAACTCTTTAGCTTTAGTCCTAGATCTCTATAATTGCATTAGATGTGGCTTAATCCTAAACTTATCATTCAATATTATATCAAGTTCTTTATTGGATATCTTTAGGTCTGCACTAATAATTGAAAGCAACTTTTTTGTTATCCAAGTAGAATTAGTTGCTTTTATATTTTCAAGCCTAATACAACCATATTGGTCTCGCAAAGACTTAATTATAAAATTCTTACTACCAGGAACCAAAGAAGCATGTATTTTCCACAAACAACCATTACTCATACATATAGCTCTAACCTTTTCCTTTTAATTAATATATCCTTTTAGATGATATTAGTGAGTGATATTAATGAAAACTTGACATTTAGCAAACTTAATTGATCAACCAACACCTACCTTAAATATCTTACACTTAAAGCCAATTATAGGATCAACAACCTTCCTTTTCTTTTTCATTTCATCCTTGTCACTTTCATCCTTATCACCTTTATCACTACTACCAAAAGTTTCATAACCTTCAAATCAGCATCATCTTCATCACTACTTAACTTCCATTTATTTTTTGAGTCTGTTGCACCATCCAATGTTAGTGTTGTTATCCATTTTTTAGGTTTCCATAAAAAAAATGAGAAAATATATAAAAAAATATATATCAAAAAATATATATTCAGAAGAAATCCAAAAAATAATAGGAGCGAGAAAAGGATGTTGGAATGCTAAAAAATAGTCAAAAATTGATTGAGGAGATTTAAAAATGCAAAGGGTTGAAATTTGACAGTTTATCATTAGCTAATAGAGTCCTGTTGACAAAGAAAATCCAATTTCAAAAAAATATGTTTAAAATAAGATGTTTATGGACTCAATTAAATTATATCCAAGATTTAATTGGATTTATAGATGGTTTGATTGCAAGAAAATTGATCTTTTAAGTCAATTTAGACTTTTATTAGAAGAAATTAAAGTTCTGGGGTCTAATTATAATTTTGAAGAGTTAATTTGCTCAAATCAGAGGTTTAATTGCATAAGTATTGAAGTTTGATGCCAATTAGGGACTTAATTGAAACAATCCAAAACTAAGGATCAAACCAGAAAAAACGCTAGAATCAAGGGATCCAATTATAATTTATCCAGGAATTTGATTACAAGGTTGTAAAAACATCAAGGACCAAATCAGAAATATCATTTAAAATTGCAAAATCGGTGCCTCTTCATTAGCAACGGTTTCATGTAGCTAGCTGTTCACTGCCTTCATCAGTAACGGTTCCATGCAGCTGGCTGTGAGACATTACAGCAACAACAGCACCAATTCACTTTAATTATGGAACATATATCACGGCTGTCATCCCTCTGCAAACGTTATCAAGCTGGATGTAACCAGCACAAGGCCTCTGGCCTATAAAAGCAGGAGAAAACAAGGCGGGAAAAGAGAGAGAGGAGAGGGAACGGAAAGGAGAAAGACAGAGGGAGAGAAAGAGAACAGGGAGAATAAAAAAAACAGAGAGAGGACAGTGAAGAGAGGAAAGAAAACCGAGAGTGGGAGACGAACGAAAGACAGAAAAAAAAAAAAAAGGCAGAAAGAAAATGAAGAGAGCAGAACAGGAGAGAGGAGAGGATAGGGAGGAGGAAGAACAGATAGTGAGGAGAAAACAGAGAAAGGACAGTGTAAGAGAGGAAAGAAAACCGAGAGAGTGAGAACATAAGGAACCGAGGAGGAGGAGAGTAGATAACACAAAGGAAGACTGCTCGAGGGGACAAAAACAGAAGAGCAAGGAGAAAACCGAGCGGCGCAGCAAAGTTCACAGACAGCAGTGGACCACCGGTTTTCCTTTCTCCAGGTATGCTCATTTCCTTTCTTCGTAAAAATTGATGCATGCTTGTCTAGAGAAACAAAAGGAGAACAGAAGACGAAAGAAAAGCTTAAAGATCGCCATTTTTGCAACTTTGTAACCTGGGGTCTTCGTTGTGAACAGTGCGAGGGTAATTTAATTACCCTCGCACTGTTCCATGCACGTGTAAAATTTTACGCGTGCATGGCTTGGGTGGGTCACTGGCTTGGGCCAGTGACCAGGTGGCTGGGTCCAGCCCAGCCACATGGGCCGGGTTGGGCCCAGCCAAAAAAAAATTCTTAAAAAATTTCTTTTAAAAAATATGTGATTTTCCGCAAATATTTTATTGCATTTTGAAATATTGGTTTGTATTTTTATACTGTAAAGATACAAATCCGGTATTAAAATACCTGGTTTTCATAAAAAATATAAAAATATAAAAATAAAATGTTTTGTTTTCATGCATTCGGCCAAGTCTCTCTAAAAAAATATAATAAAAAAAATCATATTGTATCTTCATAAAAAAAAAAAAAAGTTTTAGCATGCATTTTGGCTTTAATAACCAGTTTATTAAAGTCACGAGAACTGGCCAATATTTCAAAAATTCTAAAAAAATTATTTTATTTTCTTTTAATAATTGGGGTTACGACCTTATACGTAAGACGTATTCCGGATATTAAATTATTTGTTGACGTTAGAACGGTTAGGTTTTATCCAATAAGATAAGGATTTCTTTACCGAAGAGAACTTTTCTTAAACTATAAACGGACCAACAACTAGAAAACACAACAAGACTTTAAATTTTATTAGACAATAAAACAATGCAGCTTACCTTAGGTAGGGCGTATTTGGGGTGCTAATACCTTTTCTTTACGCAACCAGTCCCTGTACCCGATCTCTGAGACCAGTTAAGGTTCCTAGTGACTAAAATACTAGGTGGCGACTTCCATTCTATTTTCCACTCATAAAAGACAAGAATTCCTTGTCTCCTCATATTTGCCGCGTTAGATAAGATTCGAGGGTGGATGTTTTCGCCGCAACGCCACACACATGCGACAGTTAGAAAGAAAAAAAGCATCTCCTTGTAAACTATCAATGCATTCATCTTTATTTGCATTCAAGAATTCAAACCCTTCATAATCTAAAGGAATATAATCATCATCACCTTCACTAAAATCCTCATCCTTGTAGTCTTTCTCATATTTAGGTAGTGTTTGGCTGCGTGGTAGCTTCCATGTTTAGTTGCCATCACAAGTATCAGTTGTTTGGTAAATGAGAAACCATTGTTTACTGTTAACGGGACCTACTAAAATTTGCGGACGCGTCTGCGTTTCTTTGAAAGCAGCTCCAAGCTGTTTTACCTGCATCTGCGTGGTAACCAGTGAAGTTTTTGTCAGGGAGTGAAAGAGAAGTGAGAGCTCTCTCATGTTCTTCAAACCAATCTGATATGGGGTCCATTGTGGATGATGATATTTTCAATATCAATGCCAGGGTTTGAGCCAATGAAAGGGTCCAAAGTGCAGTAAATAGTATTATTAACAAAATAAGTATTCTTAACAATGATCATATTGAAAACAACCAGAGATTGTGATTTTTCAGAAAAAAAAACAAAACATCAAACAATTTGTAGTTTTAAGTGTTCAGATTTCTATATAATTTAATCAACCAATAAAAAATATTTTATATTAAATATTATTTTAATAGTATTAATTAAATTTATAATATTTAAATTATTAATTATTAATTTTTTTAGTTATTTTATAACCTCAATTTGAAAAGTATTCTTGTAACCAAACACATTAAACTACTTTTTGTTCAACCTCAATTTCAACCACAGTTTTAACCAAACATATATTTTTTCAAACCAACCTCAACTAAAAATGCTTTTTATAAAACAACTTTTTTCAAACCACAATCACAATAGCTACCACAATACCAAACACACTCTAAGTATCATCATCTTCACTTTCTATATTATAGTTTGAACTTCTCACACCAGCACCCATAACAATACTCATATTAGAACTACTAGCACCATACCCTATACCAGCAATTTTTCATAATGTAAGAAGCAATTCCATGATGTACAATAATGTTGGGCATTTTTGTTTCTAATAAAATTAAACATATTACAATAAAAGAATAAAAAATTCAAGTTATATGAACATTAACTCTAATTTTTAATTTGGATGTTTTTTAGGTTTTCAAGAAAACAATCCAAATTGTTTCTCCACTTTAATAAACCATTTTGAGTTTTTGAACATTGAAGATTGAACCAAATATAACTTAGGAATCTACGAGTTCAATATTAACCCAAATTTTATGCAATTTCTTTATGTTTAATCTTATAAATCAAACAATATTCTAATGAAATAACAATAATTTAACAACCACTAAACCCACTAACTTGATTATTGAAGTTTTGATTTGAGAAAACAAGTGAGATGACATATTTTTTTATTGTCTCATTCTCGTGACAGCAATATAGGAGAGAAATCTCACCACCTGTGACGCGAACCGATGTAAAGAAAATCGGCAACAAACCCCCAAAACTTTGATTTTCTATACATAATAAATTATAGATAATTAAGTAAACTATATTGTTCTTGAACTACATCTTTTAGTATGGAGTCTTTGCTAGTTTTATTATTATTATTATTTGTATCTCAGAATATTTTGCTTCTATCATTGAAGCCTTTGTTGTATCTAGTGCTCTCTTTTCTTCTCTTGTTTAGAAACAAAATAAAACTTTAATTTTTTTTAAAAAAAATGGAGTTCAAAAAAAAATGAAAGTTCATGTTCAAATAGAGGTTTTTCCCAATTTTTCAATAAAACATTTTCACCATTTTTGGAAAATGAAGAAAAAACATATTTATATACACACACACACACACACACAAGTACTTTTTTAGCAATGTAAAGATTAAAATTATTTTTTATTTTTTTATATTTAGTTAGTTTCTTAAATTTTTTGAGTTAAAAAATATTTCTTTATCATGATAATTTTTAGTTTTAATAAAATAATTAATATTTTATAGTTAGATTACCACGAATACAAAATATTAAGATTACCATTATAGATTATAATTTTTATTTCTTATGAAAAATAGTTATAATCTTGGTGTAGTTTTAATTTTTTTATTTTTCGATGAAGAAATTCATCTTTGTTTTCAACAATTAAATTCATAGTTTTAAATTTTTCATTGAAAAAGGGAAAAAGAAAAAATAGAAATAAAAAAAGAAAATATCCACACCGTAGAACTTCTTTTATATATATAAAGAAGCATGGGTTTCTCCCAGATTTTTGGGGCATGAGCTACCAAGTAAGGTGAATAGAAAGAGTGAGGGAAGGTGCCACCACATGGTGAAAATAAGGTTGCTTAAATGATTAAGCAAGAATTATATGAGTGACGTGTCCCCTCGCTATTGGACACTCGAGAAAGTAGCAAATCTTCTGGCATTTGTATCCAAAAGGATCAAATCCTTTGGAGTCCCTTTCATCAATGGCTCCAAAAACAGGTGAGGTGGGCTCTACCTGTTTGTTATGTTTACCCTCCGTCTCCGTCTATATATATATATATATATATATATATTATATATATATATATATATATATATATATATGTCTCCAATTCCATCATATCTTATTATATTATATGCAATAGTATTTTTTTCCTTTTTCTTTTTCTTTTTCTTTTTGGGTCCCCGTAGAATCCACTTGTGTGGGTCCCATACACGAAAATCATCTGTCTACTTGGAAAAACATTGTGCTCAAACTCGTGGGTGTTATTCACTGGAACAGTATAATGATATTTTTGTTTATTTATCCAAAAACTTTTACACTAGTTTCGGTAATGTTGAAGTCTATTTATTATTTTTAAATTGATTATGAATAAATATGTATTTTTATATTTTAATTGCATAGTAAAAGGATCAAAATACTATTAGAATCAAGGGGTATTTTTATATTTTCACAATAGTTTTTTTTATTATTACGATTTAAGCTGAGGGGTAATTTGGTATTTGATTAAATATAAAAAATAATAAACAATTAAAATACACATTAAAACAACAATAATACCCTTAAAATCAGAAAGATCTAAGTGTGGGTCAAGAGGTGTTTTCAATTTTTTATTTTTGTAATTAGAAAGTTAGTACAGAGACACTTTAATATTTAACTAAATAAAAATAAATAAATAATGTACGTGTGTGGTGTCTCCTAGAATTCAAAAATACCCTTTCGCCGTGTTAATGAAAGCATCGTCATGTTCTATTTCTATTGGTGCGGTGCATGTTAATAATGGTGGTCCAGTTTATAGCCGGTTAACCTTTTTTTTTCTTCTCTCTCCTCCCCTAAAAATTATAGTTTGAGAATTTTGGTTGTTGATATTTCAACTTCATTCCCTATTTTTTTGATTTCTTATTTTTTGTTATGATTCTTTTGTAGAAGTTTTATTTGTTTCAATTTCATCTTTAAATTTTAATTTATCAAATATTATATTCTCCAATTTGGTCCTTAGTCTTTGGGTTTTTAATTTGTTTTTCTTGGTTCTTTTGTAAAAAATTAGTTTTCAATTTCATTCTTCAGTTCAAATTAATGGTATTCTGTTTTTCAATTTGATCCTCAATATTTTAATTTTAATTTTTTTTCTTAGCCCCTTTCTTTTATAAAAGTTCTTATTCTTTGCAATTTCACCTTTTAATTGCAACATTATTTTTATTTTTTATGTAAATTTTGATTCTTATTTTTTTAATTTTTTTTGTCCTTTTACTAAAATGATTTTTTTTAATTTCACCATTCAATTAAATACAAGTTTTGTTTTTATTTTTATTTTGATCCTCATTCTTTTAATTGCTATTTTTAAATTTTTTGTGTAATTAAAGTTGTTTTTCAATTTTATCCATCAATAAATGATTGATTGAGAATTGAACTTTATGTTTTTCCAGATTGGGTGTTTCAGGTTTAATAACTTGGATTACAAGTTTGAAAAGTTAACACTATGTTTTTTTTTATAAAAAAACTTTATATATTTTTTTATCGATTATTTCAATCACATGATTTAGGGTATAAATTTAACGAGATATCTCAACTTGACTTAACCCTAATTAGCATGATTACAAATTTATCATAACCATTTTTTTATATTTATTTTTAAATCTCATTTAAGTTCAATATTATTGTTTTACACGAAACAATAGTCCACCCTGCAACAAATTAAATGCAAATTCCGAGGCTAGTTGGTATACTATTTGAACTTGGAAATAAAGTTGATGGGTTGTTTATTTCTTTTTTACATTTTTATCACATTAGTAATGGTAAATTTATCCTGTCAATGATTAGATGGGAGAGATTAATCAACTCGAGGTTTGTGTAATTATTATGTTTTAGAATCTAACTAGTCGGTGTGCTCGCACGATCCCTTGAAACACTTTTCAAAATTATCTCTATACACTTCTATAGTAATTAAAATAGATATTCATAAAAAGAGACAATGATTTAGATTTTAAGAAAAAATACATATTTTTGTAGCTAAAATTCCCTTTTGTTATTCATATATTATTTTATAAGCTGTATTGTTTTTAGTAAAAACTAAAGATAATTATAAAAAATATTATTAAAATGTTTAATTGTTTTAATTACGTGAAACAATTTAATAAAAAAATCATTTTCCTTGTTTATATTTTTCTTTTTTATTTTGAAAAAAATATTTTTTTTATCATAAGCATTGTTTTTTCTAAAAAAAAAATATTATAATTTGAAAAGCATGTTTTAATAAAGAAATTGTGACTCGATATTCTTTAAGCTAATGTATACAAGAAATAAAAGAATAGTTAATTTAATAAAATTAATTAAAAAACAATAATAAAAAAAACTTTTATTCTAATCAATATTTGTTAGGCAATGTTTTTAAAAACAAATATGCATATCAAGAACAAGTATTAATATTATAATCAAGAGCTCTATTCTTATTAATAAAAACCTAAAAAAATTCAATATCTCACTGAACATCATTTTTTGTTGTGGATTGAAATAGTAAAATAATTATTTTATCATTTTCAAACAAAACTATTGAACTAGCCATTGGGGGTAAAACAGTCTTTTTATAAGTGTCCATTGGTCATTGTCATATTGATCAGGGACAAAATGATCATGCATTTTTTTTGCATAGTGAAATGACTTAATTACCCTTAAAAGTAAAAAAAATATATTAAATTGGCTTCTAGAAGCTTCTTAGTCTTTTCACTTTTTTATGTTGGGAAAAATTTGATCTGTCCTACGACGTAGTGTGGGTCACCTAGTTTGAATACTATGACATAATTGGATAGATTTTTTAGGCCTGCAAGATCAAGCACGTGTTTTTTTTAATGAATGGACATGTTGTTTTAATTTAATGGATAACGTGTCGTTTGCTTGTTCAAATTTCAGTCACATTCGGTGATAACAAATCATGATCCATGCTTTTTTACCCCTAAAACTAAAATTTCAACATGTTTTTCACATAAAAACACCTACACAACATTCTAGAAACCTCAATAACCCTATTTTCAAATCCAAAACACCTTTTAATCAGTCTAAAAATCCAAAATCAATCCAATTAAAATAAAATCTCAATTCAGATCTACTTTTTTCAGTATGGTTAAAGGCCAGAACCACATATATCAAACTCCTCTTTCTAAGACAATCTCATGACAATAAGATCAGCTTTTTGCGGCTGGAATGTGGCCAACCTAAAGATTTCCGTCTCCTCGTTTCTTCAAGTGACTTTTTCATTTTTATGTCAATTTACAGGGATTTAAGCGTGAGAAAAATTAAGTTTTGGACCAAAGTGTAAACACCAAAACTATAGGGACCAAATATTAAGATTTTTAAAAACTCAGAAGTTGAAGTATGATTTAAAAAAAAATCAATATTTGACTATTCATTAAACAATAAAGCATCGATGAACTAAAAGTGTAATATCATAATTATTCACTTGCACCTTAAATTGAGTTACTAATTTACTATATGCAATCAGCCTCCTAGCATGACCGCATTTATACCCTCCTTTATGATTCAAACCTTTACCTTATAATCAAAAAGAAAAATTAATAACAAGGAAAATAAATTAAGTGGTGATGATGTCTAAAAAAATCAAAATAGTTTGAGAACAAGGTTTATATGCTGGATAATCGGTTAATCTCTTGGTTTTGACAATTTGATCCATTCTCTCTAGCCAAGGTGGCTGATACCTATAAAAGATTCCTTTTGGTGAGTTTGGAGACTCTTCAATGCTTAAGTAATATCTTCTTGAGAGAAAAGACAATGATATTTTAGAGAGAGACTCTGAAAATAAACATGCAGTAAAAAATGAAGATTAAGAACCCTCTCTTATAAGGATCTAATAGGTCTTTATAACATATCCTTAAATTTTTCTTTATCATATTCCAACCTCTTTTGTGTTAAAGAGAAAAATATCTCTACTTTATTAGAGGAAAAATATCTATATATACGTGTGAGCTTAGCTCTTAGCTGAGCCTAGGGGTTCTGGGTCTAGCAGATCATTATACTCATATATACATGTTTGGGCTTAGTGCTTAGCTAAGCCCAAGGATGTTGGGTTATCACCCTATCTTTGGTTCCTTTAAATGAGAATCCAAATAAACAAAAATAAAAACAAAATATGTTGATCCATTAGTAGCCCTCTAATTCTTTGGGTATTTACTACGTAAAGATTTTGAAAAAGGTTATCATCAATAAATGAGAGACCTTTTTACCTTTTTTTCATAAGATTTATTTGTTCCACAAAGGATTGTTAGGGTTTTTTTATGGCCAAGTGACTATCTTTATTTGAAGGAGGCGTCTCTTGGGAAGTAAAGCAGCGAATTGCATTTAATGTTGTAATTAATTGGATTTTTGGAGTTTAGAGATGGCATTAAAAGCCATTCATCCAATAGTAAGGGTAAAAAGATGTTTCCTTTTATAACCTTAGACATTATTGTCTCTATCTTTTCTTTTACTTTCTATAATTTCTAAAAAAACCATTATGTTGAAGATCTCGAACTATTTTAGTCCAAGTACAAGGAGATAGATTTATTTCTAAGAGTTTTCCATTAACATCTTCTTTTATTTTCTACTTTAAACCAAAAAATAGAGCAAAAAAAAGTTAGATATGACTTCTACTTGGAATTTTTTTTGTAAAGGGCTAACAGTTGAAGGAAATGGAGAAACCTCAGTGAGGTCTACAGAAGAGAGTTGACCAAAAAAGTCTTCATCTATGTTCGTGGTTGGAGGTAAAGCTAAAAAAATGATGAAGGATTACCCCATTATTGTTGATGAACTCTCTGTTCCTAAATAAATGACAGTGGGATTCAGAACTCCAATGAGAAAATGAAGTCGAGGGAAGTCGCACTCCCCAGTCAAAGGTCAAGTAGATTTCACCCCCTCCAAAGTGATCGAAGGTGTTGTCACCTACTTTCAAAGGAGAAAGGTCTTCACCCTTGTGGAGCCTGGTGTTCTAGTCTCAATTGTAGAGGCTCTTGTAATGGCATTTCCTCTACTTCAACTTCCAGCTTTGCTAGTAGAGGCTACAGTAGTTAGGCCTTCTACTCGGGTTATTCCTGAGGAAACTAAGTTCAAGGATGTTTTTGCCAACCTCACCCTTAGCTGAGCTCCCTTCAATTTCCCTACCTTGATTAAAAAGGAGAGGTAGCTTATAAAGGATATTATTGGTGGTAGGTCAGGCATTAAAAAGGCTAACCTTAACGTAGTGAGACTATTGGAAAGGATTCTCACCATCCCGTCAAACATCTCAATGATGTCTAATAAGAGTTATAAACGTTATTTGGCTTTAACTGATCAAATGGATTTTAATGTAAGGAACCTTCTCGTTCACCTTTTGTTTAGTTCTATGACTATTCTTCCTAACACCTGTTTTTCAATAAACTTTCATGATATACGCCCACTTCATGAGGTGTTAGGTGGCCGAGAGGAATCATATAAGGGAGATCATTACCACAAACAGGGTAAACCATGCTGCCTTCGAGAGGTTAAAGGAGGAAAAAGTTGTTGTAGAGGCCAAACTGAATAGCCTCGAGGTGGTTTATTCAACGCTAAAGGAACAAATACATGACGTTGTTCTTTAGTTGGGCTTTAATGACAAACTGCATCAGGTTGTCTATAACCAAGTTGATTCCCTAAAGCGGGAGATCCTTGAGGTGAAGACCATCCAAAACAGTCTGAAGGTTAAGCTTTTTGCTATCAAGGAAAAAGCCTAGAGTTCTTGGGCTCAACTGAAGGCTTTGATGAACTCTTTCTAGGAGTTTCAAGAATTTTTTAAAGGGTGGCCAACTTTGATCTAGATAGTTAGGGACAAGATATTCCTTGCCATATTCAATCTGTATTTCTTTGATCAATAAAAAGGAATGCAGGTGAACTTTAGTGTCGTCTTTCATCCAATTCTGGTGCTTAACTTTGCAAATGTGTTTCCAATCAGGGTGAGAGAATATCTAGCTGAGAAGCCTGAGCTAGATATTTAAGCCTCCTTTCCCCTTTTCCCCTCATTAATGTATACACCTATGGTCTTGTGGGGTTTATCCATGTAAAATTTATCTTTTATTTTATAAAATATTTATTCTTTTCATTTCTCTATTTATTCATGTGTATAGAAATAACGCACATAGTAAACATTCCATGCAGGTTTCAAGACACTTAAAAAAGCTTTGAGATTTTATCTGGATTTAATGTCTATACTTGAAAACAGTTAAGGGAATTCCTTAAACAATTAGTGCGGATCAAACACCCATACCTAGAAAAACGTTTATTAAATTTAAACTTTGACCTTTTTCTAACCTTAATCAAGATTTATGAGGGATCTACCATCTGTTTGAAATTGAGAAGATCTTGGTTTTGGGTATGTTCCTATCAATTCAGATGAATCTATGGTGGATTGTTGAACAACTTCTATGAAGGAGTTTAAGGTTGGTGTTGTTGTTTTAGGGAGGATTCAAATCCATCTTTTGCAAGATAAATTATACAATCAGACTAGGGAAACTAGGTTCATCTCATGTTTGAAAGGTTGTGAGGCCGTTGTCTCATAGAAATGTCATGTCAATCCAATCCTTGGAGACTTGTGCAATCGCACTAGGGAGGCTTCAGATCCATCTCTTCCCAGGTAAATTGTGCAATCGCACTAGGAAGACTGAGTCCATCCCATCTTTAGAAGGTTATGAGGTTGTTGCCCTGAAGAGATGTCGTGTCAATCTCATCCTTGGAGAGTTGTGCAATTGCATTAAGAGGCTCCAAATATATCCCTTCCAAGATAATCACATTAAGGATACTGAGCTGATCTCTTCCAAGGTAAATTATGCAATCACTCTAGGAAGACTGAGTTCTTCCTATCCTTGAAAAGTTGTGTGGTCGTTATCCTAGGTATCACTTAATGAAAAAAAGACATTGTTACTATAAATAATTTTATTTATATATAAGAAACTTACATTCCTAGTCATTGATCATGGTATATTTTTATTTCTTTTGAGGCATAATCATTGATAACATTTTTGTTGAGATCATAATCTCAACTCCAGAAGAGGAAAGAATAGAGTTTCCATAGTATATGTCCTCTACATGGTTAACGAACAAACTTCACATGTTTTATGGTTTGAACCAACATTCCACTTGTACTTGTTGAAAGCTTTCCAAATTCTTGAGGCTCCAACTGCATTCATGAAGTTGGCAAAAACCTAACCCAAATTTGGTCATGTCATTAAGCCCATAGACAAGTAGAAAAAACATATTGACTTAAGGCAATCAAATTATTGTATAGCCTATCATTCTTATTGAAGAGTTGTTAAAATTCTAATAGGATATATATGCCAACAACTATAGAAAGACCTGTGCCACGCCCCATTCCAGGAGTGTTTTGATTATCTACCTTTTATGGTGATTGGGGACATCGATAAACCAGTTCTAGAAGAACTATCAATGGCTTTTTTATCAGTTTTCCATACATGACACCATTGATGATGTCCTAAGAAATTCAAGTAGTTTGAGAAGAAGGCTTATGTAGTGAATAATCAGCTAATCTCTTAGTTCTAGCAATCTGATCCATTCTTCCTAGTCAAGATGGGTAGTGGTCGGTGCTTGATACCTATAAAAGATCCGTTTTGTTGAGTTTAGGGACTCTCCAATGCTTAAAAAAAATATTTTTGAGAGAAAATAAAATGATATTTTAGAGAGACTCCAAAAATAAATATACAGTAGAGAATAAAGATTGAAATTCCTCTCTTCTAAGGATCTAATAGGTCTTTATATAGCCTATCCTCACCTTTTTCTTGACCGCATCCTAACCTTTTGTGTGTTAAAGAGAAAAATATTTCTAACTTAGTCAGAGGGGAAAACATCTCTAACTTTATTATCTATGCGTGTGTGGGCTCGACGCTTATCTTGAGCCTAAAGGTGCTAGGGTTGGAAGTTTGCTGGATTCATACATGTTTAGGATCTACACTTGGCTGAGCCTAGTGATACTGAGTTTGGTAGATCGTCAGACTCATACATGTTTGGGCTCTACGCTTGGCTAAATCCAATGATACAGAGTTTGGCAGATCACCGGACCTATACATGTTTGGGCTCAGCCAAGTGTTGAGCCCAATGATGTTGGGTCTGGCAGATCACCGAACCCATACATGTGTAGGTTTAGCTTTTTGCTAAGCTAAAAAATATTGGGTCTGCCAGATCACCAGACCCATATATATGTGAGCTCAGCGCTTGGCTGAGCCAAAAAATATTGGGTTATCACCTAGTCTCTAGTTCCTTTAAATCACCAAATAAACAAAAATAAAAACAAAAGATGTTTATCCATCAAGTGGCTTAAATGTATTTCATGATTTGTTTGTTTATACACACACACACACACACACACACGAGTGAATTATTTTTTTTCTTGTTGAGAATCTTTTTTTTTTCTTACCTTTAGTGACGCTAAAATGCAAGTCATTAGAACTATAAAGGAGTCTATTAAAGACATCAAGTTTCTCTTTAAATGCCTTACAACGTGGTTAAATCATGCCCTTATCCCTTAAAAGTGTTGATTATAACGTCAGGACATATTTACCAACACCACTGAGTTCAAGGACTAGTTTTCTTTTCCTTTTCCTTTTCCTTTTCCTTTTCGATCGAGTGATGTCAGAAGAGTAAAACACACTTATATGCAAAGAAAAATACACTTGAATGAGAGAGTATGAAACTGGGAAGAACATTGTCATTGAAGTTCCCATCAAACAACAACAATTTTTGTGCACTTCATTTTGCATCATAACTTGAATTCCGAGTCATGGCAAATAGATCATTTAAATTTTATACAAAGAAGTCTAAAATCATTAGTAGGGTGTGTTTTCGGAACTCAAAATTAAGTATAATATTTTTGTGACTTTTGTAAATTGAGTTGTTTTTTTTATTATTTTTTTTTTTAACTTTAATTCAGAAAATTTCATGAAAATATTTGGTTTAGAACAAATTTTAACTTAAATCAAAAGTTATTTCTAAAATTAATTCAAGTATTGGCTTAAAAGTCAAGATTTTTAAAATCTGATTTATTCATTTTTTCCTTGTCATAGTAATAAAGGTATGTCTCATAACTAAGATGGACTAATCTCTTTCTTAATGAGGTTTTAAGTACGGCCATGAGAATTCACTTTCTTTTTTTCTTTCATCATTCTTTTAGTTCTGAACCTCAAACGATTACTAGAAGAAATCACAACACTTATCCTACAAGGATTATTATCTATTATATATCTCAAGTCCTTATTTATTTAATACATTTTTAATTAACAATAACTCATGTTTTGATCTTTTGTTTTGATTCTTAAACTGATTATCTATGTAGCTCTCCTAATAGTTTGAAAGATTCTCTGATATTTTCCAACAAAATAATAATAATAATAATAAATCAATCAATCAAAGGGTTCAAGGCAATTGGCTTGTAGTTGTTTACGCTAAGAGCATGCTTATTATTGTGTTGATGGTTGCTTTTCAAAGTGTTTTTTGTTTAGAAATACAAAGAAATGATATTTTTATTTTATTTTTTAAAATTTATTTTTACATTAGCGTATCAAAACAATCTAAAAACACCAAAAAAATTTTATAAATAAATAAATTATTTTAAAACACTTTTAAAACATAAAAACAAGCATACTAGTGGTAACATATTCCATCTTCTGATATGGTATCATAGTTCCTTTAAATTATTAATTTGTTGCTACTTGTATGTTTGTTTTCAACACTTATCATTTAACTCTGCTCATAAGCAATAGAAAGTGCAGTAGTTATGTGACATGTGCTTTATTGCGGGTTAGATATTTTTATTTTCTATAAAAAAAATTATGTATACAGGTTATTCTCAACACATTTTTATAGTTTAAAAATCTAAATTAAAATAAATGTTTTTATGTATATATGTAATCAAATAAATGAAAACTATGTGTACAAATAAATAAATAAATAATCATTAATGATATCTAAAAATAAAACTTGAAAAATCAAGAGACAGATGTAGATCAAGATATTTAATCTCAAAAGATAGGACATTTACCTAGTTGTATTTGCTAAATTTTTTTATTAAAATAATATTTTTTATTTAAGCAAACCATAATATAAATGGAGATATAAATTAAATTGATCAAATAAAATAGAAGAAAGAAATATCATGCAAAGCTGCATATATTAAAATTATTATCTGAAAATATTTTTTTATTTTTAAAAATAAAGTTCATCCATATAAAAGATAAAAAAAAAAAAATTATAGATGAATCATAAAAACTCTTCAAATTTAAATGCATAACTAAACACATTATTGTCATTTAAAGGAAGCTCTTCAAACAAAATAAAAGAGAAAATGAATACTAATTTAAAAATATATTAAAAAATTAGAGAAAAAACCATAAAAAAACCATTAATTAAAATAATAATAAAAAAAGAAGCAAAGATCAGGCATTGCTAGGTCTAACAAGCCAAACCAACCCATATGGCTCATTTTGTAAGGGCCCGTGTGATTGAACCCTTAATTATTTTTTTGTTTGCAACTAGGGCAGATGACATTGTTCGCCCCATATCTTTTTGAAGAAAAAAAATCAGACGATGTGTAGGGTTGGGATTGAAAGAACAAATTAGACATCTGTCCTAATTTTGACTCAAAACACCTATAAAACAATATAGAAACTATAATAAACCTATCCATGACCTCATAAAACCACTCCAAAAATTAAAATCAACCCAAACTCATATTTTTTTTTTCATGAACTTTAAAGGTACAAAAACACATAATATGAACTCTTATCAAATGGAACCATTTGACATAAATATAGTCTGCTTTTGTAGTCTATATCACTGTCAATGATACTTTTCTCTATCTACCATCGAAATCCAATGATCTCTCTCTCTCCTCTCTCAATCAGGAACTAAAAAAATAACTAAAATAAACTTTGTACTAAAATTGAAGTGGAAAAATAAATAGCAACTGAAATTATATAATTTGTATGATTTTTAAAGTTCAATAATACATTTTTTGTGAAACTTATGGCATACCACTCATGCATGGTATCTTTTTAATTTTGGTTCCTCTTCTTTTAATCTCATATTTTTATAAAAAAATCAAAATCAATTGATCTTTAATTAGAATTAAATCACTAAAAAAAAAGTTTGAGAATCAAATTAAAAAAACATAAAATTTTATATAACCCCTCTACAGTAATGTATGAGAGGATAAAAATAGATCCTTGAACAATAAAAAAAACTCATGTCTTTTATAATAATATTAATAAAAAATAAGAAAAAGAAACAACACCAAATGCAAGACATCATTTGAAGTGAACCAATGGGAAGGGTCATGCCCACACCATTACCCGAGGTGTGTGTGTGTGTGTATAATATATGTTTTTTAGGTCAATAACTAAAGTACATTTTTTGTGAAACTTATGGCATACCACTCATGCATGTATCTTTTTAATTTTGGTTTCTCTTCTTTTAATCTCATATTTTTATAAAAAATCAAAATCAATTAATCTTTAATTAGAATTAAATCACTAGAAAAAAAAAAGTTTAAGAATCAAATTGAAAAATAATAAAATTTTATATAGCCCTCTACAGTCTGTATGAGAGGATAAAAAATAGATCCTTGAACAATAAAAAAAAACTCATGTCTTTTATAATAATATTTAATTAAAAAAAATATGAGAAAGAAACAACACACAATGCAAACATCATTTTGAACTGAACCATTGGGAAGGCCATGCCCACACCATTACCCGAGGTGTGTGTGTGTGTGTGTATATATATATATGTTTTTAGGGTCCTTATATATATAATTTTTATAAGATCATGATCGATTATAGTAATGGCCTCACCAAAGAATGTTCTATCATTTTTGTGTAAAAAAACATATATTTAGTTAAGAGAGATTGTGATTAAATAACTTTAATTTTAACAATTTTTCCGAAAGAAGCTTCTAAACTTCTAGTATGAATATCTTATACATTCAGTATGTACATTTTTTAGTAAAATTGAGACATATGCATGGGCGGATTGAGCGTCTTGGTAATATGGGCACTTGCCCACGGTGCCAAAAATAAAATTCAAACCAATATATATCTTGGTGAAATTGGTTCCGAGTTTTAAACAAAAATAAAAATTAAAAAAATAATCAAAATAGATATGTTTTGGAGAATGAAAAGATAATTATTTCTAAGAATTATAATGAAAATGAGACATGAAAGTTAAGAAAGAACTTTGTGAAAAAATGTTAACCCCGGTTAACAAAGTTAAAAATCGATAATATTACTGTGAAACTGTAGTAAGTTTATAAATAAAACAAATTATGAGAATGAAATATAAATATATTCTAAAATAAAAAAAATGATCTCGAGAACTTAGTAAAATCATTGATATGGTTCTAGCAATGACTGAATAAAAAAATCCTGGATTTTAATGTAAAATCATACATTAACCAGTTTTAACACTA